>OY720682.1:103400387-104600387 GCA_963170755.1 Amphimallon solstitiale | reverse complement strand
GGTGTCTGGACGACATTCAGAAGACCAATTCTGTAACCGGCGAGGTTGCCCTTGGTGTTATATAAGCAAATGGCACTGTGTATAACAAAAGTAAGCCAGCTAGGTTACAAGTGTCATACGCTCCGTGAAAATAAAAATCTGACAACAATGCTCAGAATAGCCATGTATCAAATAAAATATTGATATAGAAAAGTAATATTTAATAATTATATCTATAATATTTAATTTCTAACTGACTTTCATGTAATAGTATTTTACTAGCCGTAGCTATTTATCCTATAATATTTATTAATTGGTTGAATTTAATTGTTCTAAAATTGTTCCGGTTGATTGGAATTTGTAGTGGTATTGAATCAGCGTTTTTAGTTCGTCCTTTTGCCGTGTCGGTTGCGAAAACGACCCGACTATATCTAAATATATTTTTGTTGTTCATATTAATATGGATAAAATACATAATATTGTAGATGGTATGTATACACTAATTAGGTATATTTCATAGTCAACATCAATAGTAATAAACAACTTCCAAAAATTTTAAAATTGAAATTATTAAAAAATATACAGGTATTTAAGAATAAATGTTTTATTATAAATATGTGAATGTACCGTTGCGGCCAATATAATCTGGGCAGTGATTTGACATTTCATGACTTTTTCATGAAATTTGGTAAATCCGGCTTTGCTACAATCTACGTTACTCTGGATACGCACTTAGGGCATGAGCCATCATGTGATGGTTATCTCAATAATCAATAGTCATTACCTTAAAAAGTGTTGTCTTTTAACTGAAATTAGTTTGGTTTTGACCAACCATATTATTGTTCTTAAATTAAATTGAAAATTTTGGTGTTTATTTTAGAAACGAAAAACATAAACAAATGATATAAAAAATTAATATTTTGTAGCAGCTCCATTTTTTTCAATAACATTATTTAACCTTCTGGGAATTGATGCTACTAATTCTGCAGTATAATTTTGAGTTTATTCGATCCATGCTTCTTGAATTCTTTCCCATAACTGTTCTACATTTTGTGGGCGAAAATTATTACATCTATTATTTTTTTTACTGTCAAACCCCACATATTTTCAATGGGGTTCAAGTCCGGGCTACGTGAAGGCCAAGGTAGAACTTGTATGTTCTGTTACTGCATCCAGTTTGAGGTCACTCTGGCTGTATGAATGGGACAATTGTCTTGTTGATATATAAGATTATTTTGGGGAAAGACTGCATTTACTGAGGGCAACATGATATTTTCCAATATTCCAACGTAGACCTCTGCATTGCATCTACCTCTTATATGTGTTATAACTCCGGGTCCTTGGGCGCTCATCCAGGCTCAGACATTGACAGGAAAACGATCGCTTGTGTGTGATTTATGGGTATAACGTTCATCAAAGCGAGAGTTCGGAGGTCTATAAACTCTAACGTGTCCGTCAAAACACGATTTAAATACCTTCTCATCTGTGAAAACAACATTCTGCCAGAAATTTAACACTTCTAAGGAGTATTCCAAAGCAAAACCTACTCTCTGTTCCTTATTTTGCGGAGTTAGAAAAGGTTTTTTCGCTGCAGAACGACTACGTAGATCAGATTCACGACGCCTTGCCGTTCGAACAGACCCTGGAAAGTTTGTTTCAGCCTGGGCGTCTACTGCACACAATGGAAGGGATTTTCGCGAATAAAATCAACCAAATTACCATCATCAACCTCCGTTGTAACTCTGGGCCTACCACTACCCAATCTTCTATCAAACGTTTGTCTCTCATCCCATATTCTCTTAATGTTATGCACAGTACTTTTTGGTAATTATAATCTTAATGCGACTCGACGTTCCCCGACCACCCCTCTCCAAGTAACGTCACAACCCTAAATTTCTCGGCCAAAGATAAATGTGGCATTTTTATAATTGACGTTTTTCATCAATCAATATGACAGTATAGTTTTTCAGGCGACTTTTTTTATGTAACAATTAAAATCCATTTACAGTGAGAAAAACTGCTGCCCAGATAATATTGGCCGCAACCGTACTATAGCAAATGGAAATAGAATGTTTCAAAAAGCAAGATTAGCTATACAGAGCGCATCAAAATCAATAATAATTTGTTTCATTCTTGTTTACAAATTATTGAGGCCATACATTCCACCTGTCGTGAGTTTTTTGCATTCTTATCGATAATTTTCAGTATGACAGGCAAATAAATGAAGCAACACATAAAATGCCATAATGACGTAAGTTAAGTGTCAAATGACTTCTAATGCCAAAAGTGCACGATGTAAAGGCATCTCTGACAGTTAAAAGGATCCTGTGAAGTTTTAAGGACTAGTTTTAAATAAGTTATACTGTTGTATTGTATATGAACTCATTAAAATATGGAAATAAGACCCTAACATTCTTCTATTATTATTATTATTATTATTATACAAGGTGTGTATAAATTGGCGGACCCACTACACGTGGCGACATTCTTGGTCAAATTTTGAGTTAAAAGTCCTAATCCTAAAACGATGTATCAGGCTTCCTTGGTCTTCAGAATGAATTTGAAAGAAACATACATTTGGCAACATTGAACACGCATGTGCTAGTTATAATCTTCGGAACATTTTTACACGTCGTCATGTGAACCTTACATTTTAAATTTAAAAAAGAAACAGACGAAATAAAATTGGTTTCTTAGATTACATATTTATTACGAAAATATTACAAAGTTTAAAATTTTTTTGATAATATAGACTAATTTTTGTACATCTTCTTGATAGAAATCAATGTAATTATTACCTACATAATTGTTCGAATTGAAATCCATCAGTTTTTAGACATAGCTGCAATCTTTGTGGTATCGTTTGTACTATTCGCTCAAGACTTTCTGGTGTGATTTCTAATACTGCGGGTTCAATTCGGGCTCTAACTTCGTCAGCGTCCTGTGGAGGTGTAGCGTAAACTTTACCTTTAATGAAACCCCAAACAAAAAAATCTAATGGATTGAGATCGGGGGATCTCGCAAGCCACAAAAGGGGACCGCCACGACCAATCCATCTGTCTAGGAAGTGTTCAGTCAACCAGTCTCTTATATTACGAGCAAAGTGTGCAGGAGCTCCATCATGCATGTAAATCATATTACGGCGTACGTTCAGCGGTATCTCATCAATAACTTGTTCTAAAACATTTAAATATTCACCGGCATCTAGGCGATTTGGTAAGTAAATTGGTCCAATTACCCTGTGGTTTATTATACCCAGCCAAACGTTAACAGAAAGAAAACCTTCTTTGGTGACCGTATTCGCGAAATTCATGTGGATTTTCATCTGCCCAATGATGAAAATTATGAGTATTAAACACACCATCACTGGTAAACATGCACTCATCACTCCAAAGAATACGTCTTAAAAAGTCACCTTCTTCCTGAATTCTATTTAAGATTGTATTGCAATAATTGATTCGAAATAAGTTATCATTTCCGTAAAGAGGCTGAACTTTAGAAACATGGTATGGATGAAGCAAGTTTTCTCGTAGAACCAAATGAACAGTCTTATTATTGGGAATATTTAGTGTAGAAGCTAATTGACGGGTACTCGCAGAGGGATCTTCCTGTATTGTGGCTAGAACTTGCTCTTCTAGTTGCACGGTACGCCTTTGCCTTGGTCGACCTGCGTTCGCATTTCTTGGAATAAACGAACCTGTTTCACGAAGTCGTTGGTCCAGCCTTCGAAATACATTTTTATTTGGATGCCTCCGATTTGGAAAACGCACTCGATATTCCTGCCCTGCCATGCTAGCATTTCCACGACAGAAACCGTATATCATGTACAGTTTTGTGCAATAAATTGGCGTACACGTCTTATTGCTAATTTTGACATTATTTTGCCATTGTCGGCATATTCGTTGAACGTAAAATTCATAATAAACAAACAGAACAACTAGTAAACACGAAAACCCGAAAACTGATTAAAACTATACAAATAAACACGAAAAATAAGCAAGTCGAATGAAATAGGTAGATTACAAAGTGTCAATATTTGACAGTAGTAATGTATTTGACTAGAACAACATTAGGCTGCCTACTTATTGTTTTACAACGTTGTCAGATGTGTTTTTCGTCAAAATAAGTTAATAAACAAATATTAAAAACAAACTTTAAAATCAAAAAGAAAACTTTAACGAAAGGATAATAACAACAATTCTTCTTTCTTCTAAATTGTAGCTCTTTCTGTCAACAAATATCAAGTAATAATGCTTATTTCAAGACTGAAAGTCCGAACTTTAGGAACCTCGTGCAAAGATATAGAGCATGGTACAACATTTTCGTATTAGGATTTTGGACTCCGAATTTAACGAAGAACATCGCCGCGTGTAGTGGGTCCGCCAATTTATACACACCTTGTATATAATATACTGAGAAATATTACGAATTAATCGAATATTAATTCCTAATTTTTCTCAATTCTGTGCAGGTATCTGCGCGAATACTCCTTTCTACTATTATGTATTTTACTGTTGCAATATTTTATGCAAAAATACTACATAATTACGAAAATGTGATTATATATACATTAACGTGTTCATATTTATTAGATCTAATCAAATTAGATCCAACGTCTGTTTATCGTGTAAACGAGTATTTACTTGTTACATATATGCATACATACGTATGCGGCTAAATGCAACAGTTGGTCATCGTATTTAGATATATACATGATAGATGACGCCACGGAGCACGCGCAAGCGATATCTGTTTGTTTTAGTACAAACTAGATCCGATAACCTGTTGTCGGGATAACTAACTTGTAGGAGATCTTAGTAGAAAGCTGTGCTCACCCGATTAATAAAAAATTAAGTCTATAAATAAAACGGCGTGTAAATAGTTTGCGCCGTATATATTTTTTTCCCTGCATTCATACCGATTGGCAACCTTTTTCACGTCAAGGTTTTTCTCACCAAATAGGATATCTACAGATTAAGCAATACCACAGGTAAACGAAAGTTTATGTTGTAGAAAATTGGGTAGCGTGCAGTTTTTATTATTCTTTTTTAATGTCGTATTGTATTAGGTATTTACTTTATGTGTTTAATGTACCCATGCAAAACATTTGAAATAATATTTATTAATTAGATTTAAAACAGAAATAATGTGTTGATTTACTTTAATTTAAATTTAATTTAATGTCAACAAGCATACTGATAACGCTGATAACATATTTTAAGATTTGGTTTCGCCATGCATTGACTGGGGTTTGGCAGTCAAGGGGTACATTACAGGACTCGGCTTAAATAGATAATGTAATTCGAAATTGGGAACAGTAGTAGTGATATCATCACATCATTACATTATTTATTTAAGGGCAGAGGTGCCGACTGACTGCCGTGAGGTAGGACATAAGGGGGTAGCGCCATATACGCTAATGTAAATTCTGGACTTTACAAGGTTTCGTTAAAACAATAGTACCGTTTTTATTTACGAAATATCAAAACGAAATTTAAAACACAAATAAACAAAGGCTCAATGCATGCTCGACTGAAATTAGTTTTTAAAATAAAGTTTCTGAAACTGTGTTATGATGTTGTAAATTTTGCCAACTTTGAGAGTGAAATGTAGAAGTAAATAATTTGAATTATAAGAAAGTACTCCCTTTGTATTCAATTTAATGAAAAAACATAATAAGAAGATTTTTGCAGATGTCCACGTTTTGAGGTCCCCTGATACCAAAAAAGTGGTGTGGTGGTGTGTGTGTGGTGGTGTGTGTGTGGTGGTGTGTGTGTGGTGGTGTGTGTGTGGTGGTGTGTGTGTGGTGTGTGTGTGGTGTGTGTGTGGTGTGTGTGTGGTGTGTGTGGTGGTGTGTGTGGTGGTGTGTGTGGTGGTGTGTGTGGTGGTGTGTGTGGTGGTGTGTGTGGTGTGTGTGTGTGTGTGTGGTGTGTGTGGTGTGTGTGGTGTGTGTGGTGTGTGTGGTGTGTGTGTGTTTAAACAAATTTATAAAGAATTCATATGTACTTAAAATTAAAATTGAGAACAATTTTATTAAAAATGTTTTTTGCAATTCCTACCGGAAGTAGGTCTTTTACTCTTATCCAAAATCAGGTTTTTGCAAATATTTTGCAAGTCATTTTTTTAGACAGGTACTTTACGAGTATAAAAGTATTTAGAACTTAATCTTCAATACCTTTTGTATAAAAAAATTCAAAATTCGGACCGGAACTAACACTTTAACTCTTCTAGAATAGCGGTTTTTTGCTAAATGTCGTAATTTGAGCATTCTATATATACGAGGTAAGATCAAAAACTACGGTGAATGAATTTTGAGGGCCGAAACTGCTGATGTTATATCCATTTCATGTCAATTGTGCGATAGCCTGATTCGTTGTGACAGACCGTGTCGAGTGTGAATACGATCTAACTTGTTAGTCAGTATCCAGAGTCGATAGAGTGAGGCCGTGTTTATCGTCTTGTCGCGTATCATGGATTTCGAACAACGCGTTAACATTAAATTTTGCTTTAAGTTCAAAAAACCTGCCAAAGGGGCTCATGAAATGTCGGTGTATGGAGATAATGCGGCGACTCTGAAGACTGTTTACAAATGGTATGAGCGATTTAAAAACGGACATGAGTCGGTTGAAGACGAGCAACGATCGGGACGTCCATCGACCTCAAAAACACAAGAAAACGTGCAAAATGTGGCACAAATTGTTCGTGCAAACAGAAGAATGACTATTCGAGAGCTTGCTGAAGAACTTAGCATCTCTTACGGGTCTGTGCAAAGTATTTTAACCGATAATTTGCACATGAGACGAGTGAGTGCCAAATTTGTTCCCCGACTTTTGACTGAGGAATAGAAGGCAAATCGTGTTTCAGTTTGCACAGAATTGAAGGATCGTCTTCAAGCAGATCCGGACTTTATAGCCAAAATTGTAACTGGGGATGAAAGTTGGGTCTATGGCTATGACCCTGAGACGAAAATGCAGAGCTCCCAATGGAAAACCCCTAACTCCCCTCGTCCTAAAAAGGCACGTCAATCAAAATCGCAAATCAAAACAATGCTCATTGTTTTTTTCGATAGTGAGGGCATAGTGCGGTCAGAGTTCGTTCCAAGGGGAACAACCGTAAACTCTGAATTTTACAAAGGCCTACTGCAACGTTTGAGAAACGATATTCGAAGAAAGAGACCAGAAAAATGGGCCAATGGCTTCCTTCTGCACCACGATAACGCGCCGTGTCACACGCCGCTTCTGGTTAGCGAGTTTTTGGCCAAGAAAAATCTTCCTGTGTGTCCACATCCGCCTTACTCTCCAGCGATTTCTTGCTCTTCCCAAAAATTAAAACTGTGCTAAAAGGAAAACGTTTCGATACCATTCCCGACATTGGGATAGCCACGAAAGAGCAGCTGAAAGCCCTTCCGGAAGAAGCGTTCCAGAAATGTTTCCAGTCTTGGATTCAACGTTGGGACAAGTGCATTTTTAGCCAAGGAGAGTACTTTGAAGGAGATTAATTCCATTTTCATGTAAAATCGGTTTTACTTATAATAAAATTATTTACCGTAGTTTTTGATCATACCTCGTATTTATCAAGAGTACAAAAGTATTGTGTTGAATTTGGAATATTTTTTATATCAATGAAGTTTCAAAATTCGGACCGGAAGTAACACTTTTACTCATAGCGAGTAGTGCTTTCTTTCGAATATTTCGCAAAGTATGCATTCTATAGAGATTTATTAAGAGAATAGAAGTATTTATAATAGGATTTTGAATAATTTTTATATAAAAAAATTCATAAAATTCTTTAATTTGAAACTCTCATACGTATATGAAAGTCGTGTGGTAACCACACCACATTATTTTAAAAATAGAATAGTTAAGAATTCTTTAAATTGGAAAAACGTTATATTTTAAATGTCATGAAAGTTAACATCCAATGTTAATTTAACCAATCATTGTAAGAATATCGCAAAATCTTATTGTAACCATTCGTGATTCGTTGTTCAAAAGAGAAGCTAATCGTTTTACCCGTCTCTTTACTTTTTCGACGCGCCGGAACGGTTGTTAAAGATGTACGCATATCGAGCACATTTCTTCTCAATTCCCATTCACTTAACAGTTAGATGAGAGGTGCAACGGAAATGAGGTCGATTGTTACAGTTCGTGTTAACAGAGAACCTAGAGGGCGCATCAAAAGTTAACGTTTCATGAGAGTTGCCCTATTTAGAAACATTTTATTGGAAAACTTTTGTAACAAAATATTATTTTAATGCACAGGTTGAGTTTAGTATTTTTTCTAACATACATGTCATGTAGGTGTAGTTTATAAAGTTAATAAAAATCTGAACTGCAGTATGTTATTAGATTCCTTCAGAGCGTTATGTAATTTTCAAGTGTGACAAAAAAGGGAAAAATAAACTTAAATAATGTAACATATTGACGTTTTATTTTATTTTCCATTTTCTTTTATACAGTTTTAATATAAAATAAACTCAACTAAAGAATGATATTCTTGCGGAACTGGGTTCAATCGTATCCGATTTATTTTTGTAAGAAATATAATAATAAATAAAAAATGCAATTTATATTGATTTTATTTCTTGGGTATGTGGTATTGTTAAATAATAAAACTAAAACATTTATTTACTTTCCCTGTTTAAAAAATGAATGAATTTGTTTGTGTGTATAAAAATATCGAAATAATAAATATTAAATACTATTGTTAAGTTTTGTTTCCATAAATTCGATATTTTTATAGAAATATGTTCCCAGCAAATATATGGAAATTGTTATTAGCGGTTTAAAATAATAACCATCATCTGGGCCAAGTGATTTTAAGCATGGTTCGGTCACGTGGCGTATGCATTCGATGTGTGAATTAGTACGAGTTGGTCACGTGATCATGGCATGCTTATTGCCAAAAATACGATTTTGATATCGTTATTTATGCTATTCTTTGCCTGTATACGTCAAGAGGTTTTAAATGAAAAGTAACTTCCGCATTCCCGTTATTACCCTTGATTGTGCATTTACGAATCAAGTTGTAATGTTATTTCCATTACCCACCCGCTAATATATCGATTTGTAAGATACACATTATTACGTCGATTGTATGCATAAATATATTGATATTAAATCTGCAAAAAATTATGAATTTCACAGATCTAAATTATTAAGGTTAGCTTTTTGTTGTAACTCTTTAAATCTTTGGTTTATGCGTACATATATCCGTTATGTAGATTAACAATGTTTTTTGATTGTCTTTGAGTAATTTCAAATGTATGATTTTAGTCTACTAAATGTGATGTCCCGGATAATCAAAAAAATATTAAATGAAAGCTAACGATCTACCGTAATTCGACTGGGCAAACGCGTTGAACTTCAGATACCTTTTTTTATCTTTTTCTCTTTCACTAAACATTAAATAAAATAATCGCAATCATATCTTGCACAATAACGACATGGCAATTGTAAGTGACAAGTAAGAGTGGAGTATCTGTCTGATAATATATAATAACGACCTGACTTCCGTTTCAGACCTGCATGTTTGTTGACTTGTCATCTAAGTGCAGGTAGAGCTGCGTATCGTTAAGGCGCGTAGACTTCCAGGGAAAAATATTTCACCGCCATCTTGACATAGCCTCATGTCAATGGTCGCAGAACTTTGCTGACTACGACCATAGATTCTCTTAGAAAATCCTCACTTTTGACACATGGCCCGTTCGTTACCCTTAATTTTTGTCTAAATGTGCCGATTTCTCTACCCGAAACTGCAAATATAAGAGTTTTACACTTTTTGCATCTATGTTTATCAAATCACAGAACTGGTTATTAAGAAAAGCTCAGATAGCGTTTGAAAATCTGCAAATTTGTACGTTAAGCAAGGTTTAGATATTCTAAAGTTTAAAATAATTATTTACTCTAGTCAAGACAGTTTGAAAGCATTTGTTATACTTTCACATCTGACTTGACATGCATATTGTTGATAATTTGCTAGTGTCTCCTTCTTTGTTTTCTCATGCTCTTTTCTCTATATTTTACATTAAACGTTATTCTTGATACATTCCGTGACTGATCCGTCGGTAATCTTAAATTTAGAGAAAATTCGTACATTTCGTGTACTAAAACTGCAAAATACGTGTCGCATTTGTTTGTATAAATACATAAATTAACGGAAGAATGACAATGATCGCCTGGAAAAATAAATGCGGTAGTTTGTGTAGGTGTACTATATTATTTTTTCTTAAAATAATTTTTTTGGAGATAAATTAACAATGTTTGAGTTATTATATAAATTACCAGAAAATTTGAAAGAGATCGGCTAGATGAAATAAGTAATTCCATAAATGATAGATGATTACGACACCGCACGCTTTATTTTATTGCAGTATGGAATTGTTCAGTGGCTTACAGCTTTGAAAAAATAATTTCTTGTGGTTTCTGTGCGTTTTATGCGGTTATTTGAAAATGTGGCGCTTTATTTATAATTTGTACCCATCAGAATACCTTGGTGCAAACTCTAATTACATTCAAAATTTGTTTTTGCTTTCAGACGCCTTTCGTACGGCAAAATACACCTCATCCCCGTGAATTGAAAGCTAAAGCACACAAGCTTTTCGCGAAAGGTCAAACGTCACTGGAGGAGACCGACTTACAGCAATCAGAGGAGCCAATTTGCGAGGCCGTCAATCAAATAGTAAAGCAAGTTCCAGAACCTGTTGAAACACAACGACAAGAACCCGTCGTTGCTCTTCAGCCGGATCCTGCGACAATAGTTGGAAATGGAAACGAGGAAAGTAGTGAAGATAGTGGAGATGAAGATACCGAAGAGGTAAGTCTTTTCCTTCTTCTGAGCCTCATTTACCTTTCTATAATCGTGTTTTATTTTTGAAGTAAATACAATAAATGTCGCTTTTGAAAATGAAAATAATTCATAATGGATTGGTAAATCTGTAAAAGTGTAAATGGACAAGAGTTTATATATGGGGGGTTGACTTTTTCCGATAAAATTTCATGATGATGTGTTTTCCATAATTTTATAAGTCACTTGGCAAACGTATATATTATCATCTTATTGAATCAATGTAAAGAATATTCCAGTTGATTAAATGAATAACATTTATTGTCGTTATATAAGAGGTGTGTTTGAAAAAAATTCGATCTTGTATTTTATCATCAGAAGGACATAGTCTTATGAAACTCGAATAGTATAGATTATACCTACGTAACAATGTTCTCAAAGATAATAGCTTTTCCTTGATGTCTCTACAACTGTGTTGAGAAGTTTCTTGTTTCCGTCATGAACATAATTTTGTTTGGTGCATCGATCACGATTACTTCGAGAATGGTTTGTAACATCAATTGTAGAAGTTTTACAATGGCCTTCAAATAGTTCATTAACTTCTGAAAAGCTGTGGGACAACGTTGAGGCAATTTGGGTGATATTACCTCAAGATATTGGGAAAACTTAACTCTGTGCCCTTTTGACTGCAAGAAGTCATTGAACATGATGAAAGTTGCAGTCACAACTGAATACATCTATTTTTTCTATTTTGAATATATTCGGATGTAATTTTTATTTTTTGATGCTGTGAAAATATACCACATTATTACTTGTCACCATATTTTGTCTCCTCTTTGTATTTTCTTTATTGATTTTATAACAGTACATATTTGGATTGATACGTTCTTGCTAAATGCTTACTTTTTTTAAAAAAAGAATCGGTCTAAATTTTCAGTTAAAAGTTGTATTTATTTGAAAATATATCGTAATCATACAATTCAAAAAGTATAAATTAAACCATTATTCTATTTAACGCTCCTTTCCAGATAAATAAAAAAGTTGAATATGTATACAATCATATTATACAACTTTTATGTATAGCCTGACTCAGAATAAGGAGTTATTCAAATATTTTGCCACACATAACTTAACATGTAGTAAACAATTTTTATGACAAAGCAGTTGAAAATGTAGTAATTTGTCAACAATTTTAATTTTATAATTTTTTGTTAAGTGTAAAGAACTGTATATTAATAACAGATATAAAATCTACTCAAAATTAGGATTGAATGCGATATTTGACATAACCTATTCTGATAAACTCTAAACTGAAGCATACATGTAAATATTTTATGAAATGTTAACTATTTTTAAAATTTAATAAGTAAGCATTTCAAAAATATAATACCAAAAATTATAAACATACACAAATTAGTTGTAGAGATTAGTATGATTCACTGAACAATAATAAGTTACTTTCAGTATCACTATTTCCAACACAAACAACTATTTCCAACACATACAACAAATGGTTGTACTATATCATTCATAAATCAATGTATTCTATTTTGTGTCTTTTTTTTAAGTGCAATTTATGTAATACTTGTTCAAACCATTTTTTAAAAATATTACCATTCATTTCATAATGGTAGTTTAAAATAGAAACTGCACACCATCTGCCGTATTGTATTAATCGTAGTTTCAAATGCCTGCCCATTCGTTCTTAATTCGCCTATTTCTTTTTTTTCCCAGACTTAACTTACGTCCGTCCCCACTTTGCACCACAGCGAATAAGACTTATTGTGCTGAACCTGTGTAGTGTGTGTCTTGTACAAGGCTGTATAACTCCTTTCCTGGGCGTTTCATGGGCATGTCTGGGTCTATGTTCTATTGCCCAAAAAATGCGTTGCCTCCTGTAATCCAGTGCCTTACAGTTAAGATAAGCCTGACTGTTTTTAGTTCCTTGTTGCAGTCAGCAGTCTTCATTATACATGGCCATCTTGTTGGATGCACTTTGAGGGGCGCATGACCGGTTGGAAAAGCAGTTATGATTTGCAGCCGATCCGTACTCATATGTAGCTTTTTTGTTGCGTTGCATGCTTGACCAATACATTCCTTATTATGTTTTGTCCGGGAATTGTGGCCAAGTAATACAAATGTTTTTCATATACCCAGTTTTGGATGTGGCCTCGGATCATACTTTTTGGTACCTACAGAGCCGATTCTGTTTCATTACCCTCGATCTTCTCTATGGCCCGGTCTCCAAATTAATTTTATCTTATTCTGGTCCGCCAGTAGTTCTTCGATTCATTCCCAAGTCAGTCTTAACGACACTTAGCTAAATATTGCCCCGATTGCCGCTTGACTCTTAGGTTTTATTTGAATCCGCTGATTGAGACGGCATTTTAATTGTTATCTATAGCACGTTGTTGTATGTATGTATGGCATTCACCTCTGCCTGAATCATAGAGGCATACTTTCCTAGTGCATAGAATTTGCTCTGAATAGCAGAGTACATTCTTATACCAGTACGAGCTGCGGTCTGTATATCAGGTCTATTCTCGTCTTCTGATACCCTGCATACCATTTTCCCATTTTATCCTTTCTGGAAAGGTTAAGTACTTTCAATGATCTGTTGAGGCATTAGCGTTTTACCATGTGGTCTGCTTCATGTGTAAGGCATTTCTACTTACAAGATCTACAATATCCATATGTCCGGGTCAATTTTGGTATTGGCAGTAGTTAGCTCACAAAGTGAAGATATGGAATTTCCAAAAGGACCTCCATGGCTACATTTGGAGTGATCCGCATTGAAGCCATTATGCCCAAATAGGCAAGCCTTTGCACCTTGCCTAGTTATAGAGTGGCTTTCTTTGTTGAGTCTTCGGCGACCACACTAGAGAGGCTTTTATTAGATAGGACACACAACATGGGATAAACCATGTTGTGTGTAAAGTACATCATGCCGGTTTTAACTCTCATTGTTTGCCGTGCAAGCGTCTACTTATCATTAATGATGATATCACTTTCTTGGTTATGTTTTCCAGGTATCTATTCCAAATAAGCCTCGAATCTAGTGTTACTCCTAGATACTTTACCTCATTCAAGAATTGCTTGTTTTCTCCCCTTCAGGATCAACGGTTCGAAATCCACCAGCTTACGCCTTCGAGTAAATGCTATGATGGTAGATTTATTGGGGTTAATGTTTAGTCTCACTATCTACCCATCTTGACGTCAGGTTAAGAGCGTCTCGCATTTGCTCCCTAACAGTAGAGTTTGCCAGCCATATAATACATTCTTTATAATACATTGTCATTGAAATAATATCTTTTTACATATTTAAAACTGCGTTTTTTGTCGCTTAAGTGCACCAATCGTTGACGCTGTGTTTTTACGTGGATGGATATTTTGCACACCGTTCGAAATTATACTTTTAATGATGGCATTGAATTATTGGAAAAACGTTGGCATAAATGTATTAGAGTTTTAGTAGGTTATATTGCCAAATAAAACATATTTCACGCCAAAAAATGTCGTTCATAGATAGGCCGAGAACTTTACAGACAGCCCTAGTATATGTACATACATGTATTCCATGTAATTGAAATAATACAGGTTGACGGCCCATTTTTTTACACGGAGGTTTGACCACTTAGTTACGCCACTGTATTCATGCAAGAACATATATCTATGTCGACTAACAGAGCAAACCTTTTTCCCGTGATGATACATTAATGAAAAGATGTATCGAATTTTTTTCTGAACACACTATTTCAAACGCTGTTTCAATAAAATATTCTTAAATGCTCAAGTTTTAAATTTGTCATTCAAAAGAATTTACATGTAGATATATACCTGATGTATGAATATTGATTAATATTCTATAACTGTGTATTTAGTGGGTCTTTAATGAACTTAAGTAATAATTTTTTTATTACTATATGAAAAATGTTGACATATAAGTATGTGTCTGGATGCACAGGCATATGTGAGGAAGCGGGTAGGTTTCAAGGCATCTGTTCTACTACCTGAAGAATCAGACGCTTCAAGGCCAATCCGTCTTCATCGCCGCGACACACCTCACCATCTAAAGAACAAACGCATCAATGCAAACGTCGATAAAGAAAAGCTGGCCATCATCACTAAGGTTGCTCACTCTTTCTCTTACGCGAAAGTGATCAAGAAATACTTGAAGTAATGTAATAACAATTTTGAAAATATAAATTGTGTTATTATATATTATATTTTTACAAGGCTGGTAGTCTACATACAGAGTATATACACAGGTGATTCGCCTCACACGACGCAGTATGTGTATGGAAAACGATAATGTGTAATAAATATACGTTTGTTTAGTTTCAAATTATATTTGTACACACAACATATGTATGTTTCACTGCACTGTGGCTTCATCAGGTGGATGAGATATAATTAAAATTTATAGATCTACCGCTAGCTCAAGAATTATATTGATAGAGGTTTGCCATGGAATGTAAAACGGCTGTCTTAAGTTATATCATTAAGTGTCATACTGTCATTAATATTTGTCATTAAATTAATGATATAACTTATGTCACTTAATGATATAACTTAAGACAGACTTTTACATTCCATGGTACACCTTTACCAATATAATTTTTGATCTCGCGGTATATATGTATATAAGAAAAAAAACACCCGAACATAAACTAATAATAATTCGATAAAGTTGAGCCTGTCTTCTTGTCCTTTGAAGATCTTTCGTGTTCTTTCTTGTTTCGAAGGTTCTCCCTGCCTGTCCTACATACACTTTTTTGCAGTCTTCGCACCCCATCTTGTACACCCCTGAATCTAATCTGTTGTCTCTTTTATCCTTATTGTTTTTGATTACTTTTTGTATAGAGTTGTTTGTTTTAAATGAAATGCTCTCGTTTCCCAATTATTTTAATTAAGTTCCCAACTTTCTTTGAAATTTTATCAATGTAAGGTAATTATAACTATAGGTTGTATTTTTTTCTACTACGCGATAATTTAGGGGTTGTGTTTTATACTTCTGTAGTTTTGCTAATATGTTATTAATTTAATCTATCTTCGAGCCATTATATAAAGCTATATCGAATGTCCTGTTTAGCTATAAATCAATGTTTTCTTTATTCAATGGAACGTTAATTAGCCTTGATTGACAAGCTATAATTTTTTGTGTTTTGGCATGAAACGAAGATGAGTGCATAGTCGTGTCTGTATGTGTAGGTTTGTGGTAAATTGAACAATTATTTCTTTAGTTATATGAGTTATAGTTAGATCTAAAAAGTTAATAGCTTTTTATTTTCTCCTATTTTAATCGTAAATTTGATATTTGGGTGAAAGGTGTTAATATAATTATATAAAGTTTTTAATTGCCTGTCTGTACCGTTAACACAAACTAATATGCTATCCACATATCTTGACCAATAAATGCAATGTTTGAATGAAGGCTGCTATGTTTTCTAAATTATTCATAAAGATATCGGCATGTTTGTTTTAATGGACAGAGAGGTCTTTAAAGACTACATACTCGTAGTTATATTAACACTATTCACCCAAATATCACTATTATTTACGAATAAAATAGAAGAAAATAAAACTATTAATTTTTTAGATCTACCTATAACTCATATAACTTAGAAACATGAATTTTCTTTCGATTGACCACAAATCTACCAATACATTCACGACTATACACGCAACTTCGATTCATCTCATAGCCAAAAATTATCAGCTAATCAATCACTGCCTTATAGACTAATTAACGTTCCGTTGAATAAAGAAAACGTTGATTTAGACCTAACAATACATTCAATATACCTACTAACTAACTAAAACTACAGAAATCTAAAACTCTATTCCTATAGCTATAATTATTTCATTTACGTACATTGGTAAAATTTCATAAAAAGTAGGAAATTTAATTAAAACAATTGGGAACGAGACCATTTCATTTAAAATAAACAACTCTATACAAAAAACAATCAAAAACATTAGAGTTAAAATGGACAATAGATTAAACTCACTGGTGGGGGTGTACACGTTGGCATGCAGAAAAAAGTGTATGTAGGACAGAAAGAGAGGACCTTTGAACAAGAATGAAAGAACACGAAAGATGTTACAAGCACAAGTACAAGACTCAACTTTTACTAATTACTGTTTACAACATAATCACAAATTCAATGCTAATTTTAAAACATTACATGTATTAGATAAAAGTAAAAAAGCCAACATGTTAGAAAGTTTAGAAATTAGTAATTTCTTTGTATTCCCTTGTTTAAAATGCCGTTTGTTGCATATGACGCTACGTACGTGACCTTTTAAACGCATCTTAAGTTGTGGCTTCGTGCATTTTAGTTACGGGCTGAAATTAGCTCTAGATTTCTTAAATGCAAAAACCATTGGAAATTGAAACAAGATGGTTGATTCTTGTCATCGACCTGTCAAACTACCCCGACCTGGCGCAACAACAGACAAGTAATTTTGTATTATTTTGATTATTTACTAAAAGAAAAACTATAGTATGAAACTTCTTTTATTAATCACTGGCTACGCTACACTACGCACTCGTGATTAATAAAACTCGTGACTAAAGTGAGGTTTATAAAACTCGATACATAACATAGTATAATATAAACTAGGTGTAATTTTAAACGATGTGTTAGATTTAAATAACTCTCCCCCAGTCAATCAAAACTGAATTCTGTCCACCCATTTCAGAATGAGATTATTTTTGTTTCTGTTAGTGTGTTTTTTGTGTCGTAACATGTCTGTACAATATAATTTGAAACTAAAAGTTGAATTTTTATTAGATATAGTGGAGTTTCAACACGTATCTCCTTCGTTGATTATTAAAACGATAATGGTTTCATAAATCTTTCTGTTGTGCCAAATACAGTTCATATACAATATTAAATTATTTTCAGCTATACAGAGTGTTCGAGAAATATATTTTTTATGGAACACCTTGTCTGTAATGATATATTTTAAATGTACACATAATATTATATGAGTTTTTTTTTGTAAACCTTATACATGAAATCTACCAGTTTTTTGACATTTTTTGATTGCCAAAATTAGAAGGAAAAATATAAAATTAATACTTGATTGTAATATTGAAAACTCACAAACCAACTTAACATTCAGCTAAACGCTTTGTATATTGAACACTCAGTATATTGAAAATAATTTTAGGTTGTGCATATAGATACCCTCTAAAAAATACTTTTTTCATATAAAACCCTCCATATCTCGGCCACCGTTCATCGTAAGTAAAAATCACGGGAGTTCTAGCAAAAATACCTTTAAGTTTTCAAAATGACCGCAAGAGGGATAATTTTTTCAGTTTCCATTCACAATTTCACATTAAATTCAAGTTAGAGATGCGTTAAAATTATTGTTAGCAAAATATTCAAAAGTTTATACCCAATTTGTATTTAACACTAGCTCATCTACAAAGGATAGTGGGGGAGGAGGGGGCCTCTGAGTATGAAACAAGACATAACTTTGCTTTACCTTATGTGATTATTAATTATTAATCTAGACTCTAAAAAAGACAATTTTATGGCCATATCTCGGCCACCGTTCGTCATACAACTTTCCGACAAAAGTCGAGGGAATATCAGCAGAAATATTTTAAAGATTTCAAAATGACCGCAAGGGAGTATAATGCTCAAGAAGAAGTAGAAATTTCAGAATGTCCCATTAATACATGTTAGAGATGTGTTAAAATTATTGCCAACAAGATATTCAAAAGTTCTTACCCATTTTCCCATTAAATTCAAGTTGAAGATGCGTTAAAATAATTTCTAACAAAATAATCAAAATTTGTACTCAATTTTTACTTAACACTTTTTAATCCACGAAGGGTAGTGTTGGTCTGAATAAGAAACAAGACATAACTGTGATTTACCTAAAGGGATTTTAACGTTTCTACGCTCATTAGAAGGATAATTTTGCAGATAATTCAAGTATATGTATTTGTAGTAGAGAATTGTGTGATTGCCCAAAGGAATAGCATGTGGCGCTGTTTTTAATTTATACACGTTATTCGTTCTTTCTTTAAAATATTAAATGGAACGATATATCTTAGTATAAATGACGAAAGAGAACGGTGAAAATCGAACGTTGCTGCCTTTGTTACGAAGTTATTTATAGTCGTAAGAAGAGCTTCGAGAAATATAACTACTAAACATAAAGTTCTTCAGATATTGCCATGTCAATCTCATGCAATCCCTTAGGGTTGTGCTTTGACCAATAGCGGAAATTATAAAACTGAATTTCCTAGTATTTTAAGAGGTTGCTCATCAGCTCATAAGATTTCAGTCAAGCAAGCCATTTTTTCCCCATTATTTGCTTTTGCCAATGTAAATAACTAAACTTCATGTAATAAACTCGATCTCAAATGGGTTGAGTTCCAGTGATATGGATGGAATTTGTTTGTTGAACAAAATATTGGCGATAATTATAACGCATCTCTAACTTTAATTTAATGGGGACTATTAAATTTTAATTTCATCTTGAGAATTACACGCCTTCGCGGTAACTTTGAAAACCTAAAAATATTTTCGTAGAAATTGGCTTTTATATTGTTTAGGTTTTTGCCGCGAAGTTGTTGGGATATGGCCGATAAACAAACTTAAACAGAGACTATATATAATATGTAACCCATTACATTTTAGGATAATTTCCCTGCTATCTATTAATTAATTCAGAAATCAAGTTAATATTTCCGCAATGTCGCAAATGTCGACATTACACTATCTTACAAATACTTTTGCATTTTAATATATTTCCGGATATTTCTTGATCAACTTTCTTACTACACGCTATTGCTTGCTTGTTTATGCCTTATGTGCAAAGTTTGTTTTTACTGTGATGTATTTCAATTTTAGTGGAAGTATTTTTTTTAAATAATAGATCATTTGTTTTACCTTTTCTCAAAAGAAATGTACACTTTCTAGTATGTATATAAATTTGGTATTTGTATAATTCATTCCCATTTTCTTTGAATTTATCTAACAGATTTTTTTTTAAATTGTACTTTCTCCAACCAAAACGTGTATATTACAGTCTTTTTGAAATTGAACGCTTACAATCCATTTAAAAAAAAAATAAACATAAAAATAATAGTCTCTCTGTATATCAGGATTCCTATGCTCCGAGTCTAGCATTTAAGTTATTGAAAGCATACAAAGTGTGGACGATCTTCCAATTTCAAATAAATAGTATATGTATCTACGAGAGAATGTTGTTATATTATCTATCTCTATGAACAAAAATGGCTTTGGCTCAAATGATTTTTTGATCAAGGAAAGAAATAATAGTCACTTGGTGCCAAGGCTGGGCTGCAGGGTTGATGTTCCATCCCTATAAAGCCGCAATCGTCGATTACTTCTCGAACTTGGCAAGCTTTGTGACTTTGGTATTGCTCATGAAGCAGAATAATCTTTTAATACAGTTGTGGTGTATTTTTGCTGTATGGCGGTTTTCAGCTCTTTGTTTCCCTTCTTCGCAAAAGTGTTACCGACGACGTAATTTCGAAATATAACGCGCTGAAATCGACAGGCCTTCCGAATCCATAGATCATCTCAATTGATTCCCTTCGCATTCGAAATTGTTTGGACTAAAATATGAACCTAAAATATTTTGCCCATTCATATTATCCTCTGATGAATATTCTTGAGTCTATTTTTTCCCTCGTCAAGAATTTTATTGTATTTCTATGTTTTAGCTGAATTTAAATCATGTTTTGTTTGTTAAGGCTATACAAAATTTAAGAAAACTCTTTTGGATGTTAACCAAATGTGACAGTAAACATCAAAAAGTTACAGCAACTTCACAGCAAAAATGTGCGATCGTCACTTGTTTTCGTAATGGCTATGTAGATAAAATAAGTATTACCCCTCGTATATATACAGAGTGGCGCACCACATTCCCGTCGGTTTATATACGAAAAAGACATTTTTTTATCAAGAGTTGTGTAAGTTTAGGACACGTTTTAAAATTATTTTGAAATATACAGAGTGATTCAAAAAAAAAAAAACGTTACGCACCAAAGTTATGAAACTTTTAAAGAAACAGCTTGTATTATGGCATATTTTGATATTATAGGATAAATGAGGGCCACTTACTGTTATATTCTCTATACTTAACTGAATCTGTTTTGGAGATATTTTACTATTTTGGAAATTACTAAAAAAAAACTATACGAGATAGGTATATGAAACCCTAATGCAGTTTCAAAAACAATTAAAATTAGAATCTAAATATGGTAATAATTACAGAATGTTGCATTTAAAATAAGAAAGGTATTTGTCTTTAATGTTAGTCAGAACAAAAATTTTGTTTTTAAACACCCTGTATAACTTTTAGATATCAACTTTAACTTATTAAGATAAGTTAAAGTTGATATCTAAAAGCTTTGAGTAAACAATAAATACCATTCAAAATAATTCGTTTAAACATGTGGGACAAAAACGTCACTTAAATTTTGATCTACATTTTCAAAAAAGTAAAATATCTCGAAAAGATGTTCAGTTAGGTATAGGGAATATAACAGTAAATGGCCTTTATTTAGCCTATAGTATCAAAATATGCCATAATATACAAGGTGTTCCATTTAAATTTTCATAACTTTGGTACGCAACATTTTTTAAACAACTCTCTATATTTCAAAATAATTTTAAAACGTGTCCCTAATGAACCTACAACAATGCAAATAAATGTGACCTATAAATGTTTTTGTTTATACCTTTCTACAAAGTAAATTTGCCCTCGTTTTTTCTACAAACATCAATGGCGTATGTATATTGGGCGCAAACAATTTGCACTGAATTGCTGGTGAAAAGTTGACATCAAAAATCTTCTTGTTTATAACTTCGTCAAGAATAAATGCGTAGAAAAAATCGGTAAACAAACTACAGATCAATTATAGAGAAATGTAAATAAGCCAGTGAAACAAAACATTTTTTTTCTTTATCTACGTTTAAGTATAATATACACAATGTTTCACCAATTACATAAATTAACAATTTGATATTACCTACAGAATTGTACGCAAGGTTTTGAAAGAACAGTACAGTTAATACAAAATTTAAAAAGAACCGGCAATATATCACAGTCCCAGCGAAACGGTGATGTCCATTATTCGTATCTTAATAATGTAGATAGTAAAGAAAATTTTTATACAGAGTGTTCGATAACCACGAACCAACTCGCACTTTTTTTGAATGGAATCTACGTATTTTTTACATTTTATTACAGCCTTTTAAGAGATGATTAAACTGACATCAATTTGTGCTATTTGAGTTTCAAATGTTTCTCAGATATGGCGATATTTTTTCAAAAATTGTATAACTTTTGAAAAATTGCTATAAAATAACGATTAATTAGGAAAGATCTATTATAGGCTCAATTAGCAGATAGATGATCTCAGTTCGTGTATTTACATTACATTACATTTCAACGCATGTTCTTTATTATTACATATCTGTGGACGGTATTGCAAAAATTATAGAATGTTATATCTGAATAAACCCGATTACGACGAAAATATGAGCTTCCATTGACTTGCCCGTAGTATAATTAAAATTAATCGAAAAAAGTTCCATATAATATTTTCTTTTTAAAAATAAGTACTTTTCATTTAATTTTTAAAACGTTTGAAGTGTCAAGCTTCACCTAACAAATTAAAATATTCGTGAAAGATGAAAGGCACAAATAAAATTACTTAATTACTACGTGTGTATAATTTTATATTTATAATGTATAAAACAGAAAAACGGGTAAATTTCTAAAACTAAAGAATGATAAACAAAATAAATGTTTAAAACTAAAATAAATGTTTAAAACTATCGCCTTTCTGACACATACACATAAACTTCAATTTAAATACATCATTTATGACGTAAAGTAGTATGTAGCATGTAATGTAATAACGGTTTTTTCTACAAACTAAAGTCATAAATGTAAATGTGAAGTTTTATCAATCTTTTAACACAGCAACTGCGATATTTTCAATGTATTATTTATTTTTTTCAAACTTGCCGTTTTATGCATTTTAATATTTTAGTGAACATTGGATATTTGTAAATAGAAAATATTATAAGTAAATTATTTCGGCTATTTTACGGTATGCTATGTGTGTTGCAAGTTACGACAACTCATATTTTTAAATTAATAAATCGTAATCGGGTTTATTCAGATATATCTTTCTATAACATTTGCAATATCGCCCACAGACACAAGGAAGTAGGTATTTTTAAATAGACATTTTTTAGTACTTTTCAGTGCCATTTAAATATATTTCTATTTATTTTTTAGAATTCTTAACTTTAGCGAATAGTTTAATTCTAAATAATATGCGTTGAAATGTCGAAATATACTAATTCATGTACTGAAATAATGTATCATTAATCCCTCCCTCATTGCAATTTTTCAAAAGTTGTAGAACTTTTAAATTGAAAATCGACTAATACAAATTGATGTCAATTTAATCAGCTCTTAAAGGACTATTATAAAGTTTATAATGCATGCATTTCCATCTAAAGAAAGATGAAGTTTATGCGGTTCGTCGTTCTTGAACACTCTGTATATATGAAACTATTCTGAAATTGTAGAGCTCTTAATTATCTACAACTTTTGTATTCAAATCCGTTCGCTGTTTACATTATTAGATACCAATAACGGACTTTACCACTTCACTTGGACACCTGTACAAGACCGTTATCTACGTATGGAATTTTGTTACATAATGATAAAAATATGTCTTATTTATTGAAAGTCTTATCAATAAATATTAAATTTATTGATAACTCGACATTTCCTTTACACTGGCATCGTATCCTTTCAGTACCGTAATATTGGTTTAAAGAAAACCAGCATACGCAACAAAAATACGGATACTGATGTGAATCGAACGACATTCGCTGTTTATAGCGTAGTAAAACTTCCGCATTCGGCCACCTTCGTTTTAAGTGTGGTTTAAGTTCTGCTTACTTTATACACAGGTGTCCAAATTTTAGTGTTCACAATTGTTAACTTGCTTATTATCAGAGCTGTGAAGTTGGTTATTATTAGCAAGTTGGAAGAATTTTTTGTTATGATTGAGATGGTGAAAAGGGAAAAACAATGGTATCTTTCATTTCAGAGGTAATTCTAAAAACATATTTTTTTAAATGGAACCCTTGTATGTTTTTTACATATTCTAAAAAAAAGTAATGCGCTAGCAGAATATTATGAATAGACTTCTACTGTAGAATTATAAATAAAGAAATAAAATATACATACTGTAACCCGAGTCCAAACAAACTAATACTTGGAAATTTATTTCGCGAAAGTTAAAGATGCAATGTTATTAAATATTTGTGTTTTTCCTAGGGATATTTGTTAAATAAAGTCCGTTTGTGAATGAAAATGACGCACGATCGCCGCAATGCGCATGCGCGTAAACTCCCTACATGCTTTGCGCACGTTTAGACGCCATTTGTAGCGGTGTCGTCTGTCTGTGTGCTGAGCTGTAGAAGTTTATAATGTTTAAGAAAATTGAGTCGCCCGCCAACTGTTAAATGCGATCTGTAATTAAATTCTTGAGTGCAAGAAGTTTGACAGCAGCGGAAATTCACCGTCAGATTTGTGATATCTACCGATGTGATGTTGCTCCACGATAATGCAAGGCTACATGTTTCTGCACAAGCACAAGGTCATGTCTTTTGGATGGGAACAACTGGAACATCCACCTTACAGTCCAGACCTTGCACCCAGTAATTTTCAGTTCAATAGTGGTTAACGGTTCAAGGACGATGAAGAAGTGCAAACTGCAGTCATGGATTGGGCTTTTTCATTGTCGGCAGATTTCTTTGACATCGGAATTCAATATCTTATTGAACGGTATGACAAATGTTTGAAGAAGAATAGAAATTATATAGAAAAGTAGATAAAAGCATATAGAATAGGGAAATAAATACATTTTAATGATATTTACCATATATTTCTTCTTATTCAAAAAGAGACCATATTTAAAATTATTTTTCGTATGTGCATCATAAGGAGTATGCGCAAATATCCAAAATATTAAAATTTTCCCAAATTTTTTCGCGTCAGCTTATGTTTCTGTTCGCGATCGGTCGGTGATAATATGATTCCGCAAATAGGGTTGGTCTGAAGCAAAAAGAAAATCTGCATAGCATTATATTTGGTCTGGCGGACCCTTTTTACGCCTTAGATTACGAGAAAAAAGTCGAACTTTTTTTGCAATTCTCGGCGTAATAATGCGTAGTGTTATTATAATCAGTGGCGGCCCGTGATCTTTTGGGACGGAAGGGCACCGGGGGGTTTGAGTGTGTTTAATATCAAAAATTAAGTACAGACAAAAAATAACCTCAATATGTTATTTAATTAACTTGTTTGAAAATAAAATCCATTCGCCGTTAATAAACAAAAGGTAATTTCCACTTTTACCCAATTTTATTTTTTGAAAATACCCCACCAGAAAAAGAAATACATCTCTGCGGCTTGCATTTAAACTAACTGCCGTACGAAGATTGCTCATTTCAATTATTTTTGTAATATACAGAATTTTCATAAATAAACATTTTATTTTTATTCACTTAATTGATTTGCAAAAAGAAGACGTAACATTTAAGGAAAGCTCTGTATGTAGAATTCGTTCATTTAGAGAAAAAGCATGACCCCACTGCGCAGTGTACGAATTCGCACAAATTTAACACCTATCTGCGCGCGGCGGTAGAAAATACATAATAGAAATAATTCGTTAGTGGTTTGAGCAGCTTTTCATGACGTTCTTTTTTTCTCTAAGTGGACGAATACTACAGCTGTACAATTTGCTTGATTTTATGTAAGGCTTGGATTAACTTAGGGTATTAAATTTTATATTAAATTCTCCAGGTAAAATGCTGGTCCGTGCCTGGTCCGCTTCCCTTCACGGTATAGCCGCTAACATGCTCGCGCTTGTTACAATACTTTTTTAATTTTAAATTTTACGTTGTCTTAGTGAAAAGATAAAAATGTTATTTTGAAAATGTAACGTGTTAGAATACAGTTTTTATATTTAAAATAATGTGAAATACTAAAATTTTAAACTATTAAGTCAGTTATAAAAGTCGTGTCGGCTAGTGTATTTATTTGTTTGTAATGTTGCAACCTAGAGTTGGAACTTCACTTAATATAGACTATAGACTTAGTGTCATACATTGAACCCACTCGAAAGAAAAGATAATTATTATATTACAATCTATAACAACTTTCAAAGACTATGAAATTTATCTATATATTTCTTTATGTATGCGGTAAATTAAATTAATCTGTAATTTCATGGAACATTGAATTTTCTAAACAATTCCTACGATCCTATGCGTAGAGTTTACAATGTGTACCGATTGTTAATCTTCCGCCAAATCATAAAGAATCGCAGTTGAATCGTGATATTACCATCATCGGTGAAAGCATGTTGCCATTATTACTATTATCCAGCGCAAATGCTCATAATAAAACGTGAAATGTTATCTTGCTTGAATTGAACTGAGCAAATTTAACGAGAAAACAGCGAACCGTTATACTGAACACTGCTGGACGGAAAACCAGTCCATATTATTCTAACTAATGCAGTATTGTAGGCCAGATAGGACAATCAATATTCAGAAATAATGACAAGAAGTGCGTGTATGTGTTTGTGTGTAATCTGTAGTAGGTGGTATACTGGTTCGATTGAATGAAATACTAAAAATAGCATGTAATGGGAGATAACGGTTGAAATGGAAACGTAAAATTCTATGTATACATATAAAACACGTGTCATAACATGTGAAATACATTGGGCAGAAATATTGTTATTATTACTGACAAATGTCAGTATGACAAGAATATTTTTTGTCAGTGGATTTCTTCCATGAATTTTCATGCATTTGAATAAACATTTAATATCATATAAATCAGGGGTCTCCAAACTACGGCCCGAGGGCCACATCCGGCCCGCGGACAGATTTTGTCCGGCCCGCGGAGAGCTAGCATACTTGAAAACTCCTTTTAGAGAACATATTTTTTATAGCAAATTAAATTTAGTTTACTGAAGTATTCTAATTTTATGTTGAATAATTATTAATATGACATCTACATTGATATGGTCATGGGCTAACTACTCATAACATTGTTGTAGGCTTATTGTTATTGTTTTTGTGATAAGTTGGATAAAGAAACACAGAATTGTAATGAGTAAAGACATGTATAATATGCAGAAAATTTTACTTCAGTATATAATAACTAACAAATTATTGAAATGAATCCAACTAACATTTTATACATTTTAAATAAAAACATAACTTATAACAAGCATAATGACATATGAAATACTAATGAGATTTGTGTAATTGAGATTTTCCACTGACAATAGTTTGTAGTTGTGGACTAATTTTACTTGTACCAATTATTAAAAGAGATTTAAGATGCTCATCAGTTAATTTAGATCTGTAAACATTTTTTGTGTACTTCATTTTGGAGAAGGTCTTCTCACACAAATAAGTAGCACCAACAACAGAAAACAGCCCACGAGCAAATTTATGCAAATTATCAAATTGTGTCAGTGGAAGACTCTTATAAAATTCCAACAAAGATGAGTTTTGATATTTGTTCTTAATTATATCACTGCACTGTAGATCAATTATTTCCATTTGAAGTTCCGGGGCTAGGGTTTCAATGTCAGTATCAAAAGGATTCTGAAAAATCTTAATTTGATTCGCAATGGCATCAAAGTCCGAGAAACGAGTATCAAAATTTATTTTCAAAGCACTCAAAGTTTCGATTGCAAAATCGATAGGAAACTCAGTAGTGTGGCTGAATATTTCACATGTTTTAAAATGTGAAAAACATTTACTTCGTAGTTGTGATTGAAACAGTATCAATTTCTTCCTCCTTTAAAAAACTCCTTTAAAAATATCTGTACCAGTAGTTGTGCCATGAATACTATTCATATCAAGAAGTTCTTCATGCACTTCATAGCTTTTATCTACTCCTCGAATATAAATCAACACCTGAGCAGAATCTGACACATCCGTTGACTCATCCAAGGCCAAAGAAAACCACTCAACATGTCCATTTTTGTCGAACAGTTGAGAGGATATATTTTCAGCGATGTTTTCTACCCTTCGAGCCACAGTGTTTGCTGACATACTGACACTTTTTAATAAATTTACCTTTTCAGGGCACATTTCTTCGGCTACTGCAATTATGCATTCTTTGATCATTTCTCCGTCGGTGAATGGTTTTCCACGTTTTGCAATTTCAAGAGCCACACGAAAGCTGGCACGCGTTGCAGCCTCTTGTTCAGTTTTGAGTTTTGTAAATGAAGATTGCTGCGATTTCAATCCGCGCTTCATAGCTTCGAATTTTTCTGTCCGCAAACTTCCTGTATATTTTGAGTAATTTTGAAAATGTTTTGTTTCATAATGACGTTTAATGTTATATTCTTTGAGAACGGCTATGCTTTCATTGCAAATCAAACATAGCGCCTTCTTACTGGACTCAATTACGAAATACTGAATGTTCCACTGATCTTTGAATTTTCTGCATTCACTATCACGTTTTAAGGAGGTACGCACTATTTTATTTCACAACAGTGTCATAGGAACTGACTTGTGGTTGCGCCACTAGCCTTCTTATATATTCCAATTACTGCCATCTAGAAGTGAGTGGAAGACACCAGAACTTTCTCGAACCAACGAGATTATTCTGTACGTGCTATTGGCGCCATCTGTTAGCGATAGAAGGTACTACCTATTTCCGCTTGTGTCCACCAGATGTCGTGTCACGTTACTCCTCATGGCTCGTACTCTACGACTAATCTAGAAATTACAGATAATGACAGGAAAATTAATAATATGCAGTGTTGCCGTTTTGCAGCCTTTTTTAAACGTTGCGTACTTTTTCGGACTTTTTTTCATCAGTGGACTATTTCACTTTTTACCACCGGCAACAATGATAATATGGTTTTGGCCCTCGGAACTTACTGGAGTAATCAGTATGGCCCTAAGGCTGGAAAGTTTGGAGACCCCTGATATAAATGATTGAAAATATTTTTAATGAAAAAAGAAAAAGAAAGAACTGAAATAGAAGATGGATTAGTCAAACCACATGCTTATTATGTATTATAATAATGTTACGTCTTGAAGTATGTCGGAGGAATGTGTAATTAGAATTTCCGGTAGCTGCAAATTCTGCATAAAATCAAACGCTAATACTGTCAACCCGGTTAGTTCTTTGCACTTTTCACTTGTGGATTTTGGTGTATTATAGAACTTTTTGGCCTATCTTTCATGAACTGTTTCCCCCCTGCAATTACCCGTTTTGCTTACAGCTGCAATGTAGGACGTATTTTTAAATTCAAATCTTCGCAAGACACTTATCTATTTGAGGTCTGCCATAAAACAGTTGAAAATGTTCATTGAAGAATTTTTTGTAGTCGCTTTATTTAATCAGAGACATGAAACTTATCTTTAACTATCTGAGACATAATCTACACATTCAATTTAGAATCAAGATATTTATAATCTTTGCCTGAATCGTGCGACACTTTTACTGAGAGTGATAGAATATGATCCCTAACTGTTTATCTACAGTTTTCTCTTATAGTATTTCTTTTAGAACAATTCCGACCCCTCTTGTCTTTGAGAATCGCACCTTCAGCTAACAGCTTATTTAATAACTTCACTCATGGTTTTGTTACTTCATGTATGCTTAAAAACGGCCCTAAACACACTTTTATTTTTGTCCTTTCAAAGACAAAATGAGATGACATTGTTTCTGTTTTGGTCGACCAGTATGGTGGACAAAATCACGTTTTCGTTTAGTGTCAATAGGAACTATTTCTAGTAGAGCTTACAGATAAATATCTAGCTCGTTCTTAGAAAGCTGTTTTTTTTCGAGACTAACTTTTTCAACACATTTCATTGGCCTGCTGTAAAAACTGCTATTTTAACCAACCAGAAGTAGCCAATATTCTCAAATAATCTTACCTGCAAAAAGCACCAATAATTTTGCTGGTACAGTCTTTCCTTTGTAGTTAGCATATTTTTTCCTTGATCTTCAGATTGTATAACATTTCCTTTATACTTTGTCTTATTTATCGCACCTTTTCGTCGTTTTTGAGATAGTTTACAGTTTTGTTTCATTTTACTTCTTACTGTTCCACACTACAACATCATTTAGGTTGTTAATGTTATTTTTGACTTTTAGCCAGGCGCTTAGCGCAGAAATGACTCAAGTCAGCGACTTGGGTTGTTTCACAAGTAAATTATGATTGACACATGGTATAACAAGACGAACTTGATATCTTTTTGCACCAAACGATGGGTGAAGATTAGATTGCCACTCCTAACTCAAAATGGTGAAACTCAACTTGGATCGTTTCAGCAATAAGTGATTCATTTAAGATTTTCGGAAATCAGTTGTTACAAAAAGAAGACGATTTATTAACTATTATCACTAAAGATCCCTCTAGCATTGTATATCTTTTCATATTTTGCAGTGTTTTGTTATTGAACTAATGGTATGGATATGGACAAATATTACCTTACACAAACATGTTCAAATTACTCAAGGAATTCGAAAATGTAATAATATACAAGATTTTCTAAAGTTTTAAAGCTATTTGTAGTTGCCCGCAAATGAAACACTGTATAACGGAAAATAATTTTAGGCACATATAAATGCAAATTTGCCTTTTAATTAGTTTAACGTTTTACAATGTCGAACCCTGCTTGAATTTAAATTAATTGTCAAATTTGACATTAGATTCCTATAAGAACAGTTTAAAGTTTTTTAGCAGTGAGTTTGAATATTATCGAATTTACTAATCAAATTTAACAGAAATGAATTTTAAATTACATTTTATTATTGCTGTTTCATCATATTGGCAATTAAAGTTGCACGTAAGCATTGTTAAGAAAACATTTTTTTTGAAAGTACTGTCTTGTGAAATAAATACAAGTGGCTTTAAAATACACCTTATTTAAATAGCCCGGTGTGCGCCGGTATATGGTAGTCGCTTTTACTATGTTACAATAGTAAATACATACGAGGGGTGTTCTTTCCGCTGAGCCTATCTAGTAGGCGACGATATTTTGCAACATATTTTGTATGACAATTTCAATCAGTTGTTCGTTCAACAAGTTTAGATGTAGTGACAGTTGTCAAATATACCCGAATGTTACATTAGTTTAAAGTACTCCTTTCGCCAATAAATCATGGAACTGAACGATGAACATTATAGAGCCGTAATTTTTTACAAGTTCAAGCGTGCCTTAAACCGTAAAGAATGTTTTGAGGAAATCAATCGACTGTTTGGTGACAAGTCTTGTTGCTTCGGTACCGTAAAGCGGTGGTACAATAAATTTCAACGCGGTCGACTTTCCTTAAATGACAGTTTTCGAGCTCAATCGACAGTTTAGGTCTTTGAGAATGAGTCGGCTGCAACAAAAGTTGTTCGTGAAAATAGTCGAAATATGAAGATGGTCGCCACATTTTTTGGAATTACTGGACATGTTTCTATTGTAGCACTGGAGGATAGATGTACCTACTGTTAATTCAGAGTGGTACACTCAAATTTGTTTAAGTCAGGTTCTCGAAAATGTTCGCGAAAAACGTCCAAGAGGAAGGATCATCTTGCATCAAGATAACGATCGGACCCACTCCGCCGCTCGAACAACTGAGTATTTGAATGCCCAAAATATATAAATATGAGGTCATTCATCGTATAGTCCAGACCTAGCACCTAATGACTTCTTCTTATTTCCGCGGGTAAAGGATTAATTACGAGGTTTACGTTTTACATCGGCCGAAGAAGTGGTTGATTCTTTTAAAAATGAGATAAACAAACTACGGCCAGAAAATTGTAGAAAACGTTTTTAAGATTGGTTTTTACGAATGCAAAAATGCATTGACTGTGGAGGAGAATACTTCGAAAAATTATAAATAAATGTTTTTTGTAAATAAATTTAGTTTTACTTTACCAGGCTCAGCGGAAAGAGAACAACCCAGCCCTCGTATAAACATGCACGTTATCGACTTCCAACTATGCTCAATGTCCGGCATCGCCAACCGGACACAGATGGGCGTAAATTGGACTGGCTCGATATGGTAGATTTCTGATTGGTCTGGCAGGCGTGACTCTGCCGCTGAGATCGCATATATATATATAAAACGGTCCTAGTATATACCGGGTGTCAGCGAGATCATGTATCAGCCAGTCATTTATATACCTAAAATAAAACTTTGACCATATGTATGAGTAATTAGTAGGTTTATTCTGGTGCACTTAGTTTTTTTATAGCACTTCCGGTCAAATCGGAAGTGACGTTAATTTGGAATTTTTCAATACAACATTCTGTATTTTTGTTCATTATCGGATTCTACTAAAAATTTGCTATCCATTACAGGTTAACTTTTGACATTTCTGCCAAAGATGGTATCTTTCAAATTTATCCATTAAAATGAAACTGCTTCATAACAATTGTCAAACCACAAAAACCACCAAAGTTGGCCATGGAAATAATCACATTACGTATTTCTCACATTTACACACATTGGCGAAGAACATATTTTATGTCACGTTGAAATCACTATAGAAAATAAGTTTTTTTCTTAATTTTCAAATGCCCGGTACTCGTTAAAAATAGTAACCCTATTTTTTATTACACTGCCTTAATTAGCATAATTTTTAGCTTACAAGTGATATAAAATGCGCTGTGGTTTAGTGGTAGATAGGTAGTAGAAAATCTAAAATTTTCTGATAGTAGTCTATAAACAGAACAGTATTACTTCCAACGAAAAACACAGTTGCCATTAGAAATAAACGTCACGTTATTTTTGCGTATTGTTAAATTATTATTATGTATTTATTAGGTAGAGTAAATAATACCTATTTGGTAATGTATACTCGAGATGAAAAAATTGATATACAGTAGAACCCCGATTATCCGTGTGCGGATTATCCGGGCCATACGCATGATCACGCAATATCTATATCGCCAGCAGTGTACTAGAGGAATCCCTAGAAATCATTCGCTTTTCATCTGCTTTATGTACATAAATGCAAGTTAACCTACCTATGTAGAGTTTATTTTTTCTTATTTAGTGTAAAAGTTTACTTATGTAGAATTCTGTTTTTTATTTTGTTATCTTTTTAGTATGTATACATACATACATATAAGAAATAAGTGTTCGGATTATCCGTGCTTTTCAATTTTCCGTGCCTCGTCCGGTCCCGTTGAGCACGGATAATCGAGGTTCTACTGTACTTTCAATTCATGGAAAATGTCGTAAAAATTCGAGAGTGGCTGCATGGGCAAATCAACTTGTCAGCAGTTATATTGATAGATACTTCCTGATACACATAAATAGTAAGTAAAAGTCACATTTTTAAATAATGAATTCTCCTCGGATTCAGGTTTTCTTTTAATTCCGAAATTTGTAGGATTTTTTAAATAACAATAGTAAAATAAAAACACCTCTCTTTTTATGCCTGTACGGTGAAAGAATGAGAGAAGTAGAATTCCTTTTCGTTTTGGAATAAAAACTGTAAATATTGGTTGAATATTTTGTCATTATGTTGGAATTAAACTATTTTCTCAGTTATCCTTGAAAAAATTTTTTTTTCAAACGAAACCAGAAGAAAATTTCAACTTTCAGAACCTTCTATTGGCAACAATAGAAATCAATAGAAATTTTAAATAAAAATATAAATACATTCCATAAATGGAAAGTAATAACTAATAACGTTTTTACTTCGAATATTTAAAAAAACACATTCTATTTTGTACTATATTCTTTTATAATGTTAGCAACGCACCATAAATTATTTCTATTTTTTAATGGTTTTAATTTCGCGATCTCAGCTTGGTTTGCATATGCCGTATTACACCTTCTGCAGATAATGTAAAGTAGATATCCATGCATTTCGTAGGTGCACATTAGCCTCATTTTGCTAGTCTTCTTTGTGGTGTAATCGTGATATTGTTAACGGCAAATCTGCATCACCGTTTACCAAATGAGAATGGCAGGTCATCGTCCGGGAACATAGAGATAAGAACTGTAGAACAACGCGAGAAGGCGTACTTTCACTAATACCCCTGACTACGGAGCGCCTTTATTCTTGACCTTTCAATAGTTTACCTATTCCGGAGAAGTGGGAAGCTTTCAATTCTTTATATGTCGAAACGCTTGTCGAAATTTCGTAGGTAAGTGTTTTACATACCATAGTGGAACTAACCGTGATCTTTATACATTCACACACGCATACGCTTTATGTAAACTTCTGCGTTGTGTCATATTCTATTTTTATTCTCTGATGTGTATATTACATAAAAGGAACCACATTTTTTTGGTATATTCGAAGCATTAAAAACTTTAGTAGTAATAAAATACAACAATAGTTACACATTTAATTCTGGAATTAAAGAAAAATACGAGCTAATGAATGTACGCCATTGCCTGACGACTACGAAAAAAGAGGATTGCAGGCTGCACAATATCAATACTTTAAAACAATTGTTACGTGTACAATGACGTTCATTTCGTTGCCGAAAAAATACAGATTTTATTTAATAAATATATGTTCTATGTTTTTTAATATCAAGTAGTTTTATTTATTTTTGATGAAATTACAAGTGTTTAATTTATCTCATAGAAAGCCTGGTTGGTTAGTTTTCCCTATTTGCATATATCTCACTTATTTGATATACTTTGCGCCATCTCCGTGTTATAGAATGAATTACTGATTTTATCTTATAAACTTGAGACTTTTATTACTATGTTCTACTTTTCCTAATTATTTTACGTACGTTAAATGAATAATGTTTTTTGTTTTTTTCTTATTCTGACCGCGTTAATTATCATCGTATTTTTTTTCTAATTTGTTTTTATTTAGTTTAAATTGGTGATGTTGGATTCGGTTACTTTTCAGTACTCGTAACTATCCGTTACTTTTTATTCGTTACCGAGTACTCGTATCGCACATTTACGGTGCGGGAATATGTATAGTTAAAATATGGTACAAACAAAATGTTATATACTAATTTTAATATATTGATATAGTTTGCCTGTTCACACTAACAAGATATAATTATATGTTTCCTTCGAGTATATGAATTTTCTTATTGGGTATTTAGTAATTGTAAAATTGTATATTTTAAAAAGAGACATATTGGATTATTACTTAGTATAAATTTATTAGTAATTAAACGAATAGTTTACTTATATTTTATGAGCAACCTGTATAGTGAGTGGTCGTTCAATTTTCATTGTTGAATTTCACCAAAATCTGAAAAGAAGAGATTTGAATATTAATTTTATTGTTGTATAATGATATGTATTATTATTTTGTAAAAACTTGTTTAATTGACGTTACTGATGTGAAAAGGTAATAAGAATTCAATTTTGAATAATGAATAGCATGGGCGTAGCCAGGATTTATAACAGGGGGGGGGGGGGCAAACCATGGTCCATGATCGTTCAAAATGTAAAATTTTAGGATAAAAAGAAAAGGCAAATGAAAACAAAACTTTGAGATTTTAATTATACTTAAATTAAATTAATAACATTTTTCTTGGGTTGAAACTAAATTTATCCAAAACTTTCTTCACTATGCAGTCCTGATTTTCCTTAAAAAATTGTCGATGCACACTCATCAAACACAACCCAGTGAGTCTGTCATCACCCATTGTACTCCTGAGCTAGGTTTTTACCCTTCGTAGGGTACTGAACGATCTTTCCACGGTAGCAGTAGTGGATGGGAACACTTAATATTAGCAGTGCGTGCCTTGTTGCAGGGAAAAAAACATTAGCTTCCTCCAAAAGTGCAGCCACTTCAATGTCCTTTAATTTGTCTTCTGCTAAATTCTTCTTCTTCCACATATTGTACCACAAATCTAATTCTGCAGAGACATCACCCAACTTATAAAATTCCATGAAAGATTCTGCATTATTTTTGAAATCTTTTGAAGCCATTTTGAGCATGCTTGAAGGATGAAGATAAGTTAAAGCAAAAGCAGGTGTATTTTCGTTGGAGAATCTAGCACCCAAAGACGAAGTTAAAGAATCAAGATAGGGGATGATTATTGACCACTTCCAGTATACAACTGCAGACTCAGATGGTGGATTACTTCTGTGTACTTGCTTTTGAGTGACTCGTGGTACTGACAACTCAACCCCTACTTTCTCTGCGATATCAAGTGATTTTTTATATAATTCATAAGAAACATTTTCGACATCTTGTCGATCTTCTTTGATTACATCTAGAATATCATCAATATGTTTCTTCACCATAACCAAATCCATACTTTTACCTTGTAAAACGTTTACAACGGGTTCCAAAATTGCAGAGTATCTTGCAATTATGTTTAAGCCTAAGATGAAAATTGGTTTAGTAACTGCACAGTGCAATTGGTAGGCACATTTTCTTGTTGCATAGTTTCCTTCGACAGATAGATGTTCTAGTGCTTTAACAATGTCAGTGAAGCTCTCTGAAAATTTTTTTATGCTCTTGTATTTTTCCGACCATCTGGTCTCACAGAGCCTTGAAAGATTTGGAACCGATTTCCTACGGGCTGGCGATTCACGAAAGAAGGTTATTGTGTCTTTAACCGTTGCAATTGTGTTTCTTATTTCTGGTAGCTTGCTAGTATCATTGACCACAAGATTTAGTCTGTGGCTGGAGCAATGGAAAAATAAAGACTTAGCGTACTTTTTTTTTAGAATGACCTGTACACCACCTTCTTTGCCGGCCATCGTAGAACACCCGTCAAATCCGAATCCCACACAATTATCGGCGGAAAAATTATTATCGTCTAAAAAACTTTGAATTGCGCTAGCGATTGTAGAAGCATCTTGACATTTTAACTCAATGTAGCCTACAAATTCCTCCCTGATTATTTTTTGGCTTTCATCATAGAACCTTAATCCAATAGAAAGCTGCTCTTTTTCAGCGATATCTGCTGTTTCATCAGCCATTACAGCATAAGCTTTTGCCCGTTTACAGTCTTCGATTATTTTTTCTTTGATAACTTCACCGCATAATTGTATGATCTCATTTTGAATTGTTGGTGAGGTATAGACTGCGTTTTTTTGACATTTATCCAAGTGGCTCTTTAGCTTCTCATCACCAGAGTCAATCCTCAAATTTAAAAGGTCAAAGAAAACTCCCTCATTTCCTACTTTTCCTCTAAGCGGCAAATCATGAATTCCACAAAATATTATGCATGAAATAATTGCTGACAATATTTGTTTATTTTCTTCAATCGTCTTATGGTGCCCTATTTGCAACTGGACATCAACAGGAGCATTTTCAAGAAATGCTTTTGCAGCAGCTGTTGAAGATTTGTGGTAATGGGTGCCAACGTGCTTTCTACAATCTTCATGTATATCCTTAAACTTCATGTAAGGCCTTACCATAAATGACCCCAAAACTCCTTTAACTGTAGCAATTCTTGGCGGAAATAAAACACAATACAAACATAGAGCACCTTTCAAACGACTTGAGTACACCAGCCATGGAGTATATTGATCTAACCAGCGATGGTTAAATTTTCTTTTCAAGTGAATGGCATCAGAAGCAAAATCGTAATTGGATGATGGAACCCAAGGGTTTGTCAACAATTCCTTCTTTTTTTCAGAAGGCAAGTTATTGGCACAACTAACATAACGACCAATGTCATTTTCATGGTAGCCATCGCGTTCTTCAGTTTGTTTAGAGGTCCCAGATCCAGAGACAGCTTCATGTAGATATGAAGAACTACTTGAGCCTTCTACAAAAATAGATTCCGATTTTGATGTTCCGACCATTTTATTTTCATCTTCATCACAATCATTGCTTCCACTTCCACTACTGTCATCATGAACTTTTTTCCGGTTTAGAGATTTTTGACCTAAAAATAATAACCTAATATCATTCTTGTTCTTAGTCCCTAGTATAAAAATTAGTATAAAACAAAACTACCATGTAATGATAGTGATAGCTTATAATGTGGATATACTATATCTGATGGTAATATTTTTTCTCTAGATTAAAAACACAAAATGAAATTAATAGCACGTACAAAGTGATCTTTAATATGTACAAATTTCAAGTTTTAATTGTGAACAAAAATTAACATGGGATATAACATATCTGCATTATAAGCTATCGTTACATGGTGGTTTTGTTTTATTTGGTGCTGGTCGAGCAACCAATTTTCAAATTTTTGGACCATTTCTAATGGAATGACTCTGACTCTAAAGTTTTAATTAAAAATTTAATTTTCTACTGAAATTATTTAACTTACCTTTTTGTAACCAATTTCTTATATCCATATTGTCTTTTCTGTCTCTTTATTCTGTGGTAAAACTATTGTTACGGATTTTCCCTCTTGTTTCTCGCGCCTCGCTTTCTATTCGCCGTATGCAACTTCGTATCCTGCACTATGTACTGTACTGTACTGTCTGTCTTCGCGCCGGATAGACAACTAACTTTATATACGCTTTTGAGCCTAGAAATTGCCAGAACATTCGCATCGCCGGTTCCCGTATATTCCTCACTTGTATCTCGATTTTTCTCGAACTCGAAGAAAACCAGTGGCGTTTTGTTACACTATTAAATAGGACACTGTCGCTAGACAAGAGCACTTACACACCAAGTCAATAGTTGTTATAAGAGTATTTAATTCGGATTCTGATGTAGGATTGTGTATTGAATGTTTCAAAATATTTCACGCTAAAACTGCTTATTGAGTAAATTTATTTTAATTAATAGGATTAAAAAATGTAGTTAAATGAAAACAAAAGAAAAGTGACAATTTTTTTACCATTTTTCTCAAAAATGTCCGACTGTTAAGTGGTTGAATCGAACACTAAAAATTGACGTATCCTGAGAGTAAATCGAACACTCCTTTTTATCCAATTCTGGTGTGGGACAATTCTGGTGTGCACCAATGTCAGTTTTTCAAACAGCTTTGTTTTTTGCTGATGAAATATATTTTAGCGACAAAGGACACGCGAATAATTTTATTTATTAGAGCTTATTAATTAATTTTAAAATGTTCATAAAAGCAATCAAACGACCACAACAACAAACAAAATATATAAAACAGATAACAAAAAAAAATATGCAGAACAGAAAAATATGTATATTTTAGATTTAATTTTTCGTTTATTAAAATTTAAAAATTATTTAATTTATTATTGCTTCCAGGGGGGAGGGCAGTTGCCCCTCCCTGCCCTTCGCTGGCTACGCCCATGATGAATAGTAAAAAGTGATTTAAAGCTCGTGCTAATTTTCATAAAACGGATGTGACAGTTCATTGGCATTTCGTTAGCAATTTGAGAAGAACTATTTTTTAAAATACTAAATTACATAAAATCTTTACTAAAAACATGGAAATAATAATAAGAAAACTGAATTTTAGAAAGTATTTAAAATAACAAAACAGATCTAAAATATATGTTGAGTAAAATAATCTCGTGTAAAATTTTAATTGGATAATTTTAAAAATTGGAATATCGTCACGGGGATCATAAATAAATAGAAAAAGAATGAACTGGATTTTAAAAAGAAGCAGTTGTGTAAATCGGCAAATTAGAATAATTTCGCCGATGTTTACACAATAATAATACTAAAAGAGTTCAAGAGTGTTAGAGTAAAAATCTTCTAACATATCTCTAGATAAATATTTAAAGATAAAGTGAAGTGGTAAAATTAAATTTATATTGGTCACAGTTCTATATATTAATATAGAATACATACCATATTGGATTAAGAAGAATAGAAAGTATAAAAAGTACTTACATTAGTGAAAATTTAGCCAAAGGACGAAGTTTCTATTTGATCTTCAGGAATATTAAGTTACCGAAACATCCAAAGGCACAGAGAGGAAGTTCCAGTTCATCGTAGAGGCATCATTTCTTTATAGGAACATACAGAGGTTAGAAGAGAAGTCACTGATACAAATTTCAGTCCATCACAAAAGATATTAAGTTACCGAAATATCCAAAGGTACAGAGAGGAAGTTCCAGTTCATCGTAGAGGCATCATTTCTTCATAGGATCATACTGAGGAGCACATAGAGGAGCACAGAGAGTTGAATTTCCTAGAAGTACAGAGGTTGTTCCAGTTCGTTGTTTGTGAGAAGACGTCGGATATTTCAAGAATCACAATACCAATCCATAATATAGAAGGAAAGGCTACAAATAAATACAAATTAACTCCATGAAAAAGAACGACTGATAATGGAACAGTTATATTAAAAGGTCGTATATATTATTAAGATTATTCTTGAAGATATTTATTTCTCAACCAGATTGTATCTTATTTAAATTGAGAAATCCTTAAAATCCAAATAATTTGACAACTAATGAACACTTACATGAATATAGGTATTCATAAATAGAAATTATTTACAACATAAAATTTAGATCTCTATTTTAAAGGTTGCTATCGATATTATTTTTTATTATTCATATACAATATTAGATACTGCATAAACGATTATCCAACATAAGTGTTTATGTATGTGAAAGATAATATTAAAACATTTAGATAATCCAATGAATATAAATATACAATTTACTAAATAATATAAATAAAAACTTAGGTTATTTAGTTACAGATATCATAAATATATCACATCATTATAAAAGAAATTCTAACGTTGGTTGAACAAGTTTCCGTTAAATAACTGTTACTTATTTGGCATATTCTAATATTCCTTACTCAAGAATTGTGTTCTTTTACATACATTAATTCTATTGATTCATATATCGATTCTTTTATTTGTTTATACTAAACAGGATGGGAGATATAATAATATTGTCATTATTATAAAGTAAATTGTTTACTTACCCATTTGAAATAAGTCAGAGATTGTTTATAATATTATTGTAACATTTTCGGGTTCCAATAAACAACTCGTGCAATTATTTATTTAAAACAGTCTGTATATTTATATACTTAAAATTATTTAACAATATAAAATATAAAACTAACTTATCACACTTAAACTACTACAATTTAATTATCACAGGTATTTATTTATTTAACTAATATCTCTGTCCGTATTTATTTATATCACACTATTTATATAAGACGGCACTACTATATATATTTATTTGGCTACCACTATTTATTTCCACTGTTCCCACGAGACCACTCGAGACTACCGAATTACTCCGCGATTCCTTCTCCGCAATGAATGCCGTAATGAATGAATCGGTGACACAGTCGCCTCATATACACATGCGAAGATTACTAGAGCATTCCTGTAAATTCCATACTTCTCCCGATGTTTTGAAGAATATTCCATAGACATTTGTCTCCGCTTCCGATACAGTACCATGCGTAAGTGTATGACTCACCGTTTTACGATGTTTACCAGCCGCGCCGAATATGATTTATTGCTCGCCCGGTCTGCCTCTTTTTTTGCGTGTGACAATTTCGTTTTTATCGCGCCGAGAGATCTGATTCTTTTATTTAATGTAAACTCATTTCGAATGTCTGCTGGTTTCGTTACATTGCCCCCTTCTTAAAAACTGCGTTTCGTCCCGAAACACACTATTCCATGTTCTTCTCGCTGGCGGATGACGAAATCCACACCGGGACCCACGGGTGCACCCAGCCGTCTTGTGGAAATGGCAATCCACCGCCCCAGGCTGCACAACGGGCTGATTGGGCCGACAGCCGCACACGACCATTTCCATACCAGTATACCGAAACACTGCCTCCAGCATGTTTCTTACTGTTCTCCATTCCAAACGGTCTAATCCGCAGCCCAGTTTCGGAATTGCCAGCCTCCTTACATTTCCCATAAATTGGCTCCTTACATTTCCCATAAATTGGCTCTCTAGGTTTTCCGGTAATTTGTCCCGCATCCGCCACTTCACCGCCGTCACGTCCATGGTATGGGCCAATGTAATAAAACGCACCACCCCTGGCTCACTATGGGGTGTTAGTCTCATGCGATAAACGACGTCATCTATTTGCTCTAGTATTTCGCAAGGTCCCTCCCAGTATTGTTGGAGCTTTGGGGACAGGCATCGGCGACGTTGAGGATCATACAACCAAACATGGTCTCCTTCTCCGTAACCACCTCTCTCGGCTTGCACGTGGTAACGATTCTTCGCCCTGTCGCTGGCATCCTGAGTGTGATGGCGTACTCGCTCGTGGACATCCTTCAACCTTCGCCAGGACCCACTGACGCAGTCTTCTCCATTTGGGTTCTCCACAACACACTTGAGTAGATCATCCTCTACCTTCAGAGAGTCCCATTGAGCCCAGTAGGATTCCAGTCCCTGTGAACGAGGAGCCACTTCTTGCCAAGCCGGTCCGCGACCAGTTCCCTTCCAAACCATCAATGAAGGTTCATCGGCTTCTTGACCAATCCGCAAATTGTCAGGATGCCACCGATCGTCAACCACGGCAGTTCTGAATGTTTTGGCCGGTTTTTCTTCTAGTCTGTTACCATGCCTGCAGTCTTCTGGACATTGTCTGCTTGCAACAGCATCAGCGTTTTGCTGTTGCACAGATGCAATTCGCGCTATTTATTTTGAGGCTCTACGATACTGAGTCGACGATTGCCTCTTCTCATCGACCCGTTTCATTTTTCGCTGCTCCGCTATGGTTTTCTTGGGCTTCTTCGCGCATTTACTATGCGCATGGCCCATTTCCATCTCCATTTCCAATTCCAACATCGGAGCGTTCTTCTCTTAGGTTGCACCTGATTCACCAATCGTCGGACTATCTGTCCCAGGTGTGCATGTCCATACTTCATCTCAAGACGCTTGATTGATTTAAGATAGTCTTGACACTCTTCCGGAAGTAAGGTCTGCAGAGCATCACTGGCCTGTCTTCTTAATGACACAATCAGACCAGTATCTTTCTTCGGGGACGTCCACCCATTTGCTCCTGCAGCGGCTTCGAATTGATTCCGGCACGTCATCCATGACGTCCTTCCATCGAAGGTGGGAGGCTTTACCTTTGCCTTCGCTGTTCGGGCAATCTCCAGGCTTCCGCTTGAGATATCATGGGGACCGCAGTCGTTCATCGCTGGCAACTGAAGCTGAACCCCAAACTCGTCCCCATTCCGAACACGCGCTCCTTAACTTTCTGTTCTACGGCTTCGATGGCCTCAGAAAATTCCTGCCTCCCATTCGATGAATTCTTTTGAATGTCTGCCTCAGGAGTAGTCTCGAGTTGTTTTAGAATCTCGGATTGTTTTGCAATTTCATCTCTTAAAGTTTTAAAATTATTTGCAATTTCATTTCTAATTTCTTCCACTATTACGCTTAAATCAGGCTGTACTTGAAACAAATATTTCTCGGGATCCTCACCTTCATTAATTAAAATGTCACGAATTCGGTCCTGGAGAATTGTTTTTTTTCCAGACGCATCTGCGTCCCTTTCTTCCAATTCTGCCCTCAACTCGGAGACCTTTAATTCTTCCAAACGTTAGGTAGCCATTTATTTATTTATTTATTTGCACTTCTGTTTACCCCACACCTGACACCAATTGTAACGTTTTCGGGTTCCAATAAACAACTCGTGCAATTATTTATTTAAAACAGTCTGTATATTTATATACTTAAAATTATTTAACAATATAAAATATAAAACTAACTTATCACACTTAAACTACTACAATTTAATTATCACAGGTATTTATTTATTTAACTAATATCTCTGTCCGTATTTATTTATATCACACTATTTATATAAGACGGCACTACTATATTTATTTATTTGGCTACCACTATTTATTTCCACTGTTCCTACGAGACCACTCGAGACTACCGAATTACTCCGCGATTCCTTCTCCGCAATGAATGCCGTAATGAATGAATCGGTGACACAGTCGCCTCATATACACATGCGAAGATTACTAGAGCATTCCTGTAAATTCCATACTTCTCCCGATGTTTTGAAGAATATTCCATAGACATTTGTCTCCGCTTCCGATACAGTACCATGCGTAAGTGTATGACTCACCGCTTTACGATGTTTACTAGCCGCGCCGAATATGATTTATTGCTCGCCCGGTCTGCCTCTTTTTTTGCGTGTGACAATTTCGTTTTTAATGCGCCGAGAGATCTGATTCTTTTATTTAATGTAAACTCATTTCGAATGTCTGCTGGTTTCGTTACATTATCAAAACGATATTGAAGTTTAAACCGAACCAGTTTACACTCCCCAAAGAGATCATTTGAAATAAAATAATACATTGCATCAATACAATAAGTTCAAACAAAACTTTTTAAATGAAATCGATCTACGCAAATACAAGTAATACTAATAATTGGTTAAATCTAAATATTTTGTACAAAATTATTTATTCTAAATTATATTTTTTAATAAAATATTTCAGACAAGAATGTATTTTAGAAGTTATACCGTAGTCGTCAAATTTTAATTTCGGTTTACACTTCTATCCCATGCAGAAGATGACCTTATAATATGCAGCGATGCCTGCTTGCTAACAGTGGTGGGAGAGCAACGCAGTGTCGGGGGACCCTCACGCCTTACATTTCATAGGAAACGTTTGTCGAGTGTACTGTCTTGGCAGCCTCGCTTATGTTTATCTTTAGTTTATTTCGTCGCCCTCTTTTCCTCTTTCTACTTTCGTATCAGAAATTAAAATATGTCGACTACGGTATATTATGAGAGTAACTGTTTGAAAAAGTAACGGTTATTTGAAACCAGTATTCGTTACTTCGGATCTTATCGAGTAACGAATACTTCAGTAACGGATAGTTACATTTGCAACACCACTAGTTTAAATGCTATTGCACATATGTGATGTTGCTTGAATTTGTTGTCATGTGTGAATGACTGATTAAGGTGATGAGCGTTCGAGGATTTTTCTGGTTGTTAATTCTTGAAATTTGCCACGTTTTGTTGCCGGAGTTGAGGCAGATCGGCAGATCTATATTTAAAATTAGTGTGGCGATTGGAGGATTTTAATGATATATTGAGGGATATTTTTGTCGAGATTTATATGGATTATTGCTGTCCGACATTGCTAGGATATGATTTTTCCAGAATTACATTAACCAGGCGAGCATTTGTCGTTACTAACCTCGACCGTATATCTTTAGATAATCATCTAGTTATTTACTGTATTTCTTTAGCTTCTTCTGATTTGGGGCCGGATGGTCATTTATTATTGTATTTGGAGACTTACAATTTTTGAATACTTGACCTGTACGCATAATACAAAAGGCCATAATATATTAGGACGTCATACTAACAACACATATTGTGTTAGAAAAATTGGGTTATTACTGAGAAATGCAAGTGTAGTTTTCAAGTTAGCTATTAGACAAAGTCAGTGAGTGTTTTTATTTATTTTTCAACGTTTATAATGATGTCTGGGAAGCATTTTACTCAAGTTGTGAAATACCTCTATTTAATTTGCTTACGCAGTCGTATTTTGATTATAATAGTTATATTTTATATAGACAGCATTAAGGTTGTCAAATTTAGTTGAATTAATTATCGTTTATTATTATAATATAATTTAGATCTTACGACATACGTGAATCTCAATTCTTTTGTTTGTATTATATTTTTTTAGTACATTTATGAATTCCTTTTGTCGTAATAATTTATTTGGCGTTATTTAATGAAGACAATTTAAGTCTTCTTGTGCGTCAAATATATGTATTCCTGTTTATTTTTCTGTTCGATAATCTGATCTAAGGATTCTAATACCATGTAACTTATATAATATTAGAATTGTATTGGTAACAAAGACCACTTATATGATATAGTAAAGGTTAGGAATTCCAATTTTACTTTGTTTCTTACTTGTAACTGGATTACAATACGATGATATTTATGCTCAATGTTTAATTAAGTTGACGATTTTAATTTTTATCTATACAGACATTTTTCATTCCCATTTTTAAGTTTTCCTATTTTAGTCAAGATTAGGTTGCAGTGCTAATTAATATATGGTTAATTATATTTTTTTTTGTAAATTAAGTTTTTATTCCGTAATTTATTAATTGTATAGTACGCTCTATACTGCTTTATGTTTGCGTTGTACATTGTTTTTTGTTTATTCATTATACAAACTGTCGATTAACTATATAAAATAAGGGTAATTTCATCCGATTGACCTGGACTTTAATTCGTTTCTAAATTTTTAACATCGGTTTGACCTCTGTTCATGCTTTAGAATTTTAATAAAGTTTGTTATTGTTTAGAAGACCTTTGATTTTATTAGTGTTATACTTTGTTTATATTACCCTAATTTCTTCATGGTTAGGCAGATCTTTCTGGGGGCTTAAGTTTAAATAAAATCAGCCGGTGTCCTAGACTAGCATCTTAGACTCACCGTCTACGCGAAAGGGCATAGCGACCTTAGGACCGCCAGCATATTTTTCTAAACATCTAAATAGGTTTAATAAGCCAGTTGGGGTGAAAGGGATTTCTAATACTGTTAGAGTATTTTATCAAAGTTAATTATCCAAAATCTACGTTTGGTGTTATATAAGCGCTATTTAAAAAAAAACATTATATAACGTTTAATATAGTTTTAAAATAAGAAATACTAAGATGCGTAAATACAAATAGAATGTAGATATAAGCCAGTCAGCAACAAAACCAAAACAAAGAATTTACAAATCTGTTTCTACGATGACTGACTTTTTAGTGTTTCCAAACGACCACTAGGCGGCGCTATTGTAATATGTTATTACTATTAAAAAATTTAACATTTGTACTTGTGAAAGCAGTGTTAGCTTAGGAACTGGCTGAGTAGTTTGTTTACAGTGTTTCAAAAAACCAATTTTAGGAAGAAATGGAAATATCACGAGAATTGTTGGCTAATTTTTACCATTTTAATAAAATCTAAATGAACAAGGATGCATAGCATCGTGTTAAACTCTTAGTAATGTCAGGGATGAATTTCGTGAAAGTTGACCAAAATAGGTTGATATTCCAAAAGACATCGATTCTATGCTCATCATCATTGAACAAAATTGACATGTGACTGCATTATATTCGATTTTGCACGAACAGTGTAGCTATGGAAAATATCTGTTCTTGATGGATTTCGCATTGGTGTTAATCGATGTTGGGAAATGATAAAAGATTTCGGCTGAGAAACTGCAAAATCAGAACACAATAGTTGACGTTTGTTCACGAAGCACTTCCCAGAAAGTGATTGATTGTTTTTCGGTTGTACTGGACGTGTCGCAACAACCCCCTTACAGGATGGAAGAACAATTAATGCTGAATGATATACTGCAATTTGTTTACAAGAAGTCATCCACGTAACCAGGAAAAGCACTAGAAAACGTCTTTTCATTGTTGATCAAGGCAATTACCAACTCACTTCTTGTGTAATCAAATGTAAAAAATAATGGACAGCGATTTTCATCATTACTCTTAACTCTGTTGCGCTAGTCTCTGTGTGATATTCTTCGTCTGCTGTCCGCAAGTGTCCAATACCGATGGATGTCTGTCGACACAAGAAAATCTGTCCCAGATTCACACCCGTTAAATACGAAACGTATCCTTCGATATATTTATACTTACATAACAACGTTTAATTTTGAACCGACTTGTAATTAATCCCTACCTTTATGTACACTCCACTAATTTTGTGCTCACCGTGAGGCATTATTCATTTTCTTTAAACGTTAATTTTACGTAATTCTTTAATTATTTCGTTAAATAAGAACTTTAAACAAAGTGACAATTTGGCGACCAACGTGGGGCAACTGTGACAATATGTACCTCTGTTCTCGAACACCTTCTCCATACACAAACTCAGTTAGCTCAGATTGTATATGCAATTATTAATATGAATGTATTTTATTGTATAGTATAAATACTATCTTTTATATTGAAACAACGTAACATTCATTTGAGTTCAAAACTAATTGGTATAACGTCGCCATAGTTTACAGTCAATCGCTAATTGATATTAATTAACTCTAAAGTTTATGTTTGCAAGTTACGTTATTTTCTTCTTTATTTTTGCAATATCGGAGGAATAGGAAATCATTAGCATGACAAAAAAACTTCAATGGTACATTTCATCTACGGAAGGCAAGTACATTCCTAATACGACAGAAAACTATTAATGGACAACGAAAAAGGACGTATCTAAACACAAACACAATCGGAAATCAATCCGACCGTTAGTTATTTTAAAAGACCGTGTGACGTTCTCTTAATCATCTTGATGTTAAGAAATGCAAGTTCTTTTAAGAAATAGTGTGAAGCATGTGAGCAAAACTCTTTGATTTTACTTAATACATTATAATTATTTCGTATTCTTGTATAATAAATATTATTCAGGAATGTTATATTTCATCTAGATGCATATATTATATTAAATGCATTGCTATTTAGTTCAGTACCCATAACAGATTGAGGAATCGTGCGTCTGACGCTTGAGTAGCGGCCAAGGTAGAAAATGAATATTAAAACAACAAACATCCGTTATTTCCTGCCGCTAATAGAAGTGCATATTTAAATAAAATTGAATTTCTCTCAAATTGCATTGCTTAGAGTGCTTAATCTGATAATAAATCTCCATGAAATATGTAAAAAAGAAGCGAGACAAGTTTGCCGGGCGAATTAAAGTTCGTTTCCTTCTGCGGCAAGATTCAATTCAAAAAAAAATCTAGTAGTAAAATAAAATCCTAATTGAAATCATGGTAGAATTATAGACGGTATGTCGAAGCAATGGAATAAAGTAGCTGAGAAAATAGAACAGTCACTTTAAATAAATCGTGCGATATAAAGATATAAAAGCAAAAATAAAATATTTATCACAGTAAGTCCTTTTAAAAATGTAATATGTTGTTTAAAGAGCCAGACTTCAATATATAAATAAAATACTTTATACAAAAGGAATAGTTGTAATTATTAAATATTATTTGAAAAACATCGTTTGTAATGAAGATTTAGACGTAATGTGATTCAGGAGGGAAAAATAAGATATTTATATTTAATATATTATGAATTTTTGATTTAAGTTAGTTTTAGAAAATAATTTAAATAATAATTAAAATTGTTTATTATCATTTAAATGTAGAAGTTTAAGATTGATTTCGTCTATTTAAAAAAATAGTACGAGGGGTCGTTTTTATTATCCCGGACTAGGCATGAAAAAAAGTTTCGAACAGCAATAAAAAATTATTTTTCAATATAGCTCCCTTGCGTTTGAATGCAAGTATTACATCGTTTTAATAACATCTCTTATCTATTATAAAATAAATTCCTTTGATTTATCTGCAAAATACCTTTCAACAGCTGAAAAGCAAAAAATAGTCGCACAGAGCGAGATCTGGACTATAAGGTGGATGGTCTATTTCTGTGAAGCCACATTCGGCAACGGCAGCTGTTGCTAGTCTTGATTTGTGAACTGATGCATTATCGTCAAGCAACCAACCTTGCGTTAGTTTTCCTCGCCTTTTCGCTTTAATAAAATCTCTTAGGCGATTGTATTAATTCTTACGTAATAATCTTCTGTTACCGTTCTACCCTTACGTAGATAATCAATCATTAGTATCCCTTGACAACCCCAAAAAATTGTTGCCATTATTTTTCCTGCAGAAGGGGCGACTTTAAACTTCTTAGGAGGACTAGAACCCATAACATGCTACTGCATTAATTCTTATTTCGACTCAGGGTCAAAATGAGCGCCAAATATTGTTCATACACCTCCATCCGCAGACGCTTTTGGAATGGCAAAAGCATTCGCGGAACCCATCTGGCACTAACTTTTGTCATTCCAAGGTATTCGTGTAGAATTCTGAAAACCGTGCTTGCTGAAACTTCTACACACACTTGTTTTTTTCAATAACATCGGTGGTGATAACGTCAATAGGCCGACCTTGACGGACATGTTTAATCAATTTTGACCATTCGCAAATAGTCGACAATAGGACAATCATCCCCGTATACAGCCAACCGCATAATTTTTGGAGTTTTCTTTGTTTGTTAAGAATTTTTATAACTGCTCGATATTCAAGTTCGTGCATTTTGACACGTGACAACAGATAAGAAACTCTTACTGCTGCAATTGTTTTGTAAATTGTCAAAGTCATTACTAGGGCAGTGGTATACGTTTAACTTCATTCTACTATGATATCAAAAATTAAATTGGTCAATGTTGGTCATGGAATGTAAAACGCTTGTCTTAGTTTAAATCATCCTTTTGAAATAATTCAATCATTGTCAAGCTACACTGACATTATCAATAACCTACAAATGTGTTACCTACTTAGTTCAGCTGTAAAATAATAATGAACTACAAGTTATGAAATAAATAAAGTTTTTATTAACCAGAAAAACTAAATTAGAATAATTGTTGGAAATGTCGCCCGCATCTAACAAGAAAGAAAATTTAACAATTTTGAAATATGAAAGACCAACCAACACCAGTAAAATTAGCGAAAATGAATTTTAAATAAGTGAAAATTAAAAGCGCACATTCTGTTGCCCCGTTGCTAGTTTATTCAAGGCACATATCCGGAGAAAATCATCGGTCGAAATCGTCCAAAAGTGATGCATCCATTGACGAACAACACCGGGAGAACCCTAACAACCTAACATTCCGAAAGGTATTATTAACTTATTTCTTCAAATAAGCTTTATTATTTCCATTCATTGTGGAAACAAATTAAATAAAGAAAATTGTAGTTTATATTTTCATCAGTCTGGAATTTCAAAAAAACTTAGATTTTTGGAAAAACTAAAAGTAATTATTGTAAATAAACACAGTGGTATCCAAACGGTATTTAACATTTTTTTATCTCAATAATTGAATTTCGAAAGTAATTATTTGTAAGTTCTAAAACAAACGTCACTATTGCCAAAATTTATAATTTAGATAGTAATGGGTTTTTCGATAGGGACATAACAATTTTGTATTTAAATACAAACGCATCTTAATTTTCTTTTATGACTATCAGTGTCAAAACGTCATTCAAGGTTTACATTTTTATCATGGTGAAATACACGAACTAGCAACGTTTGGAAATTATTACCGAAATTCTGAGAAGGTGGTCGCAACTTTAAAAGCGATTTTCGGTCGTAATAATCATCCCACCAGGCAAGCTATGCGTGCCATAGTGGATAAATTCGAGTTAACATATTCAGTATATGTTCCTCTGCCAGTGTGACAACGCACCTGTCGAAGTACCGAAACTATCGCAGCCGTAAGTGCTTCAGTTCAAAATGAGTAAAAACCATTCAGTTCCACGCTTTTCAGAGGAATTCGAAATCTCTCAGTCCACATTGTGGCTAATTTTCCGTAAAGATCTTGGCCTACATCATTACAAGATCAAAGCGCCGAAACTTCTCCGATTGGGCGCTGTAAAAGTTTGAAGAAAATCCTGAATTTTATCGAAAAATCATCTCATCAGCGATGAAGCTCATTTTGACTTAATGGCTTTGTCAATAAGCAAAATATGCGTTAGTGAACAACAACAAACTCTCATGTGCTTCAAGAGATTCCATTGCAGCCATAAAAAGTGACCGTGTGATGTGGATTTCATGCCGGAGGTGTGATTGGAATTAAAATGATCGAATAGCCACCTCGCATGCGATTTAACGCTGTTGGATTTATTTTTATGGAATTACGTTAAGTCGTTGGTTTAGGCTAAGAAGCCAACAACGTTAGTGGAGCTCAGGAACAATATCGAACGCGAAATTGCCAACGTTCCGGCCGATATGTGTGGAAGACTGCTGGTAAATTGGCTCCAAAGAATCGATCGTTGTAAACGTGCTCGCCGTGGTTATATAAGCGATATCAAATTCCATACTTAAATTTAATAATGTGTGCTACACCTGGAATAAATTTGGGCCCGATATCTCAATTTTTCTGTGTTCCATTTAAATACAAAATTGTTGTGTCCCTATTTTCAGGATTCCTTTTGTCTTGTAAAGTACGATTTCAACTAAGATGGTTTTTAAAGTAACTAGATAGATTTGCCAATACTATAAATATTTTTCTATTTGTAATAAGCAACTCACATTTTTCATAACAATTTTGATGTCTTTTATTTCAAGAATCTAATCTATTCAGTAACTGGTTCAACTTCTATCTACATTAGTGTTGTACTTTATTTATTAACACTGCGACTATTTATCAAGTGCTAACAAATATATTTGAATTTATACGGACCAGGAATACGCGAACCCCTTGAGATAAGAGCAACAGTAAGACTTCTTGGTCACTCCACTCTTGCAGGTAGTCTATTTTGAAAACATGAATTGCGCGTAAACTACTCTTTTAATCACTTCACCCTTGCAGGTAGTGTATTTTGAAAATATGAACAGAAATTATGATGTATCTGTCATTTATGAAAAGTTTAGTAGAGTTTTCTAATAAAAACTCGGTATTTTAAAACTTATTTTTATTTATTTGTAATAAAGCAGAAAGCCAGAATGCCGAGTATAATGTTTATTAATATTTTTTATTATCGAAAAGCAAAAAATAATAAACGAAATACACATTACATACGAGGTAAGCCCCAGAAGTTTCCGACCATGTTCCGGTACTGATAGAAAACAAGCATTGGCAGTCTTATGTAGCGCCACCTTCTGTGAAATAGTGGTAAAAATTTTAGACGCATATTTGTCTCAGTGGCATAGCAATAGTTGTTTGTGTTGGTCGTATCGCGTTATTTTTCATAATGACGAAAATTGAATACCGAGCTGTGATTAAATTTCTGGCGAAATCAGGTGTTGATCCTAAGGATATTAAACAACTCTTGGATGGTGGCGCTTACAGCGGAAAACATCGAGCTCGTCAGGCAGGGGCTAGGTTACAAAACAGACGTTTGAAGATCAAAGAATTATCAAAAATGTGTGGGCTTACTGATATAACCACACGACGAATTCTTTGTAAACACCTTAATATCAGTAAGGTCAGTGCGAGGTGGGTGCCACGATTATTGTCAGCAATTCAGAAACAGCAACGCGTGACATGTTGTGAGCAGCTTTTAAACCTCTGTCGCGACAACCAGGAACAATTTCTTTAATCTATTGTTGCAGGAGATGAAACTGTGGTTCTATACTATGATCCTTTATTGAAAAGGAAATCAATGGAACGGCGAAGGCCAAACGAAAAACGGCCAATGAAGGCAAGGCGGCTCAATCAAGAAAGATCATGGCAACATTCTTTTGGGATTCAGGGGGAATTCTGCTTATTGATTTCAAAGAAAATAACACCGTGATTAATGCACAATACTACGCACCTTTATTGCATAAATTGAGAGACGTAATCAAAGAAAAGAGGCGTGGAATGGTGCGCCATACTGTTCGCCTTCTACCCGACAATGCTCCTGTCCATAAGGCCACAATTGCGCAAGCTACTATGGAGGACTGTGGTTTTGTAGAACTTTCGCATCCACTTTACAGTCCAGATCTCGCCCCTAGCGATTATTATTTGTTTCCAAAACTGAAGAAACACCTTCGAGGAAGAAAATTTGAGAGTGGTGAAGAAATACAAGAAACGGTTTTAGACCATTTGGCAGATAAAACTCCAGAGTAGTTCTCCGATGGTATTAACATGTTAATTTCAAGGTCCCAAAAATGCATTGAATTACACGGAGATTATATTGAGAAATAATTATTTTGTTTTATTTCTGTCCCTTCCAGAATATAGCCAGGCCAGAAACTTCTAGCGCTTACCTCGTAATATACATAATTCAGAATATATTAAACATAAAACGAAAAATAATTCATACCTATCTGTACGGGGTACTCCGTGCAGTTCATGGTAGGTATTAATAGCCTCAGGTAAAATTCATGTCCGCCGAAACTTTTAAATTACGATACCCTAATAATGTTATGTATTAATTGCCGACTTATTCCGACAATCCTTAAAATTTTAAATCTGGCGTACGACAGATAATATCTTTGCCTCTTAAAAATTATTTGAATATTTCACGCACATAGTGTTTATTGCAATATAGTCCAGTCGAATTAGACATCAAATCAAGTAAGTTCTATTCTGGAATATGGTTTTGTCGCCGATTTTTTTATCGGTACATTAGACCCCCACGAACATACCCTGAAAAATGCCAAAAGTTTAAGGTCCGGGTTTGGCCGTGAGAAATTGTTAAACAATTGAAAAGTGACATTTTCCGGTTAAACTTTTTTCCTGTAGGTTAAATGTGAAAACTGTCCGTACAAAAGTTATTCGCCCCATCATTCTCTAAAAAACAAGCCAGAGATTATCATTACTTGTTTAGCTACAAAATGCATAAAACCATGGCAATTTTTATTTTTTATTTTTTGCATTCAATCGATGAATAATCAACGTATGGCTTTCAACCTCATGGTGCAGGCAATATAAAATGTCCCCCAGAGAACAGTGCAAAGTTCACTCACCTGTGTTGTATAGTTGAGCTACAATAAGCGACAAGCCAAAATTCCTAAATTAGCTGGTTCCTTGCATATTGTCGCACATGGTTCAAAAAAATCATGGTTTTAATTCATTGAGAGTACTTTCCGAAAATGGAAAAAAATATTTTTTGCTTCTCAAAAATTGCCATTTTTTTGGAGGTTCGAAATTATTTGCTTATAAACAAATGAAATATCTCCGACAATTGACATATTATCGTAAATATTATGGTAGATTCTGCTTCCTTTCTCTTCAACGAGTAATTTGAGACTAACTTTATACGAATATTTTGATTAGAACTGGAGATAACAACGTTCTAGTTTTATTACGTTTATTATCGTTCTGGTGGATATTTAAGAAAAAAAAAATATCAAATTTCTCTCAATACCTCAAGGAATCGCGGTGAATTTTTTCAGATCTGTAGGAGCATTCTATGTAAGTCAAAGAAATTAATGATGTTCGGCGCGCGCTGGCGGTGGGAAAAATTGCGGCCGGGCGGCGTGGTGGGGTAAGCCAGAGGCTCCGCGCGCCGCCCGCGCCGAGCCCTACTCGCCGGTTATTTAACAAATATATAACTCCGGGCGGCGCGCGGAGCCTCTGGCTTACCCCATCCCGGCCGCAATTTCATTAATTTCTTTTGAACTTTGCACTGTTCTCTGGGCGACATTTTATATTGCCTGCACCATGAGGTTCAAAGCCATACGTTAATTATTCATCGATTGAATGCAAAAAATAAAAAATCAAAATTGCCATGGTTTTATGCATTTTGCAGCTAAACAAATAATGATAATCGATCGTGCAATGGCTTGTTTTTTAGAGAATGATGGGGCGAACAACTTTTGTACGGACAGTTTTCACATTTAACCTACAGGAAAAAAGTTTAACCGGAAAATGTCACTTTTCAATTGTTTAACAAATTCTCACGGCCAAACCCGGACCTTAAACTTTTCGCATTTTTCAGGGTATGTTCGTGGGGGTCTAATGTACCTATAAAAAAATCGGCGACAAAACCATATTCCAGAATAGAACTTAATTTAATTCGACTGGACTAATATTTATTTTCTGTATATTCGTTTCTTAATTTTTTGCGCAAGTTTCCGCCTGATTTAATTTTTTGGCCAAGAAGCAAATTGCACTAGCCTAAATTAAATAGCGTCACACAATACTAAGCACATAGCATATGAACTGACATTATATTTTTTGCTTTCCTTTATTACGAATTGTCCTGATGCAGCAACTCGGAAACTGAAACGAATTGTCATGCAGTTGTTATGGTTTTACCATTTTAACCGTGAAGTATACGAAATATATTAGTAAATTTCCTTAATTTATTAATTAAGCTTAACTGAAATTTAATTAACATTATTTTATTTATATACGTGGACATTTTGGTATGTATACGTTTCTTCATCATATTTAAAAATTGTATAACCGTATGGAAGCTGAAAGAAATTTCAATGAAAAGTAATATTATTATATTTACAGACCATATCTTTTTTTGTTTACTCCTATCATTAGTCAAATTAGTTTTTCTATGTTCGAGAATTATGATTTATAGTTTTTTGTTTGGGATTGAATATTTGATTAGGGAAATTTAATTACTTTTGGGTAAGATTCGCACTCACGATCTCTCATTCGCCAGTCAGATGCTCTGTCCACCGAGAGTGCATGGAGTTCTGAATTGCATCAGGTAACAGTTATCAAGAAAAAAGTTCGTAGTCAGAAATCTAGCAAATTTGCGGTCGTGATTTCGAATATCACGCAAAAGTAAAGTTCGTAAATATATTTCCCTAATCAAATAATCAGTGCAATCAGTTAAATTTAGTACATGTAATGTAATGATTATATTATAGTTTAATTATATAAGGGTCATTTTCAATAACCTTTAACTTTTGGCTTATATTACTTTCAAAAAATATACTTTTACCGATTATACTGTTATAATTTTTGTACTGATATTTCAAATGTTTAGAAACTAATTATTAACTTGTAAATCGAAATTTTTACCATCACTTTTTTATCATTACAATCACGTATTGGCTGTTTTGCGAACGTGACGATAATGTTCGTGACGGTAATGTTTGAACAGTAGTAAAACAGTGTTATAAATGTACATCTAGTGATACGCGTCGACTTTCGGCTGATGATCGAAAAACACTCAACAATGTTTCTTTCAATTTTAATCAAAAACATATATTTAAATAATGTAATTTAAACGCTAGAAAATATTCACACTTTTTCTATCAATCTGACAACAAACAACTGTCTAATTAAAAATTAGACATTTCAGTTCCAATCTTGATGTCAGAAAAATTAATGTCAAATAAAAAATAATGACAGAACCAATCAATCAGGAAAAACATCAAACACCTGCAAACGCGTCGTATTTAACATGTAACGGTAACAAACGGCCACCCCCGGGAAGACGTCGTTTGCAGGGTGTTTGAATAAAAGTGGAAGCAAAATTAACTTCATGTCTCTAAGGAAAAATTGTTTGTCTTACAACAACACACGAAAAATGGTTCTCGCACTCAAGGTTTGTTCTTAGGGGGGGGATTACGCTCTAACACTGAGCGCTTCCAGATGCTCCGGGTGGGCAGCATACTCTGGCAACCCTGGTTGCTCCTGGTAAACAGCAGGCTCTTACATCTCCTGGTGGGTAGCAAGCTCTGGGTTGTTTTGTTGTTCCTGGCGGACAGCAGGCTCGTGGGTTGGGTTGGCTTGCCTCATGGGCCGTACCTGGTCAAGGTGGTATTTTGCTCGTTGAGCGCCTGGACGCTCGACCCAGATTGCTGTTGGGCCGGCGTTCTCTACCACCGGGTACGGTCCCATCCATTTCTCAGCGAAGTGTCTGCCCGGCGGATGGTGTGCCTTCACCATCACGAACTCACCGGGTCGGAATATTACGGGTATCGGAGCGTCGAGTTGTGCGTACCGGCGCTCACGATACCGCAATTCATTAGCATGTACCAGCCGTATCCTCTTATGGGCAGGCACTGGACGCTCTTGCAGCGGATCTTGCCATTCTCCAGGTCTGTGTATGTCAAACCCAAATAGAGCTTTGGCTGGGGAACACCCCGTGGCGGCGTTTTGCCGACACCTTAAGTTAAACAAGACTTGGTCCAATTTCTTGTCCCATCCGTCATGATCCTGGCCTTGGAGTAAGATGCGGAGGCCTTTCTTGAGCTCCTGATTTCTTCGTTCCACTGGGTTGGCCCGGGGGTGGTATATGGGTGTGGTCCAGTGCATACATTGCCATTTTCGGAGAGCCGCTGCCCATGCTACTGACCTGAATTGCGGTCCGTTATCAGATATTATGGCCATGGGATACCCAAACCTCAGGAATACTTGGATTAAATAATCTATTACAGCGTTACTACTGGCATTCTTCACTGCCTTTGCTTTCGTCCATCTGGAGTACAGGTCGGTGACGACGATGCCGAATCTTTTCTTATTTCGAGATTTGGTTAGTGGTCCAATAAGATCCACGGAAATCACCTCGAACAGCTGCTTCGGTGTATGTGGTCGTAATGGGACCTGGGCTTGGAATGGTCCTCGTTTAAAAGCGTTACATATTCGACAGCTTCTGACATGTTCCGTTACATCAGCCTGGTCGTTGTTCCAGTAGTACCTTTCTCGGATAGCTCGGTAAGTTTCCTCGGCCCCTGGGTGACCGGCTGTAAAATGATCGTGGTATTGGTCTAATACCCGGGCTCGGGCGGCTGGTGGTACCCAAATGAGTCGCTTATCACCAATCTTGTAGCGTAATAGGCCGTTTTGGAAAGTTAGATATGGATGTTCGGGTGCTGTAGGATCCTGGTTCAGTCCATTAATCAATTCCTGGGTCTGTGGGTCCGTTTGCTGGGCGTCTTGGAGGCTCTGTATAATTCGCTCTTCGTTTTCCACAACATACACGTGCTCCATGGGTTCAGGAGCTTCGTTTGGGAGCATGCGTTCTATATCGTCTAAGCCTTGTGGGGTTTCGCCTGTGCCAGGGTTTCTGGAGAGGGCATCGGGTAATTCGTTTCTGCTACCTGGAACGTGCTCGATGGTATATTTAAATTCTTGTAGCAGCAGGGCCCAACGCATCAATTTTGATTTCGTCTCCTTAAACTGCTGGAGCCAGGTCAGTGCCTTGTTGTCGGTTCTTAGAATAAATGGCTGGTCGTCGAGGTATGGTCGATACTTCTTGATGGCCCAAATGACCGCCAGGCACGCCTGCTCGTTAATATGATAACGCTGTTCTGCCTTGCTAAATCTTAGGCTGGCGTAACTGATTACATGCCTTTGTCCGTCGCTTTCTTGGTATAAGGTCGCTGCGGCTCCGATTATGCTGGCGTCAGTCTGGACGAAGAACGGTTTTCGGAAATCCGGGCGATGTAAGTATAGCGGCTGGTCTGCGGCTTCCTTGATTGTTTGGAAGGAGGCCATGGCTTTTGGGGTCCATTTGTAGGTTTTACTGGTAGATAGGAGGTCTGTAAGTGGGGCTATCTTTCTTGAGCAGTCATGGATGTAGTCCCGGAGCCAGTTGATAAGGCCGAGGAACTTTCGTAGGGCTTTCCGGGTTCTTGGTGGTTCGGCGGCTTGGATAGCTTCAATGTGTGCTGTCTGTGGGTGGTTTCCGTTGACGGTGACCACGTGCCCTAGGTAGTCCAGACTGTGTTGGATGAAGTGGCATTTCCCGAGGTTTAGTTTCAGCCTGTGCTGGGCTAACCTCTCGAAGACCAGTCGTAGGTGCCGTTGGTGTTCTTCCACACTGTCAGAATACACAATGATATCGTCTAGATATGCGATGGCAAATTCTCTTAGGTACCCCACCAGGACATCCTGGACCATTAGCTTTTGGAAAGTTGTGGGCGCGCCTTTGAGTCCAAACGGCATTACATTGAACTCGTAAGCGGCTCCGTCCGGAGTTGTGAATGCCGTATAGCGTTTGGATGTCTCTTCCAGCTCTATTTGCCAATATCCATTCTTCAGGTCCAGTGTGGAAAACACTTTGGCCGTGCCTAAATCCTTTAAGGATTCCTGGATGGGCGGACGAGGGCTCAATTCGTCCTTGGTCCGGCTGTTGAGTTTCCGGAAGTCCACGCAAAAACGCGGTTCTCCGCTCTTCTTTGCTACCAAGACGATTGGGGAGTTATAATTGCTGTGGCTGGGTCTAATTACGTTGGCCGCGAGCATCTTCTCTACCTACTCGGAGATCACCCGTTTCTTAGCCGGCGGGTAGCGATAGGCGGGTACCCGGACCGGGGTGTCGTCGGAGAGCCGGATTTTGTGCTTCGTAGTGGCCGTGTGACGGCTTCTCCTTCCACGAATAGTTCTCTGAAGTCCTCCAGGGTTCGTCGGAAAGTTTCTTGGTCCGTCTTTGCCCAGGTCGTCATGTCGACGGCAACAGGGACATCTTCTTTAGGGCGTGATATAGGGCTTCGAGTAGCAAAATGTATGGTCTGCCGTTTGTCTATACCGACATGAATGCATCTGCGGGCCATATCAATAACGGCCTGGTTTTCCATGAGCCAAAGACTCCCCAGGACGACGGGTGCGCGCATCTTTGGTACCAGCATGGCATTGCACGTGACGGTGTATGGGGATACACCGTGTGACGGTTGCTTCGAATGTGCCCTCGAGGTTGGTTTGGAAGGTAGCGCCCTCCTGAATCCAAGTGAACGTGGTTGACCGGGTCTTCCGAGCTCGGCCGGTCATGTACTCTGGCCTCATTAGATTCTTTGTTGCTGCTGTGTCGATCAGAGCCATGACTTCTTGGTCGTTCACCTGGAGCCGTATCGATAGGGTCGTTCCTTCGGCATCTGTAGTTGTTAGGGCCGTTCCGTTTACTGCTTTTGGACGGCCCCTAGGTCTTCCCCCTGCTTACGGGCTGATCTCGGGTGTCGGTTTTCGAACCAGCTAGGCTTCTTGGGACAGTCTCTGTTCATGTGTCTCTCGGTACAGAATCAACACCTTGGGAGACTGTGGTCTGTTCTTTGGGTCTCCTGGACCCTCGAGGCCTCTGTAGCTGGGCGGCGTGTCGTTTGCTTTGCCTCCAGGGCGGTCGTCGCCGGGGACTTTCCCTTTGTCTGTTTGGCCCAAACTTTATCAGCCTCGTTAAGTCGGTACCAGCGGGTGCATTGTCTTTCCAGTTCACCCATGGTTTTTGGAGCTAGCTGGAATAATTGGAGGTTCGTTTCTTTATTCATTCTGTCAGTGATATGTAAGACCAGTTCTTCCTCGGGCCAGCCAGGCTTCAGCCGGAGACACAGTTGTTTCATCCTGTACATAAATTTCTCTGGCGCCTCACCGGTACTTTGTCTTGCGGCGTACACAGCTGTTTCCAGCGCAGTCCTCCGTTGGTGGTTAAGAAATTCATCCCGGAAACGTTGTACGAAATCTTCCCCCGATAGGAAACTGCCCATATAATATTCAAACCAAGTTGCTGCTTCTCCCAGGTGTGTACGCACCGCTTCATCGACATCCTCTGGCACTTCCAGAGTGCAATGCCTCGGATAATCTTCTAGTCTTTGAATGAAAAGCACTGAATCCTCCGTGATCTCTCCACGATAAGGGCGTGGTGGTGGCTTGGGTGTTGGTGTACCCACCGGCGACATAGTGAGTTGCTTCAGTGCCTCAGTCAGTGTCCATACTGCCTCCGATTCCATCTTTGTCCTTGTTTCCAAAGTTGGCCTCGTGGGACTCTTGGATCGGCTCCCAGTTGGCTTTTGGGTAGCATCTTCCAAGACGCGTCTTGCGACTCTTTCGGCAATCTGTTCCATCAGGTTCAAGTCGTTTCTTCTGGGCGAGGGTGACGTTTCAATTTCCATCGATCGTTCTCGTCGACTCTCTCTTTTTTTTTTGATGTTTTCTTTGGAGTCATGCTCCTGGGGTTCGCGGTGCTTCTGCACCGAAGTTTTTCTGTTTTAGGTCTCGGAAAAACTTTGCCAGTCACGTGTGGGCGCCAAATTGATACCCGTCGACTTTCGGCTGATGATCGAAAAACACTCAACAATGTTTCTTTCAATTTTAATCAAAAACATATATTTAAATAATGTAATTTAAACGCTAGAAAATATTCACACTTTTTCTATCAATCTGACAACAAACAACTGTCTAATTAAAAATTAGACATTTCAGTTCCAATCTTGATCAGTCAGAAAAATTAATGTCAAATAAAAAATAATGACAGAACCAATCAATCAGGAAAAACATCAAACACCTGCAAACGCGTCGTATTTAACATGTAACGGTAACACTAGAAAGAAAGACTTGAGGTTAGGAAATATGAAACTTGCAGTGATTTAAAATATTGGACAAATGTGATGATCACGATGGCTACTATTAGAAATAAATTGTCCCATGTTATGGTAATGTTAAGAGAACAAATACGCTGCCTAATGTATAGAAAAAAACCTGTATAACGGCAGTTATTTTTGTAAAACACGGACTCGCAACATCCACTTGACTATAGAAGATCATAAAAGTAAACAAACGATCAACCGGCGCCATACATTGTTTAAAATTTGTGCCAAAAGTTGGCGTGACGATAATGTTAGTGCTCTTAGCTATATTTCGTAAATATTTAAAAACAAAGAAATACGGCTATATCTTTGAAATTTTACATAAACATGGCGAAGAACAATTGTTGAAAGAATGTAAAAAAAATAATTTTATAAGATATATACAAGATATGATAAATATATAAAGCCAAATTTGAAAAACTGAAAAAGTATAACGTGACATTAATTTAAAATGGAATATTTAAAGTTTAAAAATAAAAGGAGATAGCAATTTTAGGTTATTATTTTTCTTTAAATTGACACCATAACGTAATATACCTAAAAAAAATTAGTACGCCCTAATATCATTTTAGATAGGATTGTAGTTATAGGGTATATGTAAAGTTAAAGGTTATTGAAAATGACCCATAAATGTAGATCTACCGGTGTGCTAGCGAATCGGTAAAGTTTATTATTCGAAATATTTTAATACAAAAATTAAGATCGTCGTGTATATATCCTCCTATTTGCTGTATTATGGTACGAGCAAAGACCAAATTGATATGTATTAGAGTTTGTATAAATTCTGCATCGCAAAACTTTTATTGTTATTTTGTTACAGCATGTAATATATCAGTGTTTTGTTTAATTGCATTCGCCGTATTATTAAGGTATAGACAGATTGAAATTATCTTTTCGCATGAATTAATTTTTGTTACATATTTTGGATGTGCTAGTGTATGATAGTGCTTTAAAATTTGGAAAGAGCAATTAAAGGAGAAATTAACGGTGATATTTTTTATAGGCTTTGAAACGCAAAGAGGGAAGTGCCACAGAAATAGCTACAACACCAACACCACCAGAATCTATTGGAGAACGAAGTGCTAGCAGCCAAGGTATGTGGAGATAGTTTATATAGCAATAACTTTTAAGCATGTAAAAGAGTATAATTTAAAAATAAAGTTTGGGCACCACACAACTCATACGTATGTGTGGTCCGAATTTTTTATGCTAGAAGTTGTTATGCAAAAGTTTTAAATACTTTATACTAATATTAAAACTGCGGAATGCTTCATTTGCAAGACATTTGCAAAAAAACCTGCTTTATTGTAATGGTGAAAGTTACATCTGGTCCGAATTTTTGGTATTTTGGTGCGTAAAACTTGTTACAAATTGAGTTCTAAGTACTTGTATGCTCTTAATAAGGCTGCATAGAATGCGCAATTTGCGAGATTATTGCAAAAAAATTCTGTTCCATAAAAGTTAAAGTGTCAGTTCCGGTCAAAATATTGATTTTATTAATACAAAAATTAGTCCAAATCATGCTCTTTTATTCTGAGTTGTCTAGAATCTACATTTTACGAAGAACTGCTTTCGATCAAAGTAAATGTGTTCCTTGCTGTCCGAATTTTAAAAATTCTTTTCTACAAGAGTTATATACATATATCAAAGTAAGTTGAAAATATTTTCACATTCTTAATACATCCAGTGTAAAATGTATAATTTGTGAGATATTCACAACAAACTGTTTTTCGATAAGAGTAGAAAACCTACTTTCTTTAGGATTTTCATCTCAAATTTATTTGTGAGTGCTTTTGTATCGTTTAGAAATAAACTCGAACGTTAACAAATTTGTTCTTTTTAGGATAAGGTCAGAAAATGCGCAATTAACATAAGCTGACCAGATTTTAACATGGGTAAAACGGGGCATCATTGACCGGGGGGGGGGGCTTGATTAAAAATTTTGTCTATATGAAGCATTAAAAATTTTCATAGAACGCAAGAAAAATTAGATATAGTATTATTTTATTCTTTGGCATATTTCTTATTTGAGTGATTTTTTTTAGTAGTTTGCTGTCGTTGTTTACAAGGTCATGAAATTTTTCACACATAAAATGGTCTTCAAAATCTCAACACGTAAAATTGTAATTTTTCGGATGTCCGCACTTTATTTACCGTAGAAAAAACGGGTTCAGTCGCAGCATTTTTTCCTGCTAAGGGCAGCGCGTATTTCACAATTCTTAGTGCATTATTGTATGGAACATGGTTTATTTCAAACCATGAAATATTTCTAACCACATGTTCTCTATTGTGATTTTTGCTGATGCCCAAGATTTAACCATTTTCTTATCCATATATATTTTTTTAATAATACCTCATTAAAAAGATCATAGGTATAATCATATCCTGGCGAAATAGGCACAAGGCCTCCGAAAACCGTATATTCCCTTCCCGTTCTGCCGCCGTTCCCTAGCTTGCCGTACATTCTTTCCAAAAATCGGGACTTTTTTAAAACGCCGCAGGACGTCTGGTCACCTTAAACTAACAGCAATTATTGATATTGCAAGCTAGTTGACATGAACTATTTAATAACATCGTCGAGATAAATGGAGGAGGCGATAATTAAAGTATTGCTATAATTTCAGTTTAATATTTATTTGTGTGTGTAATATCATGTATATACAGGGTGTTATAAATTAAGTCGGCACTATTGCTAACTTTGTTATTAATGTGTAAATTTGAATTTTAATTATTTTTAAAATTCTGTTTTTCTCAGCGGAGAAATACCTAAATTGATTTTTCTGCTTCGCGCTGAGTAAATGAATTAGGAAATTTTATTACAAAAATTTGCCCACGATGAGATTTGAACTCATGATCTTCTTAATGCCGTCAAGATGCGCTAACCAACTGCGCCACGAGGGCTTGAGTTCATATCTACTTAAACGTCTCATCGTGGGCAAATTTTTGTGATAATAATTAAAATTCAAATTTACACATTCATTTCCGAACTGCCGGATAAAGTTGTATTATTTCAATCTGTCACTTGATGATATCAAGACGTTTAAGTAGATATGAACTCAAGCCTTCGTGGCGCAGTTGGTTAGCGCATCTTGACGGCATTAAGAAGGTCATGAGTTCAAATCTCATCGTGGGCAAATTTTTGTTATAAAATTTCCTAATTAATTTACTCAGCGCGACGCAGAAAAATCAATTTAGGTATTTCTCCGCTGAGAAAAACAGAATTTTAAAAATAATTAAAATTCAAATTTACACATTCATTTCCGAACTGCCGGATAAAGTTGTATTATTTCAATCTGTCACTTGATGATATCAAGACGTTTAAGTAGATATGAACTCAAGCCCTCGTGGCGCAGTTGGTTAGCGCATCTTGACGGCATTAAGGTCATGAGTTCAAATCTCATCGTGGGCAAATTTTTGTGATAAAATTTCCTAATTAATTTACTTAGCGCGAAGCAGAAAAATTAAATTAGGTATTTCTCTGCTGAGAAAAACAGAATTTTAAAAATAATTAAAATTCGAATTTACACATTCATTTCCGAACTGTCGGATAAAGTTGTATTATTTCAATCTGTCACTTGATGATATCAAGACGTTTAAGTAGATATGAACTCAAGCCCTCGTGGCGCAGTTGGTTAGCGCATCTTGACGGCATTAAGGTCATGAGTTCAAATCTCATCGTGGGCAAATTTTTGTGATAAAATTTCCTAATTAATTTACTCAGCGCGAAGCAGAAAAATCAATTTAGGTATTTCTCTGCTGAGAAAAACAGAATTTTAAAAATAATTAAAATTCGAATTTACACATTCATTTCCGAACTGTCGGATAAAGTTGTATTATTTCAATCTGTCACTTGATGATATCAAGACGTTTAAGTAGATATGAACTCAAGCCCTCGTGGCGCAATTGGTTAGCGCATCTTGACGGCATTAAGAAGGTCATGAGTTCAAATCTCATCGTGAGCAAATTTTTGTGATAAAATTTCCTAATTAATTTACTCAGCGCGAAGCAGAAAAATCAATTTAGGTTTGTTATTAATGATGCTACAGTATCGGTTAAATTAGCAAAGTAGTAGTATTTTTATCGTGAACAATGATGGCAGAACCAAAAAGACAGTTGAACTTAATAATTTTCGCGCTATTTACAAAAGTTACTTTTTTTCAAATGGAACACCCAGTATATTTTTGCATATATTGAAAGAAGGAATTATTTTAAAAAAGAAAGCTCTCATACATTACTGACAAAAAATGATAGTTGTGGCCATAATCCACTATTTTGTACAGCAATTCATATCAATAAAATCAAGATGGCTATGACTAATGACGCACACTCGGAGGAGTGGGAGTGGTTTTTGTATGTTTAAATTTTGTTTCTTAGGTTAAGCTAAGTTAGTATTGATTTACTGTTGAGTACAACATCGTTTCTTCGCATTATCGTTGTTATATTTAAGTTTGTGTTATAACTTTAAAAAAGTCATTGACAATGGTATTTAATCATTTGGAAAAGTGTTATATGAAGCTATCGTGTGTCGTAAAAACTCTGTAAGAACCCAAGAATATTACGCTGAGTATTATCCTGTACGCCCGCAGCCAGAACGACGCTATTATCAGACATTGTATCGACAATTCAGAAAAAATGATAATGTTTTCAAAAAAACTAGAACAACAAAGGACTACGTAATTAGTGAGAAAATGGAAATTGACGTTTTGGCTTACTTTGAAGTGCATCCCAATAATTCTATAAGAGACGCTACTCGGGAATTAGATGTAAACATTAATTGTGTGCACAGAATATTAAGAAAATTTAAATATATCGTATTTAAGTACCAGCCAGTGCAAACATTATTCCCGGATGATCAAGAGAGGAGACTAACGTTTTGTCACTGGTACCTTAATTATTCAGCGCAGATTGTAAATGCATTTCGTCATATTTTGTGGAGCGATGAATCGAATTTTTCTAATTCTGGAATTTGGAATAGAAAAAACCATTACTATTGGTCATGAGAAAATTTATTTCCCCATGCTGTTCCACAAATACGGTTTAGTTTTAATGTTTGGTGTGGATTAATTGGCTCGACGATTGTCGGACCATTCTTTTATAATGGTACATACATTAACCGGGCAAAGATATTAACAATTCATGACTGAACATTTAGGAAAATTTTTGGATAACCTGTACTTGGTTACTCGGCAACATGTACATTTTCAACAAGAAGGAGCAGCAGCGCGCATAATCATCGCGAAGTACAAAATTTTTTGAACGAAATGTTTCGGAATAAGTGGATAGGTACATACGTACGAATGGACAAATTCAGTGGCTACCACGGTCCCCAGATCTAAACCCCATGGACTTTTATTTATGGGGATAAAACGAATTCGGAAGTGTATTAGACAAAATATACATAATACACAATGCTTGTTTAATATTTGCTGTTTTTTTATCATAGCCATCTTGATTTTATTGATATGAATTGCTGTACAAAATTGTGGATAACTGCCGCAACTTTCATTTTTTTCAATAATGTATGAAAGCTTTCTTTTTTTAAATAATTCCTTCTTTCAATATATGCAAAAATATACTATTATTATTAAAAAAAGTTAGTTTTGTAAATAGCGCGAAAATTAGAAGTTCAACTGTCTTTTCTGTTCTATCATCATTGTTCACGATAAAAATACTACTACTTTGCTAATTTAACCGATACTGTAGCTTCATTAATAACAAAGTTAGCAATAGTGCCGACTTAATTTATAACACCCTGTATAATACAATAATGGTACACTTTACTGTACCGCTACGAACAAATATCACTGTAACTAACATGTAACTGTTTAACTCCAACAATTCTGCTTCGGATATTATCATATCTTACCCGGACCTCAATGGCACTTTTAAAATTCCATTGCCGTTTTTTTTTTTTACGGCGGCCGAAGTCGGTTGCAAGGGAAGCAAATGGCCCGCCTGAACCGATTTGTATCACTTCGAAACCATCATCTTGGACAATATAAAACAACAGTACAACAAGCATATTTAGGATATATTATGGAAACTGTTTCTGAACTGAAAAAATTTTTGATTTAGCAAAAACAAAAATAATATCAGTTGTCATTTATAATTCTAAAACCTGAAGGAAAGAAATTATTCAAAGGATTGACATTTAGATTACCTAGATTAAACAGCTGAAGCAAAATATTTAAAATTATTATAAAAGAAATCAAAGCATATTACGTAATTAATATTAATTATTAATATCAATATTCTAAAATCTCGAAGAAAGAAAATAAAACATCAATTCGAAAAACTACTAAGATTAAACAGCTGAAATAAAATATTTAAAATTATTAATTATATCGGAAGTGGTAAGTGAATTTTACACTCTGAACATAAGAAAACAAGGGTAAACAGAATAAATATAATTCAACTTTGTTCGCAGTCCAGAACCTGTAAGAAACGAGGACATATTTAACAAAAAATACAAAGGTAAAAATTTATATTCCTACAATCATAAAAGAAGCTGAAATATGAAAAGAAAAACATTTATTATATACTGAAAGAAAATATTCAATCTTAATAGCTTAAAGTAAGAAAAATAATAAAACATTTAGGAATGCCTGTTAAATATAACGAAATGTACCTATAGGTAGAATAATATTGGGATAACTTTACTTTGATATGTTAATATTTGAATGAAACAAATAATTTCAAAAAAATACAATCTAGTCATATAAATTTCATAGCTAACGCGTTCTACCTACTTCTAAAGTGTTGCTGTCTTGCGTAAAATTTTAATTTTATGATATATTTAATAGCTGTAGATTTAAACTCTACTTATAGATTCAAGTTAGTGACATATTTGACTATCGCGGGCACCTAGTCACCAATGAGCAATTTTAAAATTCCAGAATTTTCAACTTTGATAGACATTCTGCGTAATACGAGGTGTAAATAACCGGACTGGTGCTGCTACCGCCAACCGAGAGCCCGCCCCGGCAGGTTTGAACATGTTTGTGTCTATTGATACATTCCCTCAAAAAGAGTTCAGATGAAGCATCGAGTTAACCTCACGTTTCTTGCGAAATAGGGGAAACTGCTAAAGAAAGAAGCTCATGCCATGTTAAAGGAAGTGTACGGAAATGGATGTATCGCGAACACAAGTTTTTGAGTGGATTAAAATCTTTAAGGAGGGACGGGAAACGACCGAAGACGATGCGCGCCCTGGACAACCCTCAACACCAAGAACGACAACATCCAGAAAATTGGTAATTTCGTCCATCTCTTGCTGAAATCTCAGGAATTAACAAAGTGTCCGTCAGATTTTGCGTGAATTTTTTTAACATGCCCTAAGTTTGCGCGAAAATGGTGCCTGAATTTCTCACTCCAGAGCCAAAGGAATCGAGAATGAACATTTTAAACAACATTGATAATGATCCAGAATTGTTAGGCAGAGTTATTTCTTGTGATGAATTGTGGTTTCTTAGAAGCGGACTTCCATCACCGACGTGTGAATATTTCAAAATTATATTGGGTTTATCTTGCCTGTCCTTTTGCTTTTGTTCTCATAATTTTCCGCTTAATCAATCGTCTCGTCGCAGCAGCTACCATGCTCTACAAACCTTTATCTGCGGATTCGGTTTTTTCAAACTTCAAACGTATTCACTTTTATCACATCGCGCATAATCGCCAGTACATCATTTCAAAGGATTTTGTATTGCATTTTTATCGCAACTCATACTGCTGCTTCGTAAAAAGTACTGTTTTGAATAAAAGTGGAGAGGAATCTTCTTTTTTTATTGAATTTAAAATATATACTGTGAATCAACGGTGAAATGTGGAAATATGGTGAAATTGTTGTATTTTTGTTTACCTATCTATTTACTTTTTAAACTTTTTGTTAATTTCATATCTGAAAAACAGAGTCACTTACAATTACTACAAAAGATTTGCTTAATATAAAATTAGATTGCACACAGAATGTCTGACATCTTGAAATATCTTAGTCGTATATTGTAATATATTCATTTGTGGTATCTTTAAATCCAGTGCTACTAGTCCAACCCAACCCAACCTCGTGTTCCTGTAAAGTTTGGTGCCGATCGGACTAAAAATAAAAACATTTTCCATCATTTAATCTTATTGATTTCGGATCACCTGTGATTATTCCGTGGTTAGATTAGTACTAACCCATGAAGTTGCATCAATGATCTTATTTACATTAGATCACCTGTGATTATTTAGTGGTTAGATTAAAAGTGGATGTATGTGTGTGGGTGGGTGTATATGTTCCCTATAGACTCTGAAACCGCTAGACCGATTATGAAGAAATTTTTAGAAACACTCTAACATAGTCTGGAGAGTGTTCCTTCGAAGTTGGGTGCGGATAAAAATTGTTTTTTTTTGGCGTAGCAACGCGCGCCGGGTATCGCTAGTTATCTATATAATTGTTCGTGAAAACATGGTAGAGTAGGAGGAGGCAGAAGCATAAAAGTCGTTTATATGTTATTCTTTCAAAGAAAAGCGGATATGATGACATAGCGGAAAACCAATAAGCTGGCACCTAAAAGATTCAAAAGCACAAGCGGTGGGGAGATCACAACTTTGAGGAGAACGATAAGTTATATTAGATGGATTATTTGGTGATGTATTTAAGACATATGTGTAGAAATAGGTAAAATATACGCCAATTTAGAAAAACTCAATATTCATGCACAAGTTAGTCCCAATAAAGAATCTGAGAAGGACGTTTGAGGGAAAAGTTCTAAAGGCTATATATACCAAACTCGACGTATCTTTTAATATTCGAAATTCACGCTGGTTTTACTAAACAGAATTAGTGAATTACCAAAATACCTCAAGTGATCAAAGTATTATGGCCGTTGGGGAACATGTTAGGTTAGCTGCAATGTCTACGGTGCGTTTCATATTGTCAAATTTATTTCGCGGCTTTTTCCTTTCAAGTGTCATTTTGTGTAACATAATTTGAAAACTAACCTAAATATTATGAGATATGATAAGATCGTGGCAAAATAAATAGAATGTTTTATCTATTTTACTGTTTCATATCATTGATGATTATGTAGTCTTTTTTGCATAATAATATGAAATTTATGAATTTACTTACTTACCTAGATTGATCAAGATAAATTACGAACTGTTTATGAAAGGTGTGCTCTTACAAAAGGAGTACCGCAAATAAAAATTTTAAGAATTTCAGAAACATCAATGACAAACTAACTTAATTAATTGGTATTCCTGTAGCACTTAGTCTCTTTCCTAGCAACTTTGTAGCGTTAAACGTGATCGTTAATAGGTGTTTCACAATAAGTTATAACACATTTGACGTACGTTATCATCTTTCTATGGTTTGACACTATGTTGGCATTGTGTACCACGTAATGAAATTGATTTTTGTCCCCAATAAATCGAGAATCTTCTGATAGAAGCTAGAAATAGCAGCTTGTCTGTTTGCTATTAGTTTACTATAATTGTGAATAAAACCACTAAGTCAAGTTGACGCTTTAGATTAGTTTTATACATTTTTATTATATATTATAGAATAATTTAATTTTGATATATTGCTATTCTAAACTCTATTTATAATATTCTAGATTAATGTAGCGTTTTTATTATGTAATTACTGAGGTATCTCTTAGTTTTTGCAACTTTTCAACTTAGTAGCCAAATTTACAACAACACGATATTTGTATGTGTCGTTAAACAAGTAATAAAACTAAGTTAAGAGTTTAAATCTCGCTTTTCTGCTGATGTCATTTAGTACAGTCACGTTGAATATGCGCATACCTAATATAATTGTACAATTAATTGTTATAGCGTTTTGTCGCGCTCGGTTCGGATATTTATATTCCCTCTACTCTGAAGTAGTCTGAAGTATCTGCAACAATCACAATTACGAGCTTTCTCAGATTATAGGGAACTCTATCATTTTCTGTTATTATCTTTATCACGACGATCAAGTGCATGTAACAGCATGGAAGAGATTATTATTTGATCGATCAATGAACTCTTTTATGTACTCTTTTTTTTTTTCTAACGGACATCAGTCGATGTAGTTTAGTTTCAGATTTTCTCCTGTTATTCTTGTCTCGGTTAAATATACGATTAGTATCAAAAATATGATTCGTTTTAATGTTACGTGTTCCAAGATAAATAAATATATTGTATGCACTTAAATCCAAGTTTTGCAGTAATCTTTTACTCTAAGCATTATATTAATTAATTTTTGCATGCCTTCTGGAAATAATCCGACACGAGATAGATAGAAAACCCGTATTTGATATTAATATTGATATTGATAATTGAAAAGTAAGATAATAAACGTTAGAGAATGCACCGGTGCAATTACTGTGGACCGATGAGGAATAAACTGAAATCAGTTGAGATTGTGAGGTTATAATTACTTTCAGTACATGCTATTTTCAAAAGTAGTCCTTCTCTTATAACAGTAATTTTCAGCTTGGCACTGATAATTTAATAATATAAATTTAAGTGTAAAAGTTTATTCACGGGCGAGACTCGGAACTCATGACCTCCGGATTACTAGTCAGGTGTCTTTATCCACGGGCCCACATTTCGTTGCCATTGTTTTATATCTTTAGATTCATACTGAATCACATCAAGTAATAGTTGTAAATAGAAGCCCGCGTGTTTACCAAGTTGTAAATATATAACATAAAAATTACGTGATGTGATTTAATTGGATTTAAAGATTTTCACCAATAATGTTCAGTATGACAGGCAAATAAACTGAGAAACTCATAAAATGTTGTAATGACAATAAGTGTTAATGAAACATAAACTATGTAAGTTTCAATAACTTAATAGGATTACTATCACTACAATTTATAGCCTTTCTACTAATAAGAATAATTAGTACATCTTCCTCCACAGAATCTATCTTTTGTCGACCTACCCCGACCACTAGCTCAAGTCGGATTTGGGGCGTTCTTCACTCATCTGCTATCTTTGCGAGTTTGTAGATTGAAGGACGCCAGATACTTTTAAGCACTTTGGGGAAATGTACTAATTAAATCCAAGGTAAAAGCAAATAAAAAACCAAATGTGCTAAATGAACAAAACGCGCGTCAAAAGTAACGCTTAAATTCATTTACAGTTTGCATAGAGGATTTACAGGAAAATCTTTCAAGGGGTATCGCGATTTTGTAAAAAATAGTTATTTACGATACAAGTGTTAAAAGTGCGATTTTATTTCACGAGTAAAAGTTTGCGGCACGAACATTAGCGAGTGTCGCAATTTACGAGTGAAATAAAATAGCATTTTAATAGGTGTATCATACAATATTTTTTCTACAAACACAATTTTTATTATAAAATATAATGAAACACCACTGACTTCAAATTAATTTGTCACAATTTGTACAAAAGATGAGTTCGTGTATTAATAAAGAAAATGAAGTAATACCGAGTGCAGTAATTGAAGCCGCTGATAAAGCGACATTAGATTGGTTGCCCACAAAATCTAGGCAACAATATGAAATTGCGTACAAAAGGTTTATGGAATGGTGCAGATGCAATAATGTGATAGGTAAATTTTTCGAAAATGTTCTACTAGCATATTTTAAAGAAAGGTCTAAAATTTGGAAATCTTCTACTCTTTGGTCACATTTTTCGATGATAAAACTTTTGCTAAATATAAAAGATAACCTTGATATTAGTAAATATTATAAACTTATTGCATTTTTGAAACGAAAAGGAGAAGGTTACCGACCAAGAAAATCAAAAATATTGTCAAGACAAGAAATTGATAGATTTATTTCTGAAGCATCAGATGAAAAATATATGATGTTCAAAGTAGCTGTTGTTATGGGTATATTTGGCGCTTGTCGCCTGGATGAGTTATGCCGTATGACTGTGGATGACATTGAAGATAGAGGAAATGTGTTAGTAGTTACTATACTAGATACTAAAACCAATACTCAAAGAATATTTACCGTTATTGGCTCATATATAAACTTGTATCGCAAATACAAAGCATTACGTCCATCTAATATAAAACATCGACGTTTATTTATTAAATACGCTAATAATAAATGCACAAGTCAAGCGGTTGGAATAAATTCGTTTGGCAAGATGCCTGCAATTATCGCAATGTTTTTGAAATTGCCGATCTAGAATCTTATACGGGACATTGCTTCCGACGTTCATCTGCTACTTTGCTAGTAGATTCTGGTGCAAGCTTTTGCTCAATTAAGCGATAGTTCAACCGGGTGAGATCTGGTGTTCTAGGAGGTCACTCTTTAGCTTCCCGCCTACCAATCCATCTGTTTGGAAACATTTCCTATAGGTAGGCACATACATTGGCGGCATAATGCATGGGAGCGCCATCTTGTTGAAAACAAACTTCATTATTGGGTAAACCTGGTTTTAAGTTATTAAGAAATAATTCGGCCAAACTAGGAATGAGACGGTTTGAAATAAAGTTTAAGTAAATCCTACCGGTAAGATCACTGAAAAAATAAGACACTAGCAATGTGATCACCGATAATTCCTGTCTACGCTTGTGGGTGTTGTGAATGATTTTCTTGCAATCAGTATGGATTATTTCTTGCCCAGTAGCGACAGTTTTGTCTATTAACTACCCCATTAAGGAATGTAGATGCCTTTTCTGAGAACAAAAGTTTTTCTACAAATTCTGGATGATGTGGCAATTGTCCGTCGATTAAAACTATCTTCCGACAATTCTTGACCTGATTGAATCTTGTGGCGATGATACTTTTCTCTTCTTGAAAGTCTCAAAGCAGGTGATTGACTAATGCCATAGTTCAGAGTAAGCTCATTAGACGAAAAATCAGGTTTATCTTCTAGTTCCAAAAGGACGGAGAAGCGCTCCGGCCCTGCGACAACACAATCCACTGTGAGTAGAATTGAACGAAATGCGGGGTCTGTGAAAGATGCATCAAAATATGGTCGGAAAAAAGTTACCGGTGACGAAGGTAACTTTTCTCCGACCATATTTTGATGCATCTTTCACAGACCCCGCCTCTCTAAATTTTCGTTCAATTCTACTCACAGTGGATTGTGTTATCGGAGGCCGTGCATGATGCTCTTGATTAAATAGAGCACACAGTTGTTGCTGTGTTTTTACACGATCCCCGTCAATTATCAAAATTTCGATTGGTTCTGTTTCACTCAAACGCATGATGATTTAATGCAAGATTTCATTAAATGACAAGTAAATCTGGCTGGATGAAATGATTTTTTTGTTCCGAAAGAGAAATTTCATGACTGATCACGATGGCGGCAAATATTTTTCAAACTTACTTACAAAACCCCCATAACATGTTATTATTTTGTTGAGAAGAGAAAATTTTTTGATCTACCCGAATATATCATAAAAATATATGTCTTAAAAAAAAAGTTAACCCAGTTGGACATGAAAATAGAATAGCAAAAGTAAGTCTTTATCGTCACATAATAACTTATTTTTACAAAATCACTATACTTCTTGAATGATTTTTCTGTAAATCCTCTATGTAAGCTATAAATGAACTTATGTGTTTCTTTTGACGCGCCTTAGTTAATGAAATATTGAGTAAAAGAGCAATATTGCAATAATTAGTTAAAGAAATGCGTTCGTGTCCCATTACAGTTAAATACACATCTCGCAAAACCTTGCTTTAATGAATATATTAATGTTTGGTACCAAATAAACTATTTCCTAGGTTAAAATAGGTTTTCCGATCTCGACTCAATATTGTCAGAGATTGATCATTTTAAGTCCAATCTTCGATTTGTAGAATCAATTTTTTTGCCAGCCAAATCGATCTTAAAATCGCCACGACATGAAGATATCGAAAATCGATCTTTACTAGTATTTCTATAGATTTTGAATCTGCCAAATCCATCAAATATTGGAATTAGCGTAAACAGCAAACACTAGCGCAACGTGTACTATTGGGTTGATGGCGCGGAGATCGATCGATAAACTAAGCAATAACTACCAAAGTATTGTCAGTAGGTAAAAAAGATTCAGACAAAATACGTAGATAATTAAATGATTTATAAGTTTGATAAAAACGTGAATGGTTAGGGAGATAGAGGCGAAAAAAGACGAAAGTAGGAAAATTTGGGCATTTCTAACGAAATAATTCGAAAAATATCGATACTAGAAACGAAATATTTCAAATAAAAAAGTCAAGTAATTCAATTTATAAGGTTTCGATAGTTTTTTGTGTAAACCGAACCGATTTGGAAATAAAGAATTAAATGCGTTTACTCGAGATAGCGGCGCCACTGACACTCCGGGGTAGCCCTCGAATCTACAATTATGCTCAGAATACACCTCTATAATATATTACACTATCGAGAAAATTACGCTATTTTTTTTTTGTAGATTTCCCTCTTCTGAACGTTATTTTTACTGGACTATAATATTTAACGGGACATCACAACCAAAATAACGATATTCTCCATCTCTGACTATCCGTTATTTCAAACATAATAATTCCAATTCCGGACACCCAAAATTTACTATAAATTCGAATGGACTATCAACTTAAAAATTACTATATAGATCTATTTACACAGAATGGACAAACAAAACGCTACAAATTCTATGTGCTAAGATTTGGTTTTTACATACATTTCTATTGGTACTGACTTCACGTCATGAATGATGTACTTATGTCGGCTACTATAAAATATAATATAATAATATAATTAATGTCTTAATGATTGACTGAAGTGCTAGACCAGAAAGTATAGGTAGTTTTAATTATAAGATACAACTAAATCAAATTTGTCTGTCTCAATTAAGTTTATTAAGTTTATGCGTGTTGTCTTCTGGGAAAAAGCGAATATGTTAAAAAAAATACCGTAATGTACTGTTTATTTTCCTTTTATAAATTTGTTGCTGATAAGACAATAATATTCCGTGTGTATTACCTAATTCAAGTAGTTATTTTTATCTCAAATTCAATAATAGAATGAATAATTGATTGCTAAACGAGAGTATGTGTGTAATTCTAATTTTATTTTATTTAATTTCTATAAGCGGTATGTGAGAATTATTTTGGTGTACATCCTGTTGTAGGCTATCGCTAATATATTTCTGATGGTTCAATGTATTTTTAGTTTCCTGTTTTTTACACAATAGTCTATATCCCGTCAAAAAATCAACTATTACTGTATTCCTTGTCGGATAAATAATGACGTGTTTGTATTTATTATGAATTAAAACAGAACTTTGGTTCTTTAGATTTTGTTTCAAACATTGTATATTCAGTTTAAATTGTTCTCGGATAAACGGGGAAACGAATGCAGTCTCTGGTACTGTCTGATTTAGGATATTCGTGCTATTGCAGATATGCATAATTGGATAAATAATGAGATAAATATATTCAACGACGCAGGCAATCTCTCTACCTATTACTTGTTTGTCCCTTCCAGACTTCGTTATGGCGTCTTTTTCTAGGTCATCTCCGTAGATGCATCGATGGTGTTTGATCTTGAATAATCGTCTTTGCGAATCCTTTTACATCTTAAACGATGCGATGTGAGTCTTGTCGAGGCTGCTTTAGACAGTATAAAATACTCATGTTACCGCCTGGTTTTTCAAAGTACTCTTTGAAATTTTAAAATAACAAATAAAGTATACTTACTTAACACGCTATAATTTAAATTTTAATCTTGTACCGCCTCCAACAAGAAGAGCTTTAACTTCCAAAAGTGGCTTTCACGTACTATGAAAACCTGTGACTGTAAGGTGATTATGAACGCAACTTACTTGCAGAAAGGGTGTTTAATTTTTTTTTTTATAATTCTTTAACTTTAATTGTTTGGAACGGTTTGTTGAGGTTGAATTTTTTATTCTTGAAATTATTTTGCAAACAAGGTACTACGTCAAAATAGCCCAACTCAAACCAGTCCCGCCTAAACAACTCCGGCAAGAATAGCCTTTGCCAAAATATCCCCGTAAAAAAATACTTTTAAATAAAAACTAAAAATTCAAAAACATTTACTTATTATTTGATTAATAACACATTACAAGATTATGTACTTTATAGTCATATTATTTACAATTCGAGATATGAGAATTTTTCGATGGTAATCGAATTCGGTATATTGCCATAATTTTTCATTAAAATCTCCTGCCGTCGATTTAATAACACGTATTTGTTTTTCGATGCCTCTCGATGTCGAATACCTGGTCGCTCCAAAACGTGTGATTTGGATCTCCACCATGCCCTGCTCTTTACGAAAATGGTCAATTAGTTTGTACTTTGGCGGACGATGACAATCAACAATTGAGTTGTGGTGGTAAACATTTCCTATGTGAATTGCGACTCGAGGCTGTACTCTGCAATGACGCCAATAATCAATGACAGTATCCATTTCATTAAGGTACACGTTAACTATCAACAAAATCTTCAGAATTTTATCATCAACCTAAACAAAGCTTAAAGCTACTAACATTTTTATATGCGCCGTCATTTTGATTTCAGAATACTATTTGTTGAGAATAAATAATTTTTAAATTTATTTAATAGATTTTTTTTTAATTGTCTATGTAAGTAATTTTTACTGTGTGATTATTAGGGATTCGAAGTTAGGTTTAGATGACGTCAATTCCAGGGATATGAATTCCGATTTGATATTTTTCACAGGCATCAAAATACGTACAGAGAAACAAGTACTTACCAAGTAACAGCAAATACGTCTTCTCTAGAAGCAATATTGCAGGGTTTATAAAACATATCCACACACTCTTCACCTTGAGACCTAACATGAAAGCAAATCACCATTAATTATTCCATGTGCTCAGGTGTTAATAATTTTCTGTAACCATAAATACATAAATTTATGCATTGAAAACAACCGTTCAACATTTGGCGTAGTAATAGAAACATTTTTAAAGTACATAATATTTTTTAGTACTGCCACATTTAACCCCGGACAACCCACTTCTTTACGAGTAAACACGTTAGTACGAATTCCTGAATTGTTATTTAGAACTAGTGATGGGAGAACTCGAGTGAAAAATAACCGGGTACCCGATTATTCAAATAACCGGTGTAATTCGGTTTTTGAATCCGAGCGACGAGTGACGGGCGATCGGAGAACCGACACAATAACCGACTTACTGCAAATCGGAAATGCGAACTGACTTATTAGTCGTTAGTCGTACTTCATCACCCGTCACCTGGTAGTCGTCGCCTGCATTGAAAAATCGCCTACCGGGTAATTTTTCACCTGGTAAGTAGTCGTCGCCTGCATTGAGTAGCGGGTAGTTATCTTTCGCTCGCGTTGTCGCACTACTACTTGGACACTGATTATATATTTACTGGGAGTTGGAGAGGAGTATATGATGAGAGTATTAGCAAGTATTAAGTTGCTTTGTTAAATAGAGAACTCCAGGAAAATGTGCATCTTTAATTTAAAAATATATACAGTATTAATAAACAACATGTATTTATATAAATACTAACAATAGCGTTAGTTAATATAATTAATATGTAATAAAAAAGTAAATAAATGCACAAAAATAGATAAAAACATATAAAGAATGTAAAAATTATCAGTATGTTTAGGAAACAGTCTATATCTTCTTCAGTTGGTTAATTGACCGGTGACAAAATATAAGTAATGAAGGCAGCTTAAATCTGCATTTTGTGTGTTTTTTGTAAATATCTGTTATTTATTGATATATACATATATTGTTTATGGATAATGAAGTAGAAGTGCGACAACCTGAGTAAGGAAGAACCGGGTTGTCGGTGTTGCATGTAAGGTGAGCGATAAATGAAATATGACTAATGAATTAATTCGTAATTTAAATGTACGATTTACGGCAACCAGCTTATCGTGTTCTTAAAAACCTATCTACGAAATAAGCTTGAAAGTATGTGTTTTGTTAAATGAAGAACTAACGTATGATCAAAAAGTCTTTGGATCGCTATAGCCATGAAACGTAAAGCTATCTATAGAATTATTTACTTCTGTGGTTCTTGACTTTGAAGTATACATAAGTCACAAATAAAATAGATTTTAGGTTATAATTATTTAGGTTGAATTATAACCTGCTGACTTGAAAGTTGTCAAGTAAATGTCAAAATTAATAAAAGTAAATAATTTCATAGATTGACATAAATTCCACGGCAATAGCGATCCAAAGACTTTTTGATCATACGTTATATGAAAATGTATATTTATAATTTTGTTAGTACACTTTCCTTATATACGCCGTTTTTTAAATAATAATTAGTAGTTTTTTTATGGAATACCAGAACATTATACAAGGAAAAGTCGTAGTACATTCTGCGGGTTGTATCATTTGCATTGTATACATTATACATGTTTGCCAGTTTAATAAATATTATTATTATTGAATACAGGGCGATGATGCGAGTGAAAACTACTCGAGTGATAATTCGATTATCAAGATCACTCGAGTAGTGAGTAACCGGTTATTGAAATAATTCGATTTTGCCCATCACTATTTAGAACACTTTTGGGTCCAGTAGCTGGATTATAGTTTTTACGTTGTCAAATGTCATATGTGACAGTTTTTTACTGTCAAGAAGACATAAATTTATCTGCATTTGGGTAGCATTTTCTGATTTCTTACTGTACGTTTGTTGTAACGCCTTCGTGCATGCATTTGCATCTGTTACAAATAAGACATTTATTATTTTTATCGTGTTTTTCACCCCATAGCGATTTCAATTACGAAGTTACGTTATGTGAAATGGATTCTGCATTAGCTCTTTAGAGTTTTTTTTAGATGCAAGTAGGTGTGTAGACATTACCGTGTTGCTATCTATCGCCCCAACGAAAACATTTACAAAATTGCATCCGTTAACATTAGTAGTTTCATCTACTGACATCCAATTTTATTTATCATTTATGCCATTGACAATTGAAGTCTAAATATCATCGTGGAAAAATAATATTTTTTCAAGTGGATTCACCAGGCAAACGCAAATCACTATATTTACCGTTAACACTTTATACTCATTTTTTTATGATTCCTCGTATTCCACGGAATGGTACACGCTACTAATATTTTAAGATGCGAATTAAATGCTCTCTGTCGTTCATAAACAGTTGCAGAGCGAGCAATGCGTGCTGTATGTGTATCCTACGACACATGTTTATTACTCGGGTTTTCACTTGTCACGACAGTAATACATCGCGAATTTGGCATTGGTGTTGAATACCGTATAGTTCTAGCTCAGGCAAATCTCTTATCCTTCTTTGAACAGTATCTTGCAACGAAAGTGGACGAGACATATTTACGTAATAGAACACATGTAACTAATAAAAGTAAACAATAGATCATCACGCTACACACAGCGCTTACGATTTAACTAAAATACTTTCGGCACAAAAACCTGTCCGCCCTATAACGTCGTCTACATTCGCCGCGGTGGAATGTAGAGGCGGCAACTACTTTTGTATATACATACAGGGTAACGCATTAGTGTGGGGAAGCCCGGTTTATCTGACATTATAAAAGTTATTTTTACCTAGTCCCACAAGAAAAAAATGAGGTGTGGCCACCACACGACTTTCTTATACGTATGAGCGTTTCAAATTATAGAATATTTAGAATTGTTTTTTATAAAAATTATTCAAAATCCTATTTTAAGTACTTCTATTCTCTTAATAAATCCCTATAGAATGCATACTTTGAAAGATATAAAAAAGTGCTACTCGCTAAGAGTAAAAGTGCTACTAGAATTATGAAATTTCATTTATACAAGAAACATTGCAAATCTAACTCTAAATACTTTTGTACTCTTGATGAATATATACAAAATGCATAATTTACGACATATTTGCAAAAATTCGCTATTCGGTAAGAGTAAAAGTGTTACTTCCGGTTCGAATTTTGAAATTTTTTTTATACAAAAGATATTTAAAATTATGTTTTAAATACTTTTATACTCGTAATATACCTGTCTAGAAAGCATGATTTGCGGGATATTCGCAAAAAACTGATTTTCGATAAGAGTAAAAGACCTACTTCCGGTAGGAATTTCGAAAAATTTTTTTGATACAATTTTTCTCAAATTTAATTTTGAGTACATTTGAATTCTTTATAAATTTGTTTAAACTTAGTAATTGACGAAATATTTGCAAAATTAGGTTTTTTTACTGAAGTAAACTACTACTTCCGGTCTACCGATTTTACTGAAAAACTAATCAGATCTCAAGAGGGAGATTATAGGTACACGTAAATATAAAATTTGGAATAGATATCTACAGCGGTTTGAGCGCTATCGTGGTCACACACACACGGACACACACGCAGACACACCCATGGACACAGACATTTTTTAAAAAATGAAGTGTGGCCACCACACGACTTTCTTATACGTATGAAAGTGTTACTTCCGGTCCGAATTTTGAAATTTCATTTATACAAAAAATATTCCATATCCAACTCTAAATACTTTTGTACTCTTCATAAATATATATAGAATGTATAATTTACGATATATTTCCAAAAAATCGTTATTCGGTAAGAGTAAAAGTGTTACTTCCAGTCCGAATTTTGAAATTTTTTTTATACAAAAGACATTTAAAAGTACGTTCTACATACTTTTATACTCGTAATGTACCTGCCTATACTCCATTCAGTCTAAGAATAAAGTAGATGGCGCTACAATATGAGCACAGTTTACACACGATGAACTTTGTATTTTGAAAACAAGTAAAACATATGTTTACTGTCAGATGGATAGCAGGGATATACATATCTGATATCATTATATTTTGACATTTACGTACATTTTTATACAAGTTGGTAACTCATTCCTCAAGAAAAAGGAATGCACATGTCGTCTAATTGTACTTTTTTGTGCTTCATCCAATTTATTGTAAGTATGGCGATAATTTCTTTTTCTTGGAGGAGAAATTGGAACTCCATATAATTCCATTTCTTTAATAATGCAGTACATTGTATTCCTATTAATACCCACTTCCTCTGCTGTTTGATTGACTGCAGCTGTTTTAGACATATTGTTTTTATCCTTAATGTACACATTATAAGCCATTTGCCTTTGTCCAGATCTTATGTGTTTCCCTTTACGATTTTTTGAAGGACCTGGTAAAAGTGCTTCCGCCATACTATAGAATATTAGCGATTACGAAAAGAAAGTTAACGAAATTGATAAAATACCTTAACAAATGAATATTTCACTTGCGAGTTCTAAGAAGAACTATTTTTTAAGAATATTAACAACAAATAACTATGTAAAATACGGAAATCGACAAAATCTTTGAACAAAACTGTCAGTAAACAAATTTTTGACAGAACGAGCTAAATGCGATTATTTTGCCGGTGTAAATGCACACTCGATTTCAACCAATCACAAACGTTTATTTTAAGCCCTATCTTTCCCAATGCTTTATTCTTAGACTGAATGGAGTATAGAAAGCATGACTTGCGAGATATTCGCAAAAAACTGATTTTCGATAAGAGTAAAAGAGCTACTTCCGGTAGGAATTTCGAAAAACTTTATTAACACAATTTTTCTAGAATTTAATTTTGAGTACATATATTTGAATTCTTTATAAATTTGTTTAAACTTAGTAGTTGACGAAATATCGGCAAAATTCGATTTTTTCACTGAAGTAAACTACTACTTCCGGTCTGCCAATTTTGCTGAAAATCTAACCAGTTCTCAAGAGGGAGATTATACTACTAAATAAAAAATTTGGAATAGATAGCTATAGCGGTTTGGCCGCTATCGTGGTCACACACAGACATTTTTTAAAAACCACTTTTTTGGTATCAGGGGACTTCAAAACGTGAACATCTGCAAAAATCTCGAGGTCAAAAATTTTCATCATCACAATACTTCCTTATACTACGTATAAGAAAGTAAAATGGTCATAACTTTTTAAACACACGGAATATATTAGGCAACCCTTTATGATGAAGCTCGTAAAAGTAAGCAGGTTTTAAATACGCAAAAAAGTATAACATTCCATTAAAAAAAAAAATTAGTTAAAACTTAAAATATGAAGCTTAAGAATAACTACAGCTTTCCTTAATAAATTTTTTCCATAACTTTTATAATGTCAAATAAGTCGGGCTTCCCCACACTAATGCGCCAACCTCTATAGTAAGTTTCAACGTTGTTATTGAAGGCAAGGAGAGAGAAGCCCCAGTAGCTTCTTTTGACGAACCCAAATTGGAAAAATTCTTATATGTACAAAGCATACTTAATGTCCAATTTGTTATACGTATTATTGCTATTACTGTGCCCAATTTGAAATTCCTACTGAATTCATTTAAGTCCAGTCCTGGAATGTAAACCTAACTTCCGATACCTAGTAACCACATCTGATTACAATTACTATAATTGGGAACGTCTGACAGTTGCCTTAAATTGCCCAGTAATCGTAATTTCTTTACAGGCGAATACAGATTACCGATAATGTAATTGTAATTAGAATGCCTGGAGATTACATTCACTATATCTTATAATTGTTAATCAATTACAAAATTCCCGACTCCTTTCTCTAATCAATGAAGGCATCCATAGATATCAAACCAAATTCGTACAACTTTTATGAATGGCATTAGCGAGTTAGCCGGAGCTTCTGACAAGTGCATCGCAAGACAAAACGAAAATGCACTACCTATGTTAATATAGTAAAAAAAAAGACTTGGCTTTGTAATACGTACAGCAAAACTAGTTTTGTACCTATACAGTAAGTGTAAACATTCTCTATGATAAAGTCACGGTGGGAGAAATTATATTAACAAGATGTATCATACAATTATACCTTACATTGTATCGGTAAGTCCAGTATTCGAACGACTCTACACACCTAACCTCAACGTCCTTATTATTCCGGTTTCGATGCGTTTTAACGAGTTTTTGAACGTTAGCAACGAGCGCGCTAGTGTAAATGTATGCGTGGGAGAGGTTTGATTACTATTAACCTGTGTCGGGATATTCTTATTTGACGTTTGTTCATCGGTTGTCCGAATGCATTTGCTTTGCGCGCTCCGAAAATGTGGAATGTAACGTTCGTAAAACGCGCTGACTAGATTATACTGCGGCGTCGTCTTTTATGTTTATCTGCCTCGTTATCGGAGTTTCGATAAGAAAGATACGGCGGCAATGTCACTGGAATCGTGGAAAAGATCGTAGTGTTTGTGTGGTGTTGTTCGCGCGCGTGTAGATGTATATTTCGCGATGTCCTCGAGCACTTTGCCGAAAGTGCGAGTCAAAACCGGCGGAACAGTGGTTAACGTTAGGTCCGGCCGCCCTATCCCTAAATCCAAATCCGCCACTTTAGTCATCAGTAATAGGAGCAGAATAGTACCTGAACGGAAAGTGTCCAGAATTACTAAGCAACAAAACGGTACGTTTAAAATATGTGACGCACTTTTATAGGTTGAATTAAAATATCGCTTTACAAGAAGTCCTGCCCTTTTGTTTGTCGTATCCATATATTTATGTATACCGGGTGTCCACACGAAAACTTTATATTGAATTATTTCTGGTGTTTTTGAAGACAAAAACTTGAAATTTTGGGTGGTTGTTCAGGATATAGGGGGACAATGAATAGTGTATTTCATACCGCCCCATCGGGTCACCCGCCGCCGCCGGCCACCCCCACTCCAATATTTTAAATGACACCCTGTATTTTTTTTTGGTGGTTTTGAAAGAACGCAATTTTCTTGATATTCCTATGTGAAAAAACTAGTAACACACATTATGACATTTATGAGATATTCAAATTTAAAAGTTTCAGATATCAGAAATTATTAACTCCGAAAAATCATAAGTTAGTCATGGAAATAGTTTGCTTTAAATTAGAATTGTCAAAATTGTGACTTTTGTGTTTCATTAATATTAATACTTGTAAAATTGTTCTTAAAGTTTCGGCTTTTTCGCTGAAATGGTTTATACTCTTGAAGAGAGAACTGAAATAGTGATTTTGTATGGGATTGCAAACAAAAATTATTCCCAAGCGGCGACGTTATTCAATGAAAACCATCCAAACAGAAACGTATCTGTTGCTTATGTCAGAACGCTAATAGAAAAATTTTTGCAAACTGGATCTGTAAATAATAAAAAACGGAATACGAATAATTGTGGTGTACTAAATGAAGCTATGCAACTAGCAGTTCTTGGGCATATTAATTTAGACCCAGAGCTTTCGTTGAGAAAATTATCCGAAGTTTCGGGAGTGCCAAAATCAACCTGCCATAAGATATTAAAATTAAACAAAATGCACCCTTATAAAATTCAACTTCACCAAGAGTTGGGTGACGGTGATTTCGACAGAAGAGTCGAATTTTGTGAAATAATGACAGATATGATTCGGCAAAATGGAAATGTTTTGCGAAGTATTTGCTTTAGTGATGAAAGTTGCTTTTACTTAAATGGTCTTGTGAATAGACACAACTGTCGATATTGGAGCGACGTAAAACCCCATTTTTTCCGAGAAGGCAACACACAATATCCCCAAAAAATTAATGTATGGCCAAGTAATTGGCCCGATATTCTTCCAGGAAAATTTAAATGGACCTAAGTACTTACAATTTTTGGAAGAGCTAATACATCCTCTTATCATACAGTGTCTAGAAGAAAACTTGAATGAAATAGAGGAGGAGCAATTATATTTTCAACAAGATGGAGCTGGGCCACATTACTGTTTAGACGTTAGGAATTATTTGGATAATATTTTCCCAGGACATTGGATTGGACGTAGGGGCTCTATTGAATGGCCAGCTCGCTCCCCCGATTTAACTCCCCTAGATTTCTTTTTGTGGGGACATTTGAAGTCTGTTGTTTATAAGACACCGCCACAATCAATAGCTGATTTACGTAATAGAATAACAGAGGAATGTCGAAATTTAACGCCACAAGTGTTCGAAAATGTTAGAAATGCTTTTGAAAATAGACTTTATTTATGTTTAAATGTAAACGGTGAACAATTTGAGCATTTAATTTTTAATTTAACTAAAATGTTGTGAATAAATCTTGTTTTAAGTATTTCCATGACTAACTTATGATTTTTCGGAGTTAATAATTTCTGATATCTGAAACTTTTAAATTTAAATATCTCATAAATGTCATAATGTGTGTTACTAGTTTTTTCACATAGGAATATCAAGAAAATTGTGTTCTTTCAAAACCACCAAAAAAAATACAGGGTGTCATTTAAAATATTGGAGTGGGGGTGGCCGGCGGCGGCGGGTGACCCGATGGGGCGGTATGAAATACACTATTCATTGTCCCCCTATATCCTGAACAACCACCCAAAATTTCAAGTTTTTGTCTTCAAAAACACCAGAAATAATTCAATATAAAGTTTTCGTGTGGACACCCGGTATATGCATATACTATATGATGATAATTCGTTAACTCCCATTGATCATAATATTTAGAATGTCACGTTAAGATAAGAAAATACACGTTTCTTCCGAAACAATAATAATGTTTAATAATCATGTTGCGCGTGAGCGACCATTCATAATGGACTGAAATTATTTAATTACCTAAATACTTTCAATCTTAAAACTGTATTCAGCATTTATTTCATTTCTCTTTAGTGGAAACGGTTTATTTCTTTTAAGTTCTATTACAAAATTCTTAATTCGAACACTTGAAAAAGAGAATTTACATTCAATATTATTAATAGAAAAACACACTTGATATTCAATATTAACATAATATAAATACACTTAATTTAATTATATGAAGTTATAACCGTTTATTTAAAACATTAACAGCTTTTGTAGATAATTAATTCAGCAAAGTTGATCCCTGTGTCATCATTCAGCATTGTATGATTCAAATCAATAGTTCGCAGTCATAATAAATACTGTACACTGTAAAATGGATATGGAAGTTATTGTGATAATGACATTTTACGTTTTCATGTCATATTCACATCAAGTACATATCAATACAACATTGAAGTTCTTATTACAAAGTATTTTTATATTGCATTTGTCACTACTTTATTATCGCTACTGCTCCTTGAATCCATCACTAATTAATCATAAAGTCATCGATTTCACAATCTAAATGCCTTTTCTATCATACCAATTTTTTCAGTGTAATTGACAGTTCTTCCAGATTTCTTTAGTACATTACTCTTACTAGCTAATGGAGAAATTCCCCCTAAGAGGGCAGAGAAAAGGTGAATATACTTAAGCAAAAAGGTCCCGAGTATGAAAAAGAAGTGTACAAGCACAAGTGTTATTTTCATCAGCACATTAAGAAGAGAATTTGACTGCTGAATTGTGCTATAGTTTCATAACTTGAAAAAAATATTTTTCCCAAACAATGTGCATTCCGCAGCCGAGCAAGTTAAGGAAAAATGTTGAAGTTGAATTGACTTTAGTCATGCTTTAAATCAGGAAATGGTTAAAGGCAAAAGCGAGGCTGCGTAATATACATTGTTAGGTGAAAATATTTTTTCCAAGTTATGAGACTATAGCATAATTCAGCAGTTAAATCCTCTTCTTAATGTGGTGATGAAAATAGCATTTGTGCTTGTACACTTATTTTACATACTCGGGGCCGTTTTGCTTAAGTATATTCACCTTTTCTCTGCCCCCTTCGGGGCATTTTCTTCATTAACTAGTACATACCTTTTCAGTGACAATTAAAGCCTTACCATTAAAATCAATAATTTAAATGCAATATAACAAACGCCGAAATGTCTATAGGTTGTTCCTTGGACACCTCTTATTTACAACACAGAAACCGACTGTTAAAGTAAAAACAAAATAAATTACGTTAACAAAATAAATTACGTTAGTCGTAATTGAACTGCCATAAAGTGCATGAGGTTTAAAAAACTCGAATTTTTTTAAACTGTTTGACCCTTAATGTTTAAATAGAATCTGATCTAGACAAGATTTTTAAAAACGAAAACATTTTCCTGGTAGAGCTTAAGTCGTAGAATAATTAGTATCATGACTTCAACCTTCTATTTCAAAAATTGACGACACCTTATTGCATCAAAGGCGGTTCTACACTACTGACGTTCCGAAAAATTTAAATAAAATCGCTTCTAAAGAGGATTTTTCAAAACGGAAAAGTGTAATTTGTAGAACATGTGTGTAATATAACTACGTAAAATTCCAACCTTCTACCGTGAAAATTGACGATTTGCTCAAGAGGGTTATCTTCATTTAATGCTAATTTTGCAGTTTTTGGCACTTTACAAAGCCCCGCTTGTTTTGTTCGTGAACCCTTATTTGACGCACATCCTAGACTAGTTCAAGTAAATCGGCCCAGTAGTTCCTGCGAAACATATGAGTAGACACCCGCTCTAATGTTAAAGGTAGTGCTACCGCGCTACTTCTGATGAATCCATTCACATAACCTTATGTCAAAGGAATCACTTGAGTAATATAAAAATGAATGAAGTTTAATGAATTTTGCGTTTTAAAATTTCTGCTTTTGCTTGAATTCATTATAATTGACATATTTAACACTTTAATCGCATAAGCGCAGTTAAAATGTTCGTTGATTTTGAAAATTATCGACATAAACTAATCAACTTTACAATATGAATTTGAAATTACATGTTATTAATACTATTTTATCAAACTCAAAATTTTATACTTACACGAATGAAGTTTATTTTAAATTAAATATTTAGGCACGACTTTGGCTAGACTTTGTATTAACTAGACACGGCATTGGCTTTGCCTCCCGTACTAAAAAGTGAATCCAACATAAGCGGGTGGGGGTAAAAACACCCTGAGAGAGTAAACAACCTATTTAAATAAACTCTACTTAAAGGACGAAGTTTTTGCAATCTACTTATAATTACAAAACTCGTATCTTTTGAGGTTATGATGTCTTAAGTCTTAAGGCACTAAGGTTAAAGTATCTGCTGTTAATAGCTTATATAAAAGAAGAATACTGCCATTAAAAAACTATTTTATTAATGCTATTGGAACTACAGAATTAGAATATGTGCTCTGGGACACATTTAGAAATACATACAAAAGCGAGATATGACAAAAAGTTAGAACCAATTTTACATGTGAAAAATGTAGGCCGGAAAATGTAAGATTGTCTTCAGCAGATGGAAATTTCGCACAGGATTTCTGAAATTATTAAATCAAGTATTTCATACTCAATCAATTAACAAAATAGGAAAGTCAAATTTTAGTACGATTAAATGCAACCTGCAACAGAAAATGTGAAGTTTATTTAAACAGGTATTCAAACCAGATTCCCATTTTTTTTTTACACTTGTAGGACAAAATAACTACATATCTTGTGTTGTTTACTTTTTGAGGTAAGTTACTGAACTATTAATTAACGTAGATGCCTTAAATATTCATAATATGCAGATATGTTTTAATTTTGTGTGCTCGTTCTGAAACAATTATTTATAATTATGTAACGATATTGGTCCACTTATTATGTCGGCACAGAATTTTAAAGTTTTTATTAGCATTTTATCTGGCCCAACAGAGCAAATTTTTGTAGAACTGACATCCTGCAAGTATGCTTAAATTTCCAAAAAATAAATTTTTACAATGTTTCGTCACAATAGTCTTCAGATCATCAATATCAATATAAGTAGAGAAAGCCAAATATGCAAGTGAAAAACCCAAAAATATACGCATAAATATGCAAATGATTAAGTCAAAATATGCAAATTTAAAATACTTATAATACATACATTTATTGATTCACTTAAAAAGACATTTTAATATTTCGAGATACTGAACTAAATAAATCTAAATATGAATTTATTACACAAAACAGGTTGTCGTAAAAACAGTAAACCACTAAATGTTTCTCGAAGTTCTGAATTAAAAATTAAATTGTCTCCTATCGGAATATTAAAACTTATAAATGGATAAACTACTTTCCACATCAACCGATGTCATAGGGGTGTTTTTAAAATTGTTTGATATTACAGGATCCAAATCAATGGACTCAGTAAATTCTACCTCTAAAATATTAGCTATTTGGATAAGGGAATGTAGGAAAACCCAAACGTATTGTGATATAGAAATAATAGGTCATTTTATTGTTTCTCATCTTTGTAGAGGGAGATACTTTAATTTTAAGAAGGGAACGATGTAGTCCGTGGAACTGTAGGCATTACCAATTTAAAACTCACAAGATAGTCGATAGCATTGGAAGGCTTATTGAGTTCACGAAGTGATATTACTCGGTAGCAACTAATAGTACCTGCAATCGCGACAGTGCTTATATATTTTGTTATTCATACGTTATCAAATCAATTCAAAATTATCTGTATAGTGTAAATAAAAGTATTAATTTAACAACAAGGAAGTGTTTATGTGAGTGTTCCTAACTGTAAGAAAAAACATGGTGTATACCCATTGTATACTGATCCTTCAGCAGCTAAAACAAGAAACGAGTTACCACCAAGACATTGTGGAACCGTTAAAGACCATCAGGCCCCAACACTAAAGTTGAGATTATTTGTATAAATAATGAAAAAGAAAACAAACGCAAAATAGGGACTATATAACACTCGATAGTCTATATATATATATATTACGTAGACGATTTCCTACCCGTTGTGACCTGCATCTAATAATAATGATATAAAACCATATCCATATTTGTAAAGAAAGAACAATAATAAAGATAAAATCTGATGCAGGACTGTCATAAAATGCCTAAAGATTTTGTATCTCTAGGCGTTTTATGGACAGTCCTGCGCCACTAACCATAAGAGTTCCGTGAGTTGTTGCGTTCCCGGAACCGCGAGAATGCCACCCTAAGTCGTACATAATATAATAATATTTATTTGTTCAACAGTATAATACTAAGTACAGAAGAGTTAGTAGTAATTAGTAATCTAAAATAAAGGAAACAAATATTGGTTGTCATTTAAAAAATAATAATTATCTGAGTTTATGATTACACAAAACAACAAAAAATAATAATAAATAATCTTCCAAGTTCACTGCTTCTTATACACATTGTATATTCAAATAGTGAAACCACTGCCATTTACTTTGTGTTTATTACAAACAAATCACTAACCTTGAATAATTATGGCATTTCGACAGTAGTCTATATCGAGGCTATTCATGCGTCGAATTAATAAATGAATTGCCTATTAATAATCTTATATCGTTAGTAGGTGAGTAATTTATTGAATTTTACACAGAACATATGTACATATACATATGCTCGTTGTTAAAAAATGGTAAATGCTTCGTCAACATCTCTTGTGTTTTACCGTGTTGTTTTGTACAGGTAAATATCAGTAGAGATGACTCATAAACGAACATTATTTTATGATGACGTGCAAAATGCTTTCGAAATTAATCACACGTAAACATGCCACAATATAAATACAAGTGCCTTACTGTTACTATTGTTCACAGTTGAGCAGTAGAAATGTAGGTTCCATTAAAAACGTATGGGTTTAACATATTTATGTGTGCACATTGTACTTATTTATTCTTAAAATATGCATACTCTAGTAATTGAGCAACTATAATTTCAACAATAATTAAACTAGTCAAAAATGTTAGAGTAACGATTAAATTAAGTGTTATGTATGTCCGTATTAAGGTGGCCATCTCGCCCATCTCAATTACATTGCAAACATGTTGCGAACATATCGCACCAGAAATCGTTAGCAACCAACAAAATGACAATAAAAAAATACGAGCATAATCTACAAACTTATCTCCAGGGGACTGGGTAGTTTTAGTAACGGAAGTTTGTTCGATTAATGTGGAAAAAAATGTTAAAAAACAGGAAGTTTTTATACCAAAAATCAGCTACTTTATTGCGTAATTACTTGGAATATATAGATAATTGCCAGATATTAGATAGCTTACCCCCTGGAGAAATAAATTCTCTTTCTTTTGATGCTTGATACAAAGCAATTAAGCGTATTTTATAGCTGTCTTGTGCTTTTAAATGTTTTCATCCGTAAATTCGGATTGATTTGGATCTAAGAGACATATTCTTATGGGAAAAGTAGATTTCGTTTATTGTAATCAGGGTGGTAGGTGCAGCAATTCTTAAACAGAGGGCGCTGCCAACGATCGGTTATTGTTAGGCAAGTTGAGTGTTGCAAAATTTTAATGTCTACGGCAAATATAGGCTCGACATACTTGTATATTGCTTACTCTGTCATACTCAGTTACGTAATATATGTTTCAGTCAGGCATCAAAAGAGTAATCTTTAAAGAAAAAAAAAGTTACAAACAACATGCTCTTCAATTACAAAAAACCGAAAATAGAACTTAGGCGTCTCGGATTCTCATTTAATAATAAATCTACTGAAAATATCGGGCCAACAGAGTATTTCAAGTACCTATTGTTCAACCATATTTTACGAAAAATATTTATGTTTTGATGATTATGTACAGTGTATCTCAAATTACATGCTAATCTAAAAATACTTTCTGATTTAATTTCCATTTAATTTGCAGCATACAGAGTGAGTCATTAGTAGCCGTTTCTTTGATTGCTCCTTTATGTTTTAAATAAAAGAAAAAACAATTAGAGGAAGTTTCATGGTTGCTTAAGGCGCATATTCTAAAAATACTTTAAGCCCTGACGCACTTCCGGTTTCACCGGAAATGCATGGAACTTAATTTTTTTAAATGACTCACTCTATATATTTTTGGATTTTTTAGTACTGTTTAAAATTGTCTATTCAGCTGTTTTTCCTTTTCAAAATTGAGGCAATAGTTTTTGAGTTATTAATTTTTTTTTTAATTTTTTGACCAAAACACGTCCAAAAAAAAACATTTTGTCATTGTCTTTAATTACATTTTTGTCAATGGGCAGCAGATAAATTGCCCAACTTTCCCAATTTTTTGTTGTTTACCGACGAAGCTACCTTCTATTAAAATGGGTACGTTAATCGTCACAATTTTCGTTATTATAACACATAAAAACCTTCACTTTATCACACCTGCAAACTTTCAAAATTGTTGGTCATTCAGTGGTAGTTATTGGTAGTTACATAATAGGACCTTATTTCTTTGATGAAAATGTTAATGAAGGAGAGTATCTTCGTTTTCTACGGACGGATTCTCAAATCTTTTTGAAGACATGAACATTATAATCAGAGAAGCGTTTATAAGAATATGTAAAAGTTTTATACAACATTAGTACTTCTTTGGAAAACAGAATACTCACGTGCATTGCACAAACTTGTGGTTATGTTGAACATATTCGTTAATGAAATTTGTTTTTCTTACTTTTGATTGTTGTTACGTTGCACAATAGTTGTAGGTTATTTAAATTGCGTTATTTTGTTGCAAAATTTATTTCTATTAAAGTTGTAGGAGATCAATTTATAATTTTGAAAAACTACAGGCATCTGTTATGAACAGCTTCAACAATAAAAGAATACGAGCAATTAAGCAAATTAAATTGAAGATAGCAGCGTTGTTTCGAACACCTTTTAGAGAGGCGGCATCTTCAAATATGTCAGTAAACTTACGATTTATTATACAGGGTTATGATAAAGTAACGCACCAAATTCATAAAACGTACAATGTTCATTTTTGAAAAAAATGCAAAAACTCGTCAAACAGTTTATTTTATTCCGCGTCTTTTAACATAAGTCAAAAAAATAAAACGTCAAATTTGTCAAAGTTATGACGTCATCAATATTTTTTTTAAATATGAAGCTTGGTTTTTTTTTACTTTATTTGATAAAGCTTGCTTTTCTGCATTATAAAGAAATAGTTGAAGTAGGGGTCACATAAGAAAAAACTAAAAAAAAACGAATTAGACATGAAATGACTCGTATAACTCCGCAGATGATCGAAGACTCTGTAAATCAGGTCTACCATCGTCTTGGCCTATGTCAGATAGTGAACGGGACACAGTTTGAACAATTCCTGTAAGAAATCGTTTTGATTTAATGGACTGTTTAGTTAATTTAAATGTTATTACTATAATAAGGTTTATTTTGTTTTTTATTAATTCTCTCAGTTTTTTCTTATTTGACCCCTACTTCAATTATTTCTTTATAATGCATAAAAACAAGCTTTATCAAATAAAGTAAAAAAAACCAAGCTTCATATTTAAAAAAAAAATTGATGACGTCATAACTTTGACAAATTTGACGTTTTATTTTTTTGACTTATGTTAAAAGACGCGGAATAAAATAAACTGTTTGACGTGTTTTTGCATTTTTTTCAAAAATGAACATTGTACGTTTTATGAATTTTGTGCGTTACTTTATCATAACCCTGTATTTGGTTGTTAACCAATAGTTTAAGAAATGAAATACTGCAACTGGATATTGCCGAAATTAAAAAAAACTGAAACGCGATGCCCTTCATTCTGTAAAATTATTACTTTTGCTGGGATAGTGGATTTAACCTTTACTTTGTTTGACAGTTGAATAAGGAGGTCGGGCACCATTCCAGCCTTCCATTGGTTGAACGAATATTTCGGTGCATAGAACAACAGCGCTCGTAGTTTTTATTTGACCGCTAATTGCTCCTATAGTGATTATCTCAGAAACTACAAAAGATAGGTACAGGACATTGTTAACAAAAATGAAAGAGAAAAAAAAAGAAACAAAATGTCACAATAAAATACTGGGTAAAAGTCAGTTGCAGACTGAAGAGTTCGTTTAGGTGAAGCAATTACATAGACAAGACTGATTCGTTTATTATTGCTGATATACTCCCAGTAGCCGAACATATCACCGATAATAAACGAATCAGTTTTGTCTGTCTAATTGCTTCTCTAAAACGTTCTCACCAGCCGTCACTGTCGAAAGTGTTATTGCCGGTCGGAATTTTGATTTTTTTTTGTACAAAAATATTCCAAATCCATGTTTAAATACTTTTATACTGTATAAAATGCATAATTTTCCAGATATTTTCAAAAAATTGATATTCGATTAGAATAAAATTGCTAGGTACTTTCAGTTAGAATTTTGGAAATTTCTTATTACAAAAATATTCAAAATTGAGCTTTCAATATTTTCATACACTCGATATGTTTGTCTAGAATGCATGACTTGCGATATATTCGCAAAAGCCTGTTTTACGATCAGAGTAAACACCTACTTCCGGTAGGAATTTTTTTATAAAATTGTTTTCTAATTTACTCTTGATCACTTTGTTATACTTTAGATATTTGCCTAAAACTAGTAATTGACGAGATATTGCTATTATTTGTTTTCTTCACTGAAATGAAGTACTACTCCCGATTTATCGATTTCACTGAAAATATAATCAGATTTCCGAGGGAGATTATATTCCTAAATATACACTTCGGTATTGATGGCTTTTACCGTTTGGCCGCTATCATGGTCAAACAGTGAGAGAAATTTTTTTTTTTGCAAACAAATACATTAATTAATTAACTCGAAAATTAATGCATAATGACGTATTTCTACACGCTCGCAGCTGACGTAATAGAAAATTGAAAAAAATTGTATGCAATGGTTATAGAAGTATACTTTTTGACAAAAGAACCTCAATAACTCAAACTTAAAAATTTAATGAATTAAGATCAAATTTCGGCCACTGGTCGACCACTAGTATTAATTATAAGGCAAGTTATTTAGGTACCTATACAAAATTTTTAATCTATTTTCTTCAATCCTGTAATAAAAATTACTTACATATGTAAGAAATTTAATTCAATATTCTGCAGATCTCGTTTTTAATTATATTTTAGTAAATTATGATAAACGTGGGAAATCCACATTGTCGGATAAATTTTAGGGTGGTCTTTCAAATTTTTTTCCAACTGAATCGGGCATTCTAATAACTGATACGGTATCAAAAGTAATACAAAGACGGCATTTTATAATATCCAAAACTACTTTCTGAGCACACATGTAGATTTAACCTATTTAATTAGAGTGTTATAGGTATGCGAAACATATTGATTGTTTCTCTTTTTCTTACTTTTACACACACAATAGGCCTTGTGTTTCTTACATTGACAGGTTCACTACTTACGGGTTTTCTTAAATAAACAGTTCATTTTTTAGTCAAATTTGAATAAATACTTGGCGAGATACTTTTATAAAAAAAACTATTTATCTATAAGAATAAAAATGTTCTGCCTCTGTGAAAGTAGATTTTTTTATGCAAAAGTTGTTCCAAACTTACTTCTGAATACTTTTGTATCCATTACACATTTTGAAAAAACTAACCATTGACAACATACTCGGCAACTATATATTTCGCGCTCAAGTGTTACTTCTCATCTACTAATCTAATTCTTCCCACTAAGACATGGTACATGCTCAAGTTACATAACAAAACACAAAATTTACCAACTTTGCCAAACTCAAACCTACTCTCTACTCCAAATAATAAGCGAAATACCCATGGTGACCATCAAAATTGAATCAGCCTATATATTCCTTTTTCAAAAATGCAATAAACACTAAAAAAAATACCTGTTTATTATCTAAATCAAATATATAAAGGACATAGATCTACATAGGTATTTACAAAACAAACATTATATGTAACAGTATGTTCCTATTATTCTTGTAAGGACACAATTTGCATTTTTACAATTTAGGGTAAATATCAATGATTTCAAAATAGACACATATTCTATTAAATCGTGTATGAGACAAAAACTCTGTTTTTTGTCTCATACACAAAAAACAACGGTCTGGTCTGCCAGTCTCTGTATAATTTGGTTCAATCTAAGAGATACGTTAGTAGTGCCATCTTTAATCCAATAAATTTGTTTTACAAATAATATCGCTGCTACTGGCAACCAGATGGCTAATTAAAATACAGTCACGTATGCAACACATAATACACGCCTCATGGTTAGAAAAGGATAGAGCAATGTGACGATTCTCTTTCTATTAGACGGCCACCTTAATTAAATTCAATAATTCCAAGTATTGGTAGGTAGAAGTACAAGTAGTTTTTTTATCAGGAAATTTTGGGAACACACACATATACGAGAAGAGACTTTTATATTATCTACCTAGCTCTGAGACATTAGAGTTTAGCGAGAAAAATATATGTTCTATTAACGAGCACCCGTTTATTTAACCGTTTTTTCAATAAAACTATGCCTTCAAAATAAAACATTTTTTCTAAATCATCAAAAAATTCCACCAGGTTTTTAACCGTATAAAAACGCCGTGTTCTCAAGACCTTTCTTAGTTTCGAAGAGAAATAATAGCCGTCTGGTGCAAAATCTAAGTTTTAGGGTGGATATTCCATCTTTGCAAAACCGCATGCATCGATTACGTCACGGACTTTATAAAATCCGTTAAAGTGATCCAAAGTTGTAACTAGTTTTGTACGCAGACATAGCTCCTTCACATGGGAGGTAGATGATGAGTGGAATAAAAAAATGTATGAACATATTGTCAGTACAAATTTTCACATATCTTAAACGTGAAATTTATGAATATATGTCGAATTTTTAGTTTGCCCTAAGAATTGCGTTCCCATTTGCGGTCATTTTGAGAACTTGTAAATACTTTTGATTAAATGATTTTTCAAGGTTGTACGACGAACGCTTGCCGAAATATAGCCGGTAGCTAAGTTGAAACTCAGTATATATATGTTACGCCCAAACAGCGAAAACGCTCACTGAGCGAAAAAAACAACCACAACGCATTGTGGTCATTGTAAGATGACCAACCACCGAAATGAGAAAACACTTCGCGTTGTGGCCAATTTAGAACACCCACAAACCATAGCAAAATTGAAAAGACCATCAACTATGTATAGTTATGTAGTTTATTCGTGTAAGCAATATACGGAAGATTGCAATACATAATAACAAATGAAACAGCCTTAGGAAATATCTTAAACCATATTTATAAGTAAAGCGCCTATCAATGGAAGTGTCGGAAGGAAGTTCTGTTCTCAAAAAAATGTGCAGAGCTACTGCTGCTAATGTTATTGGCTCTGTCTTCTCTGGTGATAATTTAACTGCATTTGAAAGAACACGAAATCTATTACATAAAATTCCGAAAGCATTTTCTACCACTCTTCAGGCTCTACTTATCCGATACTTATATATTCGTTCAGTTCCAGTCATATTTCTAAATGGAAAAGGCTTAATTATATGTTCCGATAATGGAAATGCTGCATCTGCCACGACTACAAATGGAATAGGCTTTATTCTTCCAGGTAATGGAGCATCTTACGGTAAAATTAATTTATTCTTTTTAATTAATTCAGCTAACTTGCTTCTTCTAAAAACACCTCCATCTGATAGTCTACCATTTGATCCAACATCCACATACAAAAATTTATAATCAGCATCAACTAATGCTAGTAACACTATGCAGCAGAGTCGTATGCTAGTGGAGCTTTAATTTGAATGTACTTCCCATCCAATGCACCAAAAATATTCGGTAGGTTCCATTTTTCTTTAACCTCCTCACTTATATTTTGCCATTCTGCTGATGGTATCTTAAAAATACATACAGAGTTAGTTAAAAGTATATGGAGACGGCGATTTATTGTCGTTAATATTCATTTTAGAGAATTATGTTCAATATAAAAGTTTGTTAGGATATTTTGATCTACATTTGAGAATATTTGATTTTTTTTTTCTTCAATTGTTTTTTAGTTACGCCTGTCCGCGCAGTTTTTTTAAATGGGAACTAGTAAATTTTACTCTATCATTCGATAGAGAATTTTTTTCTCTTTACAATAATATTTTTGTTTTTTTAAAATTCATTTTAATAACTTTTTTATAAGAAAAGGCAGGTTCAAGTGTTTCACAGATGTCCGGTACATCGCAGATAGACAGAAGCGATGCGATAAACAAACTTGAGCGACATAATTTTATCAGTGGTTATTGTGTACGTCAAATCTTTAACAGAAATAATTCATTTGTGCAATTTGTTGCTGTTAATATTAACAATGGCGAGTTTAAGTGAACATGAACGAATTGAAATACTTAGGATGTTGGGTTATGGAGATAGACGCAGAAGTTTACAAGACGTTTGTAATTTATTTAATGATACGCATCCAAATAGAAATCCAATTTCTAAATCCGTTGTTTGTTAAAACTTTAAGACGCTTTGAACAAACTGGTAGCGTTAAAGATTTGCCAAGGAGTGGTAGACCTAGAACAGCAAAAAGCGATGATAACAAACTGGATATTTTATTGGCTGTATCTGAAGATCCTCATTTATCAACCAATCAATTAGCGGCCAATTTCAATATTTCGCAGTCATCGATCGTGTCATTTTGAAAAAGTGAAAAGTATAAACCTTATAAGGTACACCTTGTACACGAGTTAACGGAAGATGATTTTGATAGGAGATTACAATTTTCTGAAGAAATGTTAAATATTTGCAATAATAATGAAAATTTTGTCAACAATATTCTTTTCTCTGACGAAGCTACTTTTTGCCTTACCGGTGAAGTAAACAGACATAACTGCAGATACTGGTCATCGGAAAATCCCTCTTGGTTTTTGGAGCACCATACGCAGTACCCCCAAAAGGTTAATGTTTGGGTTGGCATTCTTGGCGGTCATATTATCGGTCCCTTTTTCATCAATGGCAATTTAACTTCGGGTCTGTATTTGCAGTTATTGCAAAATGAAATAATACTTGCTTGTGCTACGCTCTATCCACATGAAAACAATGAACACCTGCCCAATGACAGTATCTGGTTCCAGCAAGATGGCGCCCCACCACATTATGGTGTAAATGTTCGTCAATATCTGGACAACGTTTTTCCCCACAGATGGATTGGAAGACGAGGAACCATTGAATGGCCAGCCCGTTCGCCAGATTTAAGTCCTTTAGATTTTTTTCTTTGGGGATACGTAAAAAACAAAGTTTACGAAGATAAGCCCGATAACGTCGAAGATTTACAAATCCGAATTACCAGAACGATACAAGAAATTCCCCGAGATTTTTTACAGAACTCTGTTCGGGGTTTTGTAAATCGATTGGGTCATTGTCAAATTACTAATGGACGACAATTTGAACACTTACTTTAATTTACTTTGTTTGTTTAATTTTTCTTGTAAAAGTTATTAAAATGAATTTAAAAAAAACAAAAATATTATTGTAAAGAGAAAAAAATTCTCTATCGAATGGTAGAGTAAAATTCACTAGTTCCCATTTAAAAAAACTGCGCGGACAGGCGTAACTAAAAAACAATTGAAGAAAAAAAAATCAAATATTCTCAAATGTAGATCAAAATATCCTAACAAACTTTTATATTGAACATAATTCTCTAAAATGAATATTAACGACAATAAATCGCCGTCTCCATACTTTTAACTAACCCTGTATACTAATTTAGTAAATATAAGACTAGTTTAATTTTATTTACTCACTTTTAAATATTGGCTTTTAATTTTTATATATAGCGCTACACAGGACTGGTATCATTTCAGAAATAGTTGACTGTCCTATTATGAATGAATAACTTAAACTCTTGTAAGATTCACCCGTAGCTAAAAATCTTAAGGTAATTATTAATCTATCCTTTGGTGAAATTGCATCCCTTAATTGTGGATCTTGCTTTTTGATATCACTTTCTATCATGGCAAACAAATTATCAAACACTACTTTAGGCATCCGTAAAAAATTGTGGTAGCTACTATATTCATCATTTAGTTCAAAATTTATTAGACTGAAATTACCCGTTGAATTTCGCTTTCTAATCCATGGCTTAACCCACCATTGCCGTTTCGGTTTCATTAGCATTGTTGCAGCAACTATTATTAGTGTCACTGCTGCAACTACTTCTAAACGGTCCATTTTATAAATTGTAAAGTTCAATTTTTACTAAATTCTCAATCCACAAACAACACTAAACCGATTTTAAACAAATGAGATGTGGTCTCCATACGACTATTACGTATTTATGGTCCGAGTTTCAAAAGCTGTTCAAACTTAAGATCAATCTCTGGAGGTCGTAAATTTTCATCACTATACATCGAAAGTAATGATGACATATAATTATTTCATGTTGGTAGTACAACAACAAAAATAGCATTTGTGAAAAATTGCTTGTACTTCCTAATCAGTGTGAACCAGCCGTGCAACTCTTAAAAATGGCAACGTTCATGCAACTTTTGACATGCGATAAATCGCTGCAAGAAATTGCATCAGTGTGAACGCGACTTTACGCATTCTATACAGATTTATTAAGAGTATAAAAGTACTTAGAGCTACATTTGAAATAATATATGCATAAAACTATGTTCAAAAATCGGACCAGAAGTAACACTCTTACTAAAAGGTATTTAGAGCTACATTTGAAATAATATATGCATAAAACTATGTTCAAAAATCGGACCGGAAGGAACACTCTTACTGAAAGGTTTATTTCATTAAGAAAATACAGAATTAGAAACTTAATTTGAACATTTTTTGTATAATTCTGAACGCACATACTTACAAGAAAGTCGTGCCCACACCCCATTTTTTTTTTTTTGTAAAGGCAAGGGAGCAGACACACTATCGTCATTACACACAAATTGATGTCTATCGATTAAAAAGATCACAGAAAATCCATGATACCATCGCTAAAGCCAATATGATAAAAACTATATAGGAATATTTCATAATCGATTGTGTCAAAAGCCACTGTGAAATCGAACTTTTTATACAAAAATTGTTCCAAATCAAAGTATACCAACATATGCTTCTAAAACTCTACAAAAGGGTTTTTATTAAATACTTACCAAATTCACTTTTCGAATACTGTTTTAATTTTGTATTATTATATAAAATATTTGGCAATTATAGCTCTATCGTTTGACCGCTATCGTGATCACAAAAAATACAACACACCGGGAGACGGAAGAGGCACACAGACATGTTCGCAAAAACTACTTTTTCATTATCAAGGGAATTTTAAACGTGGACATCCAAAAATATCGAGGTCAACACAATAAGTACTTCCTTGTACTACGTATAAGAAAAAGTAAATCATGCAGGAGTAACACAAATATTAAGATAGATTATAAATAAATGTCTGTATTACTTTAATAAAACAGTAATTTAATTTTTTTAGTGGTTAGTGGTAAATCAAATCATAAGGAACCAACTCATATTCAATGTCAAATATCTATGCTCGCCGGCACGAACTATGCAATATTAATATGAACCCATTCGAACCATTTTCGACCTTCATCTCCGTAGTTATTTGAGTTACGTGACTGACTTTTTCACAGGGGCTAATATTACCAATAGAAAGCAGTATTTCATATTGCACTTATGAAGGTGCAATACTTGCCAAGATACGAGCTTCGCAAGATCATGGTTTTTGACACTCACTGACTGACTGACACATAGATCATTATAAATATAGGATACTTCTCATTAAGCTAGGGCTTTAGAATTTTGTACATAGATAGTGTCTAAGGCGCTGGTTACTAAAAAAATTAGTAAAAGTCCAATTAGTATCATAATTATCCTTATTATTGAATACGCGACAATAATAACGCATGCAACGTACGTAGTGGCGAGGCAAGGAAAACGCCTAAGGAGGGCAGAGCGACATCTATAGAATAACATGTCACGTCTGCACAGTCACGTGAGCCGGCATGAAGTGCGAATGTATGCTTAGCAATTCTAATTTTTTCTTGAACTTGATACAAATTTTATTGTTGCTTATTTTAATTATTTGAACATTATATTTTAGTTTTCTTTAATAACTAGTTCAATTACTATACTTCCCTTTATTTAGTCATATAGTTGTTCTTTCCTTATACTAAACAAAAGGCTCTTGCTAAAAGGAATGAAAAATGTGAAAAAAATAAACTTAAATGTATATGTATTAGCTGAACAAAAAGTTATGAAATGCCAGCAAAAACATACATGTAAAAAAAAGCAGGCCAATTTTTTGCAGGTAGGTGTGTTATATTATTTTAAAAAACGTATTTGTCTACACGTTACTTGCATTGTTTTGATAAGCACAGAAAATTCTGTGTAAATTGAGAAACCTCCAGATGAACCTTGGCAAGGTTTCATTAAAGATATGAGAAGTATTGAAACTTCTGAAACATGCTATGTTCGATCTGGAGTTTTATCAATTTACACAGAATTTGCTATGCTTATCAGGACAATGCAGGTAACGTGTAGCCAAGTAACTTAACCTAAATTCTATATTTCATTTATATTTTTTGAGATAATTTAGCACGTATACGTGCTGAAATAGGCCTGCTTTTTTTTAAATATATATTTTTGTTGGGATAAACGTTTAACAGTAATAAAAATAATGATTCTATTATCAAATTATTAACAAAATCAGTATAACTTTTAAATTTAAAACGTGATGATAAAACAACACGACATTCAAGTCTTTAAAATGTACAAGTTAAAAGTCAATGTAACCAATTTCAAAAAAAAACTAAATTTATAACATTTTCGTGTCAAATATGTCTATTATTTTACTCGTTTAGAAAACTGGCCTGCAAGCGGCTGGGTTGCTAACTCTAACTCGTGTGCAAATATCATGCCTTAAGAACCTTGTGTTTATATAGTATTTGGCAGTAAATATATTTGCATATATATTCAATGTGTATTTTTGTTTCAGCTGGTGATTCAGATGCAACGGTGGAATTGAGAGAAGAAAAATATGAAATCCACATAGAAAGGTCTCGAAGCGGTCTCGGTTTGTCCATAGCGGGAGGCAGAGGGTCAACACCTTTCAAAGGCGATGACGAGGGTATCTTCATTTCACGAGTTACCGAGGGCGGTCCAGCAGATTTAGCTGGCTTACGGGTCGGCGACAAAGTATTATCCGTGAACAGGGTTGACGTCACCGACGTCAGTCACTACGACGCCGTCGAGGTGCTCAAGGCGTCCGGATCGGTCCTAATATTGGAGGTGTGTCGGGAGGTCACTCGATTAGTAAATCGCGACATGGATATTAAAGATGTGGAAACGAAAAGCGTGAGTACTCCAATTCCCCCGCCACCTCTGATTCCAGAAGAAAATTCCGTTCCATTACAAAAGGTGCTCATTCATACCACGTTAATTAGGGACTCTAGAGGTTTAGGTTTTAGCATAGCGGGTGGCAGGGGATCACCGCCCTTCAAAGTCGATTCGGACGCCATATATATCTCGCGAATAACTGAAGGCGGCGTAGCGCACAAAGATGGAAAGCTCGCTGTAGGTGATAAAGTGACGTCCATCAACGGTATAGATCTGAACGGGGCGACGCATGATATGACCGTGTCACTACTCACCGGTTTAGAACGGTTCGTGCGACTAGTGGTGGAGAGAGAAGTGCCCGTTTCACAAGAGAACGATTCACCATCTCCGGGTCCCCAACAGTCTCCGCGTGTTTTCGGTCTACCTAAACCCTATTCGGGACTGTACTCGCCGAACAGCTACATGAACAACCGCCCCGGTTATAACTCGTACAGAAGATCGCTGGAGATAGACAAAAAGGTAAATATTCTACCATTTTCTGATTAAATTCTAGAGATTTTCATTAGCCACCTGTTGCGGTCTCATAATAACGTTATAGTTCGTTTATTTCAAGTATCATTCCAGTACAGCGCGATGTAAATTAAAACGAGGTGTTACTGTTTATTTGTATTTCGTAATGTTAACTCGATACGTTGCCTGTTTGTAAAGTTAACACGTAATTGCTGTACCATACAATGTACTACATCTTTGTTATAACTGTCTTTTAACAATTGTAAATAAATAGAAGTAATATTAAAATTACTAGGTCAGATTTTGAAATAGATTTGCTCTTTCTCAGGATTGGTTTCGTTGTCTCCAGTGAATGAATGTTGCTAATATTATATAGTAATTTCATTCAAAGTTATAATTAAAAAAACAATTCAATAATATTTACTACATTATCAATTTAAGTATCAAATGAATTTAACAGAAATTATCAAATTATAATCAGTGATAGAATGAACTTAAGTCAGCTATTTTTTATTTAGTTTGTTTGTATCAATATTATTTCTAATATCAAATGAGTATAAAATAGTAAAAACAAATTAGGATATAGAGCAATTTTATCTAATAGAATATATTTCTATTATAAAATTGAATTGATTTATTTAACAAAGCGTTTGTCAGAAATTTTAGTACAAAATAGAATCTCACTTATAAGGTGAAACTTGTAAAGGCAATCCTCCACCGTAACATAACCATCTCTCATCAGACAATTGATACATCAAAGTATTAAAACATCAGTGCAATTGTAACGTGAACATCGGCATTTAATTGGAACGTTATATTTTTTAATTTTAATTTTCTTAAACATACAGCAAAAACTCAAGAGGTTAATCCCTGGACTATTCTAAGAATATTTTGTCCTTTAAGAATTTTTGAAAAGTCGCTTTGTTTCGAAAAACATCAGTTTAATTTGGATTTCATTTGAATACGTCTTGTTATTGAACAGTCAGTATATGTCGGATTTGATACGGCTGATTGGCTTTTGGCTCTTTGACGTGGGAGGCCAATCACAGTAAGAACGGTCGAAGTGGAAAAGAATGTGCTGAGCGTGATAGATGAAGATCCAGGTACTTCTGTCCGAAAAATTGCAAATACTTTGAATGTATGTAATGGGACTGTTTGGAAAATGTTTAGGAACTTTTTATTGTACCCATACCACATACAACGCGTTCAGCCACTTCTTCCTACTGATTTTTTTTTGTTGCACATATTGCATTCTGTCAATGGCTTTTGCTTACATTATTTTAAATCCCTCAAAGCTACTGGCGCTGATTCTTTTTACCGATGAAGCGAATTTCTCAAGAATGGCAATACAGAATTTTCACAGTGACCACGTATGGGTTGAAGAAAATCCACATGTGATATTTGAAGATCGTTTTCAAAATTAGTTCTCGTAGAACGTTTGGATTGGAATTGTAGCTAACTGGCTAATTGAACTATCTCTGCTAGGAAGACGTACCGGTGAAGTGTATCGCAACTTTTTGCAGCAATCGCGAATGTGGAAGATTTGAGAAATATAATATAATTAGAAGGAACGACCCTGGTGTTTTTGACTTCAGCAGTCAATGAAGAGAAGATTGGATTCTTGCATCGTATCTGGAGGTAGTCATTTTCAACAATTCTTGTATATAACAAACTTTATTGTAATTTTTTATTATAAAGTGTTGTTTTCGGCGAAAAACTTTTCACCCCATATCTTCGAAACAAATCAGCTTTTCAAAAATAATCAAAGGACAAAATATTCTTAGAATAGTCCAGGGAATAATCCCTTGAATTTTTGCCATATGTTATTAAACATACTGAATATACAATATTTCTACACCCATTATAGCAGGCGTGTAGATACGGAAACATTCGCTCCAACATAATAAAACAGAAAAGATAATGCTCTACCGTTCTTAGTCATACGGTCGAAACTGCGCATTCGCTACAAATGGTTTTTCTGTTTCACCTCTGTTTGTTTTATACATGGGCGAGATAGGGGAATACGGTTCAGTTTCAATTAGACTAGACCCACTCGTGTTTTGTCGGCTCTCGGGGAAACCGGTAGGTAATACGGTGCCCGAGAGTCGACAAAACACGAGTCGGTCTAGTCTGAGTGAAACTGTACCGTATTCCCCTATCTCGCCCATGTATAGTTTGTTTGATTATCACATAGATTGCTACACCCTCCTTTACTTATGATTACAAATTAACAGTATGCAGAAAAAGGCGTCACCACAAAACTATCCATCTTAATTTAACAGCAACAGAATTACTGATATACTTAAAATTTTGCTTACTCACTTAAGATGTCTTACCTTCCACATCTCTCGTATACTGCTGTTAAACGTTGGAGATAGCGATTGCCACTAGTCAGTCGCCAAGTCGCGGGTTCTTTACACTGAACAAGTAGATGGATATAATAAAAAGAAGGACGTTTCTTAGAAAAATAAACCTGTGAGTAAAGGTGTTACTTGTTTGGTTCGAATTTTGAGATTTTTTTTCAAACATTATTTAAAATCATATTGTAAGTATGTACTTCTATTTTTTTAATAAATGTCTATAGGATGCATACTTTTCGAGATATTTGCAATAAAATGCAAAAAGTGTTACTTCCGGTCCGAATTTTTAAATATTTTTTATACAAAAATTATTCCAAATCCAACTCTAAATACTTTTGTACTCTTCATAAATATATATAGAATGCATAATCTACGACATATTTGCCAAAATCTTTATTCGGTAAGAGTAAAAGTGTTACTTCCGGGAATTTTGAAAAGTTTTTATACAAAGAGTATTAAAAATCGCTCTTTAAATATTTTTATACTCATAATGTATCTGCATGGGAAGCATGACTTACTTGCGAGATATTCGCAAAAAAAACTGATTTTTGGTAAAAGTAAAAGGCCTACTTCCAGTAGAAATTTCGAACAGTTTTTCTAAAGTTCTTTATAAATGTGTTTAAACTTAGTAGTTGACGAAATATTGGTAAAATTCTATTTTTTCACTAGTAAATATTAAATTTGGAATTGATAGTTTTAGCCATTTAACCGCTATCGTGGCTACACACAGAGAGACATTATTCAAAAACCACTTTTTCGGTATCGGGGGACTTTAAAACGTGGATATATACAAAAATCTCGAGGTCGAAAATTTTTGTCATCACAATACTTCCTTATCCTACGTATAAGCAAGCAAAAAATTTCAAAATTCGGACCGGAAGTAACACTTACTCTTTTACTCTTATCGAATAGCAGTTTTTTTTTGCAAATATTTATCAAATTCGGGTTCTATAGAGATTTATTAAAAGAATAAGTACTTGAGAGGATTTGGTACAATTTCCGTATAAAAAAAATTTAAAATTTCGGACCGGATGTAACAATTTTACTCAGAGGTTTATTCTCATCTGTCTAAAATGTATACATTCTTTTTATTTATTCTTTATTTAATTCCAAGCACTCGTTTAAATCTCGCAGATCTTACAGGATCCTAATTCAGTTAACGCAAGATTTGTTTAGAATAGCTATTGTCAGAATTTCGAACTCGCTCCACATCGAAAATGCTGAAGATTGTCTGTATTGTTCTGACAGCCGTGTGATGGCTATGTATCTCTAACTCTAGCGCATAATATATTGGCTTGTTTACACATATAGTGCAAACGATTGTATACGTAATTACTCCAAAAAAGATAACTCATTTATACTCTATCGTAATAACTTATCAAGTAATCCACACGAGATAAGTGGAGATAACATCTTTGTCATGGAATTTATAGTAGATTATTCTTAAAGTACGTATGAGTATTCTCGTAATAGTTTGAAATATTTTTTAATAAAGTTAGGTACTTACTAAAAATAATAATGAAGGAGATTACGAAGTACAAAAATTTGGAAAGATACACATTAAATTATACAAATTTCAAGTTTTTGACATTTTTTTTTTTGGTACAAGCTATTTTTTACAGTGCTTTTTTTTTTTTTTTTTTTTTTTTTGTAAACCATTGGTATTAATCGATTAGTTACATCAATGCATTTGAGATAATTCCATTTCTAAATTTCACCACAATGATTTTACATAGATAAATTTGACGAATTTTGCTAAATTTTAGCCGTACAACTTAATGTTTGATGGTCTCGTATGCCGTAAGGAAGGACCGTATAACTTTTTTGGATTAAGATTATCGCCTCAGAATTGAACAAAGAATCGTTCTACCTGGCGTTTGTCCGCATTTTTCTGGCCACCGTGTATATATGATACTACAACGTGTAGACAAGGAAAATTCCTCTACAACATAGTGAAATAGAAAACATAATACTACAAGTTATTATTCTGTTTTAGGTTCATTTGTTTATGATGGATTACTATCATAAATCATCAATCATAGTTTTAAAAATCGGCAAACTCCTTGACAGTTAATAATTGTGCCTTGTCAAATATGGAAATATAATTAAACGTCACATAAATTAATGAAAAAACATCACATGTAAACCATAGGCAGACAAAAGAGCGTATTGAAAAATTATTATTCTTAAGTTGTATAAATTGTTGTTATGTTGAAGTAAATTAATTACGTAAAACCCATAGACAGTTCAATTACGTTGCAGTTGTGTTTCTATATGGATATTATTCTAAGATATAGTGATTAGAAAGAAAAGTATCTGTATATATACAAATATAAAATAGATAGGTACTGTTTTACTATAGCCAAATATTAAATAATATTTGCATTTCTAAGTTTAAAAATATTGTAACTCCACAAGTTTTTCTGTTAAAAATTCATTGGAATCAAACTTGCTATCGTTTATTTCTGCCTTCATGCTCTGTATCTTTGTGTACATTTACAAATCCATCGATGCTGAATACATATAGCCAAGTATTAAATAATATTTGCATTTCTAAGTTTAAAAATATTGTAACTCCACAAGTTTTTCTGTTAAAAATTCATTGGAATCAAACTTGCTATCGTTTATTTCTGCCTTCATGCTCTGTATCTTTGTGTACATTTACAAATCCATCGATGCTGAATTCAATTAAAAAAAATACTTAAGATATGCTTTCGCTTATATCATGGTTATAGTTGTCAAGTTAAATCATAAAGGTTATACTTCTGTTTTGTATTTATCTGTCATTTCGTGGCGTAAAAACATATTGTGACTTCACGCATGCGTAGAGCAGACTTGGTCATATTGTTAATTTCTCTTAGTTGGGACAAAAAGAATACACAATGGTAAAATACAGCATACGCAAGTAGTTTTATGTAGGTGGTGTAAGTTAATCCAGTTCTCGAAACATTCTTTTTACTCTGAAATTGCTATCTGAAATCATGTGTTCTGAACTAAGCTTTTCAGAATTAGATTAGCGCAGTATGAAACAAAACTGACATATTAGCAATAAGCACACTTTTTATAATCTTTCTGATTTTTTGTGCAAAAAATCAAACTTTGGACTTATTCAACGAAATAGTATCTTCTTGTGTTATGATTTTACATACAAGGTGCAATTGACACCGTTCAGGGCGGACAAAACATTGATTTCGATAAAAGTGAATTTCTTCTACTTGCAATAAGTATAATCAAAAAGATTGGAATTAACTTCAAAGTTAACTGGTTTACCACAAGTAGAATTTATTAAAGCATTAAGAACTTATTTCAAATACAACAATTAGTTTTAATATAACATTGAATTTTATAAACAAATTTTTGGTTACCCTTTGGGATCTGCAGTTACAAGTTCTATTACACAGTTAATATAGGAAGATTTAGAAAGGAATTCTTCCCAAAATTAATTTTCAACCAATTTTTAAGACGACTGTATATTGTGTTTTATCTGCAAAGAAAGCTGAATATTATTTTATAACAATTTAATAGTTATCATCCCAAACAGATTACTATAGAAAAACAAACAAACAATGAAATAAGCTATTTAGATTTACGATTACTTGGAGAAAATAATAAAAAAATAATATAATTATATCAAAAACAGCTTTTTCAGGTAGATATTTAAATTAACTTCATGCCAACCTATTTTAATTAAAAAAAAATTACAAACAGATATATGAGAAATTTAATATGCTATTATTTATGTTAAAGATTTATCAGAAAAAAGAATATATAAATACATATTACGTCGTTGGAATATAATAATTGTCAATAGAAATCCTAATAATTTAAGATGTTTGTCCACCAACATTAAAGGTAAAGGTCCAAACAAATGTTGTATGCAAATTACCATGTGGAGATTACAAAGGCGTATAATTTCGAGGTGTATTTTTGCATTACTACGGCCCGGCCCGGCTCGGTTGGTCCTCGGGCCGGCCCGGTTCCATTTGCCCAGTCACACACAACCCATGATGTATTGAACTTAACGTTCAGCCGGATATAATTCAATTTTCTCCTTCTTTTTTTTTTATTCTTTTAGCAGCACCAGGATTGAAGCGTAGTGTTCTCCAGTTGTGGAAACCCTTTTATCTTTGTAATAAATTAACAGGATACCTTCTGAGTCCTAAAAAACAGTAGCCATGAGTTTTCCGGTCCACTGTGACACCATAAATTTCTTGAGTAGCGGTATGCCTTTTTTAGGCCACTGCATGTAGTTTTGCTTGGACTCAGGGTCGTAATGATGAACCCAAGTTTCATCAACAGTAACATTTCGGCTCAGTACCATCCCTGCCTTCATTATAGAAATCCAAAAAACGCGCAGGAGCATTCCACGCACTGTTTTTTTTGCGGCGGCGTGATCATTCTCGATAATAATCTTTTCTAAATTAAATTTAAAAATGGTTTTTTCAAATGCTCCAGTCATTCCTGCGAGTTGTGTCGTCTTTAGCCGAGCATTTTCCACTATTAATTTTTCGACAGACTACTGACGCGATTGTGTTAATACTGTATACTAATTATGAGATACTGAACACGTTACGACACAAAAGAGCTCTTCCATTACCATCTAAACCCTCAATTTCGTGAAACTTTTACATTAAATTATTATTATTAAATTAAAATTATACCATTAATTGTTGTATCAAAAACATTATCTGGTTTGTTTTATTTTATTTGCAAAATATAAATACATAAATTATAATTATTATTAAAAATCAACAATATTAAATGTGAACATATCTTCATATGTTATTTAGTAAACTATAATATAGTAAGTAAAACTTGACATCTGGCGCTTTAACGTGTGGAAATACTAAAAGAAACCTTTCAGCATTATAATAAAGCAACAAATGTTAATAAAATGTAAAAATTGAAACTTGCGACAAGAAATAAATTACATGAGAATTTAAAGTTTTCATGCTATTTAAACCAACATTCAATTGAATAATAGGCATAAATAAAAATTACGAAGTAATTTTTATAAAACGACCCAACATAAATAATGCGTACATATTGTCAGTTCATAAATTTTTAACTCATATTTTAATTGCAATTATTTTATTATCATTTATTAATTCAATTTTATTTTAAAAAGACTTACTGATGCACGTTTTAATGTTCACGAAGCAACTAAAACACTTTATACACACACAACCTATACACTAGATGACTTCAGTAGTTTCTGACAAGCCTAAAAGCTTCATCAGCACACACATCTCTGCTTTAATTCAATTTCCAGGTACATGTTTGGATTTGATTCAGTGTCGCGCTCAACTTATTAGTTAAAGCCTATTTGTAGCATATGCTTATTGCAGGAGATACATGGAAATTTACTTACATTGATGACAACGTTGGGAAGACTGTAAATACAGAATTAAATTTATGGGCAATACGGCAAATTTATGGCCGTATAAATAAAGTTCGGAGGTCTCTAGGCGAATTCATAAATTTACAAGGTAGAACTGGGCAGTGCTTGATATAAATTTGATCTTAATGGAATTAAATAGCAGAATTAATGACTATTGAGTTTTCATTCTTCACCTAAACGTCGAATTAGATGTTTATCAACTCATAATAATAATTTCTTTATTTTTTAAGTCCTTGTTCACAATGGACATAAGAAACATAAGACATAAGAAACGCATAAGACGTAAGATTTACATAAGGGATACATAACACGTAAAATTTAATTACTGTTCACAATGAACATAAAGAAAACATAAACGTAAGGGTTTGCGCATGCGCTATAGTGGTATTTTGTTTATTTGTTTTGACGTTTTAAGGTTATTAGTAGTTTCTAAAAATTCTGACGATATTGAAATTTCTGTTAGAATGAATAATAATCTGTATATTACACTTATTGTTATTAACGAAAAGAAACAAAAATAAATGTCGAAGAAAAACGAGAGGTGGGTTTAGCCGGTAAGAACAAGAAGAGCAAATCCAGTCTGTAAAATCTATTTAATTTATAATATGTATTCTCAAATATATGAAATCAACTTCATTTAACCGCACAAATTAAAAGCTTATCTATTTAAATTACATTATAAAGTCTTTAAGAATCATTGTATCTGTATTTTATAAATATAGGTATCTTAATTTGAAATAAAACCCTTTGTTTTTTATTTTACCATCGTGTTTTATTCATACATAAAATTTGTTTTCAGACATATACAAATATTAAATGCTCTATCTTAGGCTTGTAACTTGTTTTGAATTCTTCTTTTTACATGTCCTCAGATAATAAAATTATTAACATCGTTATCCTTAACCATTTCCATGTTATATGCTGATTAGCTTTTTATTCGCATTCATACATTAGACACTGCACTTTAATTCAAAGTTATAATCACATTTCAAGAATATTTGGTTCACTGTTACATTTAGGAAAGTTTTTAAAGACAGCAAAAGCATTATATGCTACACCATGGTGCTCGGCCTTGGTGGTGGTTTCAGTACTAAAGTAAAAATATTTAGAATAGGTTATTTTTTGGTATTGCTGTATGCCTTGAGATGCTTCACAAGTATCATGTGGAGGTATTCGGCATAGCAAAGTTCTAGGCAATTTCACATACATATTTCAAACAGCACTTTGGAATTAACAATTTCTTCTTGCTTTCTCATGTGTACCGTTCCTTCAATCGTTCCATGCTCTTTCACATATATCACTTATTGATAATATTTAATACCCCTTTGTGAACCAGTGCTATAACTAATGTTTAATATACTTGTAATGTCTGGTGTTTCTGTTACTCATTTCCAGACATCTTGGTAGATCACATCTTTGTAGCTCCGATGTGCCTTGTTAGATAAGATATATAAATACCCTTTAGCTCTCACCAACTGAAATAAAAGCACTATATCTACTTGCCCCTTTTCCATCACCTTAATTCAATTTACTTTTTTTACTCGATATGTAAATAGCACCAACAAATATTTACTCATATAGTGTAATTACAACTTATTGCAGTAATTTGTAGTAGATACATATATTAAATTATATTATTTAAAATCGATAAAGTCTTTGTATTTTGACCGTTATCAGAATAAAATCGTCACAATTCCAATCAACACAATTCGAAAGCATGTGATTCTACAGGCTTCCCGCATTTTTTATAATATCGTTACCAATCGGTTTAGGTTGTGAAACTTCGAAAAGCTTATTTTACTAAAATTATACGTAAGAAATACATAAGAAAAACATAAAGTTGAATTTATTTCAACTTTATGTATTTCTTACGTTCACACGTAAGGAATACGTAAACTTGACATAAGGTGACATAAGCACTACGGCCACTATGGATAGGTGCATTGGTTTCTCATACGTTTAACTTTACGCGTTACGTTTATGTTACGTTCAGCTTATGTCTTATGTCCATTGTGAACAAGGACTAATACACAACAACATATAGTAGAGTAAAGGAATTGCGTCAAAGTAAAATTTGTCCGTCTGAATACTAGTGGCATTAGTTTTTAATTTATATTGATTAACGGGATTTCAAACCATTTAGGATTTCCTAATAAAATGGTTACTGTCTTAGCGGATTTATTTAGTACAAGACAATGCTGCTCCGACAAACCATTGATCTTGTCAATGTCAGATTGAACTCGGGCAGCGGTTACCCACTCACTAGGATGGAACCAAGTATAAATCTGAATGTCATCAGCATATATTTTAATTACAGATTTCTTGATCACCTTTCGGAGAAACGATTTATATAAACGCAAAATAATAATGGAACTAAAATTGAATCTTGCGGCACACCTCTACATACTACAAGACACTCATCAATGGACTCGCACTGAACCCTTCCTGAGGCGGCCTATCGAAGTGACCATTCCAGAACTTTTAAGAAAGTCAAAAAATTAATAATGGAAGATGCTCAGTTTAAGAAGACACAACTCACAGGAATGACTAGAATATCTGATACAATGTTATGCCTTATTTTTTACTTTTGCCTATGTTCCGCATTACTTAAGCATTTTGCAATATATGGTAACTTAAACTTTATTTATCGACCGTGCCTGGTATATTATGTGGTCTAGTTTGACATGCCTTATATCTATTGTGTGAACACATTTCTTTTCCTTAGGCTATATTTACTGGTAAATTCGGTTTTAGGTTATACATGCATTCAGACGATGAACTTTCTAAATGACTGAGTTATCTTAAGACTACGTTTTGTATTGAATAATTCCTGGGCCTGTTAAACTGTAGCTTAGGCCAACCTACCTGTATTTATTCTGTTGTTTTGGTTTTGGTAAACGTTTAATGTTTGCATTCGACTTATTGCACTTTCAGGCTACGATATCTGTGTATTCTTGATTGTTTCCTTCTTAGTTTTTATTGCTTTCATGTTGCCTTGTTTGTGAAGGAAAGTATTGTGTTAGAATACTCTTACAGAGCCTTATTTACGTATGCTCCAAACGAATCATGTATTGTGGCAATCGAAAACTTCCTTTGGTTTTATGATTGTTTTGTATGCTTAAAAAAAAGGTTTATTGTAACTTAAGAACAGCTTAGGCACTGTGCATACTTATTTTCTTCTTTCACGGACATGCTCTTGATGGTAATGGCGGGTACCTTTCGCAGGAATATTATCTTTCCGAGCTAAACGTTGAACTTAACCTCCTGAACATGTTACCCGTATCTTCGTCGGGATCCATTGCCTGTAAGAACAATTTCGGTCGGGTATATGTCCCGCCGCTATCCTGTGTGCATTATTTAGTCATATTTAATCTATTTACCTGGGTGTCGGTCATTTATAATGTGTGTATAGCTTGAGATGCGTTTGTTTACTTGCTTCAAGCGAAATCACTAATCTGACAGTTCGCATAATACCAACCTTGTAGACGTGAAATTGCTTTCTTGGTTATATTTAACTATGTGATCTTACGTACGTCGTAAGTGTAATTTCAATGAATTTTGTCATCATTTTGAGCTCCGAGGATGATTGTGTTTAATTATATAGGTCACGTTACTGACGGTTTCTTTTGCAATATAGTTTTGTGTTAGTTAAATTATTCAAATTCTTCCCGCGTACAGACAGAACTGTTTCCGCATTTTAGAAGCCAGCTCGACAAATATAAATTAACAAAATTCATTTTGTTATTGTACCCCTCAAGCTAGTTACTGGGTGAACAAGAATGGCGCAGCTCAAAACTTGAAAGTCCATCTATTCTACTTTACACTTCAGGAAAATTCAGCACTTGAGACCCTAAGTTATATATTGATAATTTATATTTACGTTACCCCTAAATAGATATGATATACCTACTACTGGCAAAGCACTCAACGTCTTACCTATTAACTTTCCTGTACACCTTACACTACTAGTCTAGAGAACATGTAGTTCTGTCGCCGCTTAACTCACGTGGAGACGGACGTGGATTTGACAAAATCGGACCAGATATTGAATTATAAGCCCCTTATATATCTCTCATTCGATAATTTGCTGGGAGGGTAGCAAGGAAGTCGAATGCAGGTGAAAATATCAGATAGAAATAAACTCAACAATAACAACGTTTAATCATGCCCGGACCAAGTGGGACTGCGTAATTGGGCAAATATAAACAGTTGAATTGAGAACAAAGTAAGAGTAAATAAATGAGAGATGATGAATACATATAATACGAAGTTGTCATGTGATTTACATTATTATGACTAATAAAGACTGATTACTGATTACTGATTATTATTATAATTACTAAATTAAATATGTATGTAGATTGAAATAATAAAAAACAAATAGTTGAATTGTCAATTGACAAGAGGTAGTTGAAGTATATGATCAGTGGCGACATAATACGTAAATTAAAATTAACTGAGGTGTATTAAGTGTCTCTTAACAATGTTGAAATCACTATTAATCACTTACGTATGTAATCTCGTTAATCTTACAAAAAACACTTAACAACATTGTTAAAGTTAAAAGTATAGAAATTGCCGTTCAAATTAGACCATAATTAGAAGCACTGGTGTATTCTTCCCATTATTAATATCACAAATCGAGAATCATGCCTTCACAGGAAATTCATTAACCAATTAATGAACTATTCCAGACAGTACCAAAAAACCAAGCACAGTCTCAATGGTAACTGGAATTTAATCAACCCTGTTAATCTCAGACACAGAAACTTTCAAATAGACCGAGAACCGATTAAGATCCGTTAATCTCCTACTTCACATAGACCACACCTGTGAAGTTGTAGACAACAATTCTAATAGACAAATGAATAATTGATTAAATATAAGAGAGAAACAGAAAATAATATATGTATTAAATGTGATAATTACTTCCATCAATCACTACAGCGCTAAATGAGAGAAATAACGGTCTATCGGATCTATGCACATCGATCGGTAATAGGCACACCTAGGAATCAAGTATGGCGCCTTAAGCTCAGAATACACACACATTTAAAATACTATTCAGTATTATTGAAACCAAAATGAAGATTCTAAATTAAGAACTGTGGCTTCATACTAAACACAAACACTAAACATCTTTACCACACTAAAGCACAAAAATGCTAAATACGTATTTCGACAACTATGTTGTCATCTTCAGTATCACTGATTAAAAACCGCGTTGTCCATACACCATAGCGTAACAGAACAACACCTTTTTGTGCTTTAGTGTAGTAAAGGTGTTTAGTGTTTTTGCTTCAGAACTCAAATGCCGTATAGCGCTATCCAGTATACAAGGGTAACTAAAAATAAGAAACAGTTGAACATCAACAAATAAATCTATTTCTAAATGCAAATATTCGGATGAATATATAATTCCATTAAATTTTAATTGTATATAAACATAAAATGTATTTTAAAACGTAACATTGTGTTAGCATAATTATGTAATTTAACAAGAAATAAGAAATTTTTCTTTATTTTCAGGTTGACACAGAGTCTGCCTCTCCCGTTGGCGAAGATAAAACGAATGGTATAGATCAAATTCCGAAAATAGTAACACCACCATTAATCACCACGAACGGAGCAAATCCAACGAACGCAGGACCTCCACAGCCAGCGCCAAGACGCCTCAATTCGCAAACAAGCGCCGACCTGGGTCCTAAAGCGGGCGCGGCTCCTACGGCAACTCCAATCAACAAGAGCGATCACCAACAAAATCACAAAAAAGTGACACCTACGTCTTCCCTAGACGGAGACGATGTTCAGGTACTGCCGAGGCCCATCACCAACGAAGAATTTCAAGCCATGATTCCTACTCATTTCCTCGCCTCCTCCTCTTCATCTTCCAAATCGCCCGAACCCACGCAAACCGTGTCCGTTACAATAAAAAGACCGGAACCACCGATAGAGCTTCCACCAGCACCCACCGGACCTGGACGGGTCACCGAAACCATCACCAAGAGCACCTTCACGGAAACGGTGGTCACACGTATAACCGACAATACGCTAGTCGAACCGGTAATCATCGAGGTATGACCATTGCCTCCAGAGGCTCTCAACTAAGTAGCCTGCCAAGCGCGAACAATGCATGATAATTTAGTAGAGAGCTTTTCAAAGTACTTGCATGCTCACCTTCAGGAAACTTCCCGTCAGCCCATTTTTACAGCATATGTGTATTTTTAATTTTTGTAGTTTTTATTTGATTTTTCTTTTTCATTTTAGATACGAAGTGGCAGGTATCGATTACTTTTAGCTGGCTTTGCACGAAAGCAATATCAGTTATCTTATTTTTTATTTGCTAGCCCGTTCCGTTACTTTTTTGTGTTAAATTTGCCGTATTATATAGAAGTACAATGTGTCAATAAAATAAGAACCACCGTAAGTGATATTTTGTTTTACAATTTTTGTAAACTTCTAATTGCTCTGAAATAGGTGTATTGCATTGGCTTACCACAAAAAATTACACTTTTAAAATAAATAAGAAACCACGAAAATTCACGAAAAATTCAAAAGTTCATCAACCAAGTATTTGAAGCTTGAAACGATTCGTTTAAATATAAATAAAAATATTAAGATACGAATGTTTAAGAAAATCAAATTATTGTATAACTTAGCTAACTCCCTCCCTCACGTAAGAGAGTAGAAATTTTCAAGCCAAATATTACATCTAAATCTGAGCACAGCGTTAAAATACTTCGTCCATTAAGCCAAATCTTGTTATATAATCGAAGAACCCGCAGGTATCATAGAAAATCCACCAAGAGAAACAAAAATTAACGATATGTAGCAGTCTTAATTGCTACTGCCTATTGAGCTGACTACTAATTAGCCGAAGTACAACTTATGTGGGTCCTGACGTTCCAAAACATATTAGTCGACCCCTGTACCACCCCGACCTGTTGCGTCTACACTGTCATTATTAATTGACTATATCTTGTTTACTCAAATAAACTAACTTTCCCGCTATCTGTAATAACCCAGAAAATTCAAAAGAAAGGTCTGAGCATTGCCGACAAGTAAACTACAGGTGTTGATTTAACAATCGCATCAATAAAATTATCGATGAGCCAGTATCGTTCAGTTGAATTCACAACTGGTCAATAACATAGTACAATAGGTTTGAGCTTTAAACAATACACTGTTTAAACAAAAATAACAGTACATACGTATTATGTAAAATAACATCCAAAAAAGGTAGTTAGGTCGACGTTGCACATTCTTTCTACATAAATCTTGCGTGACATTTACACAAATAACTACGTATGTAAAAGAATACAATGTCAGATATTATCAGAAAATTTCGTGAAAGCAAAACTAAATTAACTTAATGTGGTATTATCCAATCACAGATTACCGGATTTAATAGAAATAAAAATTAATACTGTTTATATGGTTAAAGATAGTAAATATACAAACGGATATTATATCAGAACATAATTAGATAGCAGTCCAGTAATTGTTTCGACATAAAGATTACAAAAACAGAGGGATATAAGATTCGGACAGACCGAAAATGCTTACATTTGGATTGGAGATATAAAAAATCGAAGTGATCGTAGATAAAAAAGAATAACGTAATGTTCAGTTGATGTGTAAAAGTGGTGTGATACTAAGCTGTTTTTTTTTCTTCTGGGCGTCGTTTTCTCTACTCAATAGCAGATCTTGCAGCAATGTTCCTGATGTTATTTATCTGTGATTCGCTCAGCCCTACAACAAGAGTTACATATCTGGGATCAACGATTTCGATCAAGTATCAATAAATTGACCGGTGAATTGTCTCTTTGATTCACTCCTAAAATCAGCTGCGTGACTGTTTCTTTCAGAATTATCAACGGAGAGACCAAAGCGGCTTACATTTTGACCAGTGGCGGCTCGGGGTGGTTCACATAGGGAGTGCATAATTTCAAAATTAAAAAGTATAATACAGGAACGCTTACCCAATCTTTATAAGTTTCACCGACATACTGTTCCAGACAGGTACTGTTCATTGTACAGTTTGTTTTGAGGGAATAGTAAATATAACACTACAGTTTGATAGTTTGATTACATCTGACGATAAACGAAGTCCATTTTGCGTGTCTTTGACTTGCAGAACAGTTCTATCACTTTTTCATTCAAATTTGGGAAATCATTTATAAATTCTTTGTCACAAGATAACATAGTAAGGGCATTTAATCTGTCTTCTTTCATTGTATTTCTCAGGAAAGTGTTTATTCTCTTCAGCCGTGAAAACTGGCGTTCCGCTTCATACGTTGTCATTGGGATTGTAATGACAATTTTTAAAAGCTTAACAACTTCATTAAAGGTGTCGCTTAATCCATCCAGCAGAAGGCCTAGCAGACCTACAGCACTGACTTCTATATTTTGCCTATATGATGAATCTAAAACATTCTGGATGTTATTTTTTCCTAACATTCTTAGACTAAATATGTTTTTCAAATGCCCTTCGGAAATTTCATGTTTCGTAATTTTAGCACTAAGATGAATTAACTCTTTTATTCCGTTCTTTGACCAAGACGGTTCACCACCAAACAAAAGACACGGAAAACAAAACAAAGTATTTTTAATTTCACACCCACAAATCCAGTCATTTTTCTGATAAATATTTATTTTGAATTTTCTTATAACGTCTTTACCTTTAACAGATTGTTTATTTTCTAAACATAATTGATGCATCGGCCGTTTAAGATTTTTTATTGCGATTTTTTCATCATACGTTAACCGCGAAAACATGTTATTCTGTAACGCAGAGACGAAATTCATCTTACAACAGCGATGAGCAGGCTGGGGATCTTGCTCACACGCTGGGTATTATACGATATGGAAGTAGAACAAAATACAGTTCTCCCCACCTTCAATGTAATATTAATGGCTTAACGGAGCAACGGTTGGGGACGATCGGTGCATGTAGGTTGTTACGCGCGCCGCACACACCACGTTCCTGTTCAATAACTATGAATACGTAATAAATAAATACTTTCACAGTTAGTCGCCGCTTGGTTTGTTTTGTTTCAAAATTCCAGGGGGTGCAATTGCTCACTTGCTCTCATTAAAGAGCCGCCACTGATTTTGACTATCCTCATCATGGGGTTTCACGCTCTTGTCCCTGTCTATCTTTTTGTTTTCCTTCGGGTAATAATTATACAACTCTCTTCGGTGTAGATGCGTGTGTTTTATATTTTTCGGAATCGTATGAAGCGACCCTCGTTCGTTGGAGCTCGCAAATGTGCAGCTACAGGGTGACGTAGCTTTTTTCGCCTGTTTTTATGATCTTTAAATTTTAAGGCAGATGGACAAATACACATCGATGAAAAACGTCCTGAACCATTAAAATGTGTTAACATAACAGAAATTGTTGAAAAAGTTTATAATGTAAAAAACTAAAACATCAATCATTAACATGTGATAAAACAGCAACACCAATGAAGTCTGGACATTTAAAATTTAATTCACATTTAAACTGATTATGTAGCCAAAAATACAATGGAGAAAAACAGTTAAAATTCACCAAATAAACTCTTCTGCACTTCAGGAAAAATAAATTAAAAGTGAATTTTACAAAATTGCTATTGCATAGGGCGTCAAATTTTCAGAACGACTTTTTAGGCGCTTCAATTGCAATCTCTAGGAGATCCTTCAACATCGTTGAGTAGTTAAGTACCAACCATCAAATAATGTAGTACTAAATTGTCAAATGTTTTATTGGTTATAAAATGAACAGGAATATTTATGTTAGTTTAGGAGAGCATTACATTACTTCGGTCATTTCTTCACGGCTACTATAAAAGAAAATATTAATAAAAAAAACAAACAGGTTGCTTGTAAAGTTTTTATTTATCGAAATAAGTAACCAAATATCTATATAAATAAATAGAATTAATGTTTAAAGAAAAAGCAATGATAACTCAAATGAGCTAAATTATTATATTAGTGGAGTGTAAATAACAACAGGGATATTAGTGACAAGTCATTTCAGAATTAAACGTTCGAAAGTAGATGTGAAAAACGATACCATTATATTAGCATGTGTGAATCTTGGGCAGATTTCACGTATGACGACGGACGTCGATCAGTGGTGGACACTAGCTGAAGGAAACGAGTAATGGAAAGCACAAAGAATCACGTAATAGAAAAATTACAATTATGCTTATTAGTCTGATAAGTGAATTCAGCTACATAATAATAATCACGGAATTGGTCGACATTTATATAATATAATAAAAAGAAATATTATACAAGCGATTCTTTTAATACGGCATTCAGAAAATCTTCAATTTACCATCGAGCTAGGAATTTGAAACTTGGCATAGGGCCCATAATCCACCATTGCGAATATAAGCAAAATATTTTCAACATTTGATCATTTCTGGAAATACCGGAAGTTGAGGTCATTTTTGTCAAAAAATTGGAAATGCCAGGATTTCAGTAGAAAATTAGTAACTGACAAACCATTAAAAATAAAAAATGAATCTTTTCTGGTGGATTTCTTATAGTTCGTGGAAGCTGATGAAGCTAACCTGATGTATCAATTATTTTTTCATGGCTTGCTGCGATTTTATAAACATGGCCAAAAAATAACAAAGGCTCGATTTCTTTAAGTGGCACATACCAAATTTTATTCCGACTAAGGTTGTAGGGTTAAATTTTAGGGAAACTCATAATAGCATGTCCCACACCAAACTCAAGTATTTTTCGAATTATTCCAATTTTTTTAGAAAATATTATTTTTCAGCAGAAAAATCAAGTAGTTACTGAAACAAAAGAACAGAATGAGCCACTAGACTGACACTTTGAATGACTTTCAAACATTCAGTGGCAGTCCAGTTGCCAAAAGAAGTTATTGTTCTATTAACTAATGTTCATAAAATGGCGACTTTAATGATGAAATATTAGATTTATTTTTTAAACATAGTAACTGTCAAGAAAGTTATGGATACGACTTGTCCTGAGTTCAATCGTAAGTACCAAAATGCGCCCAGAATGCGTGAAAATAAGTTCGCAAGACTTAAAAGAAGCTTTCGGAAAATATTAATTCTGTAAGAAGAAGAACCAAATAGGTTACGAAGAATAAAAAAAATCAAATTAACGTTCTTGGATATTTTGGCGCCTATCCAAGGTCATCAATACGAGCAGCGCCAATTGACAGATATTGACAACCTGTGCCCGATGTACTCATCACAATTAAGAGGTAAATCCAGAAATAAAATAAAAATAGTACGGGAGTCATTTAAAATATCAAAAATAATTTTCAATATTTCTAAAAACGCCCCCAGAATCGCAATGGCGGATTATACTCCCATGCAAAATTCAAATTCCTAGTGGCAATTTTAAAATTTTCTAATTAAAAGAATCATTTCTATATTTACAACATGTAAATAAGAAATCTAAAAACTATATTTGCATGAAGTAGGTAGATAGATAGCAAAGGAAAACAAAAAGTTTTAAACTTTTAATTTTATTGCATTGAACAAAATAATGAAGCAAAGTTTTTCTTGTGCGTGGTACGTTTTTAAAATTGGCGTAAAATGAAAATATTTAAAAACAAATTCCATGTTTAAAAATGCTTAATCCAAATTATAATAATACGTAAGAAGTTCTAGTAATAACAAAATATAGACTAGAATAATATTTAACATATTTGTTTTATTTATTAGCATTTTCAGAAGTCAGCATCTATTACTGGAACCTGTACACTTTATATTTCTATGTTTAAGTAGTATTGTAAGAGAGAATTTTGAAATGTTAGTGTTCCTTATTTTATAGCACACATTGTATATTAAATGCTAAATTCTTATATCTTGCATGTTTTATACGGTATTCAGACTTTCAATAAAGCACGTCTATGTTTTCAAGAATAAAAGTTTGAATTTATCATATTTTCTTACAAAATAACAAATCATATTATTTTCGTGTTAAGCTATGTATATGTATGTTAATGTTTCTAATGTACAGTTGAACAATGGTTTGAATTTCTATAAAGAAGAAACATTTTTATATTCTATAAAATGTCTTCATAATTATCTCCCCATAAATTTTATTTAGTTCATGGTATCTTATGTGATAACGTTTACTTCTTGATTTTATAACATTTCTGGTTATAGTTAAAGTATCCTCATAATTGTACATATTTACGACATTATTTTATTTTGTTATAGTAATTTTTATATACATTTTATATATTTATTATAACAATTAATTACCTGTTTGAATTAAATTGATCAACCTTATATAATGATTTTAATCGTTTTGGAAATAGGAGTGACTTCTTCTGATGAAACATAATACAAGCGGAGAATTTTATATTTTTCACTTAGCTATGAAAGAAAAGAGTTTGGGTAAATATACAGTGTGTTTCACTTTGATACTTGAAAAATCAGTATTTTTTAATGGAACATCCGATTTAATTTTTTCTTTTTTAAAATATATTGCACTTAAAAAGCTCTACACAGTGATGTGCATTTTTTTGATTTAGGCCCTTTGCATGGCCTGCTGTGGTATTAAATGTAACCCCAAAAATGGCAAAATCGTATTAGGCATTTTTTTAACAAAAAAACTATTTATGCAATCGATTTAGCCATGCTTTGAAACCCTTAGTACCAAGTTTCAAAGTCGCATCTTATACAGAGTGTTTATAATTTAGGTGCAAACTTCGAAAAATACCAATGTTTGGGAGCACCCTGTATTAACAGAATAAAATATTTTCGAGATTTTCTTCTTTCGATGGAGGTGTAAGTACTATGGCTTTGAAATTATACTCTTTTTATTGGCCTAGTTAATACAGGGTATTCGTAATAAAAAATCAAATTTAAGGAAAAATCGATTTCTTTCGTTTTTATTTTTAGTAAAAGAAATTTAACTGAACATAACAAAAAACTACAAAATAAGTAAAAATAAATAAGATAAAATATTTTAGTGCTAGTCATGCATTCTTCTGTTATTCTCTGCTTAAGTTGAGGACATTAATTATTTAATTATGTTGGAAGAAAAAATGACAAGTGATTTGGTTATCATAAATTGCGCACCTTACATTAATTTTCTCATAATATTGTTTTTTAAAATGAATAATCCAGTTAGGGTTTACATCCGAACAGAATTTTTTGTTGAGACATCGACAAACTTTGGTGGAAGGTATTTCGCGAAATTTGTCTAACGCTAGTGAAGCAGGCCTTGAAAACAAAATGTATCAAACTTCAAACAATTTGACACTTGCTGTTATATTGCTTAAAACGTTATTGTGTGTACCATTAAAGTTGTGTAAAAATGGTTAGAAATAAACTAACTTTACAGCAAAAAGTTGAAATAATAAGACTAGTTGGTGACAATGCAAAAAGCTGCAGATGAATTTAACAGGAGACATCAAGAACTAGAACCAGTGAGTTTTCAAACTGTAGCAAATATTAATTCTCTTTTCGATAGAACTGGTAATGTTATTTCCACAAATAAAAGGGGAAACAATTTAATTGAGAACAGAGAAAACATTGTTTTAAATCAAATTCGGCACAATCCTAAAACTAGCGTTAGACAAATTTCGCGAAACACTAATATACCTTCCAGCAAAGTTTGGCGATGTCTTAAGAAAAATAAAAAGGTTGCTTACAAACCAAAATTCCTACACACTTTAGAAAATGGTGATGAAAATTCTCGAATGGATTACGCTCTGTGGTGTCAAGGACATTATCTAAATGACCACAATTTCCTAAATAAAATTTTATTTTCGGATGAGGCAACCTTCACCACAAACGGGGTTGTATCTTCACAAAATTGTAGATTCTGGTCGGAAGTAAACCCTCACTGGGTTATTCACTGTAAAAGGCAATATTCTGAGAAAATTAATGTATGGTGCGGAATTTTTGATAAACAAATAATTGGTCCCTTTTTTTTAAACATAACTTGAAGGCCCAACATTTTTTGAATTTTCTAAATACGAATTTCTGGTATGCCTTAGAAGAACTGCCAATTGCTAGACGTGCCGACATGATATTTCAAATGGACGGTGCACCCGTCCATACTGCAGCAATAATTAACAACTGGCTTGATCAAAAATTTCCTAGAAAGTGGATTGGGCACTATAGTCAAGAAATTAAGTGGCCTCCGAGATCGCCAGATTTGACGCCACTCGATTTTTATCTTTGGGGGAAACTTAAACAAAATGTTTACCGTACAAGACCCAATAATGTGGAAGAACTTAAGCGGAGGATAACAGAAGAGTGCGAATTAATTTCTCATCAGGAACTCGCGAAAGTAATGAATCATTGCCAAAGAAGGTTAGAAATGTATTCAAGTTGAAGGAGGGGTAATAGAAAACTCGAAAATTTAAAGATATTTGGTTATTTTGTAGTTTGTTATGTTCAGTAAATAAAAACGAAAAAAATCGATTTTTCCTTAAATTTGATTTTTTATTACAAATACCCTGTATTAACTAGGCCAATAAAAAGAGTATAATTTCAAAGCCATAGTACTTACACCTCCATCGAAAGAAGAAAATCTCGAAAATATTTTATTCTGTTAATACAGGGTGCTCCCAAACATTGGTATTTTTCGAAGTTTGCACCTAAATTATAAACACTCTGTATAAGATGCGACTTTGAAACTTGGTACTAAGGGTTTCGAAGCATGGCTAAATCGATTGCATAAATAGTTTTTTTGTTAAAAAAATGCCTAATACGATTTTGCCATTTTTGGGGTTACATTTAATACCACAGCAGGCCATGCAAAGGGCCTAAATCAAAAAAATTCACATCACTGTGTAGAGCTTTTTAAGTGCAATATATTTTAAAAAAGAAAAAATTAAATCGGATGTTCCATTAAAAAATACTGATTTTTCAAGTATCAAAGTGAAACACACTGTATTACTCTTACATTTTTCAACATATTGAGTCACTAACTGTCACGCATTTACTCAAATGTTTTTCCCATAAGACTGCGCCTTAAGAAAAAAATCATTTGATAAATCTTCTAACAGTTCTGCCATCACTTCTTTCAAGTATTTAACCGAATAAGACAGCGCTCCCTCAAGTGAGTGTATAATTGCATATAAACATATTACCGTGCCTGTACGTGAGGAAATGTGTTCTGTTCATGAGAAAATTACGAATTATTTAAACATCAAGAACTCCACCATTGTTATGATGATGAACCCAATGAAACAACACTCTTACCACTACCAATAATCACTTTGAAGACTCGACACCGTACTAATTAATTATACTTTTTAAAAATTGCACGAATTTTTCATGTATAAGTTCTACTTTATATAAGGCTATTACTTTTTTTTATTTCTTTTTGACGTACTCAAAATATTATATGTAAAAATTGAATAAATATATTTATTATTATTATTATTATTATTATTATTATTATTATTATATAAAGGACCTTCGTCGTCTTCGATTGATTTCTTCTATCCCATGAAAACTGTTTGGATCAAAATGTTACCTATTTAAAATATTACGACGTATCTTCCTCATATTTATTAATCATCCTCTGCTGAATATTCATAGATCCATGTCTGTGTTTTACTCATTTTTTTTTTTTGTTAATTAAGGCTACACAAAACAAGTCTTTGGAAGTGAATCAAATTTGATAAGAAAACATTAATAAGTGCTACAACAATTTGACAGCAAAAATTGTGATCTTCACTTTTTTCGTCATGGCTAGGTAGATAATATAAAAATCCCATGTCGTATTTAATGTGAAGGCTTACGAAATAGATTTCTTTCATTGATTCGATAGATACGTAATATTATTTAATATTATATTCACATTTATTAGCGGGTTTAGTTAATTTCATTTTGAAGCTGACTTGTATTGATTTCTTGTTATTAATCATTAATTGTTATGCTAAATATGTTTAATTAATATCTGATTGAACAACGGAAGTTATTTTTTCGATTGTTTTTAGTTCACTAAATAAAAATTTTGGTTTTATAGGAAATGTAATCTATGAATTAGCTGTAATTAGACTTGTCACTAAAATTAAGTGTGTGCATTAATTTGATTTGTATATTACATATGTAAAAACATTTCTTACAAGTTTTTGTAATGAATGAAATTATCGAAGTGTGTCTATCAATATTTTTATTTAGTCTAAATTTTGTTTTACAATTAAAATGAAAGGTATTTATTTATGATGACAGATTGATAAGATAAGATTTTTAAGAGAATCAATTTTCTTCTCTTTTATTAGCCGTACATATGAATGACAGATATAAATAAGCTATAGATGGTGGGCAGACAAAGATAGGGAACATTTAAATCAAAACGCGGCAAAGTTCATTATTGGTATCTAATAACGTAGATAGCGAAAAAAAAATTATTACAGAAATTGTAGTTAAGCATGCGCTCTACAGTTAAGAATATTTTCATTTATACAGAGTGGTCGACAACGACGAACCAATACTAATTTACATCTTTTTACATGAAAAAGGTTTGCATTCTTTTACATTTTATACTAGTGTTTGAAGAGCTGATTAAACTGATATCAATTTGGTTTAGTCGATTTTCAACAATTGCACAACTTTTCAAAAGTTACTATGAAATAACGATTAAGATATCTTTCAGTACGTTAAATTATTGCTTATATCGAGATTTCAACGCATATTTTTTAGAATTGCATACCATTCGCAAAAGCAAACATTTTTAAAAAAAATAAATGGTATATTTACTATTTAAAAATGTACTACTACTTATATCACATATTGCGTCTGTGGGCGATATTGCAAAAGTTATAGAATAATATACCTGAAAAACTCGCTTACGACTTATTAATCTAAAAATAAGAGCAGCTATGACTTGTATTTCACATAGCATAACTAAAATTAATAAAACGGAAGTTACATATAATATTTTCTAATATTCTTAATAAGTACATTTTTTTAACATTTTGAAACTCATAAAATGACAATATTGAAAATTCATGAATTAGCAGTAGTAAAAATATCGCAGTTACAGTGCTCCAAAAATTTTTTAAAACGTGAAACATTATATCTTCAGTTCTAAAGCAAATCGTCAATACAAGTATTTAAATTGCTAAACTAACTGCCTTGATGAACATGCCGAATGTTATTAACTAACAAATAAAAAATGCATATACCATGTGCGTGCAGGCGACCTGCGTATAGGGCTTACTGTAAGATAAAACGACGACACCGAGAGTTTGTATGAGTTAGTACGAGAAAGCAATATACAAACTGCAGTACAGCTGCTATCTATCCTTGTTGCCCTGATTAAACGGAGAGTCAGTCTAGCCCGTTCTAGCCTCAGCGTAAATGTACTCGAATCCCCACTTTTCCAACACTACACTCAACCAAAGAGCAGTTTGTATATTGCTTTCTCGTACTAACTCATACAAACTCTCGGTGTCGTCGTTTTATCTCACAGTAAGCCCTATACGCAGGTCGCCGGCAAGCACACTGTATGTTTCTGGGGCCTTTTATTCCTAAATAGTTTTGAAGTCCTGTTTCATATGATCTGTAGACATTTGCTGTAAGTTGTTGGTTGACGGTAGAAATTTCTTCTCTAATTCTTTCTTGCATATCTTCTATTGTTGATGGAACAATTCTGTATACAAGGCAGAATTCTCAATTCTCAATAAATTCTAGATCCTCTCTCCTGTTGGAAAAATTAAAGATCCGATAACTTGATGGCTAAAGATGCCGCTCCACACATATAATGATCATTTATATTGATGATCAACATTTCTCAACCAGTACTGATTTTCGGTGGGCTATTAATTCATATTGGGTCCATTTACAAGGGGTTTACTGTGTCTTCATCACAAAACAAAATCTGAGATACAACATTGTGGTTTTGATTTATTTTGTGCAACATCGCATTAATGAAGTCAGCTTTATTTATAAAATCATCCTCCTGAAGATCTTGATGTAAGCTTATATGATACGGATGGTATTTAAACTTCTATAAGATTCTAATTATAATTATCTGCTTTTAGCACTGATAATTATTAAATTAGGTAAATTTTTAAAATTAAAAACGGCCGAAATTCCCCGCCGATTCCGTAAGATTTTCTTGAACATAAAAAGCATCTATTTATGCAACTGCGTTTTCTATGGCAGCAGTAACACTGATTTTTTCATACAGAATACTGCCAGTTCTTTCAAATCTTGTTAACAATGTTTGAAAAGCTCTCGTTGATGACAGTCGCATATTTGAATAGTTTATAATAATTTTGGCTATATATCTTATGTGCCAGCAAATAATTTCGTTCACGTTTCTCCAAAACATAGACCATATTCGTTATTTCCAATTTACATACATACTTCATTTTGCACTTAACGTAAATTCATGTACTTATGATGACTTATGGAAATTAATGAATTAGCAATACATAGGTTAAAATATCGCAATAGCTGTGTGTCAAAACATTGTTAAAACGTCATACTTAGACGTTTATTGTTATTATTAAAGGTCTAGGTTTGACAGTTTGACAATGTTTTGACACACGGTTACTGCGATATTTTTAAACTATTGCTAATTCATGAATTTCCAAATTTGTCATTCTCTGAGTTTTAAAATTTTAATAAAAACTACTTATTGGTAAAATGAAAATATTAGATGTAACTCTTTCCAATTAATTTTAGTTTTGCTATGTGTAATGGAAGTCATAGCAACTCATATTTTCAAATTAATAAGCTGTAATCGGGTTTATTCATATGTAATATTGTATCACTTTTCCAATATCGCACAGACGCAAGAAGTTGACATTTTTAGATACTAAATTTTTAGTGCTTTTCAGTGTAAATATGCGTGTGGTATGCAGTCCTAAAGGACAAGCGTTGAAATGTCGGATTAACATTAAATTCATGTACTGAAAAGATATCTTTACTGCTTGAGTCCATATAGGTCTTTCATAATTAATCGTTATTTCTAGGCCATTTTTCAACAGAAAAATCGCCATATCTCAGAAGCATTTCAAAATATACTAAAACAAATTCATGTCAGTTTTATCAGTTTTTTATGTTGATTCATTGTTATCGAACACTTTGTATAAATAAAAGTAATTTTAAATTGTAGAGTTTCATTGTCTACAGTTTTCGTAATAAAAATTGTTTGCTATCTACATTATTAGATACTAATAGTGGACTTTGCCACTTCATTGGTACACCGGGTATAATAATAATATAAATATTTTTGGTATTACTTCCGTGTATAAAACAGTATTGTGGACATTTTTGACTTTAAGGATTTTTGCAAATGTTGCAATGCCTTGATACCGAAAAAGTGGTTTTTACAAACATATCTCTTTACATATTTCTCGCGATTTCTAGAAATGACTCCTACTTCCTATCGAGATAATGTGGGGCTACTTCACCACCTGTTTTTACAATAATTTGCAGCCCCCTGGTAAAACACTATATCAAATTAAAGTGCGTCCAGTAACAAATAAACGGTGAAACGTCTCTCAACAAGATAAAATAGCTTTATAAGGTTAATGCAATTCAAAAATTTGCTGCTATATAGGCGGAATATCTTCTTACGTGAAATGATTTGTCAACCAAAAATTATGCCCAAACTGGAATGAACGTCACAAAAATATGTTACGTAATTCGCTAAAAGTCACATTCAGAAAAACGGAACAATTTCAACAATCGCATCAACAGGCCATATAAAAACACTTATTTACTCAAACGAAACAAAATATAGACACTAGACCGGTAAACAAAAATATACAGACCACATTAAATAGGAATAACGGTAAGTGCACAAAAGATGTCGCACCATGTCTGAAAAATTGAATTAAAGTATGAATTCTTAGGTATATGGTATAAGATAATTAAAAATAGTAATTTCTATATAATAATATTTGTTGATATATATATATATATATTGTTGTGGTGAATATAAAAGCCCACCTGAGATCCAAGGTATGTATCTTCCTCTTCCATTAGTAGTAAATACTTAAGATCAATCTGTCATCATAGCGTGCTTCTTCCATACAGCTAATATTAAAATTGATAAAATACAGTTTAAAGAAATGTTCTTATATTTACATATAACAGACTAACACACATGTCCTAATAATATATTTAGAAAATCCGCAGTTTCCATGCATTGGTTGTTAATGTGCAAAAGCCGTTGCACGCGACTTATTATATTTAGTTGTGCGTATATTTCTTTTTGCATGATTTTTAATAAATTTTGTTCTCATCCTCAGTGCGGCGAAGACTCAGGTAATGGACCAACACGTTGTATAAATATTCTCCTCATATTTCCTTTCCATCACACAGCTTCACTCATTCTATTACCTATTATGTCACTCGCTAAATAGTTTTGTTTATTATTTTTGTTAACTTATTAGATAAATTTGGAAAAATACGTCAAATTTCTTTCTTAAGTGGTTATATACATCGTAATATAATTTATTTAAAATTCGACACATGCATTATTTCGTTTCACGACTAACGTTCATCATTTGTTTGTATTAAACATATACTTGTGTAATTTATGAGCTTACATTGTCTGTATGTTTATAATCTCTTAAGAGAAATATTTAAATTGCAGTCGTAGGGGAATGCACATCACGAAAAAGAAAACATTGAGCTACAATATGAAATGTGTCGTATTCACTCACATCTTGAGTCGATCATCTAACAGGAAACGTATTCGGCTCCTAAAAACAATTTATTATTTGTGTTTATGCATGGGGCACTAGAATAGTTTGATCATAAGCTAAAATTTTTGTTAATACCTAGGACACTTTTGAGACAACTTCTTAGATAACTTAAAAAGAACAAATAAGAAGCAGTATGTTAAGGTTATTTTCAAAACGCGAAATTTTTTAATATTTTTCTTGGTATTAATTTTTTATATGGGTGTCGCAGTGTACCAGTGACTTGAGACACACATGTAAATCGTTCAATATTTAAAGTTTTACTTTATAATGGTAAAATTTGACATTAAAAAATAAAGAAAAGATATTTCAGAAATTTTCAAATCAAAAAATTTGTTAACTAAAATCTCTCCTGTTCTCTATAAATGATCGCTATTTGCTGTCAGAGTAACTAGGGGCTGCTTCGCCACATATTTTCACAATAATTGGCAGCCTGCAAGTAAAACACTATAACAAATTATAGTGCATCCAGAAGCAACCAAAGGTTGAAATGCTTCTTAAAACGATAAACGGTTCTAAATCCATCCATAATAGGCGAGCGATACATCTGTCAACGAGAAATAGTTAGTTCAACAACTAGAAGTTACGATTGGAGAAAACTTTTCTAAAATATGTTACCTAATTCGCCAACAATCTACACCTGAAGAACGAAACAATTCCAACAATTGTAGCAACAGGCCACACACCAAATTTATTCACTCAAACGGGAAAAAGTATATCAACTCTAGGCCGATAAACAAAAATATACGGACCAGATTAAATAGAAACAACGGTAACTGAACAATAGATGACGCAACCTGTCTAAAAATTTTAATTATAGTATGAACTATCAAAAATGTGGAGTTAAATAATTAATAAAATAAATTTACATGTAACACTTTTTGTGAATTTATATTGTTATTGTGCATAAATATGGCAAATAATACAAAAATACATTTTATTTCATGTACGAATGCAAGAACTAGTTATAATAAGACATGAGCGTTAAAAATATGATGCGTTTTTCTTATGGTAGGAGTTTTTAGGACACTAATGATGTTATAAAATTCAGTATTGTTGTCCCCGGCACCCGGCTAAACAAGAGTATTTGCAAATTCCTTATATGCCCTCGAGCAGCTAACTCGATAGGTTTTTTCCGAATCTTTCCAATTTTTACAGGAAATATTTTTGAACACCCCTCTTAATTCTTTGATTATAAAGAAATTTTACCGTCACAAACATGCCCTCCTCAGATGACAATCCGCATTTTTATTAACATCAAATCAAATTCATATTTACTAGCACGTTCGTCTTTGAGTACCAATATCATCTAATCTTACTGATTTTCGGGTTCCAATATTGAGTTTTATTTTCAGAGTTTATCGTCGTCTCACTGATGCACGTTTTTTTTTATTATTTCGTCAAAGACATTTTCTTTTGATAACAAGTTGTCTGGGCAATGTTTGTTGAAAGAAAACCACGAAATAATTTTAGAATTTCTAGTCTCTTAATTGAATACATTCCAGATGGTCTAAATTCACTTTTTATATTGTGGAGTCCTTTGTGCCAGGCTGATTTGAGTGGCTTGACAAAGTAACGTTTAATGGCTGACACACGTAAGCTGTTAGATGGAAGGAATATGAACAATAATGAACATGTTATTTTGATCTTCGCAGTCTTGGAATTATTTTTGCTAAAAGCACGATGTCTTAAATGCGCTGCAACCACTTCAAAAAACTACACTTCGAATATGGTATTGTCAACGCAGCCACTCTTTGAGCGATTATTAAACCAATTTTCAGACCTGATTTCCAGTCATGCCGAATATAAATTTTTCGCTTTGTAGACTATGTAATATCTCAGTATCTTGACCAATCACGAACTTAGCTTGATTTGGGTCATCTATCAAGTTTGGATCTACGTCAACAATATTTTTTTCTTATTATCGAAATATGCGTTCATCTAAATTGCTGTAAATTTGCTCCCTGATCTTTTCATATTTTGTGCTGTATGTTAATTCCTGATGCCTCTTTAAAAATAAATGGAACCAGTCATTGATAGGTAAGTTTCTTTTTAAACGCCCTTGCGATTGCTAATTCTGTACATCTGAATAATCAGCCCTGAATAATTTACCCTGCAAAACACGATTTTAGTAAAATACATGTTCACCTTTTTGTGATTTCTTTTACATGCAATATTAAAATCATTGAATGAGAATCGGGATCTTCATTTTCTAAAAATCCATATAGTTTAGAATAGTCTCTCGCTTCCTTTAGACTTTGCTAAGACAATTCAACAAGTCTTCTAAAACTGGATCTAGTAGTTCTTGACAAGCGTATAAATTTAAGAAGTCATAAGTGAGCTTCACCATAATAAAAAAAAATACAGCATGTTCATCATCAAGATTATCGTACATAATATCGTAATATTCCTAGCTCTCTATGCATATCTAAAATAGAAATTGTTAGAATTTTTGGCGAAATAATAGTTCTTTTTTCACAGCAATATAGAATGTAAGTAACATGCATAAAGGATAATAATTTGCTTAATGTGATATGCATTGCCCTATAACCCGGCCAATTTGTCATTTCAACAGAACTTACTATTAACGGTTTATACTTTACAACGATAAAATAAGTAAACGAATATTTATGTGCTTTAAATGCGTCAATAATATATGGAACATGTTTCACCTAATTAGCTTCAATTATAAACGAAAATTAAACAAACACAAAATATCACAATTGGTATGCTACTTGATTTTAAACAAAATTCTTTAGAGTTATGTGAAAAATAAAATGCTGATTGACAAAAGGTGTGCGATTATTGCACGACAATGCTCCCGTCCATACGCCGTCATTTCACAAGCTGCCACCGCAAATGCGGCTTTCAAGAATTGGAACATCCACCGTATAGTCCGTATATGGCTCCTTGAGATTTTTTTTGTTTTCTAATTTGAAAAAAGATCTTAGAGGACGTAGTTTTAAGGACGACAGAGGCTTGCAAGCAGCTGTAATAGAACATTTTGACGGAAAAACTTCAGATTATTTTTACAAGGGTATCGAATTATTAATTACTCGTTGTAATAAATGTATAGAAGTTAGGGGAGATTACATTGGACAATAAATATTCTTATAGTGTTCCAAGTTTCTTTTTTTGTATATAAGGCCGAGAATTTATTGGGGCCTACCTCGTTTCTCGAACTCTATGGTTGAAAATAATAAACTAAAACTTTTACGGTTTTCAATACAAGATCGCGTCATCTAAAATGAATCAGCCTGTATATTTTCCTCTGTTTCTGCTATGTTTTTCAAGTATCAACATTTCCGCCTCGTACGGTTGGACTTATTATAAAAAGTGATGTAGAACTTGTTCAACTTTCGGTTAAAGCAATAAATATTCGTTCACTTTTATCACCAAAATTCATTCATAGAACAACCAATTCTCTTAAATCGTAGGATGTGACATTAGGCAAGGCCGGCGGTTCTTTAGGCTTCAGTATTATCGGAGGAACGGACCACTCCAGTATTCCTTTCGGATCGAAGGAACCCGGCATTTTCATATCACACGTAGGTTAAAATTACCAGTTAACTTGTTCGCAAGTATATTTTATTATATTGTATTTGTTTTCATCCGGTCTGCAGATGGTACCTAACGGTACGGCTGACAGTTGCGGCAAGCTCCGCGTAGGTGATCGAATAATAAGAGTCAACGGCACGGATGTCACTCAAGCAACTCACCAAGAAGCGGTAATGGAATTGCTGAGGCCAGGAGATCAGATTACGTTGTCTGTTAGACACGATCCCTTACCAGAAGGTTTTCAAGTAAGTTACAGTGAATTTCCTTTACTTTATGCGCAATTAAATTCAAATTATTGATACTTTTGCATTTTAAATAACATTGCTTGATGATTCGAGTACTGAATAGTTGTTCACAAAAACGTCATCTTTTGAGTAGTAGTTCTACAAAACCTTGCAGCGTATTAGTTTATTTACATATATTTCTACAGTCTTGATATAGTAATGAAACGCGTAGAATGTTAATTTAACATCTATTAATTAATTGCATTTAAAATTATTCCAAAAATTGATTTTTAAAATTAATGAATGTCAGGAACTTGAACCAGATAGTAAGATTTAGATATTTGGAAAGAGCAAAATATCTTTTAAAAGCAACATAAAACATATACTACTAATTGCAACATCTTTAGACTATTGTCCGACTTTCTGTTTAAATTAAACAATTGTGAAACTCAACAATTCCAAAAAATACAAAATAGGACCATGCGAACTATACTCAAATGTAAAATGGTTATATTAATGCTGAGCATTTAAAATTAATTAATGTACAATAGCATATTACATACCGTGGTGGAAAGAGTTTTATTACCGTCAAGAGATTATGAAATTAACCGAGATGCGAAACGTTGATGTTCATTTTATCTTAATAAAGGAATAAAACTTATCACCGAGGTTAGTTGTATAGTATTTTATTTACAGCCATACGATTAATTCTTGTGATAAAAATTCGGGTAAAGATTTTGGCGAATCGAGTTGGCAATTTTGTGATGTTATACAGGGTGATTCTTAATATATGCGACAAACTTTAGGAGCTGATTCCTGGGGTTATTTTGATCATAAAAGTTCATAAGAACATATGTCCAAAACCGCTTAGTTCAGAAGTTATACAATGTTTAATAGAAAGTTAAAATAATAAATGGTTTTATTATAAATTAACAAAATAATTAGTAAAACAAAATTAACTTATAGTAACTGTTGAAATTGACTGCCCCCAACTGTACTACAAGCTGCTATCCTCCGTCGTATTGACTGGCGAGTCCGTTCGAAAATACCAGGGGTATTTCGAATTGTTTCAAAAGCTGCTATAATACGATTTCATCGTTCATCGACATTTTCCATGGGAGTCGTGTAAACTAATGATTTAAGGTGGCCCCAGAGAAAAAAGTCCAATGAATTTAAGTCTGGAGACCGAGGAGGCCACGGTAAGTTAATTTTGTTTTACTAATTATTTTGTTAATTTATAATAAAACCATTTATTATTTTAACTTTCTATTAAACATTGTATAACTTCTGAACTTAATTTTGTTTTACTGATTATTTTGTTAATTTATAATAAAACCATTTATTATTTTAACTTTCTATTAAACATTGTATAACTGCTGAACTGAGTGGTTTTGGACATATGTTCTTATGAACTTGTATGATCAAAATAACCCCAGGAATCAGCTCCTAAAGTTTGTCGCATATATTAAGAATCACCCTGTAGTGTAAACGTCAGTTTTTTTCGGTGAAAGCTTTATAAAAGAAATGTCAAATGGTGAGGACTTTAAGGGCTGCACACCACCAGGGCAGAGGGAAGCAGCAGGAACAGTAAAGCAATGCTTGCTGGCCGAGAAAAGCAAGGGACGATACGAAAGAGTAGACAAACATGCAAATAAATAACATTGTGTCAGAAACTGTCTTGATGGTGTTTTTCGGTGAGATGCTAGAGGAAAAAAGTCATCAACTTTATGGTCCACTTACAGCATGATAAAGTCCATGCTAAAACTTAGGAAAAGGGATGATATTTCACAGTATGGCAAAATAATTGCATTCCTGAAACAGCCATATGAAGGCTTTCAGGCATAAAAAGCATAGCATTTTTAGGAAGTAGAATATAGAATAATGCCTTAGAAGTACAACGCACATTGGTGTTTTGGGAAAATGCTCGAATCAACCATTTGGACACAGCCCAATATCTGTTTTTCCGAAAATTATAATAATAATAATAATCTTTATTGCTGTAGATCCAACTCGGCACAAGCATTGTCATACAGTAAATATAAATACAAATACATAAACAACAACAATCAATAAAATTACAAAATTGATTTAAATTATTCATTTATTCATTTATATTTCATACATTTGATACAGGAGTAGTATGTCTGGTCTAGGAATTCCCTAACACTATGAGGGCTGCCTCCACCAAAAATCTTTTTAATTCCACTTTAAACCGCGTTTTGCTAGCATTTGAAATTTGCTTGAGACCCTGAGGTAGTTAATTGAAAACCCGTATAGCTATATAGTGTGGCCCCCGCTTAAAGAAAGCCGAAGAGTGAGCTGGAATAGATAAACCATTGCATTATCGAGTTCTCATGAGAGGGTGTCATTCTTAATGAGAAACATAACAAGTTCATATACAGGTTTGGCCTACGATTATCTTGCATGCGACTTTCCGTACATAACACGAAAGCAGTTGCCAAACAGTACCTACCTAACAGATATACATACGCGAGCCGACAAGTAGACCTTCAGCGAAACCATATTAAATTCAATCATAAAAATAATAAATCTGAAGGAATTCTTATAATACTAACTTAAGATACTTTTTAAAGAATATTACGAATGGGAATAGTACCTAAAAATGAAGATAACAACCCCTGCAACATGCACACATGCATTGTATTGGAATCTTATGATCGTATCGGCCAGTCGTCGAGCGTCGGACAGTACGTGCCCACTGCCCACATGTGTATAAATACTGGCAACAACGTTCGTTTCAATACATGGACTTTAGCTCGCATGCAAGGTAAAAACAGACCGAACCTGTATGTACAATTCGGATATAGTCAAAATTCTCAAATCCCGGAAAATGGGTTTGCACTGAGTATTATATGGCACGCCATACAATGACCGACTTATCCGTTTCTGTAGCCTAAAAATATTCCCAAAGAGGACAGAGCTTCCCCAAAAATCAGTGCATAACGCAGCCTCGATTCCACTTAGGCGTAATAGAAATATTTCAATGTAACATTGTCACGGCATACAACGACGTACTAAGTATCTTGTCCAGCTCAGCGCAATGTCTCTCCCACGGCAGACAGCAGTCCAGCGTTAGACCCAAAAAAATGCAATGAGAGGCTCTGGCATTGATTTATTTATCAGACTTCACGTACAAACTGAAATTAGAATTATTACTTTTCGTGAAATGCATAAACCTAGTCTTATCCCTATTTACTACTAGCCGGTTATCGAAGCAATACGCTGACATATCCTCGATGATACCACTCAATCAGAGCTGAGCGCAGTCGGAGCTGATACCACACACGTAGTATCAATAGCATACTGTGATGTAACACAATTCGACAAAGAAGGCTGATCATTGATATATGTTAGAAACAAGGTAGGACCAGGAATTGAACCCTGGGGCACACCATTGTCTATTTCTGCACGTCCTGAGATCCGTGGTGCCTCTCACCGAAGTAACATGAGACCTTCCAGACAGATACGACCTAGAATAGTAACTGCCTTTTTAAGGCTATGTCATATCAAAACATACACAGGCTATTCGTTCAGGGGAACGGCCTCTGCATTGTTGGTTAACCACCAAACTAAAACCGTAAACATGTTGTCTTTTATATTTTTCCCATCGTAAACATGTTGTCTTCAATAACTGCCCATCGTTCTCCCGTGGCAATCCGGATATCTTAGCTCCTGTTGTTAACTCTAGTAGAAGCTCGAATGGAGCAGGACAAGAAATCACTATTTCAACAGATCGGCATCAGCAGGGGGCAGCTATCTATATCGATTCAAGCTGCCAGTAATTCTAATGTAACAATTAACTTTAATAAACAAGTTCATGTTCGTCTTGTTAATTGAATTTTAAAATTAATAATAAACAAGCATTTGGTTGAAATTGAGGTTAGGAAATTAGAGTAGAAAGTACAAGTCAAAAAAGTGAATACTTTCAAACTTATAAAAGTCAGAAATGTCATTACGTTCATGAGTGTGAATAAAGAATATTTTATAAGACCATGTTACATATTTATTAAAATAAGCAAGGTATATTTGTGAGAATTTAATTTATGTACATGACACACTTAGGTATATTACTGCATAAAGTAGAAATGTAATAACCAAAATGACAATAGACACATCGTGCAGTTCTAACATCATTGAAAGAACTCAAGTTATACACCTCACATCAAATGTACTGAAGGGTTGTTTGGGAAAGTGCACCTTTACCAGAAAGTTATTTATGTCCATAAGGGAAGCTTTGCTTAAAGCATCACTTGAAAATACTTCACTCCTGAGATAATTATAAAATCATCTCTTACACACTATTCTCGAGAATATGAATGCACTGAATAAGAAGTACTCTAAACCCTGCACTCATCTTTTTTTTTTTTTTCTATTTAAAAGTATTATATACAAGGGGGAATCATATATAAACGAGAATTTGTCTACAGCAATTTATTGAATACAGATAAAAATGTGAAGTTTGATATCTATAAGAGTAAGTGTAGTTTACTCTTATAGCAAAATTACTTTTTTTTAATTTTGCAATTTTCAAAAAAACAATGTGTTACTTATGATGCCCGAACTTTTCTTTCCTACAATAACAAAAACTAAAGTTTCCATTAAACGGACGGATTTGTATTTGAATACATTCATTACCGCATGATATCTGGCGAAGCCGTTAGCGCAAATCAAGGAAATGTCGAAGCTTTCATAAATAGGTTGCCGTTAATAAATAAAGGGTACAAACTCTGCGATATTTATAATTTGGACGAAACAGGGTTATTTTTTCGGGCACTACCAACAAAGACGATGGCATTAAGAGGCGAAAGATATATGGGCGACATAGTGCACTGTGTGAATATGGCAGGGGAGAAAGAAAAACTGTTGGTTATCGGAAAATCAGCACGTCCTCGCGCATTTAAAAATATTCGCGTTGCTTTAATAGTAAAACACATCTTATCGCAGTTTGAGAGTTCTGATTCTGTACATAATTTAACCAATTATATTAGCGTATTAGATGCGATTTATTTTATTAAAAAAGCATGGGATGATGTTTCAAGAAAACAGGATTTCAAGAAGTAAATGAGGAGTTTGAAAGTGATCAATATGATCCTGAAGATGAAATTCCTTTATCTAAAGTGGCTGAAATGTGTACGCTAATGGGAAAATTAGGAAGTAATGATGTACAGGAATTTATAAATATTGACACCAATTTGTATACAGAAGACGGACGATAATCCAGACCATATTTTGCCCTTGGTCTACTGGAAATAAAAAAAACTAAAACAATTTTGTTTTGAAAAAGATGATGTACAAGCGTTTGGTATGCTTAGTGAGCTATCATGACATTTTGAAGCAAAATTGGCATGTAATACACACAAGCAAACTTCCATTTTAGATTATTTTGTAAGATAGTATATAAATTGTATATTATGTACCTTACCTACATATGTTTCTATTATATGTATGTATTATATAAATGTGCACATAGCCGTTTGAGTTAGCAAATAAAGTTATAAGTATATAATTTTACACTGTGTGTTCAAATGAAAGTTTAGCTTTGCGTTTCTACTTAATATTTCTGTCTTTGATAAACGGGCAGTTTTGTCGGAACGAACAGTGTCCGCCTATGGGAAGTTTCACTGTAATTTTATCCAAAGGGATTAAAGATATCAGCTGAAATCACTGAGGTAAGGTATCCATTAAATACCAAAATATTTGAATACCATCGATAGTAAATATTTTGTCCACAACAATATAGTGTTATTTACCTACTCTTAGACCCTCGAGAAGTTTAGAACTAACGTATACCATTAATACAAAGAGTCGCATGTTACTACGATTAATTTAGCCAGAGCCTAAGTAATGCTATCTATCATACGTTCAACGTAGTATGGCAGTTTGAAATCCGGAATTAACGCTAGGGTTAATTACAGATGTGTGTTACTAGTGACAAACAGATAGGGTAAAAAGAGTCGCAGTGCCTCTTAGACTTAATTACAAATTTTTCAAATTTGTAAAATAATAATTAACGCTTAATTTTAAATCTCTCAATATCCATTTACAACTAATCAATATTATAAGTTAAAATGTATCCACTCGACATGTCGTATACCACAGCCGTGAAATGCTACACTCTTTGTTCTTAATGAAAAATCTTCGTTTGCATTACTATACAAACTGTATATAAAGGTATCTAGATTGAATACATTACTAATAATATAAGTACAACAAATATTTAAATATATATAATATAGTACATTAATCTGGTGTTTATATTAAACTTTAAATTGAATTTTCAAGCAACTTGAGATCGTTTATCTCACTACAAATGTAAGTATACTAACAGAGAACAACGATCAAGGAGAAGCGATAGTGTAGTTGCATTATTCGATGTTTCGTGTCCCAGTTTCATCTCGTCGTATTTGAGTGATAAACAACCGCCAAGTACTCTTAAGCCTGTTTTACATTTGTCAATTAATTCATGAATTTATATACAAATAAATTGATGATCTTGAATAATTTTACACTTAACAATAAATTCATGAATTTGTTCATGAATATTATGATGACCAACCGTAATCACATGTAACAGTAAATTTGAAATCACTTAGGACATAAGCAAATAGTGGTGCTGGTTGGTATCTAACATAAAAATGTAAAAGTTACTAAAACTTACTAGAAAATTAACGATATTTTAGAACATGTTCTAATTCATGAATTAGTTTACCAATTAATTCATGAACTGGAATTGACGTCGAATTTTGTATTACACTCATCAATTTTTATTCATGAACTAATTCATGAATGAATTCATAAATTAGTGGACAAATGTAAAACAGGCTTTTTTTTACATTGAAAAAACTGCCGGTAATGTTGCTCCTATAATAATATGTGGAGAATGTTAAAATACACAAGACAAATTGTTGTAATAACTTTAAATTTAAATATTTTTACAATGTATTTTTTATATACTTCTTAATATAGACGAAGGATGGACGAAGTATTGTGATAATTTTTTAAAGTCGAAAAAAGTAGCTGTTTGTGTCAAAGCAATAAACATCACAAAAACAAAAGAGGTGCGTTTGTTTATGAAACCAATTAGGTAATGTTATATTTTAATGATGAAGGATGGTGCCAATGCCACTTATTGTCCTTAAAATATGCCGTATTAGCTAGCTCTAATGGTGAATTACGTAAAAGAAAGAAACACAAAATATATAATAAGAAAAATAAACAAATGTAGGATTATTATGTTTATTTTCGTGTAAAAGAATTTTAATTAGTACATAAAAGAAGAGAAAAAAATTAAGGAAAATAAAACAACAAGAGTGTCCTCAAATTCTTTAATAAATTATTACTAAATAAAACACAATAACACAAATATTGATTCACGTAAGGAGTAGGTGAGATAGAAAGGAAGAGAGTGAGAGGGAACGAGTGGGTCGTTCGAATGATTGTTAGTTAGGCAGGTATTATCGGTACGAAGTTAAGTGGGGTCGATAATCTCAAACCGTAAATGATTTTTGGATATTTTAAGAGTGAATTAAGATAAAATTTAATGTGGCGAATGAATAATTAATAAACAAAAATAACAAGTATGGATGAGGGATACTTATACTTTTGTGGTGTCCTCGCTATCCTCGGGTTCCGTGAGTCTAGTCGAAGCTGGATTAATCGGCGAATCAGAATAGGGATCTGACAAGTACGCGAACGATTAAACGAACAGGCGAAGAGGGTCGCGGACTGTAACTTGACTTTGTTATGTTGAAGCACTAGGGGTACTAAAACAAACGTGACTTAGAACTGGGAGGGACGCGAACTTGGAACGATGTAAAGCTGTGGATGCGTAAGAGGAAAAAAATTAAGAGAGAGCTTTTTCTTCGATCGTGATTTATATAGGCCGTGGTTAGAAGCAGGAGAAACGGCATCGAAAACGGCAGAGTGGGGATTGTAAGGGCGCGAACTGTTTTAAGAGAATCAAGGAAAACGTAATTCGCGGACAATAAATCATGATTCAGCGAAACGAACATTATGATGAGATTCGTTATTAAATATAGAAAAGAATGACACCTGACTCGAGTTAATTTGTTAGAGGATTACGGCATCTACCTTTCAGGTAGCAAAGACATTCTGAAGGTGAGTCACAATAAGGTGCTTTCTATAGCAGGTTATGGGTATTTAATGCGATTGGAAAGCGGCGATGAAGAAATACATTACACCTTATATTAAGAACAATTAAATAAGAACAAATACTGAATAACTCGTAAATCTCTGATCTGAGAGTTATAGGTCTCGAATGGGAAACAAAATAGCGATTAAGAAACATCTTGACGTGGGATCTGTTGTCGTCTGATAATTAGATCGCGAGTAAATTAATAATTAAGAAATTGCAATGCTAAGTATTTCGTGTTTAAAATAAGTGAAAAGGCTTTATTTGTAGGTAGGTGGGTAAGGGACTGGGTCGACCTTCCGGGAAATGACCGTCGGAACGTGATCTTAACAAAGCAATTTTTATTTTAGAAATCTCTCCTGTCGTAAAGCCAAAGTTGTTGATGTAGAAAAGAAAGCGATGAGTAATTCTTTAGGCGCGAAAACGTATACATGACTAAAATAGATAAATTAACAATAATAGAAAAAAATCGAATTAAAGAAATTACGCGCTTCTTTCGTACATGAGGTTGTTAACAGTAATATCTTTCAAATCATATATTATAATCTTATCTAAGTAAGAACTATTTATATTATAAATAAGACTATACATATATGAGAATTTTTAGTTTCCTCTCGGACTTTTTGTCACCTGTTTTTAATTTTAACTCCCTGTTTGTGTATTTGAGAGAATAAAAAAATTCATTATTACGAACAACATCCCATCTAGTCAAACAACTGCGCTCACCTCGCCCACAGAAGAAACAGGGACACGCTTGTAACGTCTTTGTCTATTCTGGTTGATCGTTGTTCTATGAAACTAACATGAAAAATAACGTTATTTATCAAAGACCTTAAGAATTGAATCTCATATTCGTGGCATTTTCAGGAACTGACAATAGTTAAGGCGGAAAACGAAAAGTTGGGTATGCATATCAAAGGCGGTTGTCAAGGTCAACGAGGAAATCCTTTGGATAGGCACGATGAAGGCGTTTTCATCTCTAAAGTAAATTCGATCGGAGCAGCTCGACGAGACGGCCGCCTTAAAGCTGGAATGCGTCTCGTAGAGGTTAATGGTAAATCATTGCTCGGAGCGACACATCAAGAAGCTGTGAATGCACTGAGGACATGCGGCAATACCATTAAGTTGGTAGTGTGCAAAGGTTATGATCGTGCTGACGTAGAAAAAGCTTTGGCTGAAGGTAGACTTACCAGAGGTGGTTCTATTAGCAGCAGGTCACAGAGTGTCAGCTCCTTGGATTTTGTAGATGATGACACGGTGCAGGTAAATAATACGTACATTTTTTCAACGTGCAATTTTAGTAATTTTATTTTTGACTAGTTTAGCATTTGAGTGATTTTGAATCTGGATTAAATGGTTTATATTGACTTTATTAATGTTTGTATCAGTCGCTGAACATTTATTTAAGCGCCGTCCATTACAAATCAATCAGGGGAGTTACCTTGATAGTCGCAAATGTTTTTGAATTTAACATAATCATATGTTAAAATTCAGAAAACCCAACTTTTTTTTTCAAACGCGGTGATACAGGTGACCAATGATGGCGCGCGCCATTTCTCACTTGCGATTTTCGGCAAAACTTTAAAACTCTCTATCTCTGGAACGGTTGAAGATACTTTGTTTATTTGAAAGATACTGTTTTTCTAAAATCAGAATTATTTTTTTTCAAAAATGGCAGTTCCAAAAATTTTTATTTTTTTGATTTTGATCGGTACCATGAAGTGCTTTATACCCTGAAAAGAAGGAGAACTTCCACTTTTGAGTTTAACACGTATTATAAACAATTGAAAATTTTGCCATTCATTAAACCAGTTTTCGTTACCACATGATCAATGTCTAGTCTTATTTGACGTGGTATTTTAATTCTTAGTAAAGACACAGATAAATATCCAGATGGCCCATGATTAACAAATTTTTGTAGCCCTAAAATGGTTACGAACACCAGGCTACGCCACCGTCGCCGGGTTGCTACCACCAGAGGCGCTGAATATTTGATAAATTTATATAATCTGCAGTTTAGTTGTAATTTAAGAGATTGAAACCTACAATTGGTATTCTAGTTAACGACAGATGACGCTCCTAAAAAAATTATTATTTTAGGTAATTTATTTCGGTACTGAATAAGTTACTTTACATATATTTTTTTCTGTTATTTGAAAGTATTATAATTATTTTTGTCTAATAATTGACAAAACCATTTTTACTAAATATAGGATTCAAAATTTCATTTAATTTCTACCCATATGATAATAAGACTTAAGGTCTATAGTTGCTTGCAATCATTTCTGCACAAAAAACTGTTACATCAACTATGCACACAAAGTTACCTTGGGCCTACTTTTTTTTTCTATATATATTATTTATTTACTATAAATTCCAAGAGCTCCTTCTTTGAGTAAGATTAATGTTTGGGGGAATATTATTATAAAAATACAATCTAGGAAGAGGATTGATTTTAGTGAACAAACTGGAAAATATCCTAATGTAAACACTTATATAGGTATAGCACAGATAATATACAGGCTGGCGCACCACATTTCCGTCGATTTATATATACGACGTCACAAAATGTTTTAACACTTTGCCACATTACGGGCACGTTTTAAAATTGTTTTGAAATATACAGAGTGATTCAATAAAAGTTGCGTACCAAAGTTATGAAAATTTAAATGGAACACTTGTATATTATGGCATATTTTGATACTATAGGCTAAATGAAGGCTACTTACTGTTATACTCCCTATACATAACTTAACAGAGACATTTAACTATTTCTGTCTTATATATTTGAGCGAATTATTTTAAATTGTATTTATTGTTTACTCAAAGCATCAGACTCTAAGATAAGCTAAGATAAGTTAAAGTTGAAATCTAAAAATTATACAGAGTGCTTAAAAACAATATTATTATTATTACTTCAAACAGATACATTATTTACTATTATTACTAAAAACTATATTAGTAATTTAGGATTTTCAATTTCAAACTTTAAGGCTGTATTACACTTACCAAGTTCTTGACCAAGTTATTGGCCAAGAACTTGATCAAGTTAAAATTGACGACAAGTCGTGTATTACACTTGTCAAGTCGATTTGGTCAATTTCTTGGCCAAGAACTTGGTGGCTTAGAACATGTTCTATTTTTCTTCTCAACTTGATCAAGTTTTTAGTGATTTCTAGTAATATTCATGTTATAAACTTTTTTGCCAACTGCCTAAAATGTAAATACAAATTCCATTTTAGAAAATTGTTAAAAATGACATGTTAACTTGATACTTCTTGAAAGAATTGTATGCGTAAATTATTTATTTTCTTTTGCATCTCTTGTGCAGTTATTTTTACATTCAATATCAAACGCAAATCTTCGGTAACTTTATTAATTTTTTTGTTTCGTACTTTTGCACTATTGGTACTGCTAATTCATCTAAAAACTTGGCCAAGAAATTGATAGGTGTAAAACAGTCAAGGTCAACAATAACTTGATCAAGAACTTGCCGACAATTTCTTGGCCAATAACTTGGTCAAGAACTTGGTAAGTGTAATACAGCCTTTAGTTTCGTGCAATTCATTTTTTAAATGGCTAATATTTATTAACCTAACGGTTTGATTGGTTTTGTTTCACAATAATTAAAAAGCGTCATAACTAGGTAAACAACAAATACATAGGTACTTTATTAAACAAATAACAAACTTAAGTAGTAAAAGAAAACTAATGTTTTAACAAGCGCTCAAAATGATGTCCTTATTTTTCAATACATAAACGAATTTTCTCTTGAAAGGACTGTTTAACTCTTGTTAAAATACTTGGTGTTAAAGACCGAAACGCTATTCTTATTCTGTCTCTCATATCGTCTGGTGTAGTTGGTGGTGTCTCATAGACAATATTTTTGAAATATTTCCATAAAAAAAACAGAAGTCGTTAGGTCTGGAGAATTTGCTGGCCAATTGAGTGGACCGCCGCGTCCTGTCCACCTATTGGGATATTGCCTATCCAATTCATTTCTAACATTTACTTGAAAATGCGCTGGTGCACCGTCTAGTTGTAACCACATTCTTTGTTAGTTACCATCGAAAAAGAACGTATCACTAGCGTTCCAATTATTCCACCCTACACATTGACACAACATCTGTGTTGCCTTCGAGAGTTCTAAAAAAATGGGAATTTTCGTCACTGTAGTGGTGAAAATTATGTCTATTAACTAATCCGTTATTGTGGAATGATGACTCGTCCGTAAAAAGTACAAAATCCAAAAGAAATTCATCTTTATTAAACTTCTCTAGAACTCATAAACAAAATACGAGTTGACGATCGTAATCTACTTCCAAAAGTGCTTGGTATAATTGAATACAATACGGGAAAAAGCTGTGCCTTTTTATAATTTTTCCGACGCTCCGCCTGCTTAATTATTCCACTGGCTTCACTTATTTTTCGCTGACTTGTATGCAGCTTTTCTACAAGAGATTCGATAACAACAAAATCATTTTCTTCATTTCCCATAATTGGTCTTTGCCTTTCTGGTTTCTGATAACACTTGCAATAAACTTTCTAATGGCCGCCTGTCAGGGCGAAGACGCGTGTTAGGATATTTTTGAGCATAAACTCTTGATTCTAGCAAGTAATTTTCGTCAAACTCTCTAATTACTAAAATCATATCCACCTTTTCGCTTTGAGAATCGGTTCTCATTTTAAATAATTGAAATTATTGAAACGACGTTGAACGGCGATGACGTCTTAACTAATATGTACTGTAACTGTCAAATAATTTATCTGGCTGAAGTAATAATAATTCCGCCTACTTTTGAGAAATAAATTGCAAGGAATTAGTGTTTGAAATTGATAATCCTAAATTACTAAAGAACTGAAAACTCTTATAGCTGCGACCATCATCTGACTAAAAACTTGAACATAGAATTTTACACTCACTTTTTGAAAGCAACTGGGTGGTATATGCGCATTTGTTATTTTTGTTAGTGCTCTGCTCTTCTTGTTTTTCTGATCAATACTATACTACTACTCCTTTATATCACTGAAAGAAATAATTTTATTACCTATACATAACCGCCATTTAATAAATTATTTCGAAAACTCTTAAATAAATGAGGTGCAAATCATTCACCGGCACTTCGACACACTCTTTGACGGCAGTCATTTGGGCACTTGATGTAAAACCTCGACTCGATCATCAGTAAAGAGTATTGCCTCATTTTCATATAACAAAAATTCTGTGATATGAATGTCTAATAAAGCTACTAAGTTGATGTAAACATTTTTTGTTATAATCTGCTAAATAGGTAACCGAATAACATTATTATGTTTCAGTGAAAGGACAATAATTACAGATTCAGAATAATCTAAGAAATTGTGATTATGATCGACGGACTTCAGTGAAATCATTCCGGGCTCTTTTTATGCTTCATTCAAAGCGAGATTGTAGATGGTGATACCATTAAGCAATTTATAGGGCAACGTATGAAAATGATTCTTAATATTCTAATACTGGGATTTATTTTATATTCAATTTTCTTATGGCATGTAAATGTTTTATTGTAAAGTGACTCAGCGTTAAAAGTAAAATGACGATCCTCATAACAAAGAAAAAACATCTCTCTCAACTCTATTTGGTTTATTTTCTAATATAAAATCTCACTCGGAAAACCGAAAATAATGTTTGAATTTCTTTCATCTGAAATTCAAGAATTCCTAATTTATATTGATAACTATGGTGTGTTTACATATGTATATGTTTTTTGTCGTTGACTAACAAAAGTGAATTGGTTTTTTGTCGTCAACTCAAGGCTAAATATGTTTGGGATGAGATGAATAAGAAGATTGTATTCTTGGTATTCTTGTTAAATATTAAAAATAGAAAATAGATCTTAATTCAAGTTCCCCGATATCGTCATCTGGTGTCGGTTAGTTAAACTTAAAAGGTAACTTATAACAAATCTTAATTTCATTTTTCCAGCAAACATGTGGTTCAAATATAAAATAATGGTAAATTCTAAATCGTAGTGTCCTCTATTTTCCTTAAATGAACTAAAACTGAAGGGCTACAATAAAGCCTATCTTATGGGCTCTCTGCTTCTTTCTCTGTGGTAAAGATAAGTAACAGACACAGCTTTCAAAACATCTTAAGGAGAGCTTTCTTCACATTGAGAATTCAAGACTTTGTTTCAAAGACCTTGAAACATCTTAATAGTGGCATCTAGTAGCTGTTTGTAAATACCAACAAGGCTGCTCTCGTATCTTCTCTTCCCTTTTGCTCTTCTCTCGCATTTTCTATTTGATTCTTAAAAAAAATTAATAAACCGACTTCAATGAAATTAATTTTTCTTCAAGAGTAGTTTTCTAAGCGCCCTAGCATTTGTTGCTAACATTATTAGCCAGTATGTATAGGGAAGACGCGTTATATTTAATTGTACGTCATTGATGACGTATACTTGTTGTCATAACTGTATTAGTGAAACTAAAAAAGTTACTTTGTTAAATTATATTTGATTGAAGGCTTTTATTTCATTAGTTCAAATAGAAAATGTATAAATTGGTCGTAATATACGCATTCATGGCAAATAAACACATAATTTCCGTTTCAATATTAAATTTCTCCCCTACATATTTTTAATATACTAATAGTTCAATTCGGTGTTGACAGATAAATCATATCTGTCAAAAAGGCGTGTGTTGTATATATTTTTCCTGTCAAATTTTCGTGTTTATTTTTACTTTGATTACGTAATAAAAGACGGAAGTTGAGAAAGACTGATGTCTGAGAACATTTCAATTACTAAATACAGGGTATTCCACGAGAGCCGTTCGTTAGAAGTTTTCGTGGTTAGAAAAAACTTAGAATTCTGAAATTTTGGGTTCCAGGGTTATTCAAGATTCTCTTTCATTTTAAAATATTTTCAAGATCATACTACTTCCGGTTATACCGGAAGTCGTCATTAACTTCCTTATTTTAAATGGAACACCCGATATATTATTTCATTTTTGGATTCCTGAGAAAATTTCATAGTGGGTTTTCATCAGGTTTCCCTATACCTATTTTCAATTTTTTCTTAGATATTTTGATTTTTTTGAAAATTTTGACAGATGTAGCCCTGTTTTGAGCATTGCGCCCTTTAACCAATTTCGATTGGTGGAAAGCGCTTCTGGGGTAGACGGAAGCACAGGAATGATACTTTCGAATGCCATATTGACAACTGATTTATCGCATACAAGGTATCCAAAATTTAATGACCAATTACATCATTTTAAAAGTTGAAAAAGTTATTTTGATTCTGCATCGATTTGCTATAACATTCCCTATACCTATTTCCAGTGGTTTTCTTGTTAATCCATATTTTTATCAAAAGGTGATCAAACTCCAAAAGTTCTCTAGTAAGCCTTGATTTTGACAGGAATTGAAACAATGTTGAGTTAATGTCAAAGTAGTATCATCGTACAGATTCGTGAGGTATCTACTTACAGTTCTAGGGATTTTGTTAACTTGCTTAAGTACAGTTTATAATGGAGAATGTTGAAGAATATTCCAATAATGATTTATTAAATTTGTTTTACACGCACGGTGAATGTGGACGAATTGTTCGCCGAACATGCAGACTATTTAATGAACGATATCCGGACCTACCAACAATGACTCCCGGAAAATTCGCAAGAATCGAAACTCGCTTTATAGCAACTGGAAGCGTAAGGGCAACTCAAAATAACCTAAAGCCCGTAACTGATAATGAAGATAACGTGGTGAATGTGTTGGCGTTTCTTCAAGCTTATCCGCGGAGTTCAATTTCGACAGCAGCGGTGGATTTGGGTATTTCAAAAACATCAATCCACAGAATATTAAAAAAACATGGAATGCATCCTTTTTGTGAGATAACTGTTCACGGATTACGTCTTGGTGATGAGGCAGACGTGTCAACTTTTGCGAATTTATGATTTTGAAAATGACCGAAGATCCGAGATTTCTTCATCAGATTATGTGGACTGATGAATCGAAATTCAGCAGGCAAGGAATTACAAATCGCCGAAATACTCACTAATGGGCACAAGATAATCCACATGTTATTAGGGAACATAATTACCAAGACCGCTTTAGTTTCAATGTTTTTTGTTTAATTATGGACAACAGAGTGGCTTATCAAGTGTACGATGAAAATTTAAATGCAGCTAGATATCTGGAGATACTGAGAGGGTTTGTTAGTGATTTTCTAAATGCCTTACCTCCACGTGATAGAGCAAACAGTTGGTTTCAGCTTGATGGTGCTCCAGCACATTCAACTATAGCTGTACACCGGCAATTGTCAATGATGTTCGAGGATCGGTGGATTGGCCCGCGGGGACCTTGGAACTGACCACCCAGATCACCCGATTTGACCCCCCTTGGATTTTTACCTCTGGGGTCGTATAAAAGAACTAGTGTACTTTAGGCCGGTACAAACTAGAGAGGACTTATTGAACCGTGTTCACCATGCGTTTACTAATATAAGTCCAGACGAACTTCGGAGATCTGTTTCGCGAGGAGTATATGACAGAGTTATTCAGTGTTTGAACCAAAATGGAGGTCATATAGAACAATTATTGTAATTTTACATTCTCTTATTATTTTTTGTCATTATGTTCCAATTTTTTGTTTTTATTTTATATTTCGTTCTAAATGTTATGTACTAATGTCATGTTCTAATTAAAGTAAATTTTTTACCGTTTCATTGATGTTTATTTGGCTTCGAAAGGCAAGCGATGTTTCGGTTTCTGCCAAAAAACCACATTAAAATAAAAAATTTGGATTAACAAGAAAACCACTGGAAATAGGTATAGGGAATGTTATAGCAAATCGATGCAGAATCAAATTCTGCATCCGACCATCCAATAAAATACAGGGTGTCCCATTTGAAAAAACGTGCTTTTTCAACTTTTAAAATGATGTAATTGGTCATTAAATTTTGGATACCCTGTATGCGATAAATCAGTTGTCAATATGGCATTCGAAAGTATCATTCCTGTGCTTCCGTCTACCCCAGAAGCGCTTTCCACCAATCGAAATTGGTTAAAGGGCGCAATGCTCAAAACAGGGCTACATCTGTTAAAATTTTCAAAAAAATCAAGATATCTAAGAAAAAATTGAAAATAGGTATAGGGAAACCTGATGAAAACCCACTATGAAATTTTCTCAGGAATCCAAAAATGAAATAATATACCGGGTGTTCCATTTAAAATAAGGAAGTTAATGGCGACTTCCGGTATAACCGGAAGTAGTATGATCTTGAAAATATTTTAAAATGAAAGAGAATCTTGAATAACCCTGGAACTCAAAATTTCAGAATTTAAGTTTTTTCTAACCACGAAAACTTCTAACGAACGGCTGTCGTGGAATACCCTGTATATTACGTTATAGTTACTGTATTGTGAGTAATTTTCTTTTTTGGTTATATCAAATGTCATTGACAGAAATAGATCCGGCAACATAAATAATACGAGTCGTCATGGATCTAGTATGACGTACAATTGAATGTAACGCGTTTTCTCTATACCTGGAATCTATGAATATATAAATTGCGAAACCTTATATGTACACTATTTAAAACCATATGTATATTTTAACGTGGCACTTATAGGAACATCGGATGCAGTCGGAACTCATACAATTCGAGAAAGAGGAGGCAGAAAAGAGACTCAGACTACCGGAAAAATCGGAAGAAGATCTGTCCTTGGTCGAAACAAAGTCTATCTCTCCCGTCGATAAAGTGATGGATGTTGTTAGAGCGGTCGAGACTCTCGCACACACTACTGACACCAATGCACCACCAAAATCACCCAGTGGTCAGAACGCCGAACTAAAAACCACCACAATAGTGATGAGCAAGCATACTTTAGCGCCACAAGCCACTACGGTAAGTGTTACGTTCCATCCATCATCTGTTTCATTTGATCCGTAATTGTTTCAAGTTCATACTTAGATGTTTTACGTTTGAATGTATAATTCCTTATTGAAACTTAAAATTCTGCAAGTGACCGATACGTTTCATATATTTAACATATAAATATTTGAATTAATAGCAACATTTTGTGTATTTTTGAAATTAATTCTTTCTACTCAATATTGTGTATTGCTATAGATCTGTCGGCCACTCATTTATATATAAACTTGAACATATCTGTCAAATTAAATGAACGATAGAAACCTTTACGAGTAACTCATCTAAGTATAAATACATAACTGTTTCGTATATTTGCGCATTACCAACAGACAGAGCGCGAAAAAGAACACGAAGGAACGGTATTTTAATGTTCTGTACTATAGGATTGCGAGAATAGTATACAAACACATCAAGTAAGTGTATATGGACACATACGATATTCACTATCATTGGTGGAAAAAATAATTTTGTAAATTGTCCTTCGTCATTAGTCAGAAGAGCTAGTTCCATGGCTCGAGACGTTATCGGTCATTAACAAGGTTCTTTTGGGTAAATTGATACTTTCTAAATGACTTCTAACTTGACGAATAAGTGAACAATTAAGCCAATCTAAAAAAAATGCTGTAAGTCATCCATAAATTGGCAGATGATTTGTTTGTTCACATTTTTAAATCCCTTGGATTTTTTTGTCTTTCCTATCACTAACAGATTTAATTTCTGTAAACCATCAGCATTGCAACATGCTAGAAATGTAAAGCATTCTTTGCTTATTTTTCGACATGATACAGTTTTCTCCTGAGCCAGTGTTTTTTCAGTTAAAATTTTCTAATACAGAGCACTTTCATCTGCAGTGTATATTTAAGTAGATGCGAGGTTTGATTGTGTTATCTAGTCTAAATACAATTAGGATAGGTTTGACAGCAAATTTACCGTTGGATACTTTTTCACCAGACATTCAAACCACGCAGACCATGCCTTTTTTGAAGATAGAGATCCAACCCACCTAGCTTTAATGTTATCTTTTCCATAGTTTCCGTTATAAAACTATTTTTCTTTGGAAGATAAAATTTCATAGGGAATTGGGACATGTTTTTCATCCTTCTGTACAAATCCATGCAGACAAAGTTTCTGTTTTTGGTTATTCGGCTTTTCGTATTTTTTTTTCTGGCGCTGGATCGAAATCAATTGTCAAATTTGTCAATAAATCTAAAAGAAGTAACACATAGCAAAAGTCCAAAATAGTCTTTAAAATAAATCATACCTTCTGATTTAGTCGTTGTTTTTGTATTGGAAATTGTTGGTATTCCTACCACGTATTCATTTGCTAACACTTTCCTGTTTCACCACGGGCTAGTGTTTCTGCTATTTTGGATTTTTGTTTTATTGTCAACTTAGTATGTTTTCTTTTAGAAGACATTTTAATATGTGTATTTATAAAAAAAATGTTATATATGTACTTGCGTAGCACATAAAATAACACATATGCAACAGCCAACAACTAAGCAATTATTAATCCTCAGACGCGATACGTAGCAGTCAAAATCTAACATATGGGAGTTCACAGAACAGCATGTGCCTTCGACATGCTGTTCTGTGAACTCCCATATGTTAGATTTAGATTAGATGCTGAATTTAGGAAATTAGAAGAATCCCCCAGGATAAGATAAAAATTATTCCAAATTTAACTCTAATTGCTTTTGCAGTTGTAATAAATATACCGTGCCTTCAAATACTTTCCGCATTATAGTAGGCTGTTTTTGAAGTTTTTAAGTAATCAATGTTGGTGTACATGCTAATTTTTTGAAAACTTCAAATTCTGACAGTTGTCATACTTAAAATCAAATTATACAGTGCGTTCATGATGAAAGGAACGAATTCGTTTAAAATTCAAGTAATTATTTGGAGAAAAACGCTCGGACAGGTCGATTAGTATTTTTAGTTGTGAATTTTTTGACATAAGAAAATTATATACAGGGTTTCTAAAGAAGAACATATGCAGCAATCATTGTTTTTTTTAAATGGAACATACTGTATATTATGCCATATTTGAATTGTATGGTAAATTGTCATCACTTTTTGTGTAACATACCATATCCCCAAAATCAGCGGTTTTCGGAATAATTACGTTTGAAATGTGATAAATTAAAAAAATACATGAAAATCGATTAATTTGAAGTAGAGTTTTTTTTGTTGAAGATAAAATTTGCAATACCAGGTTGTTTTTGTTGGCTTTTAAAAAAAATGTTCAAGGTGTCCTTGTTCAATTTAATCATTTTATTTCATTACCTACGTGTATTTTAATTTATCACAAAACTCATTATTCCGAAAACCGCTGATTTTGGGGATATGGTATGTTACACAAAAATGTGTTTAATGTGTTTAGAATTAACCCTACAATTCAAAAATGGCATAATATACAGGCTGTTCTATTTAAAAAGACCAATGATTGCTGCATATGTTCTTCTTTAGACACCCTGTATATAATTTTCTTATGTCAATAAATTCTAAACTAAAAATACTAATCGACCTGTCCGAGCATTTTTCTGCAAAGTAATTACCTTAATTTTAATCGAATTTGTTCCTTTCATCATGAACGCACTGTAGACGCACATTATTATTTACATGACATAACCAAACTATTACAATTATGCTCTGTCACCAACCATTAAAAAAAAAGCATGGCCGTCTCTAATGCGGAAAGTATTTGAAGGCACGGTATATACCGCGAGATCGAAAATTATATTGATAAAGGTTTGCCATGGAATGTAAAACGTCCGTCTTAAGGTGCCAGTCCACAATGAGAATATCTCATGAGATTTGTGTCTCATGCAATAAAAATCGCTTCAATTTCATTGTGGAAACGGTCGAAAGACCAATGAAATTGGAGTTGTCCTGCGATTTTTATTGCGTGAGACACAAATCTCATGAGATATTCTCATTGTGGACTGGCACCTTTAGATATCATTCTTTTGAGATAATTCTGATTAAATTATTAGGTTAACTGTCATACTGACATTTGACTGACATAAAATTTGTAAATATATGTTTATTTAAAATGATTTATGTACATATTTGAATAACATAACACGAAAATTATCCAAACATAAACGCTTACTATATTCCCAAATACCATTAACTAGCACACCTGTTCTAAAATACGCTTCAACCATGTAAGTTTTGTGTGCTGTTGTGTAAACCATAATTGAAAAACTACAAGATGTCAGAGAGAAGATATAATGACAATTATTAATGAGAGTATGACACTTAATGATATAACTGAAGACAGACGTTTTACATTCCATGGCAAACCTTTATCAACATAATTTTCGATCTCGCGGTTAGAGGTGGGTCGTTCGCGAACGAACCGGTTCAGTGAACCGAATCCCAGCAGCGAACCGAGACAGCCGGTTCATTAAATTACAGTGAACCGGATCTCGACTCACTTGGAAAGTAACTATGCGCGCGACTGCACCGACCTGATAGAACAGTTCTAACGTAATTCGATCCGCTGAACCGCTTCGGTCGCGAACCGAGAGAGCCGGTTGATAATGAATCGGATCTCGGCTCACTTGGGAACGCTTGGGAAGTAACTTTATCCGCTTCGGTCGCGAACGTATCAAAACCATTAAGGAACCTACTGTACGACTGGCTGCCGAGAATCGACTGAGTAATTTGGAAATTATAGTTTAAATACGGTCGCAGGACGGATTGAAAAATAAATATTGATATTATATAACAGGGAGGGTACGCACTACGCATAGTCCGGGAGGTAGCGTTGCAAATGAAAAAGTCATAGTAAGCCGGCTGATTTTGATATTGGTAGTTGATCTCGTACAACTAATCAGTCAACCGACCGTCAGCTGCTCAAGTAGCGGTGGGTCTGGGTATGGGGGGCCGTGAAAGTTGTAAAAAAAATTAAAATTTTAAGTAATAGTACGCCGGCTGAAACTTTTTTTATAAATAGTTGACATCATAGTGAGTTGAATTCAAATCGTCAGCTGCATCGTGGAGGGGGGATTATGCGTCAGCTGCTCGCATGAACTTGTAAAAAAACACGTGAAATAAAGTTATAGTACGCCGCATGAAATTTTACTAGGTGATTGTTTAAATAATTAAAAGTATGAAAACAAGAATCAGCCTGTAAAAGCAAATATTATTCGAGCTACGCACGGTATCTTTCAGGGTCCAGCTGACAGTACTCCCCCCTGCTCGCACTCTGCTGAATGCTAATTTCCCAGACGTAATTATTAAACTATGGTATTGTCAAATTTCAACCGGGGTAGTGACAAATGAATGACAATATCGGGAAAAAAGTAATATGTGTAAAACTATATTATTATCTAAATACTGTGACTTACATACAGGGAGGACGCGCGGGTTGGAATAAATTTATTTAAAATTTTTTGTTTTGTTTTATGGAAAAACGCTCGGATAGGTCGATTTTTATTTTTAGCTGCGGTTTTTTTGATGGTAAATTGATGTACAAAGGGTGGTCCAAAAATAAGTTACGACCATCAATTTTTTTTTTTCAAATGGAAACATGTTTTTTATTTAATTTGTTAATTATACATCGAATTCTAAGTATGTTTCATGTACCATGTCCTATACCCAAACTCAACAGTTATCGAGAAATGTACAATTGAACATATCAATAACTGCATGTTCAATTGTAAATTTTTCGATAATTGTTGTGTTTGGGTATAGGACATGGTACATGAAACATACTTAGAATTCGATGCAGAATTAACAAATTAAATAAAAAATATGTTTCCATTTGAAAAAAAAATTGATGGTCGTAACTTATTTTTGTTGTTTTTTATTTAATTTGTTAATTCTGCATCGAATTCTAAGTATGTTTTATGTACCATGTCCTATACCCAAACTCAACAGTTATCGAAAAATTTACAATTGAATATGTTCAATTGTACATTTCTCGATAACTGTTAAGTTTGGGTATAGGACATGGTACATTTTTATACAAGTTCATGCGCATAGCTGACGCGTAATCCCCCCTCCACGATGCAGCTGACGATTTTATTTCAACTTACTATGATGTCAACTATTTATAAAAAAAAAACCAGCCAGCGTACTATGACTTTATTTAATTCTTTTTTTTTCACGTTTCGCCGCCTCTTACAACTACACGCACCACGGGTGCGTCAGCTGACGCTTGGTTTAGTTATTAGTAATAACATACGTATCGAAAAAGATAACAGTCGATCGGCGTAAAATCACTACCTAAAATGCAACGCTACCTCCCGGACTAGCACTAAAATAAGAACTACATGAAATTTTACATCGCCGGATGCGATTTCACAAATTTACTATGCCTTTGTGCGTCTAAACTTGAGTATGCTTTCCTTGTTTGGTCCCCTATTTATATTAGTCAGATTTGAGCAGTTGAAATGGTGCAGAGACGGTTCCTAAAATATCTCTATTTGAAAGGGAATGGTTCCTATCCTATGCCAGGTTTTTCTCATGGTCTTTTATTATTATTTATATAAAATGTGTTATACATTCAATGTCAAATGTATTAATGTTGATATGCACCATGCACCGTTATGGCTGGATTGTTAAATTCACCTACTTTTAGTTATGTTTTCATTACTTTATTTCTTTTAGGCACTTATTCCTCTTTTGAGATTTGTTGTCTGTAAAGACTGTAGATGGGCTTTTTAGAATTACGTTTAACATATGCTTGTCATACATTCTATGTAATTTTGTCCTGTAATTGGATTATTATTAGAAAACTGTTATTTTATTAGTAAACGTGTTACTTCCATGTTCCGTATTAATAATGATATTTTTTATACAAAAATTATTGAATGGCAAACTTTAGATACTTTTGTGCTCTCAATATATCTGTCTAGAAACATGACTAGGGAGATGTTTGCAAAAAACTATTTTTCCATAACAGAAAATGTCCAACTTCCTGTAAAAATTTTTAAAATAATTTTTTATAGAAAATGGTTCTAAGTTACTTATGCGTACTATGGTATTCTATGGTATTCTACAGGAATTTGTCTAAAATTTTATTTTTTCGCTGAAGTAAACTACTCACTGAAAATCTAATCAGATCTCCGGAGAAAGATTATGTTCCTAAGTATAAAGTTTGGTATTGAATCTTTTTCTGTTTGGCCGCTAACGTGATGACACACAGTGAAACAGACAGACATATTTTAAAAAGCACTCATTCAATATTAAGACACTTCACAAGGTGGACATCTGCAAAGATTTCAAGGCCATAAATGTCGTCGTCACAATATTTCCTCATGTTGCAAGCAGTACTTTAAGTAAAGCAAAAGTTACCAATACTTTTAAAAAAATACCAACATTTCAGAATAATCAATCAGACAAATAAACTGCTAAAAGAATCTGTAATAAAGTCAAGGACAATAATCTATAGGAAAGGTAATATTTCTGTAATTTTAACTTGTTTCTTGTTATTGTACCGATATAATAGTGAATATCGTTTGTGTCCATATTACATACTTTATGGAACTTATTAAGAGTTTGTGTTTTTTGTTGAGTATGGTACGAAAGTTTACATTTTTTTCCTTCTCTGTCTAAAGCATATGTATTGCTTCTTTGTAAGTAGTTACATGTTCCAAAACACATACATATCGATGTACAGTGTTAATTTGAGTGTTCCCTTTTTATAATTTACGCATCTTTGCTACTGCGCCCCGAATATAATTTATACACTAATTACTATTATTCTTTATATGTATTTATATTTTTTTAAGCTATAGTATCATTACCCATTTCACGAATTCAGCATGAATGTAACTGCATGAAATATTCACTGCAATATATGAAGTTTAGAATACAACATAGTACATTAAAATTTGTCAAGGGCGTATGTCCCAGTTTTTAAAAAGTTCAAATGCGTGTTTGAATAATTTTGATGTACTATGCGCACCGTAATAGGGAAATAATGGGTGTATTTAATTGATTTACTATTCGGCCTTTTGTATTGTAGTGAATTTTAAGTTTTACAATGTGTGGCCCTGCTTGAATTCAACATAATTGTCAAATATAATGCGCATATTAAAGGGTTACAATTAATCAACTTTAACATAATATGAATTACTAGTTATTAATTATGTATCATCATATGGTGTTCATTTTGTACATTAAATATCTGGTGTCCGGGCAATGAAAGAAAAACGGAATATCAGAAATCGGTAGCTGTAATGCTAAAAAAAATATTCCGAAAATATAAAGTCTTTATTCGTAAGCATACGACAGAAAAAAAATTATAAAAAATTCAGTTGGCCTTATGCCGAGCCTGGACGACAGAGGCATGAACGAGGAAGACGTTTTCCAAGTTGCCGATTTAATAATAAATGAACATTTTCGAAATTGTAATGCGTAAATCAATTACAGACACCCGTTATGTGATTGTATTACATTCATTTACTTCTAACTGTATCTATTTCTTGCAGACACGTGAAAGATCTAAACCATAACAATTAAGAAACTATGAGGTCATGTTGTAAAAAAGCGACAGCATCGGCATAAATAAACAGTACATAAAGTTTAATTTTTAAGTAATCGTAAACACTGGTGCCGTTCATCCCAAAAAGTATAGTAATTTTAAAAATAATAAATAAAACTGAAGATGCCAATTTTTTTACGTAACACAAGTGATGAGCATCAAATCAATATTCTGCATTCTGTGTCAATTGCGTTTTGGGTCTGGAATCTAAACACGTGACTTCTATGCGAACTTGATAGCTGTTAACTGACTGCCAGTAGTTTCGGAACAGTTAATTTCTTTATCCGTTTTTGTTGAATTGTTGAATGTTATCAAATATATATGATGAATATTGCCATTGAAATTGTATAAAAATTCGTTGACATTCCTATTATAAAGTATAGAAGTTAGTATTTTAAGACAGAATTCTGTTATAAAAAGTTCTGAATGAAATCACAAAGTAATCAGTCACTATTTTATCGGTAAGGGACTAAGGAGACCATAATTCAGTCACTGTCAGTAAGTGTTTGCTACTCGCCTAAACAACATGTGTTTACCAGTAGTTTTGATAGAGTAGTCTATTGGAGCCAGTGCTTGATTATTATCTATCATACTCTTGCAGAACTGATTAAAATAACGACTGTGCTTACTCAACACTAACAACAGTGCTATACCTTCGAACCAGGGTTTATTAAAAGAACAGACTATAAACGTGTGGAGTTCCTGTAACGGTAAAATTCCTCAAAATACAATTTCAATGTTCAATAATGACAGTACGAGATTATGATAATATAAGGACATTTTATAAATACTGTTGAAGATAATTTACATAATATGATAGTCATTATTGTGTGCAATGTTATTTTGCCATTAATGTCGAACACATATTAATAACTGTAAATCTTATTTCCAAAAATAGCCAACATATAAAGATTTTGTTCAAAGCAAAACAATACATTGATCTGGTTATATAAGAAACTAAACTTAATCGATGTGCTGGACGCGGGTGGTTGATAATTGTGCTCCAAAAATAGTATAAACTTAAATTCAGATTATTACTCGTTCAGTTTTAAAATTTAAAAAATCGATAGATACACGTAGTAAAACATTTCCTTAGGAGGCCCAACGAATCTTTTTCTCTGTCCTGTGCTTTAGCTCTTTTATATCTCTACATCGTAAACAAATTATCCTATTTTAAATTCGTCAATATTAAATAGCAAACCTGCCTTATTATTCGACATGTTGTCTAATAATATTTAATAAGGTGACCTAAAACGAGAATGCAGGACGATGAAATACGATTCGTCCAACTAATGAAGAAACGAACAATTTTATTCAACGTTTCTCCTTTCAAAACGTTGAATATTGCATAAGTAAAATTCACAGAAAGCCATGTTTTTGTAATTGTTTACCTAAGTTAGTGGAATAATCTTTTATCTTCCTACATTATCATACTCGATTCACTATGGTTACTCAATTGAAAGTAACGCATGAATTATTTCCAAGTGCTTTTTACTTCATATTAAACATTAGGAGACAAAATTTTCAATAGGGTAGGATTTAAATCCCTTTTCACAACATTACTTAGAGGGTCTCGACCTAATTATTATCCAAATGTTAATTCAACGCATGTGACTCGCTACGCCTGCGCAATCAAAATGTCCCCAAAAAGCCGGGGAATTTAAACTTAATTAAAGAAACCAATTTTTAAATGAAGTTTAAACTGATGATGCACTACCGAAAACGTAAAACAGAGAATGGGCAAAGGAGAACCAGGACAATACGGTTATAAAAAACTGTAGTGGCAAGTATTAAAACTAAAAACTATAAATTTTGACTCCTGGAGACGACGTATCTGTAATGTGATCAAGATCTAGCAGGGTTAATATCTTAGATAAAATTAAGGACAGGTATTCAAACTGGTATGAGTATCTGGAAAGGACATCAGAAGATGCCCATTAAAATTATGGCATTGGAAATTTGCAGCAGATGAAACATTCAGAAGAAGGTATGGTGCTTCGCAAAACAGTCGCCTTATATTACTAGCTTTTGTGTCACGATCTTTGTATACTTGATCTGTGTATACTACTCAAATCTCACCCTGGTCGAAGCACTCTTATCGATCTAAAATACAAGATAGCTCGCTGCCGCTATAACCCTTGCGGAGCAGGAATGGTTCGAATATACCGTTTGACTGAAATAAAAGTAGATATAGGGAAACACAGACACGCACACACGTGCATGCAAACATGAAATGGAGGGGTACGATAATAGGGGAATACACATGAGTTCATATCGGGCGGACACCGGATACCGAGACCGAGGCTTCAGTGCAAAACATTGAAAGCTGGTATGCAGACGTTTGCTTTAAGGAATTGCTCCGCTATTTTGGTAATTGATGTATAATGTATTAACAGTGAACTGAAACAAAACTATAAAAATTGTAACTAAAATAAAATTCTCACATTTAAAACGAAACTAAATATTATAATGAACTATACAAATAAATTTTGCACGTCTTTGTACGAATTATGCTTCGCATACCATAACACAATCTGTATTTTTTCCTCGACAGCTAAGGGCATTTTATTTTAATATTTGCGAGTTTGCTCAGACACAATGTAAGTTCCTGCTCTAAAGATACGTAACGAATGCCATGTGCGCATGGTGTTCGCGCTCTCGGGGAGGTGGTGTGGGTAAACCAAGAGCCACATTCTTGAACTGTTGTACACATACATACATAGGTACATGTTTATGTGTGTGTATTTGAAGATGCATATTAACTTTGAACTACGACAATCTGTATATCTTAGAAGGACGCTCGAAAATGACGCCACCGCTTTATTCAGTGTTCCACCCAAGAGGAGATTTCAAAGGTGTTCAACCACAAATCAGAATCACAAAAATAACGAGTTATTTAAAAATTAAGAATTGATCAATGTAACAGTATGCGACGTGAAATGATTTTTCCAGTAAAAATATATAACAAAGCTCGTCCCTTTCAGGGTTGTATCTGAACGCTTATTTTTGTAAATTTGTAAGACGAAGTTCTGTAACCGTAATATTAATTTTTTTTGAGAATACATATTTATATTTACACTGCAATAATGTTGCTTCTATAATACATGGGCAAATGTTAAAATACCCAAACAAATTGTAATAATTTAAAATTTTAATTAGTTGCAATTATAAAATATTATATTTCTACACTTGAATGTATCTTTTATGTAGTTAATATATACTTATATACGAAGAATATAGGAAGCTTTATGATCGTTTTTTAAATTCAAAAAAAAGTAGTTGTTTGTGTCAAGGCAAGAAACGTGTAAAAATATTATACTATATTATTCCAAATCACGTGGTGTTCTTTTGTAGATTATCTGAAACTCGTAAAGTTAATTACACTTTAATTAATACCAGCAGTATCATCTATTATATAAATTTGCGGTACTAGCAAAAACAAATACCCGAAAGGGTATCCAAGTAGAAACTATGTATATACATATATATTACAAATAACATATATGAGAAAGAATTTCTAGTTTCCTCTGACCCTTTTTGTCACCTGTTTTTAATTTTAACTCTCTGTTTGTGTATTTGAAAGAATACAGAATTTTTATTCTTACTAACTGTTACCGTCCTCTTGCCGTGTAATTGACCTGGCAGAAGGCACTACAAATGACGCTGGTGGTAACTAAAGTATATTCATCCATTCGGAAAAATGGGGATGAGCCCGTTTGTCTGATCTAAAATATCTGTAACTTCGCACAACAAAAACTGCGAAAGTTTTGGAGGGTCTTGGTGAGACGTCCTCAATGTGCCTTACCTTTACTTCCCTAGGGTACGGTGGTTAAAATGAAGAAGGGTCCTGCCACTAACCAGATGGTCGTAGGTCTCCTCTAACACAGATGGATGAAATATAGGCACCAGCTTCCTTAGGAATAAACTCCACCCCTAAATGTCACTAGTTCCGGAACCAAGAACAGTTAGAGTACGCCAGGTTGTAAAGATCAGTCAAACACGAGATAAACAAACAATAACAAAATTTATTAAACTACGTTGTTCAAAGGAAAAGAATAATTTTAAATCCACAGAAGGAGGAACATTAGGTTTGAATATAATTTTTTGAAAGACGTAAGTGCGTTTAAAAGTAAATTTATGAAACGTGATTACAAGTGTGCGCTTACAAAGAAGCATGAATTTATTTATTTATTTCTTTAAATTTAAATACATGTGCACCTAGGTGTTGGCCACCTGTATGTGCAATTACATTATAAATTCTAAGAAATGTAGTAACCTAATATGAATACATATTTCGTGTACAAAAGTGTACGTTACTAAAACTAACTAACTAACTATAACTATAATTATTTCATGAAGAAGTAACTTGTGTCCTTAAAACATCCCCGTTAACGCCTCCAAGTTAATAAAAATAAAGTTTCTTAAGTGCATTACGTATGTTTTTATTCTTTTAATAATTTTTATTTCAGGTAAAATTTTGTTGTATAGTTTCGGTCCTACGTAACAAAAGGATCATTGGTAAAATGTGGTATTACTTGTTGTTGTTTGCAGACATCCTATTATCCTGTTTCTTGTAAGGTATTTATGATTTACAGACTCTCTTATTTCAGGATGTTTATGAAGAAAAGTACATGATGTCAGTATATATAAAGATTTGATGTTAAGTATGTCTACGGAATATAACTGTATTGTTGGATAAAGTCTATCTTTCCTGTATATTGTTTTGAGCAACTAGCTTTGAACAGAATTTAAGCATTTTAGAGTGTCATTATAGGCTCCGCCCCAAGCTATTATACCATATCTTAGTACTGATTCCGCCAGGCTTCTGTAGAGCATGATTAATAATTTTCTGTTTAACATTTAACGTATTATATAAAATTTATGTATAAGATATCTAATTTTTTTGCAGATATACTCTATATGTACCATCCATTTCAGATTTGCATCTCTATATATTCCTAAATATTTCACCTGGTCTATTTCCTTTATTACCTTGTGTGTGTTCCTTATGTTTAATTCTTCAAAGTTGGGACGTTGTTTAGTTGTGATGGAGAAACATACGTAATGCGTTTTCTTTATATTAAGTGATAATCTAAAAGATTCTAGCCAATTTGATATTTGAATTAATCCATTCTCTGCATATTCCTTAACATCACTCCAAGTGTTCCCGTTGAATATCACTGCTGTATCATCCGCGTATGATATAATTTTTCCATAAGATATATTTATTTTCGTTAAAGTGTTAATGTATAATATAAAGAGAATTGGACCCAATACAGTGCCCTGTGGTATGCCAATTTTTATTGTTCTAGGCTGGCTTAGTGTGTCCATTATTTTAACAATTTGTGATCTTTCGGTAAGATAACTGAATACAGAGAAAGGTAAAAAAAACTTGATTAAAAATAAGGAAGCAATCATATAGTAAAATTACACTTGAAATTAGATTGTGAGAACAAGATCTTGTTTTACAGAAATTCACAATTGTGCATCTACAGCTTTCACACACTGTAGATGTATAACATGAAGGCACTAGAAACAAAATTTAATTGCAGTAATTAACTAAATCGTTACTCAACCCTTGCTTCGGCAGTAATATTGCTTAAATTAACTATTAATCACAAAATTTAAAATTAGCAAAGGTTCAATTTGCATTATAATATTAGAACAACGCTCTTTAAAAAAAAACACTGGAAAAAATTACAAGAGCTTAGATATGACTTAAACCTCCGATGTCATTAACTATCGGGGCGAAAACTAACATTTATTGAGCAAGATTCTTGAAATAAATTTACGAAATTAATCTTCGTAGGTTGACTATGCATTAATTAACGTATATTACAAATTCATCCCTCCAAGGAACAGAAATACATTAAAAAAAGGACTTAGCTTGTGAGACAATACAGTGTCCACGGAAATGGAAATTCTGGGGGGTGAACCTCCCTCAAAACGATCTCAGAAGCGGTAGGTATGGTCGGGTGGTCGATTAAACTCCCAGCCACAGGATAGATGCGGGAATAGTTCATTTATCCAGACTTCCTCATAATTACATATTCATCATAAAATGGCGGCAGTAGAAATTGGTGCACATGTTAAGCGATTCGCTCGGTAGTTGTGCTGTACGGAAAAAAGGAAAAAGGGAAAATGAGACAAAATGCGTTACTAAAAGTCTTAAAATGAACACTAAAGCTTACCAGCGAATAAGAGTCAAATTATAAAAATCCGAACAACGTTGATAAAGAATACGATATATATTAGTACTTCTACTCGAGAATCTGCTGTTACTTAGCGAGATTACAAATTATACGGCACTTAATTAAATCAAAAACTAATGCAGAAAGTACTTCGGACAATTATGACTGCTTCTTAACAGATTGACTAACAAAATGGAAGTGTTCTTAACCGCAGGCGGAAAAATGGCTTAACATCGTGCGGGCTAGCCGACAACGCCATCTCGACAAATTCAACGATAACTACACTATTTGCCAAACGGTTACTAAGTAAGAGATGAGGGAAAGAACATAGTAGAGGGTAATTAATAGAAATAATGGAAAATAACTAACCCCAAAAATTAAGAAACATAATACTTAATTGAAATTAACTTCATATAAGCGACACATAGGTATATACAAAGCGGGAGTAACCCTAGACGCCGATAGATGTCCGTACATGTAGAAATTAACATTAAATAATTACAAATAAAATAAAGATGGAAAATTAAACCATAATATTCTAAGATAAAAAGGAAAACAACCCAAATTATACTAGGTAGAAATTCAAAATAACTCGCGTGAGAATATACAGCTCTCTCAAAAATTAAATGAACTAAAAATTCCAAAATATTAATAACTTCAACTCAAAATAATGGGGACATATAGAGTACCAAAAAAAGGTGTAACATTACATCTCGTTTAGATAGATGATCGCACAAATAACTACGAACGCTTGACGAACTGAAGAAACGGGGACACGCTTTTAACGTCTTTGTCGCTTTTCTGTGGTCGTTGTTGACATGCAAATATAACACAAAAATCATCCATATGTCGATAACTGAGAACAACTAAGGGTTATCACCAGAAGATGGCGCGGTAATCCCAGAAAGTAAATAAATAATAACCAGAATGCAAAATTCTAAACTCAAAATAAATATTTTAATTCGAAATTAACATTGACATGTCAAATCAAATATTATAAATGTTACAACTTGTCACTGATGACGTCTCTGAACGAATTGTGATGCGATCACACAGACATTTACCAACCATATCAAACCACCCTCGTATGTACTTTGCCGATTTCTAAATAACAAAAGGAATCGAGGTAAACGTATACGATTCTTTATAAGAAGCACATAAGCATCCCAGTATACCATACAGGGTTAGTTAAAAGTATGGAGACGGCGATTTATTGTCGTTAATATTCATTTTAGAGAATTATGTTCAATATAAAAGTTTGTTAGGATATTTTGATCTACATTTGAGAATATTTGAAATTTTTTTTTCTTCAATTGTTTTTTAGTTATGCCTGTCCGCGCAGTTTTTTCAAATGGGAACTAGTAAATTTTACTCTACCATTCCATAGAGATTTTTTTTCTCTTTACAATAATATTTTTGTTTTTTTTAAATTCATTTTAATAACTTTTACAAGAAAAATTAAACAAATTAATAACAAAGTAAATTAAAGTAAAAAAAAAAAAAAAAAAAAGTAGCTTCGTCAGAGAAAAGTATATTGTTGACAAAATTTTCATTATTATTGCAAATATTAAACATTTCTTCAGAAAATTGTAATCTCCTATCAAAATCATCTTCCGTTAACTCGTGTACAAGGTGTACCTTATAAGGTTTATACTTTTCACTTTTTAAAAATGATACGATCGATGACTGCGAAATATTGAAATTGGCCGCTAATTGATTGGTTGATAAATGAAGATCTTCAGATACAGCCAATAAAATATCCAGTTTGTTATCATTGCTTTTTGCTGTTCTAGGTCTACCACTCCTTGGCAAATCTTTAACGCTACCAGTTTGTTCAAAGCGTCTTAAAGTTTTACCAACAACGGATTTAGAAATTGGATTTCTATTTGGATGCGTATCATTAAATAAATTACAAACGTCTTGTAAACTTCTGCGTCTATCTCCATAACCCAACATCATAAGTATTTCAATTCGTTCATGTTCACTTAAACTCGCCATTGTTAATATTAACAGCAACAAATTGCACAAATGAATTATTTCTGTCAAAGATTTGACGTACACAATAACCACTGATAAAATTATGTCGCTCAAGTTTGTTTATCGCATCGCTTCTGTCTATCTGCGATGTACCGAACATCTGTGAAACACTTGAACCGGCCTTTTCTTATAAAAAAAAGTTATTAAAATGAATTTTAAAAAAACAAAAATACTATTGTAAAGAGAAAAAAATTCTCTATCGAATGATAGAGTAAAATTTACTAGTGCCCATTTAAAAAAACTGCGCGGACAGGCGTAACTAAAAAATAATTGAAGAAAAAAAAATGTCAAATATTCTCAAATGTAGATCAAAATATCCTAACAAACTTTTATATTGAACATAATTCTCTAAAATGAATATTAACGACAATAAATCGCCGTCTCCATACTTTTAACTAACCCTGTATAATTAGAGCCTTGATATCCATCTTACATGTAACTATTTGTTTTGTATTATTTATTTCTGCTTTAATTGATGATTAGCAGAATATCCCAGCGTTTTTGGAATTAAGATTTGCTTGCTATGTAGGTAATTTACAAGAATACGTATTATTATGTTATCTCAGGAATCATAAAACATTAATATATACCTGATGTTGAGATGCTTTCATTGTATTTCAAAAACTAATCAAAGTGCATCAAATTTACAAGGTTTCATACGTTTGAAGACAGTGCCTCAGGGGTTGGTCACATTGCCTGGTAAACAAGACGTTTGAGTCGAACCTCACTCCAAAAAATTATCGTATTCTAAGAGCAATTATTAATATTACGGGGGGGGGGGTGATTATATCTAAGTTATTAACTGGTATTTTCATTATCTATTTCTTGTTCAATTTCTCTCCGTAAGAATCGACGTGATGCACTTCTCTCTCCACTATTCACTTTGCAAGCCCTTGATCGAAATATATATTCTGTGGCAAGAATTTTAATTTCAAACTTGTATTAGTGGTAATAAAATTCAAAAAAATTGTATGATAAACTCTTATTTTTATATTATTTATTGTCTACCATTTCAGTAGTATGTTGTCTTTCAAGAATTAAACAAATAAGCATATAGATCATCTTTATCTTCGATTAACACAGCCCTGTTTTAACTACCGCTAAAATCAATTGTCTCGCATAAACTTATTTTTTGTTCAAAATTAAAAAAACAATAAATAAAACTAATAATATCTATTTGCTTGGTGGAATCTGGAGTTTTTGAAATACAAAAGTATCAAAATAAATGGATTCATGCAACATAATATACACTACTGTAATTAAACATTCAGAACATGGGTACCAAATAAATATAATATTGAATTTGTAGTTACTTATGTGATACTAAATGAGTTGCATAATTTATAAACATCGTGTCTGTGGATAAAATTATTTTCATATCGATATGGAAAATATATTAAAAACTTTAGAAATAAGGCCTTTTTGTCACGATAACAATTTTGATTCTAAAAATGTCAACAAACTTTGATTACATATTCCATTTGTATCAAAAGTATTATGTTAAAGTTACTGTTTGTAATACCAACATATATTTTTTAAAAAATGGTAAAATACTAGAGAGAAATATGTACAAACGTTATTGTCCGATTTCATTACCGAGTGTAAACGATTTTGATTTTTTTCCTTAGATATGTTGAGTAAGTATCTTTAAAATCAAAAATTGTCAAATCAAAATTCGAGTAAAACATGTCATCAATAAATAAGGTGCAGATGACCTATGCCCGGTAGCGTCACATAAAACGATAGGTTTAATGCACAAGAAGAAAAACACGTTTTATACCGTGAAAAGAAATAATCGTCTCGCATGGCGGCGGGTATTTACAACAAAAGACGTAAGTGATTACAGAAGTGTCAAATACATTGGAGCAAGGGCGTTGCATAACTGTGTGATATATAAAAAAGGGAAAAATAATAGTTCCGCTATTCAAACGTGCACGCTTGGAGTAGGCGTTACAATGTAATAAAACATATGACAAACGTCTGCTAACACTAACACGACTGGTACCACGCGATCATTTAAATTCTAAATTATAGCAGGCGGGATTTTTTTTATTAGGTTGTCCAGAATGTCAATTATTGATTAATTGAAATTTGCGGTTATGTTATACTTTGTGACATTTGTGAATCTTATGTGTAATCGATTTAAATTTAATGGAAATGAAAGCATTATAAGATAAATTAGTTTTATTGTGAATTACAAAAGGTGTTCAAAGTGTTCTCCCCCTGTTGCAATGCAACTGTTAACCCTCCGTTTCATATTTTCAAAAGCATTTGCCAACATCTGAACGGTTATAGCGTTACATGCATTAGAAATTGCCTCTTGTAGTTCTTCAAGATTTTGTGGGTTATTTTTGTAAACTGTGTTTTTCAGATACGGATAAATGAAATAATCAAGAATCGTTAAGTCCGGACTGCGAGGCGGAAATTCAATGACTCGATTATCATAAAACTCGCGAATTCGAGCCATACTTTCCCATGTTTTGTGAGCTGTTGCATTGTCCTGTTGGAAATACCCATGTAAAAGTTCGTCATCATGAAGATTTTGTAAAAACGGTTCAAGTAAATTATTTCGATATCTCTCAGCATTTATCGTTCCTTCAAAAGACACAGGTCCAAATATACACCTTCTAGAAACCGCTAGCCAAACACCAATTTTCTGCGGATGGAGAGGCGATTGAATAAACTCATGAGGATTCTCCGAAGACCAAATACGCATATTTTGTTTGTTTATATAGGTGAAACCATGCTTCGTCAGAAAAAAATGTTAAATCCAAAGTGTTGTTGTTATTTAAATTATTCAAAAACCACTGACAGTATTCTATTCGTACAGGAAAATCTCGAGGCAATAGCTCTTGAACGACGTTAATCTTATAATGATAAAGATTTAAATTTTCTTGTAAAATTTTTTGACAAGTTCCATATGAAAGGTTTATTTCTTGGGCTAATCTGCGAAGAGATTTTTTGGGAGACTGTTCCATTCTTTCTGCAACATCTGCCACAATCTCAGGAGTCCTTTTTTTGGGCGCGCCACTACCAGCTTTCCTACCTACAGTTCCAACATTACGAAATTTCGCCACACATGTGTAAATTTCTTGGACTAATTTTTGATAATCCGCAGGAAAATTAGGGAAGGCATTTTGAAAATCATTGATGCAGTGCAGTACTGAATATGTCCATTCACCATTCTCTTGTTCGGCGTTTTTAAAATAACTTTCAGTAAGAAGAATCTTATGTTCTAAATCAAACATTGTGAAACGTCACTTTAACAATTCAAATTGTAAATTAGTACAACTTAATTTAAATTTCACAAACTGCTCTAATTTAGAATTTAAATGATCGCGCGGTATTTAATCTCGTTTAATAATTGTAATTAAATAGTATATTACATACTGAGGTGGAAAGTGTTTCATTACTGTCGAAAGATTAAGTAGTTTAGTTTAGTAGGTTAACTTTATCTCGAGTCAGGCATCAAACTTCTCACCGAGGTTTGTATACTATTTTATTTACAACCATGATTATTATTATATTTATTTGCGATAGGAAATCCGGTAAAACTTTTGACATATCGAGTTTTCAGATTTGTGGATGTTCTAATGTAAACGTCAAACAAATAAACGTCATTTTTTTGAAGGCTTTGCTACTCAACATTTATTTTATAATCTAATAAAATAAATGTTAAGTAGCAAAGCCTTCAAGGACCGCACTTCACTGAAACTGAGGGAAACAGACCTACCATAGCAATCCATACATCTTTGCTTGAATGGAGAAATACAAGAAATCACTATTTCATCAGATCAGCAGTAATAGGGCGGCGGCCTGTCTATATGGATTCAAGCTTCCAATAATTCGAATGTAACAATTAATTTTAATAAATAAGTTTTTGGCGTCTTGTTAATTAAAATGTGGTTGGAAACCCTTTTTAATGTATTATCAAAAATAAAGATAAACTTACTTACTTCGCACTACTTGGTTGTTCAACGTCCGTCGTCTTAATATCTGGGCTTGCATCTTTTATGATATTTGCAAAAATGAAACAGAAAAACAGCTGGACACATAAACACGAAAGCTAGACTTACAGCATTCTATATAAGCGTTTAACATTACATATAAAATGATAATGCAGGTATTAATTTGGTGTGCCATTTTCCTTGTACACAATGTATAACAAAGCATAAGTGTTGTACTGCATCCGTCAGTTCTGTATCAAAGGTACAGTTTGTGTGTTTACAACCTCACAATAGAATCAATTTTGTAACAAAATAGATCTAAAAGTTTCTTAACGACGAATTTTGTTCTTGTATCAAAATTGTCATCGTGACAGATGGGCTTGGGGCACTGGATTGGAGAGCACTTTTTAATAGATAATATTACTTTCTTTTAAAAAGATGTACAACCAAATTCATTATTGAAACGTGAATCAAAAACTGCAGGCAGTCCGTCTACAAAACATCGTATAATTATAATGGACCAAAAATTAACATAGTATATAGTACTGTCATTAAAAGAAAACATTCTTCCAGTGTGAAAAGCGGCATATTTATGTTAAAGTACGGACTGTGCCAAATTGGTCGCTTATATAAGCATGAGGTGGTTATTTGTTAATATGCTAATAAAACAAAAGCCACTGTATTTGTATCTTCCATCGCTTCTCTCTTATAATCAAAAACATACAATTTGCCTGCTTTCAAAAAAGACAAAGGTATTCTAAATAATAATATACCACAATTCATACAATCCTATTGCAACTAGGTAACTTCTATTTTTTCATACTTTCATTAGCTACTTACTATTCGCCTTCACTTATTGAAGATGTCCGTTACACATTAATTATTTGTTTGTAATAGTGTAATGTAGTATTTTTTCTTCTATCCATAGCTTTAATATTTAATCTAACTATTATTATTGCCCGAATAACCTTTCCCTATACTTAAATATTGCATGTAATAGTATAATTTTAGGTCCATTATACTTAATATTTACTACGCCTATTCTATTATACAAATATATTATTGTATAGACATTATTATAAATCATCCATGTTTTTATATGTATAATTGTTGAGAATTCATTGTTACTATTTGTTAAGTTTCAAACTTAAAAGAATATTATATATACTTATTGATATGGTTCAGCGCCCCACTTTGGGCGCCAATAAGTTATGGTTCGGCTGAATCATATCATTTACTTCAACAACAGCGTGGGGCTTTTCTAACTTCTCTTCTTTTGATTCAACCGCACCATAACAATATGTAATGTACACCAAAAAATCGAGTGTGAGTATGTTTGTTGAACCAAAAGGGTAACATTCTTATTTCAACTACTGTATGTCATATGCATGTGTTTATTATTATACTTTACATATATGAAAGGGTCTGTAAGATTAACTGACTTAAGTTATATAATCTTCCAGATTATTCCAGCGAGTCGCAAGACTAGTGTAACATGTTTTATATCTGTGTTCTGTATGTCATTATATTCGATATTATCCTGTATTTTATGGGAATCAATTATGTGTGATGTATAAAACTGTGAAATATATAATCTATTTTGTTATACATTCTGTTGCTTTTTGTGATTTATATCTTTACGAGTTTGTCCGTTAAAAACGTGCAGTTAATGTTGCTGTGTATACGCCTGTGAAGTTGCAAGATTATCGCTATTTGTGTGGTATTAAAAAGGTATCAAAACTTGCAAGAATAGATTGAAACGTTTCGAGTTCCCAATGATATAAATGAAATACTTTTTTACAATATTTTTTTTACCACTTTTATTTATGCATTGCAGTTTTAACTCTGACTCATTTTCAAACAGTATTTTGTTACTAAAACATATATATATATATATATATATATACTGTTATGATGAAATTCTAAAGAGAAAACTATGTTTTAAAATTATTAAAGTAATACACTAGACATTCGATAGTGAGTACCGACTAAAACAATTCATATTATCGAATTATTCACGTTGACGAAGGTTATACTAATACCTAATAAACATTTCTAATTAACAGAGTATATAAAATACTATTTAATAAGTAGCAACAAATAAAAAAAACAGTTTTGATTTGTTGCATAATAGCTTTTTCTCCTCTTATTCCCTTTATAACTAAAAGGCGCGTAATATCAATATCATTATGTTATGCCCATTCAATTAATATATATAAAATGCTTATAGCGCTATCTAAAGAAACTTTATTCGATGGTTCAGTATTTTTTTGATCGCTTCCTACATTGGTCAACATCATTTTCGAACGTAGTTGTTTGATTCAGTTCAGTGTCAGACAAAATAACTAGAGACGTAGTTTTGTCATCTTCCTTATTTTAAACTACATCTAAAATATATAATAGTCATCTCCGCGAGTAGGGATTGTGACTGAAGTTTTTGAACATACTTCCGAAATGATAAATCGACATTACTAAGACGTGGAGTACTTATATTTCTAAAAATATTTGACGTGATAAATCGACATTACTAAGACGTGGAGTACTTATATTTCTAAATATTTGACGAATATGTTTCTTCATAACTACTTTTTTACCCCCCCCCCCCCCAGTCGACCTCCCAAAAGATGGTGCAAGAGCTGAACATCTGCTTCCCAAGAGGCTGAACGAGATCAAGAGTAGAAGAAACTAGACTAAGTCTTAAGAAAAGAGGGGAAGGAAGAAGAAGATAACTACTTTTGTAGTTACAGGTATACTGTATATTTGCTCTTTTACGAATCCCTGTAAAAGGAAACTAATTTTGTGATGTCCGAAGACACAGCAGGCTAGTCAATAGGGCCTCCATGGGCTAGCCATTTCGCTGGAAACATTTCATTAACGTGTTTCGTGTCTGTAGCACAGAATGTGGGGATTCGCCGTCTTGTTATTCATAATCTTCGCCGTTACAACTGCCTTCAAATAAATGCGGGCCTATCATCCAATCACCAAGAATGCCTCCCCATACATTTATGCTCCACCTACGCGGATGATCTATTTATTAGTGAATAAGGGTTTTCATTTGAATTTCTTTTTTTTTTCTTCCGTTTCTATGGAAATCAGCGTCATCCGCAAATAACACACTATCAAAATTGCCCGGGAATACATTTAATTACTTTAAAATGATGGGTGCGTAACTCAATATTTAAATGTATTCGTTACGGATGATATTCATTTCATTTTAAGGTCATTGCAAACGACTTCTTTCATGGATACTGACGCATGGATATCTATTGTTGCCATAAGAATTCTTACTTGATTTTCATCATTAACCACATATCTATGTTTCCTTGGTTTTGAATTAGCGAAATACTATCAGTAGTAATGAAAGCATCCATTACTATTCTAAAGGCAGCTGTTTTGTGACATCTTCTGTCAGAGTAACGCTGATGGTAAACTCTTTGGGCTGATAAATAATTTTTTGACATTCCTTCAGTACAAAAAGACCGTATTAAAATTAAAAAAAAAACATAAAACTGGCAAAGTTATATAAAAAAAAATCAGTAGCTCAGTAATGGCCACTTTTAGAATAACATGTTTTTTGATGCGATAGTAAGCAGTGCAAAAATGAACCGATATACAGCGTGTTCCAACTGCAATGCAACTAATTGCATCAGTGTGAACCCCTCTTTAATCTGATATTTGTAGGGGTTAATAATACGCGATTGTATATGCAGAATATGGACTTATAACTTGCTGATGGATACAAAAGCATATCCGAATATTTTTATGTGTACTTGATTGCAGTAATCACTAATTAGTAATAAAATACAACATTCTCCGTATTGCAGTTGTTTTCATGAAGAAGATCTTTTTATAAGACTTGATAATTTCTTGTTGGTCCTCTGCAACGATTGTGTGAAATAGTAATAGTTTCATATTATTTATTGGAACATTCATATTCCTTTACAAATACGATTGATTTTACTAACTTTATCAATCTTTTATAATAAAAGAAAAATATTCAGAGGGCAGAAAGTTAATAACGCGAAAGGTGGCATTTATTTTAAACTAGAAAATTGACGAAAAATTAGAGCAGGTTCTAATCCGACAATTTATTCGTGAATTTATTTGACAAGTGTAGCGTTTACACGCTCCAATAAATTCAAGGTCAAAAACTTCATCAATTTATTTGACCGTGTAAACACGGCATAAGAATTATACAGGGAACACAAAAATATAATAATATATAGGGTGTTCCATTTAAGAAACTATAACTGTGGTCAGCGACATATAGAACACTCTGTATAATACAAAATAATTTTAAAACGTACTCCTAATAAGTGGCTATCATTGGAAGAAAACCGCTTCGAAATATCTTTTCTCATAAAGTTACAATCTGCCTTCCCCGCGGACATGACTATATACAGGCTGTTTAAAAAAGATGCGGCAATATTAAAGGGGTTGATTGTCCAGGTCATTTTATACAAAAAAGTTTATAATAAACAAGGTCCGCAAACGCTTCGTTACCGATCTACAGCGTGTTGAAGTTTAATTAAAAGAAACAGTAAAAATTAGATTTCTCCAAGACGGCATTAAAGATCATAATGAAATTTTAGGCGTGTTATTTTTCAAGAAAAAAATAGGACGCCGCTGATTTCTCTAAAAATAAAAATATGTTTCTATTCTTTGTTTAATTGTGAAGAAAAAAGCTCTCTTAACTTTCTATCATACGACGTACCGTTTTTTAGTAAAAAAAAAACACATTTTAGTGCATGTACATTTATTACAGTCTCGATAGACAAAACATATGGTGTGTCAATGTGTGGGGTGGGTTCATTGGAACGCTAGTGGTTGATCCGTTCTTTTTTGATGGTCAGTTAAACGGCGCCATGTTTCTTCGATTTTGAAAAGACAATATACCCGCACTTTTGGAAAATATACCACTTATATTCGTCAAAGAATGTGTTAGAACTAGACGGTGCGCCAGTGGATTTTCAAGTAAACGTTAGAAATGAACTGGATACGCAATATCCCAATAGGTGAAAAGGACCCGGTCCACACAATTGGCCAGCAAGATCCCCAGACCTATCGAGTCCCGATTTTTTTATAGGTATATCTAAAAAATATCATTTATCCATACACCACCAACCACAACCACAACACCCAAGGATATGAGACTAAGAGTAAGACTAGCGGTTGAAAAATATTTTAACAAGAGTTGAGCACTTGTTAAAACATAAGTTTTCTTTTACCATTTAAGTTTGTTATTTGCTTTTAATTATTGTGAAACAAAGCCAATCAAACCGTTAGGTTAATAATTACTAGCCTTTTAAAAAAATGGATTGCAAGAAATTAGTGTTTGAAATTGAAAATCCTAAATTACTAAAAAACCATAAGAGATGGGTATACGAAACTCTAATGCAGTTTTAAAAACAATTAAAATTAGAATCTAAATATGATAATAAATACCGGGTGTTTCATTTAAAAGTTATTTGTTTTTCATGTTACCCAAAACAAAGATTTTGTCTTTAAAAACACTCAATTTTTAGATATCAACTTTAACTTATCTTAAAGTCTGATGCTTTAAGTAAACAATAATCGCAGTTCAAAATACAAGGTGTTCCATTTAAATTTTCATAACTTTGGTGCGCCACATTTTATTGAAACACTTTGTATATTTCAAAATAATTTTAAAGCGTCCCCCAATGAACCTACACAACTCTTGATAAAAAGATTTTTAAAATATCTGGCTACTTTTCGTATATAAACCGGTGGGAATGTGGTGCGCCACCCTATATATAATTTCGCAAAATTGTATGAATTAGTAATTAAACCCCGTTTGTAAATGACACCAGAAAAACTAGTCACTGTATTGCAAAAATAAAAGTGGTACAAAACATAGTAAAAAGGTGTTTTATTATTTGTATCATAAATATGGCTAACGGTTAAATTCATCAATTTTTTCAAGTACGTACTGCTATATTTATCAAAAGTTTTTCTCAATTTTCAATCTATTCTTGCAAGTTTGTTAAGTCTCCTTTGATATTTCACCACATAAACAAATAGTTTTGTATATTTCAAAGGTACCTGCAACTTTACCAAAGCTTAAGTCCAAAGTACGATTTGATACTGGCACTTTACAACATTATTCCACAACGAAGTCACCTGGAAAGACACCACCACCCTCTCCGGAAACCGATATTAAGTTTGACAACGTTAATGAATACATAAAGTCCATTGTACCAGAAGGGACTAAAATACATGAAGTTGGTAGTTCACCAAACGACGATCGAGTTTCTGAAGTACATGGTGTAAATTTAACTGAGAAAAGTGAACATAATATCCTAACTAATGACAACGTTAATGAATACATAAAGGACATCGTCCCAGAAGGGACTAAAATACATAAAGTTGGTAGTTCACCAAACTACGATCGAGTTTCTAAAGTAGATAGTGTTAATTTAACTGAGAAAAGTGAACATAATACAACTAACGTTGATGAAATTAACACAGTACCAAGGAAAATAATACACAGATTTAGTTTGGCGGATTTGCCACCTCCAGAAGAATGTGTTGAATCCGATTTCAATAGCTTGTTGCTACCTCCCCCACTAGATTTTGATATAATACCACCCCCTCCTATACTGGACGACGATGCTTTCGTAAATATACCAGGATTTGTTCCACCTCCTCCGCCCATGGAGGACTTAGAAATAACTAATTATGACAATTTACTAGTAAGAAGTCTTTCGAATGATGTGTTTTTATCCGAAGACGAATTTATCGAATCTAAAATTATCTCGAATCGTATTAGTATACAAGCACCTCATAATACTTCCAATTACTTGGGAAATTTCAATAGTGATGCAAATATAACAAACACACAAAATGAATCAGTATTTAAAAGGAATGACCAAACGAAAAATATTTTTAATTTTGATGTTGATAGTTATCCACCTATTAATGATATACCCGAGCAAAATAGTGGTTACTTGCAAAACCATGAAAATGATAAAGAGCTAATAAAAAGGGAGTTGGAAAATCTTTTATTTGAACAAAATGATAACATTCTACAAGAAATTTCTAAAGTTCAATCTCAGAATTCTACAAAGATCAGTAATAGTAAACCAACACCGTCAATTTTTTCAATAACACTAAATTCAGATTCCCTAAATGCGTTCTCAACACAGAGCGCTCAGAACCACAAATCTAAGATGTTCTTAAACCCTAGTGATCCTCCACCATTACCCAAAACACCACCTCCATCACTAGAAGAAGATAATATTGTTCCTACAGCAAATATATTCGAAGTTAAGCCTATAAAACGTACCAGCAACACTATAAAACCTACAATTAGCACCAAAGTGAACAGTAAATTGCAAGTAAAGGACGATGATTCTTTTGCCAACAATATATTTAAGAAATACGAAAAGAAACAGCTATCTACCGCCCTATCAACTCCAAATCTATTGAGCCAGTTTTTCAGTAATCAACAGGTATCAACCATAAACAGGACACAGTCTGGTGGGGATATTCTAGATCTGTCACCCGATGATTTCCTTGAAACAAACCCTTTCCGTGCTGATTTGCAGCGAAGCCTATCTCAGAATGTGCAGAATAGTCAAACTAACTATAAACTTTCGACTGTTAACACAAGTTTTGAATCAAGTAACATTAACGCATTTAATACAGAACATAAGGTAAAAATAATACTAGTCAACAGCCATTTTGCATCTGGTTTGAAATAAAGATTTTATGTTTTTTTTATATGTAGAATCTGAATTAGCCGTCAGAGATGTTCTATCACGTAAGGGTTTTTAAGATATTTCAAAAAGAAGTGCTTTAAAATATCCATTTTTAATATATTTTCCAATTTTTCTTTCACAGAGAAATGATGAAATGAATAACAAATTTTAATCATTCTATATATGAAACAGTTGAGAAACTTTATAACATTCGCTGCTATGAAACGAAATGTCAACAAAAAGGTCTATTGACAGCTTTTTAAGTCATTTAATTAATAAAGCGTGCTTTTTGTTTCGATAATTAGTGAAGTTGTTTGCATTAAGTTAATTAAATATGCCTAGACGCCATTGCAGACCAGAAGTATCCCAAATGATTATTTTGCTTCGTGAAAGAGAAGTTGCTGGAATTCTAAATACAAACAAATCTGTGGTACAGAGGGCTGCACCACGGTTCAGATGCACTGGTAGTTTCAAAAGAAGACGCGGACAAGGTGCTAAAAGAAGAACAACACGCAGAGAAGATCGCTTTATCGAACTTCAAAGTTTAAGAAAACGGTTTGTGACATCTCGTGCGTTAAAAAGTGATCTTCGATTAGCCAGTGGAAAAGAAATTTCTACCAAAACAGTAAGAAGAAGGACTGAAAGAAGTCAATTTGTCTGCTAGAAAACCAGCAACCGGTCCAATTCTCACAGCTACGTACACAATAAATCGCTTAAACTTTTGTCGAAATCATCAATGTTGGGACGAGGGTCAGTGGAACTGCGTTTTGTTTTCTGACGAGTCCAGATTCCTCCTAAACGCCGTGTTCCTGCCATACGAAGACCAGGTGAGCGATTTGCACCATGTAACATTCGAGAATTTGGTAAATTTGGTGGGGCGTCTGTAATGGTTTGGATTGGCATACAATATATGGTCATACAGAAGGAGATATGCGGACGAAATTATTGCACCCCATGTTCAACCATTTGCCGAAAATTTCGGCAATGGATTCATTTTTACGCGAGACAATGCCAAACCTCATACAGCTAACATTGTCACAGCTCTGTTGAGATATGTAAATATTCAAATGTTTGGCGTGGCCTGCCAAAAGCCCTGATCAAATTCCTATTGAGCATATCTGGGATCACTTGGGCAACAAAATTTAAAAAAACGCACCGAGACCGCCAGTAACACTTGATGAGCTGTCTAACATGCTTTTTCAAGAATGGGAACAGATACCTTAAGAAGCGGTCTGAAACTTAATCTCAAGCATGCCAAGAAGATTAGCAGCATTGCTGCAAAGGGAGGGCATACACGCTATTAATAATGATATTTTTGTTAACTTATTACAAATTAGGATTTAAGTTCATGATAAGACCCAATGGCATTTTAGTTTAATTTTTGGCTTTTTTCTTTTTTGCCATAAAAGTAAATGTTGTTAATTTAAATAGCCCTTAAATCAACTAAACTCTAAGGAAACATGAATTTATATATTTATTTGTTTCAATAAATGTAGTTATCTTGTTTAATTCTTATTTCGAATTTTACTGGTGGTCCCTTAATTTTTTCCAGAAGTGTATATGATGAAATATAAATATACCCATGTTCCCTTGGCACTTAAGCCTGTGTCTATTGGGGAAGGTTTACATGACATTTTAAATGAATATGTTGAGGAGTATATTCCTGAATCTCATATCATGTCTACTCACCTCATAAAACAGAAAGAATTAAATTATTTCATTCGTCATTTGAAGCTTCCTAAACAGCAAGCAGAACTAGACGTTCTAGATTGCAAGAATGGATTCTCCTAGTTAAAATACAAAGATTTTCACATTTAGAATAAGAAATAGGGGATGTGAATGATTTGATGATTTGGCTAGGTACTGAGTGTAATCCTCAGGGTTGGCGAATTTTTATAGATTCCTCTGAAAGCTGCGCTACTGCATATTGGTAACAAACTCCCGTCAGTGTTTATGGAACAGCCGGGACACCGAAAAACACAATCAAGGACTGGTCTGTGAGGAAATCATATATGACAGCAGAGGAAAATGTGCTATATGTTCGTATTGTTAGCTGAGTGGAGTAAAATCATTTTGCCCCCACTTCATACAGAAGAACTTTGTCAAAGCTCTTAGTAAAGAAGATCAATGTTTCAGGTGTTTGGGGGAATGTTTCCCAAATTGAATGAAGCAAAGTTGGAAGAAGACGTTTTTATTGTTGATGCTTAGTTAGCTGCTTGGACATAATTCAAAGCTATAGTTCACGGATTCTTAGGAAACAGAAGATGATGATTATGTTGCTGTATTACTGATTTATTAGACAACTACAAAAGCACAGGTTGCAGCACGCCATTAAAAATTCACGTTTTGGATTCACACTTTTCCAAAAAATTTAGGGAGCTGTAAGCGATGATCAGCGTGAAGGTTTTTACCAAGATATCCTTACCATGGAGAATCGTTAACAAGGGCGCTGCGACCCTACCCTACAATGATGGGCAATTATTTTTGGTTTCTGTTTAGGGAGACTGCTGAGATACCATACAAAGGAAAAGCTTCATCATCCTTTCCTTCCAAACCAAATTGATAGTAAGCTATGTATACTTTAACATTGTAGATTTTGTTTATCACTCCTGTATATCTTGAAAATGTGACGTGATAGAGAAAATCTGATTATTTCACTGAATTTCGCACCCCGAAATTAGTTAAGTACACGTATTCACTAACCAGATGCAAAAAAATTAATCTCTTGACTAGTGTAATTAGAGAATGTATTTATTTTACTTTGAATTTATTTACATATAAATATTTGTACAGACATGTTATTGTTATTAATTTTCAACAGCCACCACAGTCTCCGAAAAATACGAAAGTTTCTATGAGTGACAGGTTAAAATTCTTCGAAAACGCTATGGAAGAGAGTCAAAAACCTTCGCCAAAACCAGGTGAGAACATTTTAGTTCGTACAATCTCATTTAAGAGTGTTCGTTCCTTTATGTGCGAGATAATAAAAATATATTGATATGCCAATACATAAAAATGTAGAAATGCATGATTATATGATATTAAAATAGTGCGTTTAAATTATAAAACTGATAAGGAAATGAGTAATTACTAGGGCGCGGACATAACCGAGTTAAACTACGACGAAGTTACAACAGAGCAAAGAAATAATGTAAACAACACACATTTACTGAATAGCACTAATTCATTTGGTGAACTGCAACTCTGTTTACGCTCGAGAAGAGCCCGAGAATGAGAGCAAAAAATAGCCATAAAATAAGGAATTTATGAGTAAAATTCTTTCTACATCGGCGTAGATAGCCTGAGGAGTTTTTAGAATTTATTATATTTACCTTATATTTCGCAAGAGAAATAATGTAAATACATATGTATATACTTACTGTTATTTAGTTTCAATAACATACGCGTACATTTTTAGTTATCATTTATTTAGATCTAGAACGTGTATGTTGGTTTTTCTGATATGAAAATGAAGTGTCAGTGATTCCGAAATTTATTACAAAGTCTGTAAAATATCGTTACAGAATGCCAAAATATCGCACGTTCGTCACTTAGCTTTGCTAAACATACACAGAAATAGTTTTTATGCAGAGAATTTCGATAGTTTACAAAATTTCGTTAAATGTTTAAATGACGATGCTCGAAGTAGTTCTGAGTGCAAGGAACTAACCCAAATTTAAAAAATCACTTGTTATTCCTTCAGGAATACTTTGGAAATTTGCCTAAACTAATCACATATTTTGAAAATGGAATATCAAATTAAAAAATGGATTAACCACATTAGATGTGGCTATTAATAATTCCAAGTGACTTCGGATGTGGCCTTCGGCAAAAGTTAAACGCAGTTTTTAATAGAAATCCAGATTTAATAACATTGCGGCAATTGTGTATGCTAAATAGGCTGAAATAAAAGAATATTTCCAGTACGCACATATAACCAGTTGCGATGTAGAAAGGACGTTTTATATCTACATGGACGTACTTAATTCAAAGAGAACAAGTCTTACAGAAGAGAAAATGAACAAATAATAAGGTATTTTGTATTTTATAGATCACCAGCCACTTGTTATCCAATTATATAAATAAAATTAAAACCTCTTTAAAAATACAACATTTCAATAGTGCGCCCATGGGCGATGAGTCATGACTCGATCGTGTCCGCGCTCTAGTAATTACTCTCAATTGCACGTAATTAAAAAAAACGATATCTTTACCTATCGTATCAGTCACATATTATGTGTCCAAATATTCCAAAACTTAATAGCTGACCCTGTAGCTTTCCGGCGTGTTACGGCTTTCCCCCTTCTTGTAATAGTCCATAAAATTCAACAAAAAGGTTCAGAGATTCATCGACAGTAAACTACAGGTGTTGATTTTACAATAAAGCAAATTTTACGAAATAGAAGCTCATCAGTGTGAGCGTTTATTTTGTACATGATTAATGGTAACTAAATGATTTCAACGTGAAGATCACTGATTGATGTTAATACAGATAGTAAAAAGAACAAACTGATATTCTATCAGAACAGAATTAGATAGCAATCCAGTAATAGCTATCTAATACCAACTTGCGAGGTAAATATGCCTTCGAAATATAAACATGGAGATTACTAATTATTTTGGAACGTCAACGATAAATTAGAAACTTTGCAAACTGCTAAATTTGAAAAATTTCAGACGTGGCAATCCTAGGTGTCAACACTTGAAAGCCATTTGTTAGTCTAATGTTTTTTTTTAATTTAATAATTTTATGTTATTTTATTTAAGAAAAAGTGTTCAGCTATTTAAGTGCGGATGAAATAGAAAAAATGAAGGCTGAAGAAGATAGAAAAATAGCAACATTGAACCGGTCAGAAGTATGTTCTTTAGGAATGTTGGACCATTCTGATGACGACTCTTATGAACTTCAACCTTCTAGGTGAGTTTTTAATCCTTATAATCTTCAAAGAAGTCTGACGATATGCACCTATATAATATTAACAAATAGAGAGGATTAAATATAACGTCTTGGAACGGTGGAATAGATTTGTTATTTGAAAAGTATTGTTTTATAATTTGGTATACTTATATAGTTAAAAATAAGATGTTTTATTTTCTTTTTAATGCCTGTTTAATGGGAATGGGGTATTTTCGAATGTAGAGAAATGAGCGACCTTCGGGCTCTATGAAGTCAATTTTACTAGTGCATTAAATTATAGATCCACATACAGAGAGATCCATCACAAGGGAAGTGTGGTAGTCTTAAAATTCTCCAGATACCTATTCTGAATGTTTCTACGAGGGCGAATCAAATACAAATCGGACTTTTGTTCTAGAACATTTATTGATACAGTAAATAAAATTTTGAATACACCTTATTTTTATATATATTATATAATTCCTCTTTTATTCACACATTTTCCCACCGAATCGGAAGTTTTTTAATTCCGCCATCAAAGAATAAATATGGTGGTCGCGTCTGTAACCAATTGCGCACGAACGTTTCCACTTCTTCGTCGTCGTCAAAGTGATGACCTCCCACTGCTTCTTTGAGTGGCCGAAACATGTGGTAGTCGTACGGCGACAGATCGAGACTGTAAGGCGGATGTTCCAGTGTTTTCCAAGGGTGTTTTCCCAATTTTTCTTGAGTTGATGCAGCTGTGTGTGGCCGAGCGTTGTCATGGAGCAGAATCGCACTTCAAATAGGCGTGTCTCGTCTTTTTCGTCGATAGGCCAGTTTCACTTCATTCATAAAGTAGTTGGCAGTAGTACGCAGCATTAACTGTACGCCGTTCATGGAGAAAATCAACGAGCTGTATGCCTCTGCAATCCCAAAAAATCGATGCGAGAACTTTCCCAGCAGAAAGAAGGATCTTGGCTTTCCGCCGTGCTGCTTCTCAGGGTTTCGCCACTCCATGCTTGCCTGCTGATCTTTCGTCAAGAAGCGAGGAACCCACCTTGCCGACACTTCGGTGACCCAAATCATCTGAAATGATTGATTAAGCACTCCCATACGATATTTCGACGTGTGCAGCAAATTCCCATATTATGAAGCGGCGGTCTTCTTCATTCATCCCACGGATCGCAAAAATATTCGTCTCACTGGTGTTAATCCGCGGTTGGCGTGCATTGGTCTCATTTTGTACTAACTCGCGGCCATCTGACTTTTTTTGTGCCAGTCGTAGACTTGGATCCTTGAAAGCGTGCTTTCAGCGAACTGTGGAGTTTGTCGATGCAAAATTTCGGCAGGGTTTACGCCCTCTCGCGACAAAAACTTAATAATAATGCGTTGCTCAACAGACGTATGCATCTCTTGCATGATGCTATAGCTCGGTTAATATCTGATGGCACTCAGGATGCGCGAGGGGTGGCTTAAATATGTATTATGTCCGTTCAAAACATCGGCATCGAAACCAATATACAACGATAGACAAAATGCATTAAAATTAAATACGGACTAATGTTTTCAAGTCGGTGTTTAACCCTTCATATGTAGCGAAATCTATGTATATCTCTCACGTTTTGTGCTGCGGTCTCCTTTTTTGTCTTAAAATTGTCATCCACGCAAGTGCCATCAGGTCTTAACCGAGCTATACTAACTGCAAATCTGCTCTGGTGGCCGATCCGATTTACCCCCCCCCTCCACTTTGCATTCCCACCTAACATATATCAAGACGTCAAGTTACTCACTTCACCTAGGGAGCGTTAAAAGGAAAAGTCCGGTTCATATTTGCTTCAGCCTCGTATTTATTTCAAATACTGTGATTTTTTGTTATAAACATTGAAAGTCTATTTGTTCCATTTTCTTTACTGATATAACTACAACAAAGCATCTGTCAAAACATCTATGCACATTATTACAAACTTAAAAAATTAAGCCTCTTGAGATGGGTCATTTTGTATATATATAAGCTCTAAATATTGTAACGAAACAAGCCCACAAAAGAAGCAGACCCCCCGGGCGGCGACAAAAAATGTACCGGTAAATAGGTCGTAAATCAATCATAATTGCACTGTACTGCGAAGCGAGGGAAAGTCTGGAATATTATAGAAGAGAGCCAGAATTTGCTAGACCTTTTGTCTGCACACATATATAAATGCCGCCGGTGGGATAAGGAATTTAGTGCAGTTTTATTATAGTTCACAAAATACATAAATATTACTGATTAATAGAAATAAATACGTGTGTTAATTTATTCGTAGTAGTTTTAAGTGCGATACATTTATTTTATATTTTTATATTGTGATTAGTTTTAAGTGTGTAAATATACAGACTGTTTCAAAACATTTGCACGAGTTGTTCATTTCGACCCCGAAAACGCTACAATATTCTTTCTGTTGTATAGACCTGCAAGCACAATCGGTGTTGTACGAACAGCAAAAGCAGAAAGAAGATTGAGGGATCAGATGCGTGAGGAAGGTCTACTAACCGACGAAGATGATAATAACTTGTCGCCCGCCGAGGAGAGGGCTCTGCGGGCGGAGAAGCGCGCCGCCTGGCGACAAGCGCGTTTAAAATCACTCGAACAAGACGCGATACAAGCTCAAATGGTTATAAAATCAATGACGGATATGGTCGGTATAGGCGAGTCCAATGAAGAAAAAACTGAGGTAATTGATATTACTAATTTGTGTATACGTCGTACCTAATCAGCAAAATATGTTATTGTGTCTAATATAACGTAAACGACATTCAATTCAAAATTAATAAAACACAGTTTCATAATACGTTTTTTCATTGTCCGTGACTATAATAAAATATATTATGTATATATAAAAATTATTAAAAAATGTTTACATAGAAGCTGGTAAATTCTGTGTAAACATAAAAATCATTTTCAATTTGTTGTTTTTTAAATATTTTTTGTGCGTGTTCTCTATACCTTTGAGTTCATAGTTAATTTTAGAAGCATATTTTTAAAAGCTTAATTCTCGACAATAACGACAAAATAATTTTATTTTTGTATAACTAATCTGTATACCTTTTATATTGTCAAATTAATTTCGACTTTTTGTCAATAATACGAATCATAAGTTTACGAAATCTACTTTTATCTCCCCCCCCCCCATATTCTGTTTTCGTCTCACACCCAAACTGAAGCGCTCACTTTAAAAAGTATTATAAAGCTATTGTATTGATTCACACACTCCAAATTATAGTTAAAAAAACTTAAAACTGCTAATATAACTTTTACTTTGTGCCTTTTACTAACTTGCTTAACAATTCACAGTATTTTGATATGAATTTTGTTTTTAATTACAATTAGCACAAACTATTTATAATTTGTTATTAAGATTGCAAATTTTAATAGCACAAACCCTTGAGGGGTTGTAAATAGAATTATAAAAAAATACGACACAATAACAATTTGCTGCGAGTCCAACATAAATAGGCACAATTAGCTGCGCCTTTACGACTAATTCACACTAAAAATACAATCCCTGTTTAACGTGTTACCACATGTTCATGACTAACTCTACTAACCTGACTGGACTTGATGACATGTCCAGGGCGATGGTACTAACAGCATTGCATGTGTCCAGTTGAGGCCCTCTAGTGCCGACTTTCCCAAGTTGGCCGTTCGCAGTCAACCGGGCAGCACGACGGTCAGAGAGAGCGAGAAAATACTTGGAGAAAAGGTGACTAGAAAGACGGAAGAGTACACTGACGAAACTACGGGTGAGAAACGGGTTCGGACCGTCGAGTACGTAGAGAAGCTCATTGAGAGAGAGGTATAGCCCTATACAGCATGACATACCACACGCACTATGGTTAGTTTAACACATTGTCTTGTAGTAGAATGCCCATTTATTTTTATTCTTCATGTCTTGTGTGCATGGCGATGTCTTAAATCTTCATTCAACTTAATTTATATTATCTTCATCATGTAATTTCTCATCTTGCGTAATTATATTTGCCGATTGCTCAAATTATAATTTATTGAAGAAAATGGATTTAGTTGAGGCACAGACTATACTATATAGACAAAGCGTTACTATGCATATTTTTGCATGAAATGATAATGCTATATTTGGTTTGAAGAAACAGCAAAAGAGGCCTCTCATAGTACGATATTAAGGCCGTCACATAACAAGATTTTTCTGATTCTGGTAAGCTCAAAAAATATTGATCCTTGTGTGGCGCTATCTATCAAAAGCATAATAAACTGCTTGGTAATCGCTGAGCGTTTTTAAAATCACGTGATAAAATTATGCAATATGATTGTATTATATAAAATCTACTTTACTGACATTTATTTTGTCTATTCCATATTCTTTTCTACTTAAGTTATTCTAATATTACACATATTCAGTCATTTCATTTAATGTGTGCTACATATTTACTGTAGTATATAGTATTTTGGAAGTTTCGTCGAATACCAATAGAAAACTATTTCTCACGGAAAAGAAACGTGGCTGTTCTGGATCATTTATCATATATATCATATATCAAAATAGGCTGCGCTAAAAAGCAAGTAATTCGCTAGGCACGTCGGAAAATGAGAACTGATTATTCGAAATGTAGTATTATAAGGACTATTCAATTCACCTGTCATTGTTCAAATATGAACCAATAAAATAGCAAATATTTACTTTCGTATCATAGCAACAGGAAATTTCAGCGATTATATCTTCCTAGAAGGTATTCAAGTGGATATTTTAAACAAGTGAAAGTTTTTATTAATGTAACTCATTTACTAACAATATTGAAGGTACAATTAGAAAAACTAACATTACTGCAGTGCTGCAGCAGACATTCTGGAACAGAGCTATCACTGGGAGTACCCGAGGGAGTACCTTTCTCTTGTAGCTTAATACCGTCACTATTACTGACAGATGTCGAAGTTGTACATGACACATTTGTTGTTGTAAAATTTCTTCGCATTTTGGTGATAATCGACTCGTGGTGCTCTCATCAAGCTGCAAGTACGATTTTATGGAATTCAGATTTTGGTGTCCCGTTATTTTCATCAGTTGTTGCTCTCCGACTCCAGCTTTCGCCAGAGATGATACAGTTGAAGAGCGTACCGAATGATTTGATATCTTCCTTCTTTTAACATCTAATCCAGTTTTTTCAGGTAATAACTTCACCCATTTACTGATCTCACATATACCAACTGGACTGTTCTTATACCACACCGCATTCTCAACTTTATCCCAAAACGGATTCGGTGTCAAAAACATCCTTTCTGTTTTCACATTTTTTCCTCTCTTCGATTTCAGTAGATAATACAATCTAAATAACAGAAGAATATTAATTATACCGTCTTGAAATTAAATATAAATAGGTTACCTAACTGGACACATATCGGTATTGCTTTTATTCTCTATCAACCACTTGCTGCCTGTCAATGATTTAGTTCCCCCCTGCGCAGTTTTCGAAAATACTGGATTATACTCAATTCTACCAGTTCTTCTTCCCTTGTTATCGAGTTCCTCCTTGAAGTAATAGGTGAAACAGTTGCTCCCTTCTCCTCCCCGCCAAGCTAGTTCGTAAGATGCTATTAAGAAAAACTTTTTCTGTAAACCGTCTGGGGTACTCTCATCTAATATGCGTATCATATTTAAGTATTCTGGTTCTGTAAGTGCCGCCGCGTTGCTGGTTCTTTTTTCAGGACACGCTTGCAGTTTTCTTCTTGTAGCATCCCTGGCGTCACGTGCTGACTTAAATATTGCATCAGAAAACGGGTTTACGTTTATTTTCCACTGATTGAAGAACATTTCTTGAACCATTTTCGCCGTCACGTTCCACATGTGCTTGATGACGCCTTCTTTATAATCGGACCCATCTTTTTTCTTCATATTACATGCCCACGACTTTAAGATGACATTTAAGTCCACAGGAGAGGTAGATTGATCCAGTTTATAGCCTTTTGCTGTTAAAAATGTACTAAATTGTCTCCATACTGAATCTTTGGATTTCTTCGTGTTCCAAGGGATATTTTCGCAAATTTCAGCATCGATTTCGTCTTCAGATTTCGTGCCAAATCTTTTCTCAGTTCCCATTATTTAGAAACACCAGTTTTTATTCAACGAAACGAACTAAATAGGAACACGATTCCAAAAATTTTAATGACAAACATAAATGTTTTTTTTGTTGACATGGAAACGTAATCATGTGTAACTAAATTTTGAGTCATTTTAATATGAAAAATTGATTTGGTTCATTGAATAGTCTCTCGAATACGATTCGTAGTCAAAGTTGAGTCTACTATTTTTGTGGTGCTTTACACTCATGTCTTTCATAATTGCGAATACTACTCGTGCTCCGCACTCGTAGTATTTAAATGCAATCATGAAAGACATTCGTGTAACCACCACAAAAATAATCGACATAACTTTGACTACTCATGGTATTATAAGTGAAAATTCTTGATAAATAGCTATATTTTTTTGAATTTTTGGATTAAATTTATATCTTAATATTTGTAGATGTATAAAATTCTAATGGAAAAATTGCCGGGCTGAAGTAAAGCAGCTTTGCTAGACGTTATTTGGTCACTAATATTTACAATAAGTTCGAATATGTGAACTCTAAAGTCTCTTTTACATCTGTCAATTAATTCATGAATTTATTCGTGAATAAATTCACGTATAAATTCATGAATTAATTGACAGATGTAAAAGAGACTTTAGAACTCGAATCATTTTACATCTACAGCCCAAACACTTTAAATATCAATTGCATCAAATTTTGTCTGTGCATGCTTTTTACTCCTATAGGAGTTTTTAGATTTTAATTTTAGACTATAATTTTACATACTATGTATATATGTAGCTAGTTTTAAGATCTAAACCTTTAGTAACAGCAACAATAAGATTTAGCCTTTATATTGAGTGATCTTTATATTTGTATTTGTACTTTTTATCTTATTTATATTTTGTAACATGACTTGTCCAATGTATTGTATAACTTGTGGATCAATAAACTATTCTATTCTAAACACGGTGACCAGATTTAAAGCGGGACACCATTGACCGTATATTCCTTTCCCAATCTCTCGCCGTTTCCTAGCTTGCCGTGTATTCTCTCCAAAAATCGGGACTTTTTTAAAACATCGTGGGACAAATTGTTAATAATCGGGATTGCCCTGCAAAATGCCTGGTCACCCTAATTATAAAGCAAATTTGGAGTGCATGACTATAAGTAACTAAATTAGCAAATTGTAATAGTGTCAAAATGGAAAAGAAGTACATCAAATATGTACTGACGAAATACACAGAAAAAAGAGTTTAGTGAATATTAGCTTTTTAACCCGTGTTGTTTAGAAATATTCTATATTTCTTTTAGTAAGTGTACATGCATGTACATATATAAGTTTATTGTAATATTTGAGTTTAGTGTACAAGAAAGTTATTTTGTCATAACAAGATAATTTAGTTGCGATTCTGTAGACCACATGTTAGCCTTAAAGGAGGCGCAAATTATACTACAGATGCCAGAATGGCTGAATATTTTATGAGGCAAATATTGTGATGTGGAATAGTAAAGCATCAAAATCTTCCAATACAGTTGAAAAGCACTGTACAACGTAATTGAACCCTAATTAGGGTTTCCTTTGGAATTGTTATAAAAAATTAGAAACGGGTACTACAGGATGGCGTTACAGAAGGATCAATATTTTGAGGTTATCAGAATCAAATTCATCAATGCTTTCATTCAGCAGGCGGATCGGGAACCGATCCCGCTCCAACCGTTCACTTCACTACAGTTGAGTGTACGCTGGACAGGACCGCTCACCTTTATGTCATCGTTTGTCATCTGTACTTTTCATTGCTGCCATATGTTAAAATTATAGAGATTAAACCGAATAAACAATAATAATAAATTGTTTTTCTGCATTAAGGTTTGACGTAGTTTTTAGTGGAAGGGCTGGTTTTCCAACCCCTAATAAAATACTGAGTGAACTCCAATATTATAATACATTTATTACTGCACAATACCTTTAATTTGTTGTATCTTACTTTTCTAGTAACTTTCTTCAGAAGTATGTATTAGGTTGGTCTTGGAATGAATCAATGGCGCATGCGTACAGAATACGCTCACCAAGTGAGCATAGAATTTTTCCGCTCACAAAAATGGCGACCGCTCCTGAACATGTTCAGAGTGAGCGCTCGTCTACGGGACATGATCACTGAACAGTTGCGCAACTGTTGTGTCTGCTGAATGAAAGGAATGTAAATCGAATTTATATGACGGCCTTATATCGCGCAGCGATAGCAGATACAGTTGGCCTTGGATATGCAATATAAAATTCATAAAATCAATTCTAGTGCCAGAATAATATGGAATTAGGTATATATCTGCTCTAAAATAATTCCCAAGATCACACACGAATTTCAGTACGTAATATTATAAGTTTGAGAGTGGCGCCAGCAGCAGCCTCAAGTGTTTTTTATTTAAAAACATTCCAAAATAATAATTAGTTAAGTAAATACAATATTTATGTAAAACACACAAAATGGAAACTTGGAAGCAGAAACATAATTACTTCTTCAAACTTTAATTCCCTGTTTATGATAATTCCCTGTTTGTGAACGATATATTGTTATAAAAAAAAAGTACAGCATTATCATTTTCTGAAAGCTCATCGTGTTGTATTTCATCTCCATTTCTTCATTAAGCCATTGGTGCATAATTTAGGACCTCAGTTACTTGAATTTGCATCAGTCTCTTTACAAGAAGTTTTCATATTTAGCAGAGACATTTGGTTAATACAAGCCGATGGGTGGCAGTGATTATTATATTTCCATTTAATAAATTTAAGACTCTGAAGGAAACCATTTTTTAGTTTTCCATCAGAGTCTAAAATTTACTGAAAGAAATATGACAATTAGTGCCACTCATCTGTTTGAATTAACCAAATCTGGATTCAAGATTGTCGTTTCAAATTTTCCAAATAATACATTGTATATTAGATCACTAGGAGTAGAAAGCTGTTATTTTTGTGTCGAGCCCAATAGTTTGCTGTCGAGGTGTAAGCTGAGACACTGCAAACTGAGTGAAAGTCAAAAGCGCTCTGCTCCGTTTGATGTAACTATTTTTTCTTCAAACGATTTCTACCGTTTTTGTGAACTACACATTTAATTATATCATGCATTATATATAATTGCTTGAAAGTATGGTTTTTGCATCTGTCAAACAAACAACTGTCAAAGTACGTTGTTTAAACTGTTTATATTATAGTAATATTAAAAGTACAATTATTAACAGAAAAAGTTTGTATATTGATGTCACTTTTGTCCATTTTAGTGTTAGTGTTGATAATAGTAGTGGTAGTTGCTTTGTTTTTATTTTCAGTGGTACTAGAACCAGGTGACAAAATTATCTTTTGTTTAATCTCGCCTTCTTAGTTTCTTTTTAAGGCATTTTTTTAGGAGAACCATTTGGTCAAAATCTATGGAAAAGCACGACCAGAAAGCTTAGAGATTTTTCGTTCTACAGATGAAATTACCCCATCGCCGTTTTGACTTACTTTTCTTTAATATTGATTGGTTGATCATCAAAGTGTTTCGTAGATAAAAGAAAACATCTTTATAATATGTTCGGTGTAATAAGACTTTCTTATACAATACACAAATCAAATCTGTCTTACAATTTTTCTGCTAGTCACTCATATTAAGTTGGTCCACTTAGATTGCCCGAGATAACTTACAGCTTCGTAAAACGAACAAGTTATTCATTAACGCCCATCATTTAAAAAATGAAAAAATTCCATGATTCCAAGATCATAAAGGAAGATGTATTGCTACTTAACTAAATCCATATTTATAAAAATACCAATCATTCAGATTATATAAAAAGTTGAAAGAATTAAGAGTTAATATACAAAAAATTATTATTCGCAAATATAATTACGCATACGTTTAGTGTGTATCTTTTTGCATGAATGTAATGAAAGATTTGGTTCATTTCATCTTATCTTTAAAATTAGTGCATTAGTTTCTGTAGTTGAACAGCTGCTTGGACAGCTACTAACTAATATTATACTATACACATTTATATGCTTTCAATTACTACATCTATTTAAGAAAGCATGGCATTTTTTCAAACAGGTAGAAACTTTACAAGAAAAAATCATATCACTAGAATTGACGAAACCGAATGATCTGGATTTGGACGTTTGTGTGAATGGGAACGAAGATAAACAGACTGAGGATGACGAAGGAACTATTTCTGAGCCTGCCACACCAACTACAACTGAAGAAAGGTCTTTAGAAGAAGGATCCACTACAGTTTACAAGAAGAAGAAGCGCAAACGTTCGAAGAAAGGCAAACACTGACCAATATATTCCGTACTACTGTCCATTCCTGTATCGCTAAAGCAAAACAAAAAAAAAGAAGAAAATGGAAATATGTCTACGTGGTGGATGGGTCTTTTTATACATACAAATTATATTTTAATTGTCTAGTTAAGTTTCTACTCTAAATTATTTTTTATGTACAAAGTATTTAATTTTTATTATTGTGTACTACATATTTTATGTAATTTTATGTGTCCAATTTCTACTTTCATCACACTTCTCCTTCTCCCATCACATATAGAAATAAGAAAGCAATCCCGAAATCCTTGATGTAAAACGTCCTCTACTACTCCAAATTGTGGTGGTTTACTATGCTTGTTATGTTATTATTATAAAAGAACATTTTATGATACAACAAATGTGCTACTAAATCAGACTTTTAAAATTTTTATTAAAATATATAAATATATATGTTTATTAAAATCGTCCCCTTTGATTTTTCCACTCATTTTTTCGGTGCTATAATTCCTTCCAGCTGAGCCTGAAATTAAAAGAAAATTAATATATACTGTACAGTCGTTTTATCATTGCTGTTTTAATGAATGTAATTATATTTTGTAATTTAAAAAAAATGATAATTTATAAATATAATTCTTAAATATTATAAATACATATTATCAAAACAGAAATTGAAATTTTTAGCTCATCTGGTCTAAATCCATTTAAATTAATAAAAAGCAGTTCAATAATATAAATTATAGCTTAACTAGTTTTAGATATTAAATGATGTATTGTTTAATTTTCAAATAGGTAAGTCAAGTTCTGATATTCTTTTTAATATATAATAAATTGAAATCGAACAATTATTGCATGATTTCATTTTATTATAAACCATATTATAATATCTCGATATCAAAATAGATATTTCCTTTTAAACAGTATGAAATCAGATTAATGTCAAATAGTATGCATATAAACGATTCTATTTTTAAAATAACTAAATGGTATTTTCGCGTAAGTAGCTCGGTCACTCGTACTACGACACTAAGGCCGTTCGTCCACCCAGAAAACCAAAACGAGGCAACCAATCGCTTACAACCAAAGGCAACCTGTCGCGCACGATTATACTAAATGGTCGCCAAAGCCTTTAGTTGCTTACAACGATTAGACCGACACAGCTAAGTTTTTAACGCAATAACATGCCGTGATCGCTGAGGAAAGTGCAAACATAAAGTTTGTGCAAGAGATTGAAAACTAGCAGTGTTTATATAATTACACGTTAAAAAAGTTTGCCAAAAATTCTTTCAAGTTCACGAAAACCCTCTTTACTCATAGTGTAAGTTTGTTTAAACTAAACCGCATCTTTGAACTCGCTTGCAATTTTGAACCACCGCTTTTCTTTATTTTTTTCAAAATCCAGATGAACCCAATATCTTCTGCGCCCTTAAGTATAGGTACCCAGTAGTGACATCCTCATCGGACGACGACATCCTTCAATTGGTTTCTTCGGTGAACGAAAAACTAAGCAACTAGTCACAGTTGCCTACAACCAGTCGCCACATATTGGTTTTCTCGGTGGACGAACGGTCTACTAATAAAACATTGATAGCTTCTCTTTATTATACATCTAGAAAAGTGGGCGATAACGCCCCCTTGTGGGCGCTGCAGGTCTAAAGGGGGGCGGTAAGAGACCCAGAAAAAAAATGGGGGCGTTGTGTAAAGGCTTAGGGGGCGATTTGTAATTTCATCTAGAATCTAGGAGGACTCTTAGACACCGACTGAGCTCTCGACTCTCGACTAGGGATGGGCGATAAACATCGATGTTCATTGAACATCGATATTTTAGGATCGATGTTCGATGTTTTTGCATCGATGTTTGCAATTTAGATTTATCGATAAACTATCGATGTTAGAAGAAATATAGTGAACATCGAACTTTTAAGCTTGACAAAATGTATTTGCACTAATCACAAAATAAAACAGCGTCCTCTGTTGACAAATACAAAAATGTTTCCAAATTAACAGCTCACATACAGGCTACCAGGATGTAAAATTGTCTACGAATAAAAGAAGTATTTAAATTACACAGTGCTATATCATATAAATTCGAATATTTCATTTTAGGCTCTTTTAAATATTACTCAGTATAAATATTTAAATAATATATAATTAAATACATAAATTTATAGTACTTTTAATGTGCAGAATAAAAGTTAAATTATGTATGCATGCAGAATAAGTGAAGGAGGTAAACGTATTTTCATAGAAAAAGAAGGGAGATAGACATTACCGATGTATACTTCTTCGGGAAATTCCCTAGTGCGTACAATCATACACGACGATACACGTATTAAATGCAAGATGACACATCAGAAATATAAAACCATATCCATATGTATCTCGGTATTTGCCAGCGTAGTCAAAAAAAAAATGCAAGACTATAAAATCCCAAATAAAAACAAATAAAAATCGTTCTCTTAAAAAGCTTTGATACACGTAAATGTATATATTTTTTAAGTATCAGACGATTTAAGTCATGTGGTTGTTTCATGCGTAATTGCATAATATTGTTTTTTTATATAGTTTTTTTTGAGTAGTTTCTAAAGTTAACTACATATTATAAATGTATATATTTCTTTTATTATTTTTTTTGAATAGTGATATCTTTTATATCATTTTGTTAAGGACGTAAATTAATTAAGTTATAATAAAGTTTTTGTTAAACTGCCAAAAAATAAATCTATAAATATAATTATCGATGTTTGGTAGTCGATATTTTGCAACCATCGATATTGATCAACGATGTTAACATCGATGTTTGATATCGATGTTTACCCACCGATGTCCCATCCCTACTCTCGACTACAGCTTGTGAACATCAACTAATATTAATTAAGAGATTGCTCAAACCAACTCGGTTCGATATTTCTCTCCGAGTAGTTCATATATCTGTCCTTTTTAATTGAATAAATAAAATAAAAAACATATCAATCGGTCGCTCCGTTTCGAAACGAAAAGAGACACAAACAAACAAATAAAAAGGCAACTGTATCAATCGGCTGGTTCATAGAATACTTGTTCTTACTTGTTGAGTACGATTGAGCGTCGAATGAGATAAACGAGTTTATGCATGTTTGTCTTATTCCTGTCGGTGCGTGCTGCTTATGCAATCCTATATAAACAACGTAATATTTATTTTATTTTCATTTGCGGTTTCGCGCGTAATAGATAAGCAGTACTTAAGTTCAACACTTATACTTACGTATTTCTCAAAACAAAACAATGTCGGAAGTAAAAAAGAAGAGACGGCAATACTGTGCGGAATATATTAAATTCGGATTCATTGAAAATCCTACAAACCCATCGTCGCCTTTGTGCCTTCTATGCCTAAAAACATTTTCGAATGAAGCAATGAAGCCTTCAAGACTTCAAGATCATTTGAATAAAATGCATCCAGATAAGAAAGACAAGAATGTAGCATATTTTCAAGACCTAGAGAAGAAGCATAATACTCGGCCAAGTGTAGCAAAACTCTTTTCGGCGGCTGCTAAGCAAGATGACGACGGACTTCGAGCTTCGTACAACATCTCTTTGTTAATTGCTCAAAAAGGCAAACCACACAACATCGGAGAAGTGTTAATTTTGCCAGCAATAAAGGAAGTAATAACTACTGTGCTTCATAAACCGGCCGCAGATATTATCGGAAAAATTCCTTTGAGTAATAATTCTGTGCAAAGACGAATTGATGAAATGGCCGGAAACATAGAAGAATCATTGTGCAATCATCTGAGGACTAGTCAATTCTCAATTCAGCTCGATGAGTCCACTTTACCAACTAATGAAGCATTGTTGCTGTCTTACGTGAGGTTTATTAAAGATGAGAAAATATGTGAAGAACTATTGTTTGCTAGAAATTTAGAGACCGATACAAAAGGCGAAACCATATTCAATACATTGGAAAAGTTTTGTGATGAGAAAGAGATTCCCTTGAAAAATATTATATCAGTTGCTACGGATGGCGCTCCGGCTATGACAGGGTGCCATAAAGGCTTCATAGCGTACGTAAAAAATAAAATTCCAGATGTCCTTGCTGTACATTGCGTTATTCATAGACAACATTTGGTTGCTAGAAATTTAAGTGAACGACTATTTCAATCACTGCAATATGTCATCAAAGCAGTCAATAAAATCCGTAACTGCTCTTTGAATGATAGATTATTTCATCAGCTTTGTGTTACTAATGACGAAGATTTCAACCGTTTGTTGTTTCATACCGAAGTTCGTTGGCTATCAAGAGGCAATTGTCTGACTCGATTTTACAACCTGTTTGACTCTGTGATAGAGTTTTTGGAAACTAAAGATACAGAATTGCGCAACAAGCTCATTACATCAAAAAATGATATAGCTTACATGACAGACCTGTATAAATTGATCAACAACATGAATCTCCAACTGCAAGGCGATGAACTAAATTTAATTAAAACAAAAAATGTCGTTGCTGCTTTCGCAGCCAAACTGCTTCTACACAAAAAGAATATGGGCAGACGTGAGTTTCATAATTTTCCGAATTTATCAGTATCCTGCAGTAACGACGACTTGTTTGCCTACTGCCAACATTTGGAAAAGCTCCACATTGACTTCACCGAACGATACCAGGATATTTTGAACTTGGAAATACCAGACTGGGTGTTGGATCCGTTTTCAAATGTCAACACAGCAATATCACCACATCTGGAAGAAGAACTTATAGAATTGACAACGAACGAGGAAATAAAAATCAAGTTCAAAAATGGCTACCAAGAATTTTGGCTACAAAAACCGATCCCGCAATTGTACCCTGGATTGTGGTCAATCATTCAACGATTCTTGATAGCATTCCCATCGTCATATTTGTGTGAACGTGGATTTAGTGCTGTAGCAACGCTGCTTACTAAAAAGAGAAATCGTTTGCATGTTACCGAACGTGGTGACTTGCGGCTGTTCTTGAGTAAATTGGAACCTGATATCAACAAACTTATTAAACAGCATCAGATTCATCCTTCACATTAGTTTTTATATTAGAATCGATTATGTTTGTTTTATTTTGAATTTTGAATAAAAGATACTTTGTCTGAATACTATAAAGTTGCGTTTCAATAATCATTCTCATTGGCAGGTGTAGCCCGTAAAAGTTAACTTGAGACCTGAGCGCCGTTGTGTACTACCTACTACGCTCAGGTCTCAAGTTAACTCATTCATTCTAAACGAGACTTTTACTATAACCCATAGTAAAAGTCTCGTTTAGAATGAATGTTTAATCTCCGCTAATATAGCTCACAATAATTAATTTAATTTGAAGTTATAGTGGTTTTTGAGTAGGTGAAAAAATGGGGGCGCTAAAAAATAATTTATTCTCAAAGTGGGCAGTAGGCAAAATAAGTTTGGGAACCACTGATCTAGAGAGTGATTTGAATTATCACGGGATGAGAGTTCATATTACTTCGATGCAATTGTGATTCAGTCTCCTTGAATATGTCGAAATCATGAGCACTGAATAATGGACTCATGTTAATTAATTGTTCAACGTGCTTATTTACATTAAATTATGAGTCTTGTACTGTCTATTTGTTGCCAGAATCGTGTCAAATGTTCTCGCAGAACCTAGTATTTTTTATAGCACTGTAAAAGGGATTCAAAGCGATATACTCTGGAGTGACAGTGTTAAAAGCGAGTTCAGAGTATTGTTTATGTTTTATTTTAGCGATTTTACGTTTAATAATTTCAGTCCCCCCGTGTGAATTTAAATTAATGGTCAAATTTGACATTAGAATCCCATAAACGCAGTTTTCAAGCAGTGATTTTGAAAATTATCCACATAAACTATAAATTATAGTTATAAGTTAATAATGCTATTTCATCATATTGACGATGTTATAGTTGCACGTAAGCATGATCATATGATTAGAAAGTAATGTTTATTTAGCCAATTAAATATTCAGGCACGACACTGGCGGCAGAACAAATGAGGGTAGACGTTTTCACTTTGCCGCTTTAATAACATTCACATTAACAGTAAGTCAATTAAAGACACTCATTATGTCCGTTTTAAAAATAAATCTATCTCTGAGGACTCCATACAATTTTTGGGATTAACAGTTGCATATACTTTTCGGTATGAAGTTCATTGTGTGATATTGGAGTAGAGGTTATGTTCGACTTTATATGTGATGAGGACTGTTATGGGATATTGTTTTGGGAAGCCATGTCTCTACATGCTCTTTCTGTTGCAAAAAAAGATGCATGTTGGCAGCCACATATACTGAGTCGTGTGACCATTTTTAAAGAGTTGAATATTTTGCCGCTTTGGTCTTATACCTTTACGAATTACTGTTATTCGTAAAGAGAATGAAGTAAACTATTTTAGGAACACTTACGTATATGGCAACATGATGACAAACGATCGACTATTAACAGTTGGCTAAGTCACGAATATCTGTCATTATGCTTGCCAGTGTCGATCAGTAATGACGTAATGCCATGCATCTACATCCATAAGTTTGTTTGTCTTAGATATACATAATACATATAATTATTGTTATTACAATAAAAATATATATTTTACTAACATTGTATGTTTTTTAAGTACAATTTTCCATGATTCGAGCATATAGGATGAGAGTCCATGATGGCGACGTAAAAGTGATTTTCATTATGCAAATGAGAATCAATTGACTACATCAAAAACTTAAACATTACTCGTCTTAATTGTATTCTACAAAGTTTGTATATGTCACATAAATAAATATTAATTATAGGAGAGTGGACTATTGTACTAGCAATAATTTACAGTCATATGCTTAACTGTCTTACCAACCCAGGCACAAAATTCAAATTTTCTAGACACACCGGCAACTTTAGGTTGACATAAAATTGTTCTCTTACAAAAAAAAGATCCTTTGCAAATTTTATAAAAAAATCAAAACAATTTAAACAATAAACAGAACGACACCAAGTTAATGAAAAATGTAAGAGAAAAAAAGCGTTTCAACAGTTTTGTTTCTTTATTAATACTGTGTGCTTCCTCCACGCGTGGTAATACGGTCATTCGCCCCGGGATAATCCTGATACTACTGTCAATCAACTCTTGATGCAAGTTATCCCATTCTCACAATAACATGGTTAGCGACTCTCTTGTAATTTGGGGCGCAGGAATTCTGATCTTAACCCTTCTGCCCAACATATCCCAGACATGTTCGATAAGATTCATGCCGGGAGACGTAACAGGTCAATTATTCTTGGTTAAAAGTTTGTTACACAGCGCGCAATTCCAGGCGAGCTTTGTTCTGCATTAAAAAAAATATTCCCAATATGTACGGCAAAAGGTCGACATGTTCTTGTAAGAGGTTTGTTATGTATGTTTATGCCCCTGTCAATAATCACTAATAATGTGCACGCTCCCTAACATATTCCAGCCCAGACAATAAATGAGTCTCCACGGAAAGGAACACTCGCAGTGACATTGCAATGGGAATATCATTCTCTTCGACGTCGTCAGATTCTTTCTTTCGCGTCGATTGTGTTTACACAGAAACGGCATGCGTCGGTGAACAAAATTTGACTCCATTGGTCAATAATCCAATTCTCATATTCATGGGCAAAGCTAGTCATTGTTCTCGTACGTACCACATGTTTTGAAACTTTTGCTGGTAGGTATGAACCTTGTTCGACTTGCGTGAGCCTTCTTCTTCGGACCTCTATCAAAACATTTCTAGTTTACACTGCTATTTGACGTCTGTTTCTGAGTTTGCAACACTACGAAGCGGGCATCTCTGGCTGTGGTTGACCGTTTTCTACCCCGCCCTAGCTTTCTGACATACGAACTATGCCATAAAACATTGCGATTAATGGTCGATTTTCATGTTCCAGGGCTTTAGCCACTGTGCCATAAGTATGACAACATTCAATCAATGCCACAGACGTAGCAACATCTGTGGGGACTAAATCAATCATATCGTGTTCGTCTTCTTATAAAGGCGAACTGAACTTTGGTGACGTGACACCCGCAGAATTAAAATCTGACGTTTTCAAAATTATTGACAAATATTCGAAAAATATATTAATAACAAGACAACTATATTTGAAAATAATATTATATCCATAGATGATCCAACACCTACACTATTTTTGCGTATCTACACTCAACGATCATAAAAGTATAATTTTTTTTTTAAATATCCACTAATATTCCTAAATACATATACCTAAGAGCACTTCAATAACAACTAATGGTAATTTACCTTTAATTGTTGGTTTGTCTTCTTGAGGAAAGCAATCTCTTCGCCGTGCTTCTTTTCTTCAGCCAAACGTAATTCCGCCGCTCTCCTGTCGGCCTGTTCAGCTCGTTGTCGAAGATCCGTAAGTTGTCTCTCCAAGTCCGCTTTTTCATCTCTCAAATCCTCTACATCTCTTTGCAGATCCGATTTCCCCTGCTCGGATTGCAAGGCTTTCCTCATACCGAAAGCTATGCTGCTACAATAAAGGGCTTGGTAGGCTTCTATTGTCATTCGCATTTCATCACGTACCCTGAGCAGCAGTAATCCTCTTTCCGCGCAATTGATCGTCACTTGTCGGATAATTTCGTCAAAGCACTGCGTGTACAGCTCTCGTCTAATTGGACAAATTCCTGTTTCTCTAGCCTATAGAAGAAAAACACATGTCACGTAAATTTTCATTTTCGGTAATGCCGTAATTGGAGGAGCGTCAAATAATAAATGTATCAATGATAACCATAGCAGAAAGTACTAATACCTACGTTTTTTAGTTTTGCTGCCGTAAGTTATTGTCTATCCTATTTTCTTTACAGTTCATTTATGTTACTGTAATATACAAGCATCGCTGAACTCATCTCATATAACGTAAATGCAAGAGAGAAGGATAAAAACATATACAAACTGAAAACTTTGTCTATTTAGCGTATGAAATAAGTAGCGAAATGCGAGCTACATACTCGTTAGTAGTTAAAAAAGATATTTAAACAATCGTCACTTTTGCCCTTTTTAAACCTTGCTCCACGACACTATTAGTCGAGGAATCCATCATATAGCTCAGGATCTCAATGATCAATTAATAGTGAAAATGATAGCCACGGAACTTGGTGTGCAACTTGATAAGGCTACTGACCAGTGGCGGCTGCTGCAGGGAGGGCAACGGCGCACTGCCCCCCCCCCCCCGTGACAAATTTCTTTTAACAGATAAATTAATTATAAATACCTAATTTGTATGTAATTTTTCTGATTTGTTTGAAGACAAATAATATGTTTTCGGAAGTAATAGTCCGTCTTTTCAGCGCGTTTAAAAATCGCAGTCTGACGTAGGCTCCGGGGCATCACGCGCGACTGCCCCGTCTGTATTAGAAATCGAGCGATGAAACTGGCGCGGGTAGCGCGCGTATATATGTAGGCGGCGGGGCACTACTCTATGGTGCCGGGTCCGGGTTGCGGTCCAGTGTGTAATATACAGCGGTGAGTGTATGTTGTAATTTCTATCGGTGCAAATGCAACTATGAATTGCGTTAGTAACATTGACAGAATTAAAAAATCTAGGTTTCCCTGGACCAGATTTATTGATTAAACTAGAAGATCACAATTTGAAAACTAATAAAACCGTGACGAGAAAATTCAACAGAGGCTCTTACAGTTTATCAGACTGGTTGTGTGGGTGTAATGTGCAAAATGCTTTTTTCTATTTCGGTGCTATAAAGTTCACTTTACGACATCCGTTTTGGTTGCAAAAGTATTTCTTTATCGCACGCTAAAATGGAACCAAATTATATTTAAATGTCAAAATGTAAGCCTTTAATGTAACAAACATGTGCAATAGAAGTTGTACAAAGAATAAAAAGCACACATGCTAACATTTTATTTACTAAATAACAATATAAATTGTTGAGTTGAATGATAAGTTTTCTGATGCTACTATTGTAATTTACTTCCAAAGTTGAATAGTATAACTGTTATAAAAGTTTGTTATTGATAATATGTCGAGACTATGTTGGCGAAATATTTTGTAAATTGTCTTCTGCTATTTTGTGAATCTCTGGGGGCGTGCAAAATAGAAAAAATCAACTGAACGGTGTTTTTCTACTTTGAAGAGAATAAAAACATTTTCTGGAAATACCATGCGGGAAAGCAGACTATGTGCCTTAGCAATGTGTTCAATTAAAAGACAATTACTGACATCAACACCTTCAATGAATCATTTTGCTGATCGTAAGCCGAAACACTGCACATTCATTTGAAATTTCGTCCGTAGTATCAGGGTAGCAGAAAAGCGAGGAGGTATATCAAATGTATTAGGAGTAAAACAAAATAAATGTGTCGACATCTTGAAAGTAGCAGCCACACTATATCGTGAATATAGAATTCTATATTCACATGCATTAGGAGTAAAACAAATAGAATTCTATATTCACAATAGTGGCTATATTTAGGATATAGTCCAGCTACTATTGTGCAGATGGCGCAATATATTTAATTTTACTCCTGATATATTTGATATACCTTCTCGCTTTTCTGCTGCCCTGATACTACGAACGAAATTTCAAATATAATGTTCACTTGCATTTTTATTTAATCTTGACAGATTAAAAAATGTCTGTCTACACAGAATTAAGACATATTATCACTGGCGATTCAGTTTATAATTTAAAATTACTTTAAATGTCGAGCATAATTATTTTTCAAATTCACATTCTTTTAAGAACGCGTAATTTATGAAAATAGTCATAGTAATTTATAATTGTATTGGGATTAAATGAAGCACTGATAAAACGTATATATAATTAACTCTTTATTATTATAATAATGGTCATTAAGCACGACCAATTAGCAAAACTGCACATATGAAATTTCTTCCGTATTATCAAGGAAAGCAGAGGAGCCAGGAGATAATATATTTTATCGCCAACCGTCAGTAAAGTGATGCGTTACCATAGCGTTTTGCGGAGGTAAAGAAACACTTTATCGTACTGTACAATAAAGTACTTTACCTGCCGCTAATATCTGTCAGCGTAGCATGACTGATGACTTTTAAAAATAAATCGTTTGTCACTGTCATAAACTGTCAAAAGTTATTATATCTTTATTTCTTAAATTAACAATTTTAACGGTTGGCGATAAAATTTTGTATGCACCACGTCAGTAAAGTACCTTTACCGAACTCGTCTGTTACTCGCCGCGCTCGCTTCACTCGCTTGGCTCGTAAACCAGACTCGTTCGGTAAAGTATCACTTTACTGACTTGTTACATAAATAACTATTATTTTACTCCTGATACGTATGATATACCTCCTCGCTTTTCTGCTTCCCTGATACTACAGACTAAATTTCAAATGTAGACTAATTACCGAGATAAATTTCGTAAATTACAGTTTCATAAAAGAATTTAAATTTGAGAAATAATTATTCTCTGCACTTAAGGTAATTTTTAATTATGAACGGAATCGCGGCTTATAATGCCTTCCTTAATTAGGTTTAGACAGACTTTATTTAGCAAGAAAAAGAGCGAGGAGATAATATATTTTATTTTACCCCTGATAGATTTGATATACCACCTCGTTTTTCAGCTTACCTGATACTAGGGACGAATTTCACCTGTTAAATGCTGAGATATCATACCAGGTGGTTATAGTAACTTTAAAATATTTTTATTTTTATTACAATTATACATATATTGTTAAAGTATTAACTGAGAGTATTTTCGCAAATTACACTCTCTTAAAAGAATTGAATTCAAAAAAAAATATTCTCTGCATTTAAGGTAATTTTAATTATAAACGGAATCGGGTCGGCAGATAATGTCTAAATTTTGTCTTGACAGACTTTTCTTAGTCTGTCAAGAAAGAATATTTCAAGTAACTGAAGCCGAAACACTGCACATTCATTTGAAATTTCGTCCGTAGTATCAGGGTAGCAGAAAAGCGAGGAGGTATATCAAATGTATTAGGAGTAAAACAAAATAAATGTGCCGCCATCTTCAAAGTAGTAGTCACACTATATCGTGAATATAAAATTTTATAGTCACATGTATTAGGAGTAAAATAATATAGAATTCTATATTCACAATAGTAGCTATATTTAGGATATAGTCCAGCTACTATTGTGCAGATGGCGCCAATAAATTTAATTTTACTCCTGATATATTTGATATACCTCTTCGCTTTTCTGCTGCCCTGATACTACGGACGAAATTTCAAATGTAGACTAATTACCGAGATAAATTTCGTAAATTACAGTTTCGTAAAAGAATTTAAATTTGAGAAATAATTATTCTCTGCACTTAAGGTAATTTTTAATTATGAACGGAATCGCGGCTGATAATGCCTATCTTAATTAGGTTTAGACAGACTTTATTTAGCAAGAAAAAGAGCGAGGAGATAATATATTTTATTTTACCCCTGATACATTTAATATACCACCTCGTTTTCAGCTTACCTGAAAGTAGGGACGAAATATCACCTGTTAAATGCTGAGATATCATACCTGGTGGTTATAGTAACTTTAAAATATTTTTATTTTTATTACAATTATACATATATTGTTAAAGTATTAACTGAGAGTATTTTCGCAAATTACACTCTCTTAAAAGAATTGAATTTAAAAAAAATATTCTCTGCAATTAAGGTAATTTTAATTATAAAGACTTTATTTAGCAAGAAAAAGAGCGAGGAGATAATATATTTTATTTTACCCCTGATACATTTAATATACCACCTCGTTTTCAGCTTACCTGAAAGTAGGGACGAAATATCACCTGTTAAATGCTGAGATATCATACCTGGTGGTTATAGTAACTTTAAAATATTTTTATTTTTATTACAATTATACATATATTGTTAAAGTATTAACTGAGAGTATTTTCGCAAATTACACTCTCTTAAAAGAATTGAATTTAAAAAAAATATTCTCTGCAATTAAGGTAATTTTAATTATAAACGGAATCGGGGCGGCAGATAAGTAGTGAAGCCGAAACACTCACTGCACATTCATTTGAGATTTCGTCCGTAGTATCAAGGTAGCAGAAAAGCGAGGAGGTATGTCAAATGTATTAGGAGTAAAACAAAATAAATGTGGCGCCATCTTCAAAGTAGTAGCCACACTATATTGTGATATAGAATTTTATAGTCACATGTATTAGGAGTAAAACAATATAGAATTCTATATTCACAATAGTAGCTATATTTAGGATATAGTCCAGCTACTATTGTGCAGATGCCGCGAATATATTTAATTCTACTCCTGATATATTTGATAAACCTCCTCGCTTTTCTGCTGCCCTGGTACTACGGACGAAATTTCAAATACAAAGGATGTCCGCTTGTATTTTTATCTTGACAGATTAAAAAATGTCTGTCTACACAGAATTAAGTCATATTATCACTGGCGATTCAGTTTATAATTTAAAATTACTTTAAATGTCGAGCATAATTATTTTTTAAATTCACATTCTTTTAAGAAAGCGTAATTTATGAAAATAGTCATGTCATAGTAATTTATAATTGTATTGGGATTAAATGAAGCACTGATAAAACGTATATATAATTAACTCTTTATTATTATAATAATGGTCATTAAGCATGACCAATTAGCAAAACTGCACATATGAAATTTCGTCCGTATTATCAAGGAAAGCAGAGGAGCCAACAGATAATATATTTTATTTTACTACTGATACATTTGATATACCTCCTCGCTTTTCTGCTTCCCTGATACTACGGAAGAAATTTCAAATGTAGACTTACCCAGATAAATTTAAAAGAATTAAATTAAAAAAAAAATATTCTCTGCATTTAAGGTAATTTTAAATTATAAACGGAATCGGGGCGGCAGATAATGTCTTAAATTATGTCTAGACAGACTTTTTTACTCTGTCAAGAAAGAATATTTCAAGTAACTGAAACCGAAACACTCACTGCACATTCATTTGAAATTTCGTCCGTAGTATCAGGGTAGCAGAAAAGCGAGGAGGTATATCAAATGTATTAGGAGTAAAACACAATAAATGTGGCGCCATCTTCAAAGTAGTAGCCACACTATATCGTGAATATAGAATTCTATATTCACAGTAGTATCTACTCCTATACATTTGATATACCTCCTCGCTTTTCTGATACTACGGACATGTGTAACAGTAATTGTTTTTCAATGTGTTCCATTGAAAAACAATTACTGACATCAACACTAAACATCAATGAATTAGTTATTAATCATTTTGCTGATCGTAAGGAACAGCGGATGGATTTTATTTTCAAACAAGTTAAATAAATAACATATTGAGTTTATTTTTTTGTCTGTACTGTAATTTTTGATATGAAATACTCAGACCCCCCCCCCCCCCGCGGTGCCCTCCCTTCCCACAAAATCACGGGCCGCCACTGCTACTGACAGTAACAAACACACACACCTTATTTGTTATAGTGTAGGTAGAAGTACTGGCTGTAAAGTAGGTATTAGATTTAAATGGAAAAAAAAACGCTGGGTGAGCAGCCAAATGTAACTACATAGTAATTTTTTTTTTACTGTCTAAGCTTTTGTAAAATTTATTTACATCATCAGAGACAATGAGTTGGAATGTAATTTTAGAACACGCAATCGTAATCCAATCGGTCGGCATCACCATCACAATACTCACTACTTAAAGTGATAACACTTTATTTCAAAATATCAAATATAATTATTATTAAAAAGACTAACTAATCACATGTTTATCCAGGAGGTTAGAAATAATGTCATTATTTAGTCTTTTTAATAATTATCTTTGATATTTTGAAATAAAGTGTTATTAAATATAAATGTATGTTATGTATTTATGTTACTTTAAGTGATGAGTATTGTGATGGTGATGTCGACCGACAAGATTATGATTGCTTGTTCTAAACTACATTCCAACTCAATGTCTCTGATGATGTAAATAAATTTTACGAAAGCATAGGCAATAAAAAACGAATTACGAAATTAAGGTTTCCTTTGATTTCTCACTCAAGAGTTTTTTTTTTCATCTAAGCTTATTTGTTATGTACGCTTTCTGGTCGATAATATTATCGTTGAAGACCTTCTGTTCCGCAAAAGCATCATTGGAAGAGCAACGGCTCAAGACTTATTTGAGATGCTTGACTAGATTATAACCGAACTGTATTTGGATTGAGAAAAGTCGCTATGGTGGATTACAGGACCCATTGCATGATTCACAGGGAAGCCCTTTCATCAACATCGATGAGCTTGATATTAGAACGTCTCACAGACGTAGTAAACTACATACTAAAAACTAGACCAATGAAAGTCAGATTTTTCAAAAAACTATGCATGGAGCTGGGAGCTGAACACACGGCATGATGGCTTTCACATGGCATCTTCTTATCCCGCGCATTCGTGCTATGTCAAAAAATTCACATATTTCTATAAGAGGGAGGTCATGAACCCGACTTTTTGCCGAAACTAGCGTATTTGTGAGGTATATTTGACAAAATGAATGCATTGCATCTGTCTCTGTAAGGCAATAATATGCATATTTTGAAACTTTTGGAAAAGGTTGCAGTGTTTATGAAAAACCTGCAGTTGTGGATAAGAAAAATCTATGAGTATAGAGGTCAACATTGTTTCCCTCAATTGCACAAATACGTGGCGTCTAATAAACCCATTGTTTGACAAGACTTGCTGTTACTTTTCAAGGAACACCTCTCGAAGCTCACAGACTAGTTTGCAAAATACTTTAAGGAATACAATGTCAAGAAATTTGCGAGGATCCAAGATCCTTTTCATGATGGAGCCAGATGGAACCAGAATTCACTTGGCAGGAAGAAGAGAGTCTAATTGAACTCTGCTGCGATAACAGCCTGTAAACAAAATTTGCTTCTTCGGATTTAGCAGAGCCTTGGATATTAATCAAAAAATTATTATCCAACTCTGAGATCAAAAACTATAAAGATCCTCATTCCCGTTGAGACAACCTATTTATGCGAAACCGGATTTTCAGTTGTAGCTGTAATAAAAAGCAAATATCACTCAAAAATCGATGTGTAGCGAAAACTGAGCGTTTTTAACTTACTTATAGAATATTACACCATTTACTTAATATTTTCTTGTACTTTCATATTTTAGTTTGATGGTTCTTGTGATTCAATTTAATTAAACGTGATCTTCACATTGTGAGGTTCATCTTAACAGATGTTTTCATTTTTGTGTCTGATTTATGTCATTGTACACATATTTTGACAAAGACGGCGGGACAAAATACTAAACCTGTAAGGGCAACGCGGATTGATGAAGTTTGGGAACCCCTGTGGTAACGGACAACTAAATTTATAAATAACGGTAACTTACTGTAAATGTATAAAATGTAATTTAATTTAAATTATGCATTTAGTAGAGCTAAGGTAGTTCGGGCATGCAATTAGAATGAGTTAAAGAGAAATGGGCGCAGGAAAGAACAGGAAACAAGGCCGTCCAAGAAAAACATGGAACAGTGCCATGTCAAATGAGCTAAAGAAAAAAATTAGGTATGGCCAACACACGAGTTTCTTATACGTATGAGCGTTTCAAACTATAGTTTTAAATTTTTTTTATATAAAAATTATTTAAAATCCTATTATAAATACTTCTATTCTCTTAATAAATCTCTATAGAATGCATACTTTGCGAGATATTCGAAAGAAAGTGCTACTCGCTAAGAGTAAAAGTATTACTTCTGGTCCGATTTTTGAAATTTCATTTATACCAAAAATATTTCAAAACCAACTCTAAATACTTTTGTACTGTTGACAAATATTTATAGAATGCTTAATTTACGACATATTGGCAAAAAATCGTTATTCCATAAGAGTAAAAGTAATATTTCCGGTCCGAATTTTGAAATTTTTTTTATACAAAAGATATTGAAAATTAAGTTGTAAATACGTTTATATTCGTAGCGTACCTGTCTAAAAAGCATGACTTGCGAAATATTTTCAAAAAACTGATTTTTGATGAGAGTAAAAGACCTACTTCCGGTATCAATTTCGAAAAACTTTCATAATAAAATTCTTTTCAAATTCAATTTTGAGTACATATGAATTTCTTTATAAATTTGTTTAAACTTAGTAGTTGACAAAAAATTGGCAAAACTCGATTTTTTCACTGAAGTAAACTACTACTTCCGGTCTGCCAATTTTACTGAAAATCTAATCAGATCTCAAGAGGGAGATTATACTTGTAAATATAAAATTTGGAATTGATACCTATAGCGGTTAGACCGCTATCGTGGTCACACACACACACACTGAGACACAGACATTTTTTAATAACCACTTTTTCGGGATCAAGAGACTTCAAAACGTAGACATCTGCAAAAATCTCGAGGTCGAAAATGTTCATAATCACAATACTTCCTTATACTACGCATAAGAAAGTAAAAGGGCCCACCTGGAACAATGCCGACACAGATGCGAAGGAGAGATGGAGAAGGACCATCGCCTTGACACCACAGATAGAAGAGGCTCGGAATAAGTAAATAAGTATTTAGCAGAACATATTTTGTTGAAGTTATGTCAAACTATTAATTTTGACAATTTTCTCACTAATTTAGTATGCAAGTTGACTAGGAAGTACCAATTTGATTCATACGTATAAAATCCATATTTGAAAATGGTAACGAAAAATTGGACAGATAATTAGGTATTGCCACACATTATACTACACAGACCAGCTAACGATATATTTCGCTTGTAAAATTCCAAAAGACTACTTACAGAACGATATGGAACTTCGATTGTACAGCAACCGCAGATACGTCTTTAAGACCCTTAAGTCCTCATCAGTACGGTACAGCTAATAAATATGTGATGACTGAATGATATATATATATAGTAGTTAATAGTCCAATCACTCGAACCATGTCCACAGTGTTCACCAACAGTAGTTAGTAACATATTCTGAACCGTGTAAATAGTATATTTTCACCCAAGCATATTAGTAAAAACATTAATTATTCGTAGCCAAATATTAAAAAACGAATAATAATAACCTATAATGACATCTGCATTTAGGGGCTTATTTGACAAATATAATAAACTATTAACAAAAATAATAACACAAGTTGGAAACTTCTTTAAGTAGTCGCACCACACAAGCAACAATGAGGATGACAACAATACGTTGTACAATTACTATGTTATGTGGTCCAATGTATTAAAACAATATAGTATGTAGTAATAAACAAGTGTATTATTACATACATAACACTTAGCCGATTATTGTTGGACGTTATGGAACAATGCAATATTTCGTCACATTTGTAAATATAAGAATTTGAAATATACTTTGAAGTATGGTATAAACAAAGAAACTTCATTAAATCCAATCAAAATTACAGCCACCTTGACCACCTATCATTTATTAAAATAAATATTTCTAAGTTTTCTATAAAAGTTAAAATATGTCATGTCATGGCAAAACCAAAAGTTGAAGTTTGTTGGTGTGTTCTTAGTATAGACCGGACGTACCGGGCCGAAATTACGACGGACAAAAGAAATAATGTATAACATCATGCAGGTACTGAATAGCACTATTCATATGCTGAACTGCAACATCTGTTGTTGTCGCGAAAACGACAGCAAAAAAAGTCGATTTTACTCTTAAATTCCTTTCTTCATCGGCGTAGATAGAAGGGTGAGGAGTTTTAAAAATTCATTCTATTTATCTTATATTTCGTAAGAAAAATAAAGTACGGGGAGTTAGTTTCGTTTTTTCATTGTTTTGACTGTTAATTACATACTTCGTAATGTTTGTAATAGTTCCTGTTTCATACGGTTTCATTGAATCTACTTCTCCCAATTATCCTGACATAAGTGTGCACTGGATTTCGTTAAGTTTCAATAACATACGCATACATTTTTAGTAATTATTTATTTAGATCTAGAACATTGTTTATGTTACTTTTTCAGATATGATATGGAATAACGTCGAGAATGGCATCGTGAAACAATGGCCAATTGGATTAAGGGTCCTACTAATTGTATGTCCTCCATTGTCAGTTATTCCGAAATTTATTGCAAAGTCTTTAAAATATCGTTACAGAGTGCCAAAAAATCGCACGCACGTCACTTAGCTTCGCTAAAACATACGCAGAAATAGGACCCATTGGAAGGTGACAATTTTAACGAAGAACTCTGTGAAATTTTGATGGCGACTAATATCCCATTAAATAAACTTGACAATCACACTTTGAAAACATTTCTCCAAAAATATACTGGTCGAAATGTTCCTGATGAATCCACTTTACGCAAATATCATGTTTCTAAGTGCTTCACGAAAACAGTAGAATGCATTAGAAGACATCTTTCAAATCCGTACGTATGGATAGGTGCCGACGAAACTGTCGATATATTAGGACGCTGTGTGGTAAATGTTGTAGCTGGTGTACTACATCCAACTATTCCATGCATATAACAGTTGATGCGGAAACAGTTGCAAAAACTATTGACGAGAATTTGCGACAGGTACAAGGAAAAAATAGTTTTACTTGTTAGTGACAGTACCGCATATACCGTAGTCGACATATTTTAATTTCTGATACGAAAGTAGAAAGAGGACAAAAGCGCGACGAAATAAACTAAAGATAAACATAAGCGAGGCTGCCAAGACAATACACTCGACAAACGTTAAGGCGTGAGGGTCCCGCGACACTGCGTTGCTCTCCCACCACTGTTAGCAAGCAGGCATCGCTGCATATTATAAGGTCATCATCTGCATGGTATAGAAGTGTAAACCGAAATTAAAATTTGACGACTACGGTATGTTAAAAACAGGCAGGCTATTACAGGAAACATATCCTTATATGCTGCATATTACTTGTGTAGCACATACTCTACACAGAATCTGTGAATATATCAGAGACACCTATCCGGAAGTTGATAAGAAATTGCCATTGAGAGTAGCTCTTTACAGTGAAAAACTTCCATCTTTGTCAGTATAGTAATAACGCCAGTAATTAACTAGATGGGGAACATGGTTGGCAGCCACTAGTTTTTATGCAGAGAATTTCCATAGTTTACAAAATTTCGTTACATGGTTAAATGACGATGCTCGAAGTATTTCTGAGTGCAAGGAACTAGCACAAACCCCAAATTTAAGTAATCAGTTGTTATTCCTTCAGGAACACTTTGGAAATTTACCTAAACTAATCACATATTTTGAAAATCGAAATCTCAAATTAAAATATGGATTAACAACATTAGATGTGGCTATTAATAATTTCAAAAGTATTCCAAGTAACTTCGGATGTGGCCTTCGGCAAAAGTCAGACGCACTTTTTAATAGAAATCCAGATTTAATAACATTGCGGTAATTGTGTATGGGGACAATGACACAAAATCTAACTGCTAAATACGCTGAAATAAAAGAATATTTCGAGTACGCACCTGTAACCAGTTGCGATCTAGAAAGGACGTTTTCTATCTACAAGGATGTACTTCATTCAAAGAGAACAAATCTCACAGAAGAAAACCTTGAAAAAGTATTGCTAGTAAATATTCCTTTACTCGATTTGAACTACAAAATGAACAAACAATAACGTCTTTTGTATTTTATAGATCACCACCCACTTGTTATCCAATTATATAAATAAAATTAAATCTATAGTTATTAGCAGATAAAACGTAAATCCCCATCACCTATTGCCTATAAATTGCTAATGGTTTTATAAAATATGTATTCTTTTGGGGTGCTTGTAACATTTGAGCGCTACTGTACTTCTAAATAAGACTCAAAATTGATTAAATATTAACATGTTTACCACTTGATAGTCGCCATTTAAGCTGATACTAAATTGTAAGAGCATTTCAAAGCTGTTATGCATTGTATAATAAAATCGACAATCACAATTACCTATTTAAAAAATAAAGATTGTATGAAAATAATTGCACCGGAGATTGCCACATTACACATGGAAGTAATATTCCGACTTATGGTTATCTTCTTTCATATTATTTATGAAATTATTTATATATGTAACTATCTCTCACTATCTGAAGTTAGTATTATTTGCATAGAAATTATTTTAATTAAACTCTATTATTAAAGCTTAAAATTATTAATGGAAATACCTGTCTTTGTTGTAATCTCATATCTAATTGTTCTTGTAAGTTAACTACATCCAAGCGGGTGGCTGGTGTAGTAGACACCTGCTGTCTCCACATTTGCCCATCTTCTTCCCATTCTTTCGGAGGTAATATAGCGTTTAGGATTTCTTCGGTTTCACGGCGAGCGTCCGCAGTAGGAGCTGCAGATTTAGTTTTATCTGTTACTCCTAGGTCCTGAATAGATCAATTTTCAATAAACAAAAAGCATGTGAGAATAAAAGCAAACAGGCGACATTTAAAATAAAATATTTTGCTAATGTAGTTGTAAATAAAAGTCGTCTTTTCTTCAATTGAAGAGACTCTAATTAATATTAGTGTTTGTCAAACTAAAATTATTACCTATTGAGATTTCTATTTATACTTAACGTACCTTTTCATATTCCTCATGTTTTGTTATTAAAACGGGATTATCATATTTCACTAGCGTAGTTGTGTCTATTAGAAGACGTTCACCCATGTTTATTGAACGCAGGTTATGAAAAATATGACAGCCAGAAGACACATGTAAATAGATCAAACAATTGTCATCTAAATTACAACACCATGACAACGACTTTTAAAAGAATTAAATAATTCTCGCGCAATTAGTTCTTTGTTCAGTTGGGGCATATAAAATTATGCGAACTATTTTATAAATATTAAATTAATTATGGAAATAATTTAAATGTAATAATAAAAAAATAATAGGTTTATTTTTCCGCATTAATTATTAGTACAGGTATTATATTGCCTTGGTGTAATGCCGGAAATTCTATTAATTCCTCGAAAATTCTCTCTGGTGAAACCTTAATACAGGTGACTGCTGGGATCAATTTAGATCGACACAATGTGATTTTCGCTCCGCTGTTTTGCTTTTCTTTTCAGATTTGTTTTTACCGCCAAAACTAAGTTATATGAGCATAATTGTTTTACATCAAAATACACGTAGATATAATAGTATTGTTACATGTTCATTGCGGCACACATTCTAACTGTTCACGTTGAGAGTTCATATAAAACTTAACTACCATTAATTGTTCCATATGCTTAGGTATTCATAATTGTCTGTTACCGTAAATACATTTATACATTGAAATCAATCGTTCAACATCTACCGTTGTAGTAGGGAGCCTATTTTTTAAAGTTTTATCCTCGGTTTGGAAAAATCTATTTCTTTGCCAGTAAACAAGTCAACAATTTGGCGAATTCCTAAATTGTAATTTAGAACCGCTTCAAACTTTTATTTGACATTATCAGCTGCAGCACTAGATAACTGGGAAAGGAACTGATCATATCATATACAATACTCTTGGCGTTAGTTATAGAATATGGTGGATTGGTCGGAGCGAGTTCTAGATGGCGGATGGCTGCAGGTATTCTGAAATAATGTCCCATGAATACTGGTTAAATTTTCCTGAATAGTTGAGCCCATAAACGATTGAGCTTGTGAAATAGAAACAGCACAATTCAGTATCTGTATTATAGTTTTAATAGTATGTAATAATAGGATGCTCCTTGCAGTTTTTCACAAAATAAATGCTTGCGTGCAGGTTCCTTCACAAAAACTTTCTTGACGGAAGATATTAATTTATCTGCATTCGGGTAGCATTTTGCGACTTCTTCTGATACTTATTGAAGAGCACTTGCGAAGCATGTAATATAACATAATACTATTGTATGTTTGTTGTAACAGCCGACCAGCCGCCTTCAAATATGCAGCTACATCTGTAACAAATACTGATTTACCGAGTTTTCTTTATTTTTATCGTGTAACCCCTAGTGATTTCCATCACGAAGTTACGTTATGTGATATGGATTCTGCATCAGTTCCTTCGAGTCTCTTAGATGTAAGTAGATGTGTAGACATTCCCGTGTGATTGTCCATCAGCCCAACCCAAACATTTTCAATATTGCGGCCTTGAACTTGAATAGTTTACGACTGACGCCCATACTACATGTTTATCATTTATGTTATTGACAATTCAAGTCTTAATTTCATCGTACATCGAGGACAAACAATATTTTCTCAAGGTGATTTCAGCTGTTGCCGATTTAATAAGAAAATTTCTAAATCGCAATGCGTATGTTAATTACAGATATCACATGAAACTCATATAGATTTTTTTTAATTTCTTGTACAATTTGATGTAAGTACTTTTACACGTTTTGGCACTATCACAATTTGCTAATTTTGTTACAGTGACCGACATGACATACGTTTTGGTGTCGCCTATACCAATTCTTTTGAATTTTATGCTCACATTTCAGGACAGATCGGATTATATATAATTGACGGTATCAACCAGAGCGATTACAAGCAGAGGTATATTTAATATTTTATACTTTTTGCTTCAATTCTGATCACTTTCTTATTAGCACTTTTCAACTTTATGATGATAACAAGGTGTATTATTGATAATAATTACGGCATTTAAATAATTAGTAGTATTTTTATTTATCCAACAGATACAAGTCTTAGTACAGAACAAAAATGGACAGTGTTGAAATATTCATAATAAACCCACTTGTTTCTGGTATTCTCTTTAAAATAGGATCGCATCCAGCAGACGGATCGGTCTCGCTCTAACTGTTTACGTGACAACAGTTGAGTCCTTGGTTGAGTGTTGACTAGACATAAGCGTTCTCCTTCACGTGATCGTCTGTCATCTGGTGCTTTTCATTGCTGCCAAATGTAATAAACAATAATAATAAATTGTTTTTCTGTATTATATTTCGACGATGTTTAATATAAGTCTAATATTATAATTAATTATCTCTACACATCGTACGCATATTTAACATTATCGTAGAACATAATAATAATTATCAATACCATTAACAGGAGGTAATTTTCCCCTTAAACTTTCGACCTTCCATTATTTTTTTCTTCTGTGGACATCATTTCCTCAGCGATGATTATTCATAAATCTTTTTAAACATCAATAAATATATGTTAAATATGTACGCAAAATTATTATGTACAAATATGAATTTAATTTTCCCTTCTTGGTTACTGGGTTAAAACCGCGTCGTCGTCTCTGCTTCTACTGCCGACGTTTCGTCGATTATATAAAGGGACATCTTCAGGGCTTCTACTGCTGCGTTTCCCTGAACCAGTCTGGCGTGTGTTGGCGAAGGGGGGGGGGGTTATATTAGGGTTCAGTGAAGTGTGTGTGTTATGGTTGAATTGAGTTTGTATGATTGATTTCCAAATGAGATCGAGTTCAACTTGTTCGGATGTTTCTGAATTTCGATGGATTCACGGATTTTGCTGCTGTAATGGGAATCTTTGGAGTGAATTTTAGTGAAGTTGAACTAGGTTTGGTGCTCGGTTTCCAGTCTGTGCTTGGCCAGCGTTCATCCTCGGAGACACGAATGCTGACCGATCGTTTGGTCTCGCCGATGTATACACTGCCGCACGAACGTGGAACCGGGTACACCGGAAGATTCAAGAGGTTTTTTGTCTTTAACAGACGATAGCAAATCAGACAGTTTGGAATGGGGTTTGAAGATAGTTTAGATGTTGGGTTTGTTGAATATTTTCTTGATTTGATTGGTTACACTATGTATGTAAGGTAGTAAGCGTGTGTGGGGCGGTCAGTATTAGTAGGTGTGGTTTTGGCGGTGGGATTTAAGTGTTGATGAATGGTTCTATGTCTATTTTGGAGTAGTTGTTTTCGAGTAAGGTTTTTGTTATGTGTGAAAGTTCCTGGGGTAGTCCGTCACGTTCAGGCGTGCAAAAGCTCTGTTTACTAAGGAGTTGATGATGGATTGTTTTTGAAAAGGGTGGTGATGGGACTGGCCATTGAGGTATCTGTCAGTGTGTGTGGGTTTACGATATACGGAGTGTCCTAGTTTGTCATCTGACCGACAGCGTACAAAACCAGCTTCTACCAAGGTTTAGGAAAATGTACCATTACAATTTAGTTTGTTTTACTTTTCTAGTAACCTTCTCAACATTTGGTGTTGGAACGCGTTAATGCGCATGTAAATCAGAATACATTCACTTAGTGAGCTTAGACTTTTCCCGCTCCACATGTTCACAGTGAGCGAACCTCTTGTGGACATGATCGCTGAACAGTTGCGCAACTATGGCGTCTGCTGAATGGGACCATTAATATTAGTGACCACATATCATTTACCAATGCTCTTCACTTCAGCCCAGCAATTTTTCCATCCTACTACAAATATTAAAATCTTTCTAATTAACCTAAAATTGCAAAATTGTGGCTATTTACCAAATACTTTCCTTATACATTACCAATATTCAATTCTCAGAGTACTTTGGTAAGAACTCAATGACCACAACATTCACGTCTCTTCGGTGGAAATACTACATATAAAGAAATAAATGTAAATACAGTAGAACCTCTCAAACCCGACCCTCCGAAACCCGCTGCTCTCCTAAACCCGACCCCGACTGTAGATGCAAACGGTTTACTAATCTCTCACGTTTTTACAACTGTTCAGAGAACTCAGTCTGCAATTAGCCTTCCGGCTATGATAACGAAAATGTCTAGAAAACGAAAAAATATTACTTCTTCGTTAAAACAAAAACTGGAAGCCCTTGATAGGCTAGATAAAGGTGAGAGTATCAAAAATGTTGCAAGAAATTTAAATATCGGTATTACGAGATTGAAGGATTGGAGAAAAATAGATACACATTGCAGTGTGCAGCAGCAACTGTAGAATCTGAGGTTGGTTTAGAATCCCGGAAAACAATAAAAAAACCAAACCTGGATGTTTTAGATGAAGCGGTAAGTTGAATTTTCTTGTTCGTAAATAAAGCTATCTTCTTTATGAATCCCACAGGTATGGATTTGGTTTAGTCAGGAACGATTAAAAGGAACCCCTTTAACAGGACCATTAATTAAAGAAAAGGCGAATGCCCTTAATAAAACAATTGATCCTAACTCCAAATTTACAGCAAGTGAGGGATGGTTGGACAAATGGAAAAAACGACACGGAATTCATCAGGTCACAGTTTCTGGAGAAAAACGCTCAGCTGATCACGTAGCTTCCGAAAATTTCATTAAAAAGTTTGATGATATCATAAAAGAAAGCGGATTAACTGCTGAACAAATTTATAACATAGATGAGACCGGGCTTAATTATAAAATGCTGCCACAGAAAATTCTCGCTTCAAAACAAGTAACGCAGTTAAGTGGGTTCAAATTATACAAGGAAAGGATAACTGCTGCTCCATGTAGTAACGCAAGTGGGACTCACAAATTGCCTCTTTTTGTTAACGGCAAATCACAGAAACCGAGAGTATTTAAAAATATAAATTTGTCATCATTGCCAGTTCATTATCGGGCTCAAACGTATGCGTGGATGGATTCAGCACTATTTAAAGATTGGTTTCACACTGTTTTCGTCCCTGAAGTTACAAAACATTTAAAATCGAGGGGTCTTCCCCAGAAGGCTCTTCTTGTTTTGGATAATGCTCCGTCACATCCAAATGTGTCAGAATTGACGAAGGGCGAAATAAAAACAATTTTCTTACCCGCAAATGTAACTTCATTGATACAACCACTAGACCAGGGGGTTATAGAGTGTATAAAGAGAAAATATCGCAAAAAGTTCTTGACAATCCTTCTGGAAAAATGGAGAATGGAATCGGTTTAATCGATGCAATTAAATCTCTTAACATCAAGGATATTATTTACATGATAGCAGAAGCTTGGGATGATATTCTTCCCACAACATTATCTAAGTCTTGGCGAAAACTTTGGCCTAATATTAAAAAACACATGGAAGAAGCTGAACAAAAAGAAGAAGAAGAAGAAGAAGAAGAAAGAAGAAGAAGATGAAGAAGAAGAAGAAGAAAGAGTAGAAAATGGAGAATCGGAAACCGATCATTTAACATCATTGTCTAATGACTTGCAACGTTTACAAGGTGGTGAAGAATTGCAGCAGACTGATATCCAAAATTGGCTAGCTGCCGATGATGAGGGCTATAACAATATCAGTGACGAAGAAATTTTACAGCATGCTACTATGAGCGGGGCTGTAGAACAAGAAAACTGCGATGAAGATGAATCAGATAGGGAGGAGATTTTACCTAAAGTTACGCACTCTGCAGCTATAGAGGCTCTCGACACGATTCTTCAGTATGCAGAACAACAAGACTCGTCTACACCCATGGATGTGATTTGGATTAAAAAATGGAGGGAGCATGCGGCAACCAAAAGAAGGTCCACATTAAAGCAAAATAAAATAACAAACTTATTTACACGAACTATTGTGGTATGATTTAGTTAACAATTGTATTCTTGAAAATGCGTACATATGTACATACATATGTATATACATACAATATTGGTATGTACAATACATTATTTCGGTTTTGCTCTATTTTAATTTTCTTTAATGAAAAGGCTGGAAATTATAAAGGGATATTTTTTTTATAGAATATTTGTATTATTAGAAGAATTTAAGTAGAAAAACAAGTTGTAAAATATACAAACGAAATGTCAGATCAGCCAAATGGCAGTAACTGAGTAATTATTTAAGAGCTTGCTATTGTGATTACAAGATAGTTTGTACAAATGGCGCCCAGTAGAGGACGGAATTTTTATCAGAATGGTCGAATGAAGCAGACACAACAGTCGTACAACTGTTCAGCGATCGGATTCAGATGATGTACGCTAACTCCGAACATGTTGCGAAGCGGTCGCCATTTTTGAGAGCGAAAAAATTCTATGAGCGTATTCTGTCCGCATGCGCCATTAACGCATCCCAACACCATCGTAACACACAATTTTCAAGTAAGTTACTAGAAAAGTAAGATAAGCAAATTAAAGGTATTGTGCAGAAATAAATGCATTACAATATTGGAGTTAACCGGGTATTTTATTCGGGGTTGGAAAAACCGGCCCTTACACTAAAAACTACGTCAAAACTTAATGCAGAAAAACAGTTTATTAATATTGTTTATTCGGTTTAATCTGTATAATTCTAACATATGGCAGCATTGAAAAGTACGAAATTGATGGTGATCATATAAACGTGAACGGTCCCGGTCCAGCGAACACTCAACGGTTGTCAAGTGACCAGTTGGAGCTGTCCAAAGCCCTCTATGTTTCGGCCATGATCCAAATACTTGTTAAATTCTTGTTTTCGTCTAGTTTGTATCATTGATATGGGCGCTGTATAGTTGGGCCAGCGCAGCGGGAGAGGTTATAATTCTACCCTTTAGTTGGGCCGGAGCGGTCCGACGTAGGGATTAGGCGCACTGCTAATGACACTTTCTAATCCCTGATTATGCATTTATAGATTCGGCCAATAATATATATTTTTAAAAGCAATTAAAGTTTTTACGCCACACACAATTTTTAGATCAACTTTTAAGCTTTCAAAGTGAAGTTTATGTAAAAATTAATAGTTCTAATAGGTATATTCATCCAGTTAGACCTACCATAAGAATAAAACAAAAGTATATACAAAGTAAAATTGAAGAGTTTATAAGTAATATTGTATTGTATTGTATTGTATTTTTTTTCTAAAACTTCTGTAATTGTGTTGTACTTATGTGGATCTATATAATTTCTTTGTCTTTTAAATAAATATGTATATTATTTTTTTACTGCTGTGTATTTTTTTTTTCAAAATATGCTTCGGCAAAATATGAACTTTAATTTTATTACTCCTACAAGAAATTTGTATATGGCTCGCTAGACAAGAACCGCAGCCCCTTGGCCCAACTATACAGTACGATTAACAACGTAATCTTTAAAGCCGAGGGTCATTAAGGTAAACTGGCCCAACTATACGACTCCGATATATATATATATATATATTCGTATGAAACTACATGACAGGTACAAAAAAAAGAAACATATATAAATATATATATAAAAATAATATAACAAAAGTAGAAATATATTTAAAAGTATGTATTATAAAAAAGCCCTAGCATTGTCGATAAGAATCTCCTATCACAATTTTAGTATGTGCAGAAATTGTGAGACATTTGGCATGTTAAGGAAACACAAAGTAAAAGGCAAAGATTTATTTTCCATTGGTTTTCAGTACAGCTCACATAAAAAAGGTAAATATCATATAATATATATTATATTATTTCATTTGGAAAATTGTAAAAAATTGTGCAGAGTAATTCAAGAAAGTCTGTGACTAGAAAAAAAAGAATATTATACTTTGGTCAAATTCAATCTTACATGTACAATATACTTATATAATATATAGTTCTTTCTTTTTTTCATATACATATATAAAAACTCTAACCTCTCACCTTAGCAAACAACTAGGGTTTTAATTTAGTTTGTCATTCTTTTGATTTAATTCGAATTGCAGTCGTACAAAGTATTACTAATCATAATACATTTACATATATAAAAAAAAAACAAAAACAATTTTATTTTAATAAAAAAAAGAAAGCCACTTTTGACATTTAAATCTAAAAATAAAGCTAAGTGATAAAAATTGTTATAATGTGATAGTGTGTGTGTGTCATAGTCATATATATATAAAATGGCTAACTATATTCAATATCATAAGAAACATCAACATTACAATGGTATGGTGAAATCGTACGAGTTGGATTCATCTCATTTCTAAATGATTTTTTCTTCATTTTAACTAATATTAAATATATACATAAATATTATAGATCTTTATTAGAAACAAAAAATAAATATTCACAGACCTCATAAAAAATCTATTCTAAATTAAGTTAGATTCCTTCCTACCTCATCATTTCATATAATACATATTCAAAAAGGTGCTTTATTTACCATATCACTGTCAGTTTCAACAGAGAAAAGTATTACTTTCAAACTTCGACGATCCGTGTATAAAATGAGATTCAGACGGAGATAATTCTTTTTTAAAACAAATATTTATATTTGCGACATCTATGAATGAACACGTAATACGTAGAATATATTTCTGTTTCAAACTGACACTGATAAAATTCCTAAACTTTCTCCATGACCATGTGCAGCTGCAAGAAATATTAAAACGCAAATATAAACAATAAATACCACAGGCCAAGATTTTCTTGTTTTGAATAGGGTTGCCAGACTTTCTATATTTGATAGAAGTCTTCTATGTTTGATGAAAATCTATCTTCCACGTACCTAACATATAGAAGCAAAATCTTCTATATTTCACGCCTATACGTCAACCATAACGGTTTGGTTCACTTTTTTAATTTTTTCCCAACGTGGTAACGCTGTAAAGTGTAAATTGAGAATTAAGGTACGTTTGTGAGCAGTCTCTCAGTGTCGATAATTCCCTGCATAACCTACACATCATCTACATATACCTACATAATATAAATTCGCGCTGGATAATAGTATTCATATTTTAGCACTTATTATGACTTTGCTTTATTTTAAGTACAATTAATATGGATTAATATGGCTATGGCGTCGTCAGTAGGAAAGAGTAATACTACTGACTCTACTGAAACCGATAAACATAGACAAAACTGTGTCGGGCGACTTGAATATACAATTCTATCTTGTGCAAAATTCAGCAATCTGTTACATAGATAAATGGTTTAGTTTTAACAAGAATAAGCTAGCAAAAGTCTCAATATTTTAAATTAATAAGAATACTGTTTTCAGGTTTGACGTTTTCAATTGAATAATTAAACCAATTCCAGAAAATTTTTTTAAAGTATTGTAGAAATAGTTACTCAACAGAATTAATTAAGTCGGAACTACTGTTTATAATTATGAAGTATTTTAAAAAGAACTGTTCAGATTTGTTTCATTTTATCAAAGAAAATATAGACAGTGTTGACGGATATGAAAAATATAAGTTTTAATATTTTTTTTGCCTCAAAATAAGAATGCAATAACTTAAAATTTAACTTTTACTGATTAGACTTACAATATGTTTTTTTCTTTACTGTTAAATGTTCCATTTTATGTTCTTTTGTTAATAAATGACTTAGTTGAATTTTCTTCTATATATTTTTTTAAGCTTTATATTTTGAAGTGACTTCGTCTATTTTTGACATATTAAATTCTGGCAACCCTAGTTCTGAATATGTAAGTTTATTGCAGATACAATGTATTTCAGATTTCACTCTCTAATATATAATAATAAAATCTTAGTATTTTACAAAATAAAATAATTACTATTATGTAATTAGTGGAGGCTCGTGATTAGTACACACATTGATGCAGACTCAGCGATGAGTGCCGTAGATTGATATGTAATCTGGCCTAGAAAGCGCAGATGTTCATTTTGAGTTAAAAATTATAAGGCAAAATGTTTAAATGACGAAGTATAATGAGTAGGAGAAAATACGGTTTGGAAGACATGTAAAACAAAAGATGGTGACAGACAATGTAACGCTTGTAGATAAGATAACCATAGTGAACATATATCCCACAAGACTAACAGCTTCAAATATCTGGGGATATAGACATCTGAGAAGGAACATGAATCAATATTGATACACATTTAAGAACTATGATAGAAAATAAATCATATTTCTGTCCCTAAAAGTGTGGGAGAAAAGGACCTAATGGTCCGTTTGAATCCGTCAAAAATAGCAAATCTCGCAATCTATCTTCTCCGAAGATACGAGATTTCGATGTCCGCGAAAAAAGGTTACGTCTAGGACATACTTTTCTATTCAATAATCGCATTTCGGATGTTCCAAGTGCGTGGGTTCCGAAGAATGAGTCTTTAAAAGTATTAGTGCAAGCCGACGTAGCACCAAACTCTTCATGTAACCGCAGACGTTTATAAAATACTAAATGCAAACTTAAAAACGCACGGCAGACACCTTCCTCAATAGACGAGCCTCCACTGATTTTGATATTAATGCAGTAATTCTTGAAAACAAATTTAATTAGTAGCCGTAAGAGAAAATTCAACCTCGATTATCTCACATCCACTGTAAATATCTCTAGTAGTAAGTAACACCCGTTACGGATGTCTTGATGTTATAGTACACAAATATAAATATATATTTATATATAACTAGCATCCCTCAACATTAATAATAATAAATAAATGCGTTTTAGTAAATACAAAAATGTTATACAAATTCCATATATCATTATTATACATAATGTATATACAAAATGGCACTCATACACACAAACATAAAACCGTTATTCACTAGATCCCGTACGTTTACAGGATAACTGATGAATGAATTAAGAATTTAACTCTTCAATACTCTGAAAAGATTAAATGTATTTTATAATGATCTTCCTCAGAAAAATTCTCTAAAAACCAGTTTTTATACACAATTAGAAAAAGGGCGTAGTTTGATGTCGATGGGAGATTAGTTTGAAAAAAGCTTTTGTTTTACTTTTTCTTATTCTTAGCAGTGTCGTCATATAGGGTAATATGGGACAGTCAGATAATATAGTACAAAAATGATTATTTTTTTAATTTGGCGGTTTTCTCATAAACAATAAAATATTTACAGAAGCCTGTAATGCAGGAATTTGTGCGGTTATGTTACAGGTGGCGGAGCAGTACTCCTGAAACTTCTAGAATATTTTCTTTTGTCTGCAGAGACAGTTATTGCCAAGTTATGAAAAGCCATAATATTCTAAACTCCAGGAGTGTCAGCTGGCGCCACTGACATTGGTCAGTTAATATAATTTTATATCAATATATTAAAAGCATATACTACTGTAAGGTCTTTGCTGATGTGGTTATTTCTTTTATCGCCAACCGTCAATAAAGCGATGCATTACCACAGCGTTTGACAGAGGTAAATAAACACTTTATCGTACTGTAAAATAAAATACTTTACCTGTCGCTAATATCTGTCAACGTAACCATGAGTGATGACATAAATCGTTTGTTGCTGTCATAAAATGTGATGTCATTATATCTTTATTTTTTAAATTACAAATTTTTGCGGTTGGCGATAAAACCTCAGTAAAGTGCCTTCATCGAACTCGCTTCGCTCGCTTGGCTCCTAAATTAGACTCGTTCGATAAAGGATCACTTTACTGACTTGGTACATAAATAACAAAACAAGTTACGAAAACTTTTTGGGGGTAATATGGGACAATGGTACGAAAATACAGACGCCTCATTGGAACCCTTATTTGACAAGACTATCAACCAACATCGATAAAAAAGCATTAAGGATAGTTGTAGAATGGTTATCAATCCGCCAAGGATCTCACGAATTTCATGTGACAAAATGCTACATGTACAGAAAATATTGGGGGCCGTATGATTACTAGAGAAATGAAGATTTCATGTATGTTTATATTTGCAGCTAGTTACAGTATTTACTGAAAATAAATTAAGAATGTTTGTTCAAAATTAATTAAATCGGAAAAGAATGCATCAGGCATTTAGAAACAACTTTCCTGAAACAGACTGAACAATAAATTTCTCTTTGAGAAATAAAAAACATTTAACAATAAGACTAGCTGAGGACACTAAAAGGTGCAAACACTAGATACCAATACATCAGTGAACCAATATTTTATCATTTGGGGGCACTTTAGCTGGTGTACCACCGTCACATATCTCGAATTACGATGAAACCAATATTTAGGACGATCCAGAAAAGGGGCGGATTTTTGTTTTAGAAGATGCTCAGAGCATTCCAAGAGATTTCTAAATGCAAGCAAAAGCATTAACATTAAGTTTCAACGCATATGTATTAGCCTCTTGACGTGGCTTATTTTGGATCAATCAAAAGAGCATGTCGAAAAGTCTTACTCCAATGGAAACTAAGAAATAAGAGTCTGCTTGAAACAATGTTTACTGCAAAAATTAAGGAGTACTTGCAACTAGTGGAACCCAAAACATTTTGCCTAACTTTGGAACTACAGGGATTTGTCTGTTAGATCGACAAGAAATTTAAAAATAATTGCTAGAAGCATTAACAGGAAACAGATGAAAACACGGTTAATGAGAAAAAAATTGTCAAATATAATAAACGAAGAAGAAATTTCGGCTGCCGGTCAGTCTCTAAGAGTAAATAATTCACTGTGCACCACCACGTCAAGAAAAGTCCCGAGAAGGCAAGTCGAGGTGTTGAGAACAAAAGTGACTCAGAAAACGAAGATATTAAGCTCGAGTCTAATGAAGAAGCAGGTATAGAAGAAGACGAGCTGTCCGGTGTCAGAAATGCATAGAACTCATCATATGAAGTGCGAGATAAAGATTATATATCCAAACATTTATTTGTTCATGTCCAATTTGCTTATAATCAATGCACAAAAAAGAGAAAATTACGAAGACTTCAGATTGTAGACATTGACACTGAGAAAATATATATACAATCAAATACATGCGACTTCACACAATAGCGTTATAATATTTGTAGAATAAATAAAATTCAAATAAGGAAGACATTTCTAGAATCTGTGATAACCAGAGGTCGACATATGGAAGAAGTAGTATTTTAAATTCTTAAGATAATGTTTATGGAGGAGTTCAGATTTCTTATGTTCCTTTATTTCTGTTTTATATGCACTTTTGGACAAGAATTTGCATTTACTTTTTACTAGAGGATCATTAATTTATTGTTTTCTTCAATAAACCAAAAACTACATCAGTAATAACGGAAAATTGGATCAATACAACTTTCATATATGTCTTTCTAAAGGAAGTTTGGAAACTCACAAGAAAACGACCATGCGAGGACGTGTACTAACAAGTGTTAATGAAATGCTCTAAATAAAAGTTAATACTTATCATTTAATTTTCAAATAATCACTAATGTTAACAAAGCTGAAAACGTTATAATAAAAAAAAGTATTTTTACCACTGTCCTTCCTTAAGAAAGTATTGATAATACAAAAAAAACTGTTTAATGGACAATAACTAAAGGTTTAATAAACCAAACATTTTAATTTTGCAAACAAAAATAATTCGGGGTATCGGGGATAATAACAACAAATTTTTCTAGTTGAAAAAATAAAAATTTGCAGTAACATAACCTAAAATATCGTCCCATATTGCCCCCATTCGACGGTATTTTTAGATTACTATTATGCTCTTGGTAGCAATTTATTCTTCTCATGACTACTTTGAAGATGCAGACCATGAATAACAAGCAGACATCAAAACATGAAATGGTGAAGTTAAACAATAAATAAATTATTCTACACCTAGTAGAACTAAATTAATTCTGTTATAAAATATTGTATCTACATCATATTACTTATTAAAACAAGAGTTTAAGGATTTTGCAAAGAATTTCAAACATTGCCAGATCTTCAAAAACAATATTTATATAAATTTGTGGTATTATTATGCACCATGCACCAAGAGAGGCAGCAGTTAAAACTTAATTCAGACTTTAAAACTAAAATACTGTAAACGTACAGAACTATTTCGTTTTTATATAAAAAAAATATACATTCATTATAAAAATGAGTGAATAATTGAGTATTATCTGCTCTTTTATTATTTCTTTTAAATCTCCTTTTAATTGACGTATAAAAATATCGTTACTTTACATCACGGTATAATAAAAACTTATGCGACGACGTAATGATAATCATAACATTCTTATTTCTTTTTCTTTAATGCAATTACATCGTACTCATACAAAAATTCCGAACACTAGAACGAAAACGACACATCGTACTCTCACAGACGTGCTACAATATAATTATATACTAAATGCATTGCATTGCTTTTTGTAAGGCTAGTGCGTATGAAATGTTAAGTTCTATTCACCCTAAGTTTATCAATAAAGTAAGGCCATAGTCAGTCTTGGCTTACGTATCAAAAGCTGTAATATAAACAAATCAAATTGCCTCTTATAATGGACACAGTATAGTATCGATACAGTAAGTGCTCTTCTCGGCGGCCCCTATGATGTTTGTGTACGCAGTAAGCTACGGACAGAGAGGGCAAGTGAATGTACAACAGTAACAAAGACCCGTGTAGCTGTGCCAGAGAACTAGACCAACCGGACTGCAGCTGTGCTACAGCGCAGTAAGCCACGGACATGTATTTTACGGAGGGGATAGTAACACGATTTTAATAATAAACGATATTAATAATATATATTCATGTGTGCTTACAGATTTTTTTATTTAACTCTTTCGGAAGTAGTGGTTCAAGACTTAGACCACCAAATGACATACCCAGAGATATGATGGAGGGAGAATGCTCTTTTACAGTACGCATCCAACTTATACACGCAGCAACAATAGCCGCCATCTTGCCCCCATGTTTTTAAATCGAAAGTGATTTGTTAATGTTCTTTTTCTTGTATTGTGGTTTTTCTTCTTGTTTTTAAAACAGACTTGTTCCTTGTTATAATCGTGTGGATAAAATATGAGGATTAGAAGTAAGGTAGATTAGTTACATGTGCTCAAGAATACGGGTTTATTATTGTATAAAAGCTAATAAAGTGAATAAATATGTTTGCCCAGGACACTACAGCGATGGAGATTATGTGCAAGGGAGTAAATATTATACTATCTTTTAAAATAAAACTGGAGATGTGTGGTGTTAATGAATTTTTAATTATTAGTTCTGCTTGTATTAGTAGACAAAATCTCACAAATGAATTTTTAATTAGGACAAAAAATTCTGAAACATCCAAGGCGCCACTGTAAGAAAAATTTTTACTAAATTTTATTTATATAAATGAGCGATTCAGCAGTACTATTCATTTTTTTCCTCTTATTTCGTTTGAAATCCAGCATCACCACAATGTTCGTTTCTAGGTCTGCCACAATTGTTTCTTTTTGTATGAAAGTCGCGCTCCTCCGATAACGCCTATGTTTGATGTGTCTTATGGGTGCTCCTTAGCTCCGAGTTAAAATGACGGACATTATCATTCAATCTTCCGTGCATTTATAACAGTATTCTCACCTCCCCTATATCGCTGGGCATACCATATCCAGACGGTGGTTTAAATTTAGAACCAACTACATTATTAGATTTCAAAACTGCCAACGTTCTCTTTATATAATAAAACTCTGTGCATACAGGCTCTCTAGTGGATAGAAGCCGAACTACGAAAGGAAATATAGAGCGACACGTGAACACAAATTATAATCAAATATTCCCTAATGTGTTTGTGCTACGGGAGTTTGTTTATTCTTTTGCATTTATGAAATGGTCATTTTATATACAGGGTGATTCATCTCCGCGGGTAAGGCCGAATATGCCTTTATGAGTAAAGATACTTCGAAGTGGTTTTTTTCTTGTGATAGCTGCTCATTGGGAGCACATTTTAAAAATATTTTGTATTATACAGAGTGTTCCATAACTTGGTGGCTAACCATAGTTTTAGTTTTTTAAATAAAACACCCTATATATTATTGCATTTTTGCATTCCCCGTATAATTTTTAGTCAAAAAGTAATAAGATAGTATAGGCCTAAAATCTAAAGTTTTTGACTTATTCCCATTGTTCTGAAAAATTCAATGTTTGTATAAAATTATATTTCTCGAAAACGACGTATTAGAGGACAAAAGTTTTTTGTAGTATTGTTTACAATAAGAGGTCCTAATAGAAGAATATTTTATTTTTTTACTGTTACTAACTGCATGTGCAGAAAACCGTATTAAAATTACATGACACGTTTTTGTATAAAAGTCAATTTTTTTAAATGGAACATCCTGTATATCAGTTCATTTTTGAATTACTTAATAAAATGACTTTTGTGCAAAAACGTGTCATGTAATTTTAATACAGTCTTCTGCACATGCAGTTAGTAAAAGTAAAGAAATAAAATATGCTACTATTAGGACCTCTTATTGTAAACAATATTGCAAAAAAACTTTTGTCGTCTTATACGTCGTTTTCGATAAATATAATTTTATACAAACATTGAATTTTTCAGAAAAAATGGGAATAAGTCAAAAACTTTAGATTTTAGACCTATACTATCTTATTACTTTTTTGACTAAAAATTATACGGGGAATACAAAAAATGCAATAATATATAGGGTGTTCCATTTAAGACACTATAACTACGGTTAGCCACCAAGTTATGGAACACTCTGTATAATACAAAATATTTTTAAAATGTGCTCCTAATGAGCAGCTATCACATGAAAAAAAGCGCATCGAAATATCTTTACTCATAAAGGCAAAATCGGCCTTACCCGCAGAGATGACTCACCCTGTATATTTGTTGATAATAGTATTAATTTATTTAAATATGATATTAGTATAGACAAAATTTACATACACTTTTCATTAATAAATTATATGCTTTATAATTTGGACCACTGTACGCATGCGCATATAATCATTATTTTGACTTTTCTTGACTTTTGATATGAAATTTATAAATTCCGAAATTGATATTCTCATTGTTCTATACTCTATATAATCTGTTCGTTAGCGTAATTTTGATTTAATTAATAAGCAGAGTATTTGCAATTAATTTTCAGTTTTAATAATCTTAATTAGGGGAGTTAAAGAAAAGCAAATTAGGCTGTCATGCCAAAATTAATCAATTACACTCTGCGGTTTGTAAGGTTGAGCAATATTTTTTTAAAAAATTCGTTGTTTGGGGAAGATAGTAACGATGAAATGGCTCTTATATAACAGAAGGTATATTAGAAGACTTGCTACATCGAAAAAATCCCGTAAGCGCTAAGAAAAAACGCAAGAATAGTTCAAAAGTTGGCGTAGTGTTAAAACAAGAAGAAACATCAACAGAAGATGCTAAAGGCAACTTTTTTGATAAGAATTAATATAAATATACAGACTATTTCTTCTTCAAAAGAAGAAAACGTAGGTTTCAAATTCTTATAAGAGGCCTCAGATAGAGAATTCTTTTAATGATGGTAGTAAACTCCTGTTAAGATTTTGTCTATTTTTTTAAAATTATTTTTGAGTGGCGCTTTCCTATGTGATGAGTCGATTATATTAACTTTGGGTGACATGAAAGATCGTAATGATATTTTGGTATACGTCTTACAGAGACCAAAACGATTAAACCAAGAAAGTTTGTAATCCTGGATAGAGAAAATCAGCCAAATCATCAGCAAAAATAAAAAATATTTCGCCCTAAGACATCGGCGTTTATTTATTGGCTATAGAAATCAAACATGTACCAATGGACACAAAATTACAGGCGAAATTGTTTATTACCCTAGCCTACACCGACAGAAGTTGTGCACAGGACACTGTCTGCAATGTACCACTGCTACTTTACTAGTGGATGGTGATGGTAATATATTTGCCAGGGGTGGCACTCGACAAGTGTTGCAGAAAGTTACGTTGACCAATCGTTGCGAAACAATGTTGCAATTGCTGAAATATCTTTGGAAAATAGTGAAAAATCTGGTGACCATATAATTAATGTTGCTCCTTCTTTGCAGGAAAACCTGTTCCTTCAAGTACCACTCCCAATGTTCAAAATACGACAACAAATAATTTACGTTTGTTAATTCACGTAATTTTTTTGACAAATTCAAACATTTGACAAGTGACATAGGGGTTTGGTAAAATTTGATGCTATGTGTAACATGACTGAACAAGATCGGCATCTGACTTACAGTAAGATAAAGGCATCCTTGACATTCCAATTTTGCATGAACATTTAGCCGTGAAAATGATCTTTTCGCGATGGATGCATAATTTGATCGAAACTCCAATATCAATCAATAAATAAAAATCTAGTAAAAACCAATTGTTTTCGTTTCCTAGTTTTTATAAAAACTTAAAAGGCAGTCCTCGTACAACAAACATAAATTATCACATGCATACATCTAAATCAGTAACTTATTGAATCACGCGATATGTATATTATTACGAAATTATCGTGCATACAAAACAAAGAGGTATTTTTTTTTATTATTAATTATTATTATTAATTGCAACGTAATATATTCTACAAATTTCAACTAACGATGACTGTTTAGATTGATATTAATATATTACCACAAAATATCTTCAACATTCAATTGCAATTTTATTTTTTGTCAGACCATTAGCATACTAATATGAAGTGTGATAGACAACGTAAGACATATATCATTTGAGATATCTCACAATATACACACTTAACGTATATGAGTACAATTTTGTTAATAATGCAACAGATGGCAATGATCAAGTCAAAATTCATTAGTTAAAATTGGCAAAGGTAATTGCTACAGCAACTTGAATCATTAAATATATGTTTTTTACATATTGCGTATTGAGTATGCTAAGAGCAATTGATTTAAAAAAAACGGGTATTACTATTTATAACGAAGAAAAAAAAGTTGTGGCAGCTTCTTTAAGTAAAATTTGTTTCTTTAAACACTATAAAACAATCCGACATTTCATATGCACTAACCTAATGCAAGAACCCGCAACAATCAGTATCCATACAATTTGGTAAGTAATCATTATGAGCTACGGGACGTAACTACACATTTTTCTTTCTTGGATTAGATTAAGTAACACGACATAAGATATGAATACAAGCAGTTGCGTTTTCAAACTTATGCTACTACTCATGTTTATAAGTATAAATTAAGTTACAATGTATTGACTTATTTTATATGCCCTGAAAGTACTTGGGATGAGTGCGTTCTATGAAGTTGACATAAATATCGTTGTGGAAACAAAACTGCAATTAAGAAAACATTAACCTCCAAAACACACACTCTTAAGCAATACCAAAAACAACAGTAAACAGAAATTTTATAGATATGTTGTGGATGATAGAGGGACAGGTGATAATTAGTTAGCCGTCGTACAGGTGGCGCTAGTATCAAATATGTTCGTTCGAAATTGTCATTACTTAGGCCAGTTAGTATCACTAAAATAAAAAAAAAACCATCTTTATCATCCAATCTGTATCTAGAACTACAAAAGATTGGATATAAATGCAGAATTATAGTATTCTTGTGTTATTTTCTTTAGGTGTTTGCCTTAGCGACACTTACCAGATAATTTGCAGAACAAACTTATCGGAAAAAAGATGGCACTACTATCGTTACACTTAAATTATTCAGACAGCACTTTTTTGTGATGAATCAAACAGCGTTTTTGTTGTACTTTTTGGAACATTAGATATTACTTTTGATTAAAGTCATAAAAATCAAATGCCTGGCTTCCAAAAACAATTTTGGGATTAAATCCCCGATTTAATAAAATATATATCTATTCTAAAACACTTACATTTAAAACACGTGCCATAATTTTCCTAAATTGTTAAAAAAAAGCAATTACGTATAGCAATAATAGGAAAAGCTGTTTTATAAAATATTTTTATAGTGCTTGTAAATATCTAAATCTAATCTTTTCTTATTTGGTGTGGATAAAAAATATAACCAGATATTTTTAATGATTATTACATTTCTGAAAAAACGAATACACAGTAATTAAATTAGCCCAAGTCTCAGTTAATAAATATTTTATTTATATACGAGGGCGACCTGAAATGTTTCCGGAATCGACAAGAAAAACACGGTATTGGTGTGGTTTTTTATTTTTAGTTTTCGATGTAATCTCTTCGAAGTGATCTTCACTTGTGCTTGTGCGGCCACTTTTTCAAACGGTGCTCCAGTCTCTTCAAGCCGTCGGAAAAGTAGGACGTTTCGAGGTCTGCAAAAAAGCCATCTGTAGCGGCGATGACCTCCTCATTTGAGGCAAATCCATTTCCTGCCAGCGATTTTTCCAGATTTGGGAATAGGAAAAAGTCGCTGGGGTCTAGGTCCGGTGAATATGGAGGATGAGATACTAATTCGTAGCGCAATTCATTCAATTTGGACAAGACGATGCGGGATGAATGAGCCGGTCCATTGTCGTGATGAAAAAGCACTTTTTTCCGCAACAAACGAGGCCGTTTCTCCTTCAATACTGCATCGAATTGGGTCAATAAATCGCTATAATATTGCCCCGTGATCGTCCTTCCCTTCTGCAAATAGTCGATGAAGATCATATCTTGGGAATCCCAGAAAATGGTCGCCACGGCATTTCCGGCCGATGGAACGGGTCTTTGCTTTCTTCGGAGGTGATTCCCCGGGAAAAGTCCACTGCTTCGATTGTTCCTTGGTCTCCGCTATGTAGTGGTGGATCTAAGTCTCATCCACAGTTACGAAAAGCATGAAGAAATCTCTTGGATTGCGTTGAATCCTGACCAGACACTCCACCAAAACGGTCACCCGATTTCGTTTTTGCTCTAGTGTGAGCAAACGCGGTACCCATCGCGCCGAAAGCTTTTTCATTCCCAAAATTTCGTGCAGGATATGGCCAACGCGTTCTTCTGAGATGCCTGTTGTCTCTGCTATCTCTTTCAGCTTCAATCGGCGATCGGCTAACACGACATCATGAATCTTGTCAACCATTTCATCGTTGGTAGCGGTTTTTTATCACTTGTGCTTGTGCGGCCACGTTTGAACTCGCTCACCCAGAAGCTGATGGTCGAAAATGACGGAGTAGATCCGTCATGAACCTCTAGCAAAATATTTCGAATTTTCGTGGCCGTTTTCCCAGCCATCCAGAAGTGTTTTATCACTGCACGAAATTCTATTTTATACATTACAACACCACTCTCATTATAAAAGCACTTTAGTTCTGTCCAAGGCCAACTGTATCTGATATCGCTGCGCGATATACGGCCGTTCCATAACTTCGATTTACATTAATGAATTTGATTCTTGTAACCTCAAAATATTGATCCTTATGTGGCGTCATCTAGTAGTACCCAAAAGAAATAATTTCTGAATTTTTATTGAAATAAACTTTAAAATAACCCTTTAAACATTAATTTTACAATGGGTAATTAATATTAATAATTTTAAAATAATAATAAAAGTGTTGCTGGTAATAAAGTTGTTGGGTAGTGTCAAGAATTACAAATTTACTTCAAAGGGAAACACTAATTAGGGTTCAATTGTGTTTGTTTTACGTAATCGCCGCTTTCAACTGTATTGGAAGATTTTGAACCTTTACTATTCCATATCCCAATATTTAGCCACTTCTTCAGGCATCGGTAGTATAATTTGCACCTCCTTTAAGCCTAACATGTGGTCTACAGAATCGCAACTAAATGATCTTGTTAAGACAGAAAACTTGTTGTACAGTATACTCAAATATTACAATAAACTGATATAGATGCATATACACTTATTAAAATAAATATAAAATATTTCCAAATGACACTGGTTAAAAAGGTAATATTCAGTAAACTCTTTTTTTCTGTGTATTTCGGTACATATTTGATGTACTTTTTTCCATTTTGGCACAATTATAATTTGCTAATTTAGTGAGACTTCAATTTAAACGGGCATTATTCAAAATAAATGCAGCTTACAGTTGTGCATTATTTAAATTTAAATGTTACTAATCCATTTTTAAATATCAGATCCCTTGAAAACTTGAACTTGCAGTAAAAAAAAAATTGCAATTCATTTTAAGTGAATGCACCTCAGTGTATGTATTTTAACACTAAAAAATCTATGCGCACCAACAAAAACATCAGCGCCCATTATTTAAAAAAAATTACCCCTCAGATAACAAAATGAATCTTTACTAAAATAGTTCTTTTTTATAAAAATAACTCTGGACATTATATAATTGTTTTGTTTACAGTAATAAATCATTAAGCTAGTAAATAAATACATTCAACTTAAAACGAGTAATTGCGCATTAAAATGAGTAAAAGGACATTATTGCGAATAAATGAGCATCAAGTTAAATAAATGTAAGTTATTAGGAAGACTTCTTTGCTTCGGCGGTCATGCGCAGTTTCCGTTGTTATATTATTTGTTTGGTTAGATTCTTAGGGTATGAATCTGCGACTCCTTGCGTATGTAAATGTGAAATAAAATGGCATCTGTACCTGAATTTAGTGATTCAGAAACTGATCAGGTTCCAGAGGCAGTAAAAAAAAACGTGCGAAGAAAAGATCCATAACATGGAATTACGAAAGAACCTTCATTAACCGTAACGATGCAGAAGATTTTGTCAAATCGGAAACTTGTTGGAGCTTAAAAAACACAAACATTGAGTCTGGTGTAGTTAAGTACTTTCGATGTAATAAAGTTATATGTCGAGGACAACAATGTGCAACTGGTATTAAATTAATTTTGGATTCATCCTGTGAAAATGTTCTCCTATTTCGATCGCAAGTCAGTCATTCTTGTGATTCTATTGCAACAAAGACCGGTACCAAAATGAACGACAAACTAAAGAACGAAATCAAGGATTTGTTTACCAAAAAAATTAAACCGAAAGCAATTTTGGATGTTCTTGCCCAGAAATATAATCCACCACCAAATATAAACCAAATAAAAAAATTTCTGGCTAAATTAAGAAAAACCATTTACGATCCACCAACAATATCTCTTGGTGAACTGGAAAGGTGGCTTCTTAAGAATAGTGCTGTCCCCAATAAACGAAGCAAAGCTTTTATCGTAAAACATTTCACAACCGATGAGGACGACGGTGTTTTTAGATTCATGGCAACCAGTAAAATTCTATTAGAAAATGAAGTAAAAAAGCATATCATTATCCACGCAGATGCAACGTATAAATTGATTTGGCAGGGGTTCCCTGGTTCTTAATAGGAACAACTGACCGCGATAAAAAATTTCATTTACTGGAAATAGCAGTATGCACCAATGAACGAACTGCCGATTTTCAATTTATTTTTCAGAGTTTGAAGGAGGCAATTTTTGATTTGCTTAATTTTAAAATGAAACCCAAAGTTTTGGTGGCCGATCAGCATACGCAATGGGTTTCAAAATGTGTTTGGAAATTGTACTGTGCGTATGTGTTGGGCACATATGAAAAGTAATGTGCAAAAGAAAGTTCAAAGTCTAACTGAAAAATCAAACTGGAACAAAATTTTGGCTGACGTAGATCAAATTCAAGTGAGTGAAGATGAAGTATCATTTGAAACTCCCAATAAACTTTTCCTAGAAAAATGGTTACATGAAGCGCGAGATTCATCGAGTACTTCCAAGAAGAATGGTACAATAAAAATAAAAATTGGTTTGAAAGAGCATGTTTAGGAACCTTAAAGACGAGTACACTTTGCAAGAAAGACTTCCACTTGCCAGATTTTGCCACCTTGTACTGGAGATAATAGAATCATTTTCAAAAAAATATGAAAATTCTTTATATCATTTTTCGGATTCAGTTACGATAGATTTACATACTTGGATCACATCGTATCAATGGGCACGACTAAACAAAAAAGTTGAATGTATTGATGAAAATAGTACTCTAAGAACGTATGTTATTCCTGCTGCCGAAAAACTTGAAATAAGCAAGGAGATTTTGAAGCCCAATTACTTGCCGTCTAAAGAATTGGATGAATATATTAGGAAGAAATCTTCTTATTATAAATTGTTCTTGCCTGTGGACGAGGTCAGTTGGAAAGATGGACGATGCACATGTCCATACAGAATTATATTTGCAAACATCTGCTAGGTAAGATAAAAAATAGAAAAATACAATATTTTAACTGGTATAAAATTTTAGGATAGCTCTTCGTTTTAAGTATATTGAAGCACCTCCTGAGGCTAAAAATGTGCCATTAGGCACCAAATGAAAACGTGGTCGACCTACGAAAGCTAGAAAAGCGTTAATTGTGCAGTGAATGCATTATTAATAATTTATCAGTATGTATTTTCATGTATTTCAGTGCCTATTTTGTAACAAATAATGCCCAGAAGTTAAACAATAACATTTAATTTTTTAATGCTCTAAAATAAATGTTTTTACGCTTAATATTTAATAATTTATTTCTGGAAATTAAAAAAAAATAATGCCCAAACAGAAGTTTCTAAATGCTCGGTAGCGCTTTCTTTATAGAAAAAAATAGTTGGTTAATGCGCATAAGTTCATTTTATAATGCAGGCTTAATTCCTACCCATTTAGTTACTTACAGTGATGCACTCTTTAGTGCTGCCTATACCAAATCAGTTAGTATTTCTACTCACACATTTCAAGACAGAACAAAATTTACTTATAACACTAATCAGTTTCTTGTTGGCACTTCTCAACCTTACGATGATAACAAGGAGCATTATTGGTAATAATTAGAGAATTTTAAAATTATTATAGCAACTTTATTTATTCAACAGGCGCAAGTCTAATTACAGAACAAAAATTGACAATGTTCAAATATTCATAATAAATCCACTTGTATCCTTATTAAAATTCACATATTCAGACATATTTTTAATATTAGTGACCAAATAACGTCTAGCAAACCTGCTTTACTTCAGTTCGGCAATTTTTCCATTAGAATTTTATACATCTACAAATATTAAAATATAAATTTAACCTAAAAATGCAAAAAATGATAGCTATTTACCATGAATTTTCCTTATACTACATTTCGAATAGTCAATGCTCATTTTCCGAAGTAGGTAGGTACCTTGCGAATTACTTGCCTTTTATCGCAGACTATTTTGGTAAGAACTAAATGACCCAGAACAGTCACGTCTTTTTCCGTAAGAAAACTGGATATGTATATAGTTTCCTATTGGTACTCGACGTTACTTCGAAAATATATTATAGTATACATGTAGCACACATTAAATGAAACGACTGAATATGTGTAGTATTAGAATAATTTAAGTAGACAAGAATATGGAATAGACAAAATAAATGTCATATCAGTCAAATGTCAATTACAGTAGATTTGATATAATCCAATCATATTGCATATTTGTATCACGTGGTTTTAAAAATGCACATCGATTACCAAGCAGTTTATTGTGCTTTGAATAGATTGCGCCACATAAGGATCAATATTTTGAGGTTAGAAGAATCAGAAATTTCTCATTATGTGACGGCCTTATATCGCGCAACGATATTGATACAGTTGGCCTTGTTCTGTCTTCGCTTGCCCGACATCTATTGGTGGGACTGTGAACTATTGCATGCAGTTTTATTTTCGGTTCTATTTCAGGTGAATTAAATTGCCACACCTCGCATTAATCGGAAGAAAAATTAAAAAAACCGATAGCATGTTATAAATGTAAGGAAAAGGAGGTAGAAATAGAAGCACTGAAGAATAGAATACATGCAGCAAATAGTAAGCTGCTGGAAACAACAATATTACAGTATAGTCAAACAGAAATTAAAAGCGACGATGAAGAAAACGATAAACACACTTTTGAAACAATGGAAATAATAAACCAAGAGGTGAGGCTTGATAAGTTAGAAGAACATATCAGGCAAATGGAATATGATAGATAGGGTATTGGAAGAAATACAAGAAAAAACTTGCAATTGGAAATTATATAACGATGACGGTCTGCATGCGGGTACACAGCAGGATAAAAGAATAGAAAATAAAAACAATAACAAATATACAACACATAACAAGGAGGACACAGATACATCTGGTAAAGAGATCCAAAGTTTAAACATAATAAATGATACAAGAGATGCTAGAGAAACACAAATAGAACAGAAAACTGTAAATATGAAGTGTACATCAAGAAATTCTAACTTGACGGGCACAAGAGATGGCGTTATTGACTTGAAGACAATAGACAAACAACCCGAGAATCAGAATAAATCGAAAGAGGACAGTATCAGTTTACATAAACGAAATGCAAACAAAAACTCTCAAAGAAGAACTATTGGTAATATTAATGAAAACGTAGCGTTTCGAAAAACGGAGAGGAAATGGATATATGCAGACAGATTTAGAGTAAATTATACGGACAATGAACTCGTGGAATTTCTAAGCAATAAATTTAATACAAACGATATAATAATGGAAACATTTACAAAGGTAGATTACACAACTAAAGAGAACTATAGAGCCTTTAAAATAGGATTTCCTGGCATGCTGGAAGACGACAAAATCTTTGAAGCCACAAACTGGCCAAACAACATTTGCGTGCGGTTTTTTCGGGGGTTTGTCAGAAAAAATTATCACTACCGGAGCGCGAGAAATAATAACACGAGACGCACAAAAACTTATCACGGAAGAAGATTTTAGAAAAAATTTAAATATAACAGAAACAGCAACATTAAATATACTTAACTATAATATACAGGGCTTGCTAAAAAAGATAGACGCATTGGAAATAGAGTTACTAACTAACAAGGTAAACGTAGCGTGCTTAACGGAACACTTTCTGAATAAAGAAAGACTGGAGAATGTAAAAATAAAAAACTTTAATATAATAAGCTGTTTGTGTACAACTAATAATAAGCATGGAGGTTCCTTAATTATGACAAATTTAAGAGATAAAGTGGTAGAAAGACAGGATATAGTGGGATTATCTATGGAAAAGGAAATTGAAATATCAGCAGTTCAATTTACAACCTCCAAACTAATAATTATCGCATTGTATAGGCCCCCAACGGGAAGGATGAATATATTTACACAAAAAATCAATGAATTGGTCTTCCCATTGAATATGGAAAAGATACGAAAAGAAGTTTTTATAGCGGGTGATTTCAATGTTAACTTTATCATAAACACCACAACAATAGAGGAATTACATAATCTACTTAACACTTATTGTTTAGAGCAGATCTTTGACGAGCCGTCCAGAATAACGAATACGAGTTGTACTCTCATAGATAATGTTTTCACAAATGTTGAAGCTCAAAATCTAATCAAACAAACAATTAATCTCCATCTATCTGATCATATGGCACAGATTGTTCAATATAATGGTTCGACCACTCCAAACGAACCCACAACTACAGTAAAAGAAGTAAGAATTATGAACAAAAAAATATTGTAGCATTCAAAGCACTTATTAGTGATGAAGTTCTCTTGATGGACGAAACATTGGACGCAGCCAGGATGTTCGAACAATTTCACGGGAGATTCGTTCATGCCTTTGAGTACTGTTTTCCTGAAAAAAAGGTAAAAGCAAAAAAAGATACGCGAGTGAGTTGTGAGGTGAGCGATGAAGTCATTAAGTTGAAAAACACACTGGCCGCGTGGGCGAGTGTAGCAAGAATAACTAAGAACCAAACTATCTACAAAATATATCGAGAGCTCAAGAACCAATATTGTAAAAAAATGACAGAACTAAAACAAAAAGCTAATACTGACTACTTAGAGAAAAGGGACAACAAAATAAAAGCGGTCTGGAAGTTGATCAATGCTGAGAGAAGGCCTACAAATGTAGAAAAGCTAGTAACTTCGTCATTATCCGCGGAGGACATGAATGAATATATTTGTGGCATGGGTGAGGAAGTGGCTAATGGCATACAGCCAACACAAACGTACATTGAGTTACTGTCTGCTCTGTCTTTAGACACGGCTGGCTCATTTTACTTTGCCCCGATAACACCCGATGAAATAGAGATGATCATAAGGAACCTTAAATCCAAGAATACAGTGGATGTGTATGGCATCTCGACATATTTTCTTAAGGAAATTGTTAACGAACTGAGAGCACCACTGACCACACTTTTCAACAAATGTATAGAAAACGGCCTATTTCCAACACATCTAAAAGTGGGAAAAGTATTGGATGTGTTCAAGAAGGGTGACAAGGGTGACTGTAGCAACTATCGCCCAATATGTATTCTCCCAGCAATCTCCAAAATCTTTGAAAAAGCGATAGCATCGAGATTGGTAGGCTATTTGGAAGCTAAGGGATATTTATCTCCCGAGCAACATGGATATAGAAGGGGTCGCTCGACGACTACTGTAATAATGCAAATCACCGAATGCATATATCAAGCATTTGACAATAACAACTACGCTGAAATCAACCTACTGGATCTAACCAAGGCGTTTGATACTGTGAGTCCTGATGTTTTATGCGAGAAGCTTATGTATTATGGAGTAAGGGGGGTACCTCTGGACCTACTGAAATCCTATATGGCAAATAGAATGCAACTAACGGAATGGAACAACAAACAATCACAGCTCAAGAGAATACACTTTGGAGTACCTCAGGGTTCCATACTGGGCCCTCTACTATTTATTATATATATACGCCAAAATAAGAACCCTCTTGGAGGATCCAGCATACCAACCAATCTCCACGGATCCAACAAAATACCTGGAGAAAACAACCAAAACTAAAATCAAGGAGAGCCCCATCGACAAGGAAATCCAGACAGCACTCATTCCAAGGGAGAAGTCATCAAGATGCCCCAAATTCTACGGCTTACCTAAAGTCCACAAGGAAGGTGCACCCCTAAGACCCATAGTCAGCTCCATTGGATCACCTGTTCAACAATTGGCTAGATACCTAGCCCAACAACTACAACCTCATGTCGAAGAAGCCGAATCTTACGTCAAGAACGCAAGCCACTTCATCGATCGATTGAGACAAGAAAAAGTAGAACCAGAATGGTTATTAGTAAGCTTCGACGTAGTATCACTGTTTACCAATATACCAGTTGCCGAAGCTCTAGAAACCATCGAACGAATATACCAACCCCCAGTGCACATAATGAACTTGGTGAAACACTGCCTGACGAACACATACTTTATCTACGAAGATCAGCGCTATAGACAAATAGAAGGCGCCCCAATGGGTTCTCCACTATCACCAGTAATAGCAAACCTTTTTATGGAAAACTTAGAAAAAACAGCACTAAGGACGGCCACCCACAAACCCAAACTCTGGCTACGCTACGTCGATGACACTTTCGTGATCTGGACACATGGAAAGGACCACCTCGACATCTTCCTGGAACATTTAAACAAAACCCATCCAAAAATAAAATTTACGATGGAATTAGAATCGAACAACGAATTACCATTCCTCGACGTTTTGGTCAAGAAGAAAGAAAATGGGAACTTAAGTCACACGGTATACCGAAAATCCACCCATACAGACAGATATCTGAACGCTCAGTCTCACCACCACCCAGCTCAGTTACAATCAGTAGTGAAAACCCTAGTGACAAGATCGCAGAGATTAGCAGACGAAGATAACATCACCCAAGAAATGGACAAACTCCACAAGGTACTCCAGCAGAATGGTTTCAGTGAATCTGCTATCAAAAGGGCATCCAAGCCGAAACCAACAACACCACAAGAGGAAAAAGAAACACCAACTGCCAAAACCTACTTACCCTATGTGAAAGGCACCACCGATAGAATATCCAAAATCCTACGAAGACACAACATTGAAACAACATTCAAAGCAGACAGAAAAATCAGTACAGTCCTTCGAAACCCTAAAACAAAAATACCTTTAGAAAACCAAGGAGTTTATGAAATTCCGTGCCTCAACTGTGAAAAAACATACATTGGACAAACGAACAGAAGGGTAAACGCAAGAAGAGACGAACACAAAAATTCCGTAAGAAAAGACGAGAAAACTTCATCTCTGGCTCAACATGTAAAAGAAACATCCCACACGATAGACTTCAGTAACACCAAGCTATTAGCGAACATCGAACATACTAAAACCAGAATCATCAGGGAAGCCATCGAAATTGAAAAACATCCGAACAATCTGAATTCACGAGATGATACCCAGAGGTTACCAACAGCATGGAAACCAGCACTAACAAGAACAGATACCAACAAAGAACACCAAACTAATACTTCCACATCGCAAACCTGCCGTCACACTCCAAACACGAGCTCAACGACACGGAACCATGCACACACTCGTCCAAGGGCAACCAACCGAAACGCTAACGAAGTATATAACCACCATACGAATCCTGAAAACGTCAGTTTACGAATAACAAGAAGCAGAAGCAGACAGTTATCACAGACCTGAAGATGGCAAGTGTGATTTTGCCGAAACGTCGTCAAGAAACCAGCATCGGTCTTTCCAAAGACCAAGCAGTGGAAACGCGGAAATATATATATATTGCTCTAGTGGAGGGGATAATTTACTTGCAAACACATATAATAAATAAAAAACCCAAAATTATTCAAATCTTGTTATGTGTGTTGCTAATAATATCTCCTCTCTTACCTAGTCATTCAAATTTACTCAACTAATCTCAGGTTATAATATATGATAATGGTCATGTAACACTCAGTATATAATATTTTAAAATTTCTGTACCAAATTTATTATCTCATATGCTATTATATATTTCTTTATTTCTTTTATCTATGCCCAAACACTTCTCAGTTTTATTCTTAATCAATTTAAATTTTTTATAATGATAATATTCTTAATTCATTTAGAAATAAATATTTATCTCCTAGCTCTTTCAAATATTAATTACAATTCCTCACTTCTTTATGGTATAACTTTTCTATAAATGAAACTAGTTTTTATTTTGACCACGCAGTACTAGCATTACAATTACTTTTATAAAGATGTCGCACTGGTATTTGCCGTTATAAACTGCTATATAAAAATAACAATTTACATGCTTCAAATAATCCTATTATAATTATTCTTTTGATGAAGTGAATAATTCTGCTAATGAATTATCCCTCTTATAGGATAACAATCGTACGGTATGTATACTTTTCCTCTCACAATAAACTTTATAAATGCTATTTTATTTTGTTTACTTGTAGGTCATTGACTTATCAAACTTCTATGTCCGTTATGAAAATGTCTAATACAATGTTTCTACTTTACCAAATAAAAAGAAGAATTTCACCACAATAATCGTTTAATGACAATAAATATTAAAATCTTGATTCGATATTATATCCAATACTAGCTGTCCATCAATCTCTTCGAGCTTGAATCGCCTTTCGCGTCCGCTTACAGTTTATTACAGAGTCCTGTAAAACGCTAAAAAAAAATCTTATTTTCTAAACTTTTGACACACCTTGTATAGACGCATACTTTTTGCTGTCACGATGACAGGACGAACGACAATATAATTAAGCATATTTACATCAGTTTGACTGTTCATTGTTGAAGTTTTAAGTTTGGGCTTTATTTAGCGTAAAGCTAATACTTGACACTAAAACATTCATACAGACTGACGTGGAAATATCTGTGTTAACATTTTGCTTACATACATTGCAAAAAAGTCCTCTATAATTCATATTTGTTGGGTTATTTTGCGATTCTTATGAAATATTTTATAAAAAATAATACAAAAGGGGAGATTTCATGATTAAAACCAAACTACAAATAATAATTGAATCGATCGAAATAAGATCGCGACACCAACCTGGTACACGATCATCATAAATCATAGGTGATCTATAATGTTTGTCATACAATATTGGTATAAGTAATGTAGATTACTCATTTTGTTTTTATTTTTTTTTTAATTTAAGACACAATTATTCTATTGAACACTCGCTCTTATTGTTATTATAGTGTTTCATTAAACTCTTCGAATTAGAATTGCTTCTTCGCGTCCACTTCTTCTCTATAAGTTGTTCTATAAATGTGCCTCTTTGGAAATGTGATCACTGCCAGACGCAAGGGTACATGAATATTAACACTTATATATTTTTTTAATGTAAGTAAAATGTTATTAATTGCTTTTGACTCCTTTGCCTTATTTTATATAACAATGATATTGGAATCTGTATCTGAGGTACTGTTAATGGAGAGTAATTGCAACTGTAGTTCACTTTGCTTTTGTTTATGAATAAAGATTGAATTTAAACAATATATGTCTAATAATGAATTATACATTATTTGACATTTATAATTTGTGGCAAATGAATTTATTTATTAAGAATTTGCCCATAAAATATATAATATTTCTATATAATTTACTGAACGTTGAGTTGACATTTAGAACATTTCGTTGAGTCAGGTTTTGTATAAATCGTGTGCAATTAGCGTAAGACTGTCATAGTCAAGTCAGACTGAAGTTAAGATGCTTAGGTAAATTATTGTCATTCCACTTGTCATCGTGACAGCAGTTCGTTGAAGTGTGTTCGTTCATAATAACATGCGAGAACGAAATGTCACAGTGACAGTGCTTAACCAAATTATCTTTCCAATTGTCGTATGAAATTAACAAAACATGATGAACAGAATGTGTTTTTAAATTTGCTAACATTTAAAAATAGGTACTGTCGCTCTTATATTTTTCAAACGCAATGGAATGTTATTATACCACCGCTGTTTGAGAAAGCTACAGTGTTAGCGAAACGCGTTACAGCATTTACATTTTTGTAAATAAATAGATATAGTGAAGATATAAACAAATTTGTTGTTTTATTTTACGTTGATTTCAATAGATCTTCACCAAGTAAAAGCCACATCTATCCAATTTTCCAAGCAATGGAAAATCCTGCTATGTCGTACCATTTAACAGAAAATGTGCCTCTGATCGGTTGATGACAACCAGCAGTCGCATCCCTTAAGTGCTTGTTTTTATAACAGAATTATTATTAAACAAAATAACATCCGGTTACATCTTTCTTCCAATTTCCTGTAAAACGCGAGCACTGCCATGATGGTTTTTCTAGTGTCCGTTATCATAAACTTTTGACGAACCCCTATATATACATATATGTTTGCGTTATAATTGTCATCATGAAAGCAGTTCAGATGTCATCACGAACTGAAATTGATCGATCGTTTGGACGTTTGATAGCCTGCAATTGAATTTTCGTGCGACTGCCAACGTTAATTAAATGTTAGACGGATTTTTGCCTGTCAATTGTGACGTTTCCTATAATATTTAAGTCAACCTAATGTGGATGTTAAGTTGTCATTGTCAGCTATGCCGACGTACTTTAATATTTAATACAGACATTTTGCGTAGACCCTAGTTAAATTTATCGGTGTTAGAAACGGTAATAGAAAAATGAACTTGGTGACATAGATGTGCCCGTCAGTTATTCTTAATTCTGATCAGCACATATAAAAATCAGCTGGATAGTAATGCTTACTTCATTTTTTCTGAAGAAGTGATGTTATTGTGTATTAAAGTACTTTGCGATCTTAGAGTAACTAATAATTATTAAATTACCATATATGATGTTTCTGTATTGTATTGTCTTTATATGTAGTAATAGTTCCATTACTAAAATAGTAATTTCCCATTTTACTCTTTAAATCGTTAAATTAAATGTGATATGTATGTATTATGCATTTATGAAAAGTAAAGTGTTACAATTAACATTGATTTTCACGACAATAGGCAACAGAAATAAATTTCTTCTTCTTCTTTATTGTGGCTTTGAGTTAGACTATTTAGTCTTTTACTCTTCATCTGAGAGCGGTGAATCTTGGAATGTTGGAGTTGAATTTAATTAGCTATTGTTTATCTTTATTTTGATTAAGAATTAAAGTAGAACCATTTTAGGTCTTTTGTGTTTGAAATTTTCATTTCCATCATATGCAAGTGCTCTTTTAAGATTTTGATTTGAGTGGTTTTCCATCTGATTTATTGGACGTAATACTTGTTTGTAAAGTAGAATTTTGTTGTTCGTGTTCAGCTGGCTTTTTCTGCCTATAAGAGGCCATAGTTGACATCTTGTTTGTTTGGTTTTGGTTATCGTTTTTGCTATGTGTGTGTTATAATTGAGCTTTATATCCAGGTATATTCCCAGTTATTTAATTTCTCTACTCCATGGTGTAGTGTTGTTGTTGATGGTTATTTCTTTGTCTGATGTTTTCCGATTCCTTTTGAAAGATTATTACTTGGGATTTGTCTTCGTTTATTGTTGTCCTCCATTGTTTGAACCATTTTATCGTATTGTCTAGGTGCGTTTGGAGTTCCTGTACCGCGTTCGTCGGACATCTTGATGTTGAGAGCAGTGCCGAAATAAATTTCTATGACGTTCGTTCAAAATAGACAATAGACTATATAAGAATCGGTGTTATTGGGTTTGTCAATTTTGAAGTTTTCCGGCAAGTGTAATTGTGATTTAAAATTGATTGGCCACTTTAAGGATTAACTATAAACTTTTTCGAAAACCGTCACTGCGTCAGAGGTTAATTGATGTTTATATAAGTTCCTCCTATAAACTTCAAATCTGCGAGACCTAATTGTCAAATTGAATATCATTGTTGAAATATGTAAATGTGGCAATTGGATTTAATATTTTCTGCATTAAAGATCAATTTTATTGTGATTAACATTTTAATTTTATTGACAATTTATAGTAATATAGCGGAAAGGATGGAGATATTTTATTATGTGTTGGTAATAATAATAATACATATCTAATAGGTTTCACATTTCATCAATCAAAAACCACTCTTGAACTTTGCATTTTTTCATTTCCTTAACATTATATATTCACATCGTGTCTGCTCATAGCGCCCATGTAAATGTCTGATAGAAGATATTGAACTTGTAAATTTAGAGTCTCTAGTCGTCAAAAAGAAAAAAGAAAGAAAATATTGTTCCCTTCTTTTCGCTTCGCGTATGTTCTCAGGTGATTAGCCAAATAAATCTCTTTATCGTCACATCTTTGGTGTTTTCAGTATTTAGTCCGGTCAGGTCACAGTATTTTTGAGATAACATACCAAGTCGATTGCACCACCGAGACTATTATTGCAGTGAATTCTGACGTTTCCCAGTAAGTGTTATCGCCTATTGATCGTCTTGATGGTTCATAACTCGAATTGAAGTTTCATCGCAAGTCAAACGTTAGATGGATTTTTTGTATATAAGTGTTAAAGTTTCCTGTTACTTTAAAGGATATTCTTACACTTAAACTTAATTACATATCAACATGTCAAATTATAGGATTGCGTACTGAAAAATTAAAAATACGGATCACTTCTGTTTCATTTCCTGCTTTTAAGTATACACTTTTCTTAGAAAAGATGCTAAATTAGTGATCGATGAATTTAATGTAATTTAGTATATATACTCTTCAAATTCTTTAATTCTATTTGGATATTTCCAGTATTTAATGAATGAAACCTGCAAACTTTTAAGACTGTCATTTCTAAGTGTATAAACATATTCATATGTAGTTACTGACCTTGTAGGCTTCATTTCTTTCAACTTTAATTTACAGCCATACCAAAAAATCGAGAAACTACTTCTGTATCATTTCCTTCGGATCAGTTCCCGTATATATTCTCAAATAAAAGGTAAATTCATGTTTGATTAAATTAATGCCGTTTAGTATATTCTTTAGTGCTTACGTATTTGATTCCCTCGATCTAGATATTTACTTGCCTTAGATTTTTCCAGTATTTAATGACAAAACTTGCAAACGTTTAAAACTGTAATTTGTAAATGTTATACGGTATATATTCATATGTAGTTAGTGACCCTGTATTCATAAGGCAGATTTCATTGAAAAACAACTAAAAACATACGGTATAACTATTTTCGGTACGCTATTTCTGAAAATAAGGGAGCTAATTAGAATTTAGATCCGTATAATATTTGTCCCCGTGAACAGTTGATTTCACTGCTACAGCTCACTGGTTTGACGTAATGTCAGATTATGTGTATGTGTTAAAAAATCGTATGGCATATCGGCAACAACTCTAACCATAATACATAAAATTGTCGGAGTACCTATGTCATTCATAATGTTAATTTAATTTTTATGATACCGCATACGCTTCTTCTTTTTAGTTGGTTAGGTTGTATTCACTATTACCTATACTATTTACGGTATTTTAATTTCTATATGAATGAATGACAGTGGAGGATAATTATGTAGTTAACTTTGCTATTGTAATGAATGAAGATTAAATTTAAAGAAATATCTCTAGAAATGGATTATACATTATGGTGGCAAATGAATTTATTTATTAAGACTTTGCCCACAAAGCGAACAATATTCCTATATAATTTGATGAACGCTGATATTTAAAATTTTTTTATTGACATTCAGGTTTTGTATCAGTTGTGTACATCTAGTCCAAGGTGAACGTCGACAGATCAAAAAAAAAAATTAATTGAATGTTGTTTCACGTTATTAGTTCTATAAAATTGGTACTACGCTTTGTGTCAAGTTTACGATTGAAATAGTGTATAATTCAAATTTTCTGACAGACTGTCATCGTAACGATATTTCGATGACAGATACCTATGACAATGAAAAGTCAGACAGCTGATATCAAGATGTTTAACCACAATTGTCGTTCCACCTGTCATCGTGACAATAGTTCGTTGAACTGTATTTGTTCACACATAAACTTGCGAGAACGAAATGTCAGACTAACTTAATAAAACATGTTTTAAACTTACTGGTCATTGAGAGAGTTAATTAATTTTCATATTACGCTTTAATAATATACTTTCTAAAACGCAATCGAAAATCTTGCTGGCTCCTATACAGTTGATGCTAGACACTGTCGTACCATTTAACCAAAAATGTACTTCTGATTAGTTGGTGCCAACCAGCTAGTCGCACACTTTAAATACTTGCTTTTATAACTGAATTGGTAAACGAAATGACATACATGCTTATGGGAATCTTATTTGATGTATTTATTTTATTTCGAAGTGCTTCGGACACATCTGACAAATAAAGAAAAGTCGCCCTATTATTTGTATGTAGAGAGATCGATGAGAAATGTTATTAAATGATCCCATTCGTAAAATGGTTTAAATTTATATAATTATAACTTGAACACTGATACATTTCCAACATTCTGTTGACATTTAGGTTTTGTATAATTCGTGTGCATCTAACGTAATTTGACAGGCCCAAATGGCAAAACTCAGATGGTTCTTCTTTATATAAGCTTGCTTCAAGTTCTTCGTTGTATGAAATTTACATATCGATGACATATATAATGAATAGAGTGTCATTGTATTTATTAACATATCTTAATAAAATATAGAAAAATCGTTATATTTATTACTGTACTTACGTGCGATAATACACTTTAAGTTTATTTTATCATATCCGTCGGCATTTTGTTCATATATTCATATAGAAAAGAAATAGTAATGATTCATAATAATAACACTAATACGTATCTGAAAGGTACCACGTTTCAATTAAAAATACACTTCTTTCTTCGTAATATCTTTATTTGTCGGCCTTCTGACATTTAAACTTGACAACCGATGGATGAACGTGAATATATATAGTCATTAATGACACGCAAACTCGTCATCGCGAGATTTTTATACCCTGCAGAAAAACCTTCAATGAGTCGCACCTTCCACAGCGACAGATTTGGCACGTGGACAGTGCACTCAATCGTCGCGGAAAAGTCCACTCTTTTGGTTTCCAACCCTCTTTCCGCACTCTAAACCTCGACGGCCTGAAATTTCTTCGTCAATGTGAAACTTTTACAATTCTTTCGCGCGTGCCTGTCATACCTGACATTTTTACGATTTTGATCGGTTGTCCTGGGAATCGGTCATGACGTAATCCATTTTTCTGTTAAAACATCGAGTGCAGGCTCCTCTTTAAAAGCCCATATCTCTGCACACGCTCCACTTGGGAAGAAAAACTCTCCGTCGAGGAACAATTTAAGGTCGTCGGTAACTTCACGCCAAAGGGCAGCTTTCAATTTCGCGTATCCAGAGACGAGTTCTTCCCCCCGCGTGCCCAATTTTCGTCGATTTTGACCGGGTTTGGTTGCCATTGGCTACTCGGCTTTTAGTATATATAATAATTATACGACATGTACATAAATTGTTTAACCTGTCTAATTGCACCTGTACGTTTATTGTTATATGAAGGATGTTCAGCAGATGTTATCTATTCGATAAGGTATATATAAAATCCAATTCAATATAACTTTTTCAATTTTGCATGCTTTAAACCACGCAATTTAATTATTTATAAATAACTTTCGTCTATAAAATATTAAACAAGTTTGAAGGTATATTTTAGTGCCAAGGTCATGTAAATTCATTTATATGTGTATATTTTGAAACTTCTTATTAAAATAGAGATTTAAACTTTTTACAATTCGTACTTCTATTCTTGTTTTATACTATTAAGCAATTCTTAACAATATTCATGACTTTTCTCGATGTAGAATAAAATAAATTCAAATTTTTCCTTATATAAAAATTATACAACCTCTTATTAACAATTATCTTCTTTCTCTGGGTGATTCAAATTATATTTTTCTTTTTCCTCACAGGTTCTGGTAATACGTTCGTAGATAACGACAGTGGATCTTCTTTATTTGAGAAAAACAACCTTCCTGGACTCGTTCTGTGCCTCGGATGACTTTCTGGATCTCCCCTAGTATGACTTTTTGTGTATCCTCGTTCTAATCCAGGATCTGGAACTTCTTAGGGAATATCTAACAGGATGTATCTTGTTGTGTCCTCGAAAACTACGGGATATCTTCTGGATTTTAATGCAGCTGTACTTCTATCTCGACTTAACACTGGAACTAGACCTCTTCGGAAATATATATGGTTTACCGGATCCTTTTAACTAATTTAACATATACTGGAACGACATCTGGGATTCTAAGTAGTAGGAACTTCTCGTTTTATACAATAAACTGGACTTTGATAACTGGAATCCCTCTTTGGTCTCACGTGCAACTGATGAATTTAATATTCCGCTCGGACTTGGTTAATATTTGGTAAGTATTATTTTAATATTTCCTTTCCTTAGTAAATATCTTCTTTTACCATACAGGATATCTTTTAATTAAATTATAATAAAATTATTGAATAATTTTATGCTTCTTTATAATATATTTTTATTCTACCATCAAATAAATATTTTCTATGCTGAAAGAAACACTTTTCTCACCAACTTTCGCGGTTTTCGTGAATTTAAAGTATACTTTTCGGAATAAAATCGTGATTTTCCGAAAATTACACGCGCCTTTCTTGAAAAATATTTTTCAATCTCCGTTGTTTGTTTATCGTCACCAAGACAATATTTTCGTTTTTAAATTTCATCCAATTAAATTCCTTTTCTCACAATTCTTGTTCAAAATGGTATTATAAAACTTTATTGATACGTTTCAGAGCTTTCCAAATTTCAGTAAACCTTCGATATTAAATCTCTATTAATTTATAATAATGAATTACTAAGACTTTGTACTTCAAAAAACATTACTAACAAAATTTTATGTAAATGTCAATTTTGACAGATCCGCTTATTCAAACTTTACCCGCGAAATTATTTACCAAGTTGTTTCCTTCATACTTCAACATTCAACACTAAATTACTTTCCTTTACATTATTGTTAATTAGACAAGTTTTACAAGATAACAAACTACATTTTTACATAAATAATAATTTTTAAATCTCCATTTTCAGAAACCAATGAAAATTACTGCAACCAAGAACCTGGTCTACTACGACTCCTTCAAGTAATGTTTTCATAATTGACTGCACACATCTTTATTATAATAAATAACATTTTAAGTATACACAACTGTTCTTTTTTAGTTTAAATATTTTAATTTAACAGTCACAAAGAAAAATTAGTAAAATTAAATAATCCTTCAAACTTATTCAAACCCATACAGTGCCAGCTACTCATATTATTACTCAGCACATATGCCCCTTTTAAAAAATGTAAATTTTCAACTCGAATCAAAATTTATATTTATTAAACAATATCTGATAATATACATGTTCACCAATGTGCTCAAAACAATTATTTTAATCAAACTAAATCCTTTAACAGATTTTAAATGAATCTTCTGTTACTTGGTAATATCATTTAAACTTTTATTTATAACTATCTGTACATAACAATGTTTAAATTCAAAATTATTTGTGACACTCATAACTATAAAACTCAACTTTCTTATAAGTCCAAAAGTAATATAAGGCTTTTCTTTTTTTTTATTTTCCTTTTCATAAAAAAAATATAAATTTATTTATTTAAATGTATGTCTATGCCCTGTATAAGTATTTTTTTTTTTTTTTTTAATTGCCATCAAACTTTTTAACATTAATTGCATATATGTATTTCTGTGTTTCCTTACTCAACTTCTTATAAAAATATTATCTGTACTAACTTTTACATAAATAGGTGAATAACATATTCTTTTTATCTGTTTATACTTCAGTTACTAAATAGCCTCTTTTAAGAATGAAACACTATGCTCACTAATAATATATTATTTTCATTATATACTGTTCTCATACGAACAAATTCCCTTTTTACCTATAATTGACATTTTCGTCATCCCCTATACTTTCATTTATGGAAAGTCCATATTTTTTTAACTTACCGTTTTTAAAGGCTTACGTTACCTATATAATTCTTTTTTAAGACACTTTTGGTCCTATATTTTCTATCATTTTGGGTATTTTTCACCCTTTTATACATATTCACTCTATAATAATTCCATATTCTCATGGTACTTTTAATATTTACTATTTATTGTAAGCATTTACTTTCATCTGACATATTTTATTTAAAAGGCTCTTCCTAACTTCTTTCTTTTGCATTTCTTCATCACCTAACATGTTTGTTACATCTTGATAATTATTTTATATCTTTATTCAGTGCTTTACTTATTCTGAAACACTCTTTTTATTTTTATAAGGCTCATGGTTATTTTTCCTCTATACAACTTCTTTATCCATTTCATTCCATTTAAATACTCAGGCAAGTCTATTTACCAGTAAGATTACTTATATTACCTTCTCTTATGGTTATTTACAAATTTATATACAATATGGGAATGAGGAAATATCTTATTTTTTTAATTAATCATCATTTTATATTTTTTTTTTTTTACAACTAATAATTGTAACAGTCCTATAACTAAATTAATCTAATATAATTCCGGAATACTATATGTACATTCTTTATCTGGTAATCTCTCTATAAATTCAAGTTATTTCTCGATAAAAATGAACTTGTCTGTATACATGTATATCTGTTTCATCATTATGTCTTTTATTCATTTTAAAAAAAGCGAAATCCAATATGCCCCTTTCTTATCACTTTGTTATCTATATCTGGTCATGCCCCTATCTTATTATAAGGTATTTATGTCCCCTTAACACTTCAGTACTATATGATTATTTATTTTTTAATCAACTACAGTTCTTTATTTGTCAATAACTTTTGAAATTTTGAGATCTACAAGTTACTTGGATAAGCAGGTGTTGTAAGTACCTTCAGAAGACGATCTCCTTTCTTATCTTCTGTCCTGACTAAAATTTCCTAGGTATGAATTAGCATGATTCAGAGAAATAATGTCATTTCTCCTTTTACAGTTTAATCTCCCAATATTTTTCTTTCTTATGAAAATAATGTGGATTATTTGTCATGTTATAACATTGTGGATGATTTGTCGTATTAAATCGTTGTGGATGATTTGTTGTAACTCAGATTTAGGAAGTGTCGTTACTCACTTACACAATACAATCTCCCAATATTGTGTCTTACCTATCTTCGGATGATTTAATTTAACTCAGATTTAGGAAGTGGCGTTACTCACTTACACAATACAATCTCCCAATATTGTGTCTTACCTATATTCTTTATATACTTGGATGACTTATCATTCCACTATATAATCATGTAACATAGATATGTGATATGTTCCTTTAAAATAACCAGTATCCTCATCAATTAGTTCGTAATTATTCAAACCTATTCTTCGATAAACTGTAAATGGTCCAGAATATGGCCTTATGAGTTTTGCCATAATTTTATTCTTTCTATCTGTTACTCGTAACGCGCGAACTATTACTTTATCATTTATATTATAAATCTTATATTTACGTTGTTTTTCTTTTTTCTTCTGCTCCCATTTAATTTTGCGTTTCAAAAGTTTATGCTTTATTTGTTCATACCTGTCTCCTATTTCAGCAGTTTCATCATCTTGCCAAGGCCTTTGTGCAGGTTGTCCTGTAAAAATAGTTATTGGACATGCTTCATGTACCGTACTTGGAGTATTATTCATGACGAATTCGATTTGTTTTAAATATCTTGCCCATTTATGATGGTTGTCTTCCAGTAATATACGTAAATATTTTAATACTTCCTTTATATACCTTTCAGAAGGATTAGCCTGGGGATGTCGTATTGAAATATGATGTGACTTAATATTTCTTTCATCTAAAAATTCATGATATCTTTGATTCATGAAGTATGTTGCATGATCCGATAAAATTGTTCTAGGAGTTCCATATTCTGTTATATACTCTTGTAGAGCTTGTAAAACCGTATCCGTATTGCATTTCTGTGTAGGAATTAATCGCACATGTTTAGAAAAAATATCACACAATACCAAAATATTACGATATCTTCTTGTACTCGGGATTAGATTAGAAATAAAATCAATCGCCACTAATTGTAATCTATCATCTGCTATGATGCTCAAACTAATGTTTTGATTAGTATAATTCTTTTCCTTTGCCAAAACGCACGTTTCACATCGTTTAATTACCCTTTTAATTATCTTCTCGTCATTTTTACAATAATAAGCTTCTCTATACATAAGCCAACATTTTCTCGCTCCTATATGTGTGTACATCATATGAAGATGTCGAATAATTTCAATTGTATGTTCTTCGTCTGTAACATATACTTCCAAATCGCCTATTTTTTTCAAAATTATCCCTTCTCTTATACTCATACCTTTATATGAACCATTTGTCTGTAGATTAATTTTAATTACTTCCAACTCAGGTGACTCTTGAGCTTCCCTAATTCTTTGTAATGAGAAAATACCTTCTAATCCCAATTTTACCAAGTTAATGTGTACATTCGCAGTTTTAGTCTCACCATACTTTCTACTCAAAATGTCAGCAGCAATCATTTCTTTCCCCGGTCTATATACAATTTCCATGTCATATTGCTGTATTAACAACGTCCAACGATAAATTCGGTTATTATTTAATTTAGTCGTCATAATGTTCAATAAAGCTTTGTGATCCGTCTCCAATCTGAATTTCTTCCCTATAAGGTAATAACGTAACTTGGTCAATGCATATATGACAGCCAGCATCTCAAGTTCTGAAATGCCAAATTTCCTTTCGCAAGGCTTTAAAGTTCTTGACGCGAAATATATAGGAACCTCGATACCATCTTTCATTTGTATCAATTCTGCCGCAACTGCTACACTTGATGCATCTGTCCTAACGATGAACTCTAAATTAAAATCCGGATGATATAATTTAAGATTTTCTACAAAATTAGATTTTAGTTGTACAAAACATTCCTCACACTCATCAGTCCATTTCCATTTTGTTCCTTTCTTCAATAAATTCAACAAAGTACTTGTCTTTTGGCTATAATTAGATACAAATTTCCTATAGTAGTTCAACAAACCTAAAAATCCTCTCAGCATCTTGAGTTTATTTGGTCTAGGATAATTTTGGATCTCCTCTAATCTTTGTGGGTCTAGTAAAATATTCTGTTGGTTTACTACGTAACCCAAATAATTAACTTCTCTTTGGCAAAACTGGCACTTAGACAAATTTAATTTCATGCCATTGATTTGTAAAGTATTTATAATAATCTCTATATGATTTATATGTGATTCTATATCATCTGAAAATATTATTATATCGTCTAAATAATGAAGAGCAAATTTTTCATATTTGTCAAGTATCTTATGAAGAAATCTTATCAATCCCGCAGGACTACTTTTAATGCCGAAAGGACAAACTTTAAAATGGTAAGTAATTCCATTTACGTTAAATCCACAGTACTTCCTGGAATTCTCGTCCAACCTTATTAACCAAAAAGCATTTTTTAGATCTAATTTGCTATACCATTTTTTATTTCCACATTTGGTAAGTAGAACATCAATGTTTTGTGGTATTTCGTGCTCAGGCATGATCCTAAGGTTAATTAAACGAGCATCAATGCAAAGTCGTATAGAATTGTCTTTCTTTTTTACTAATACAACAGGACTAATAAAATATGTGTTAGATCTCTCTATGATATCCGCTTCTTCTAATCTTCTTAATTCTTCATTTACACGATCTTGAAAAAAATACGGTATAGGATAATTTTTACATGATAAAGGCGAATCATCATTTATCAATAACCGGTGTTCATAATCTTTGGCAAAAACGACTTCTTCATTTATTAATTTAATGTTCTTATCGAGAATTTCTACTAAACTATCTTCAATCCATGGTTCTGGTAATTTTTGTAGCAATATAAAAGTTTGAATGTCAGCTTTATTCCTTATAACTTTAACTTCATGCTTATCTTCAATTATAACAGTATCTCTATATTCATCATTTATATCTGTTGATCTTGGTAATTCGAACATTGCCCCTTCCAAATGTTCTTGTGTATCATCATTTTCTGCACGATCTGCTATAATAATATTGTTTACCTCATTCTGAATATCTTCCTTATACTCAATATAGGCGTTTATTTCTTTCACATCCACAACTTTTTCTAATAAAATATCCTTCCCTCCTATCTTAATTTTGTTTTCCTCAAAATCTAAATTCATCCCAAGTATTCTCATATTATCTATCCCTAGTATGCAATCATAAAACAAATTCCCTATTAAGTAAAATTGCATAATAAATTTATATCCATTCAAAACGACATCTATGCATAACCTCTTATTGATACATCCCATTTTTCCCTTATTTGCAGACATAACATTCGTATTTTTGACTTTTATTATATATTTAGAATATTCAGGAATTTTCATTATCATATCTTCCTTTATGAGAGAGATTTCTGCACCAGAATCCAATAAAGTTTTAAAATTAACATTTCTAATACTAATTATGCAAAAAGGTAAACTTTCATAGTTATTAATTATGTTTCCCATATCTAAATTATTTTGTACATTCCCCATTCCCGTTATATCACTACTTCTACTTATATTACAACTAACTCTATTTATATCAAAATCATTTATTAATGAGATGTTCCCGGTATAGCATTTTGATATGGATTCAATTTCATTTCCAAAATTGGCGTTTTTTTTTTTTCTTCTATTAGACCAACTTCTATTTCATCTGGACCCTGACTTCCAGTACTCCTCCTATCTGATTTTCTCCAATCTTGAGTCTGTATATTATTTACCTGTCTCGAGTTATTATCTCCATAATACCTATTGTTCTGTTCTTGGTAATTATTATGATGAGGTACTTGTCTTGCAGATTGATTTATAAATGGATTATTCCTATTTGCGTTTGGTCTTCCATTACCTCCATTTATGATACCACGATTATTATTCCAATTGTTATTACCATTCCCATGTGTATTATAATTCCTATTATAATTATTATTCTGTTGACTATTAAACTGGTAAGGTTGTCTTGCCCCAAAATTGTTATTTTGACTGTTACCAGGTTGATTATTCCTCGGATATGCATTTTGTTGGAAAGATGTATTGTTACGTGCATATTGATTATTCGCACCATTTATATTCGACAAGCGTTGCTGGTTATTCTGAGACTCGTTTCTTCCATTAAATTGGCGAGATTCCCTATATTTCACACCATCTGAATAATCATCTAATCGTCTAAGTATGTTGATCAACCCATTCATGCCTGTTACATTTTGACAAATAATTGCATGTGTATCAACAGGAATAAAATGTTGCAACAAATGTTGAGATATGGTCTGTTCGTCCAAATGTGAGATGTATCGACAATAATTAAACATTCTTTGTGCATACGCCTCCCTCGAAGATTTACCTGGTTGATATCTCCCTGTTAACAACCTCTGATGTGCTCTGCTTTGCTGCGTCTCACTCCAGAAATTGTTTTTAAATAATTCCACAAACTTACTCAAATCATCGCAATTGTCTTCAACCCGTTGAAACCAATCCGCTGCACCATTGTTTAAAGTCGCTCGAATAATATTCATTTGGCTCCTAAAATCCTGTATCTCTTCTATGTATCTTAATATGTTAGTTAAATATGCCATAGGATGTGTCGCCATTTTATCTCCGCTAAAATGAGTAATATTTTCAATTCTTATACCGTTATTCAATATATGATAAGACGGTGTACAAGTAGCTTGTGGTATTTTAATATTTTTAGACTTCAACAAAAGTTCTTTCAACTCTAATTTCTGAACCTCACACTCTTTTAAAACCTCTTCTATTCCAGATTTCTGAACACTAGTAGACATTGTTAATACTCTAATATCTTTCAAACACTTATCCTCGGTATTTTCTATCTTCTTATTTAAATTCTCCGCCAATTTTTCTGTCTTGTCCGTAACATCTTTGCTAACCTGATCAACTTCCTCTCGTATGCGTTTAGCTAACTCCTTATGTTTCTCACTATTGTTCTTTTCTAATTGTTTAACGTTTTCTTGTACTACCTTTACTTTACCTTCAACCTCTTGTACTTTATTTGTAATAAGAGTTTTAACTTCAGTATCCTTAATCTTCAGTTTGTCATCCATTTCTTTGCGCATTTTAACTTCCCTATTATCCATTTCTGTAGTAAGTTTTATAACCTTTTCTTCGGTATTTCTTAATAAAGATTCCTTTAATTCTTCAAGATTTCTTTTATTCTCTTCTCTCGTATCCTTACTAGCCTTGTCCAATTTACCACTTAATTCTTCCTTCAAATCCACTAAATTCTTCTTATTCTCTTCACTCACCTTGTCAAATTTCCCATTTAATTCTTCCTTTAAATCAATTAAATTCTTTTTACTTTCTTCGTTCGTTTTATCCAATTTATCCAACTTATCACCTAATTCTTTTTTATCCTCCTCTCTATTTTTCTTATTTTCTTCGTTAACCTTTTTATTATCTTCATTCATCTGTTTTAACATTTGTAAAATTGATCCAAAATCTACTACTGGTGTTGACATTTCTATTTTAGAAGTCTCTCCTTGTATTTCCACCTTATCACCTCTATCCTGTATCTCTCCTGTCAATTGATCTTCTACCTGCACCTGTGATATATCTTCTCCTCCCTCTAGTAAATTCACATTCTGTCCAACCTCCTCTTCACTATCACTAGAAGATTCCGTTCTATATAATCCAGAATTACTCTTAGATCTGGTATTCATTTTCAATAATTATATTACACACTTCCTTATACCTTGATATACTTTAAACTGGTTTTATTACCTTTGTAAAATGTATACTAATGTTACCGCTATTACTATAATTAATAAAATATTTGAAATATATTGTTGCGAGTCTTATTTTAATCTCTTCACGTTAAATACGTCATAAACATGAGCTAAGGAGGGTAATATAAATTACAAACACCTAATCAAAATTAATAAAATAATCAAAATACTATTTGCGAGTCTTATTTTAATCGCTCCACGTTGGGCACGCCATAAAATGCTCTAGTGGAGGGGATAATTTACTTGCAAACACATATAATAAATAAAAAACCCAAAATTATTCAAATCTTGTTATGTGTGTTGCTAATAATATCTCCTCTCTTACCTAGTCATTCAAATTTACTCAACTAATCTCAGGTTATAATATATGATAATGGTCATGTAACACTCAGTATATAATATTTTAAAATTTCTGTACCAAATTTATTATCTCATATGCTATTATATATTTCTTTATTTCTTTTATCTATGCCCAAACACTTCTCAGTTTTATTCTTAATCAATTTAAATTTTTTTATAATGATAATATTCTTAATTCATTTAGAAATAAATATTTATCTCCTAGCTCTTTCAAATATTAATTACAATTCCTCACTTCTTTATGGTATAACTTTTCTATAAATGAAACTAGTTTTTATTTTGACCACGCAGTACTAGCATTACAATTACTTTTATAAAGATGTCGCACTGGTATTTGCCGTTATAAACTGCTATATAAAAATAACAATTTACATGCTTCAAATAATCCTATTATAATTATTCTTTTGATGAAGTGAATAATTCTGCTAATGAATTATCCCTCTTATAGGATAACAATCGTACGATATGTATACTTTTCCTCTCACAATAAACTTTATAAATGCTATTTTATTTTGTTTACTTGTAGGTCATTGACTTATCAAACTTCTATGTCCGTTATGAAAATGTCTAATACAATGTTTCTACTTTACCAAATAAAAAGAAGAATTTCACCACAATAATCGTTTAATGACAATAAATATTAAAATCTTGATTCGATATTATATCCAATATAATTATACGACATGTACATAAATTGTTTAACCTGTCTAATTGCACCTGTACGTTTATTGTTATATGAAGGATGTTCAGCAGATGTTATCTATTCGATAAGGTATATATAAAATCCAATTCAATGTAACTTTTTCAATTTTGCATGCTTTAAACCACGCAATTTAATTATTTATAAATAACTTTCGTCTATAAAATATTAAACAAGTTTGAAGGTATATTTTAGTGCCAAGGTCATGTAAATTCATTTATATGTGTATATTTTGAAACTTCTTATTAAAATAGAGATTTAAACTTTTTACAATTCGTACTTCTATTCTTGTTTTATACTATTAAGCAATTCTTAACAATATTCATGACTTTTCTCGATGTAGAATAAAATAAATTCAAATTTTTCCTTATATAAAAATTATACAACCTCTTATTAACAATTATCTTCTTTCTCTGGGTGATTCAAATTATATTTTTCTTTTTCCTCACAGGTTCTGGTAATACGTTCGTAGATAACGACAGTGGATCTTCTTTATTTGAGAAAAAACAACCTTCCTGGACTCGTTCTGTGCCTCGGATGACTTTCTGGATCTCCCCTAGTATGACTTTTTGTGTATCCTCGTTCTAATCCAGGATCTGGAACTTCTTAGGGAATATCTAACAGGATGTATCTTGTTGTGTCCTCGAAAACTACGGGATATCTTCTGGATTTTAATGCAGCTGTACTTCTATCTCGACTTAACACTGGAACTAGACCTCTTCGGAAATATATATGGTTTACCGGATCCTTTTAACTAATTTAACATATACTGGAACGACATCTGGGATTCTAAGTAGTAGGAACTTCTCGTTTTATACAATAAACTGGACTTTGATAACTGGAATCCCTCTTTGGTCTCACGTGCAACTGATGAATTTAATATTCCGCTCGGACTTGGTTAATATTTGGTAAGTATTATTTTAATATTTCCTTTCCTTAGTAAATATCTTCTTTTACCATACAGGATATCTTTTAATTAAATTATAATAAAATTATTGAATAATTTTATGCTTCTTTATAATATATTTTTATTCTACCATCAAATAAATATTTTCTATGCTGAAAGAAACACTTTTCTCACCAACTTTCGCGGTTTTCGTGAATTTAAAGTATACTTTTCGGAATAAAATCGTGATTTTCCGAAAATTACACGCGCCTTTCTTGAAAAATATTTTTCAATCTCCGTTGTTTGTTTATCGTCACCAAGACAATATTTTCGTTTTTAAATTTCATCCAATTAAATTCCTTTTCTCACAATTCTTGTTCAAAATGGTATTATAAAACTTTATTGATACGTTTCAGAGCTTTCCAAATTTCAGTAAACCTTCGATATTAAATCTCTATTAATTTATAATAATGAATTACTAAGACTTTGTACTTCAAAAAACATTACTAACAAAATTTTATGTAAATGTCAATTTTGACAGATCCGCTTATTCAAACTTTACCCGCGAAATTATTTACCAAGTTGTTTCCTTCATACTTCAACATTCAACACTAAATTACTTTCCTTTACATTATTGTTAATTAGACAAGTTTTACAAGATAACAAACTACATTTTTACATAAATAATAATTTTTAAATCTCCATTTTCAGAAACCAATGAAAATTACTGCAACCAAGAACCTGGTCTACTACGACTCCTTCAAGTAATGTTTTCATAATTGACTGCACACATCTTTATTATAATAAATAACATTTTAAGTATACACAACTGTTCTTTTTTAGTTTAAATATTTTAATTTAACAGTCACAAAGAAAAATTAGTAAAATTAAATAATCCTTCAAACTTATTCAAACCCATACAGTGCCAGCTACTCATATTATTACTCAGCACAATATATATATATTTAAAAATAAACGTTTTTTCTTGGCCTTAATGCATATATATAAATAAAATAGTTTTTCTTGGTTTGTTAGGCCATTGTTAATGTATAAAATTTAAGGGAACTAAAACAACATTCTCATCGACGTTTCGGTTTTATTATAACTTCAAAACCTTTTTCCAGATAACTGCAATATGACAAAAACTGTACATTTTCATAATATTAACAATGTGTATAAGAAAACATTTCCAAGAAATTACTTTAATACAAGGAACAATTATTAAAAACAATAGTAAACAATGTCTAAAAACAATATATATTTGATTTTTTTGATGTATATATACATCAAAAAAATCAAATGAATGTCAAGACCAAAACATTAATTATTTACCTCTTCCCTATGTAAGAGGTTTATCAGAAAAAATAAGAAACATTGTGAGACCTCATAATATCCAAGTAGTACACAAATATAACAAAAATTTAAAATGCCTTCATTCAAATTTAAAAGATCGTATTCCGTTATTAAAAAAAACCCATGTTGTTTACAAATTAAACTGTAGGGACTGTGATGCAATATATATAGGTCAAACGCAGCAGCATCTGTGTGATCGTATTGATGGCCATAAATTCCAAAAAAACAGTACAGCCTTAAAAAAACATTGTGATTCATTAAAGCACACGTTTGATTTTAAAAATGTTAAAATTTTAGAGGTGGAGAACAAATATAAACCGAGATGTTTTTTGGAGATGCTGCATATAAGGGGAAATGACAAAACAATTAATGATAGATCGGACATAAAAAATTTGTCTAAAATTTACAACACTATTATATGATAAGGTTAAAGCGGTTCGTCTCTCCTGTATGTATGTTTTTCCATTTTCTCGTTCTCTCTTAATGTGTATCGCAGTTTTAGTTTAATACTTAAAGAAACAATTTCAAAACACATGCTAGCCCAAGTAAAAACTGTATAAAAATTTTGTACGTTAAAATATTTTAAGACCTTTTATCACAGATATACATTTAGTTCGATGTTATAAACCATAAGCATTACAATTGGTGAAATCACATAAGTTCATAAAACTAACCGATCAGATAAATTAATTTTTACAATTATCAAAAATGTAGTTAGAACATGACTTAGGGAAATGTTTTTTTTTTCCCTTAAAAAAATTGTATATAGGCAATTACTTTTATTTTTAATGTAAGTATTTCTGATTGTTATATGCGTTTATTGTTTATAGTCAACATATGTATTTTTTAGACATGTTTTTTAGACATTGTTTACTATTGTTTTTAATAATTGTTCCTTGTATTAAAGTAATTTCTTGGAAATGTTTTCTTATACACATTGTTAATATTATGAAAATGTACAGTTTTTGTCATATTGCAGTTATCTGGAAAAAGGTTTTGAAGTTATAATAAAACCGAAACGTCGATGAGAATGTTGTTTTAGTTCCCTTAAATTTTATACATTAACAATGGCCTAACAAACCAAGAAAAAATATTTTATTTATATATATATATATATATATATATCAATAAAGGAAATAAGGAAATTAAGCTGCAATTGGTGGTCTGTCTTCCCGATGGTCTTCCTTTTGTTTCTATCTCCAAGGATATCCCACCTTATTCCTTGGCTACACCGTACTGACGATGACCAACGAGTCTGAAACACGTGTCTGCGGTTGCACTACAGCGGATTAACCCGATATTCTTTCTCCTATTTTTATATATATATATATATATATATATATATATATATATATATATCAATGATCTACCAGCTAGTGTGGTTGGAGCAGAACTGTGTCTTTAGTCTTTACGCAGACGACACTTCTATTGTGGTGCAGGGGAAAACCAATCAGGAAACTAAACTAAGATCGGAAAACGAAGTGCAAGTGGTGAGTGATTGGTTCACCGCCAACAAGTTAAAGTTAAACATAAATAAAACTCAAAACGTTGTCTTCAGTACCAGAAATACGAACCAAAATACTTCTGCAAGGTTTCTGGGTGTCACTATTGATTCGCATTTGAGATGGCATCAGCACATAGATGGTTTGGCTCGCACTTTGTCCTCAGCACTGTATGCCATCAAAAGATTAAAATATATTGCAACTCATGTGGCAGCAAGGCTGGCTTACTTCGCGAACTTTCATTCGCATTTGTGCTACGGGATACTATTCTGGGGAACATCTGCGGAGGCTCGGAAGATCTTTATGATACAAAAAAAGCCATCAGAATGCTGTGTGGCTTGAAGGTGAATGAAACATGTAGAACACGATTTAGGGAGGAAGGAATATTGACATTAACATCTATCTACATACTTTCAGCAGTGGTGTATGTACACAACAATAAGGAGGCCTTTACCACGAATGGGTACAATCATGGGTATTCAACGCGTGAGAGGGACTGGCTGAGGATCCCACATCATAGGGTGTGTTCCGCGCAGCAATCCATCTTCTACTGGGGGTCGAAATTATACAATAACCTGCCGCTGAGCTTTAAGGGCCTCCCAATCAGCTTGTTTAAGAAAAAAGTGAAGAACCACTTGATTAATGGAGAATACTACACAACAGAAGAATTCCTTAGACACTAGTCATTCCTCTTCTATATACAAATGATCTTATTTGATTTTATTATTTTGCGTTGTTTTTTTTCTGTCTTCTTTGTTATTTGTTAAGAGTGTTGTTAGTATTAGTATACACTACACTATTTATTTATACTTATCATGATCTGACAATTGTAATGCATTACAAGTTTGAGAATATTGACAATTTTATGTAACGGAGGTCTTACAAATATATAGTCTATTATTATTATTATTATTAATAATAGAAATTTTGATTTATTGGTCAAATCAGTTTGTTTGCATCTATTAAAGGATTAATAAGATTGCTATAAACTAATCTGTTGAAAAATTGACTATATCGAGGAAAAAGTAGAAAATAATTATGATTTTAACAAAAAAAAAAAAACAGTATCTCATTATTTAGCTAACTAATTATCATCGTACTCCCGTATTATGGAATGATATGAAATTCACTTCCAATTGTGTAATGAAAATCTCAAATATTGTGCTACTGTTTCGGTATTCAGTGACTATTGCTTAATTCTAAGATATCGTTACCATCAAAAATCTATAAAAAAAAAAAAAAAAAACAATAACTGACTTACAGAGATTACATCAGAAGACATTTACGTTGACGGCGTTTCTGTGGTTCAGGCCTTAGAACAGCCCTGACAGCTTCATCGAATACGTGCTTTAAGCCTCTTTGCGTCAGGGCGGAACATTCCATGTATTTTACGGCACGGATCTTATTAGCTAATTTTTGACCTTGCTCGCGTTTTATCGGACTAAGACTTTGATCGGCAAGGGTGCTTAAGGTTTCGCGATCTTCCCTCAAATCTATTTTTGTACCTGAAACAGAAGAAGGCAAAATATAACACTCATAAATTGAAATTAAACAACATCGTTGAAATTTTATGATTGAATCAAAAAGGGACTGATACATTTCGGAATTTCTCCCTTTTAACTGAGATTGATGGAAAAAAAACTTGTTCATACTTTATTTATGCTGTATAGTAGTATGTGTGTATCTGGCAAACAACGAGATATATAAGTAAACTAATTTACTTACAATCTCGTTGGTGGCAAATAACTTAAATTTTTCCAGTGTATATAATAGAATATTTGTAACAATCCTTTCTGGCTAATATTCATATCTGAAACCCTATGAAGACGAGAAGAATTAAATATCAATAATTTATACTACGGAGGGATCCAACTCAAATGAAGTGTGGCGGAATTTTAAAATTCCCTAAATTAGGGTGTCTTTTGGTTAGGCAGATGCTTATTCCGAATACGTACAATCGCCGTCATTTTGTTTGAGTTTGTTGTTTTATTATTACATTTTACTTGTTTTTTTTTTTTCTATTTCCTTGCGTTTTTGGATATGTGTCTTTATGAAGACAGTATTTTCAATTAAATATTCAACTTTGTTATATTTATAGAAATATCAGGGCGGTTGAGAACAGCATTATTATTAAAAAGATCAACAAAACATTGGGGAGTTGAGATTCTCTTTTCAATTACTGAAAACTGGGCCATCAACAAATTGCTTACGCTAGTGACTTATCTACTTTTCTAAAAAACATAATTTAAGATCTTTAAGCTTGATCATCTGGATCTTCTTGCCTTTTATAGTAATTGCTTTAGCGTCACCCAAATCGGTTCTGTAAAAGCACTCTCCGCGCACTAAAATGTTTCCCGCATCGACTATAATAAATAAATCTTTTTGTGGACATGAATTTAAAATGCCAATTTGTTGTAATATTCAGGATCTACTATACTTCATATTTTTAGTCGAAAACCTTCCAGTCTTCACCTATTTTCAATACTTAGGTCCTCAATTTTATTATGATTTATGAGTCAGGTTTTAGCACTTCAGTCGATTTTCTCAACGCTTTTTCAATACATATTACCAAACACTCTGTCTGGAGGGATATCCGAATGTCCTAATTATTGGAAAAATACTTACAACTGCTTAATATGCTGCGGTGCACAGCGATGTAACCAGTAACTTAACATTACCATAACTGTTGAATTTTTATTTTGGCCCCTGTCACAATATAATCGAATCGTTGATACTTCTGGATTGCATTAAGTAATCAGTGTATAATAAATTGCTTCTGCCATTTCATTTGAATTTTATAGCCGTTGTGCTTCAATCCAAACAAAACATGGAACATTTTCATGAGAGAAAGTTTTGTTTTCAATTCTCTACTACTACTCCAAAATTGAACAAGTTAACATGCATTGACAAGTACGCTTAGCGTTTCGGTACTTTTGGTAACTGTAAACTTTTGTACAATCAAACGAAAACATGAGAGGATCAGGTCTGTCTACTTTTAGAAGTTGACAAAAGCTTTTTGCTGTCAATTTGTGAATTCTATGATGTGTTATTAGCTCTTGTTTGGTAGCAACATCGCTGCATCGTTTCAATTGTTCTTTGAATTGCAGATATTTTAAGCCATATCAATCTACGAAGTACCAAAGCCAATATTGTAGCGGCGATTAGAAAGTATGTAGTTTAGGAAATAACATATCCTAACTTTCAAGCCCCTTTCTGATATATAATATATATAAATATAAATATAATTCCATGATATTTAAATTGCAGGGTAGGTATACACGTTGGGGTGTAACACTGCGGCAGTAGTTGTTCTCTGTGCATCTCAGTGATTCAATAAAAGATTTCAAGTCATATTGATGTTTTTTCTGTCTCCACCCCGAGATTCTTCAGAAATGATGCCAGTTTGTTCGAATTTTATTACCGTTGTGATCCAAACCTGATGATACCTGCGTAGCAAAAGATTTTCGGCATTAGATAGAGCAAGCAGTATAAATTGAGAGAGATGTCTATAGGGAGAGCTGTACACAGTCAGGCGTGGAAACATTAGTCTACTATTTAATCATTTGTCGTTTAGTCCTTGCTTCGCGCTGTGCTCCGATACATTTACATCATTTATATACATTTTCAAATTTATTATTAATGTATATACATTGTGACAATGATACTGATTCTGTATTTGACTATTCGTCAGATGAAAACGGTTGATAAAATTTTATAAAAGTCTAGTTTTTTAATTTAATTGAATCTTCATTTTTATTTTAAATTTATTTATCTGGTGTTGAGGTTTATTTTTTCATTTGCTTTTACCATGTGGTTATTAATAACAAAACACAAAAAAGTGGAGTAATATTTGTGCCCATGTTAAGAAAATTGAAGATTATATTGTTAAGAACATACTATGGATGATTTCCACAAAGAATTTATTATTAATGTACATTGTGACAATGATACTAATTCTGTATTTGACTATTCGTCAGATGAAAGTCTAGTTTTTTTTATTTAATTAAATCTTTCTTTTTATTTTAAATTTATTTATCTAGTGTTGAGGTTTATTTTTTCATTTGCTTTTGCCATGTATATAATAATAATAATAAAACTTGTAGATTTCGGACCTTATTCCATGGTGTTTGTATTCAAAAGAAGCGGGAAATATACACGATCGCTTTGGTGTCGATATTTTTAACACGGATAGTACAGAGTTTAAACCACGCCTCGCGCGTACCAAGTCTCATTAGGTTTGGATTGGACTCTAACCCTTTTTATACCAAGTATGTCCAAAAACGCCTGTGTGCAAATTGAGATCTCACGCCATCTTTAGTCTGTATTGGATAATAAATCGAAACTGTGTGGTGCCTCCGTCTCTCTTATCCTCGGCTTTTTTCATTTAGAAATAGCAGTAGAACGAACTGATACTATGAAGGCACCTTGCTCAGCTATCTTCCGATTAGAGTAGAAGCTTTTATTTAAATCATTTACGTCAGCCATGGAGAGATGATCGCAACACTGTTACGGTTGGTACGACTTCCCTTTATGTCCACACTTTGGAAAAACTTACAAGTAAATATGTATGAGTGTAATTATAATTATCTTCATTAATAGAAGTCTTGTGTACACAGGGCCGTTCCGTGCGGGGGGACAGGATGTGCACCTGCACGGGACGGCAAAATCAGAGCAGTGGCACGGGAGAGAAAAAAGGATATTTAAAAAATCACTGTCAATATGCGTAGTGATAAAATCGAATAAAACAAATACTACTAGCCAAGTAATTATTAGTTGTCCGATTTATGAATACATATACAATTGCGAATAGGCGCATTCGGGGAATCACAGGTAAAATACCAACTACCAAGCGTTAACACGTTTATCTGGAAACTATCCAAGTGCTCAAGTGTCATATTGTGTTACTTTTCTTTCTCTCTCTATTCTATGCACCAAACGCGAATATAATGTTTATTTCTCTCTTGCCTTATTTTTGGGGAAGTACTCCAGGGGAAAATACCTTTAATTCGGGGAAATATTGCATATAATTTATATAGAGCAAAGCCGATGTGAAACACTCATATTATTATTAACTGTTGTTTGTGCTACAACTTGTGTTGCGGATCAATTATTATTTTCATCACTTTTACTTCCTAAACAGTGTTACATACACCGTTATTACAGAGAAAGGGGGGGGGCAAATTTTATTTTGCACGGGACGCCAAAAGGGTTAGGAACGGCACTGTGTGTACACCTATCTCGGAACTTTATCTGTCTTCCGTTTCCATTTCGCTGGCTGGCGCTTTCGTTTTCTTGACCGATTGTTGTCTTGTTTTACTAAAGAACAATTGGAAATGACAATTCGGTGACAGAAACTGAGTTTACAATCACTTGAATAACAAACACAAACTGGTGTGGTCAATTGGTTTGAATGGAGCAACAGAAGACGTCGTGGTTTGTATTTGAATTATCATAACCAGTGTCACATTATGCATCTCACCACGACTTTCAAATCAGTAGAAAGCTATAACTGGTAGACTTTACACTTGAACATCAACTGGCGTAATACGTGTTTGCGCAAATCCAATAATGTGCATAATCCGTGATGGTTTTTAAAATGACATGTGTTTTGCATCTATACCCCTTATTTATTTAAAACACTCACGTTCTCTAGTATTGTGATCTAATGCCTATTTTGTTATAAACATTCAAAATCGTATTTGTTTCATTTTCTTTACTGATATAAATATAATAAAAACATCTGTCAAAATCAAATGTCTGTATTAGTGATGGGATAACTCGAGTGGAAAATAACCGGGTAACCGATTATTCAAATAATCTATGTAAATCGGATTTTCAATACGAGGGACGGGATTGGTAAACCCCACAGAACAAACTAACTAACGCAAATCGGAGATTCAAGTTGCAAACTGGCTAGTTTATTAGTCGTACTTCATCACCCATTACATCGGTACTCGTCACTTGCACTGAAAAACCCGGTTATTTGTCACTCGAGTGGTCGCATTGCTACTTGGAACTCGAAGTCAGTGTTTTAATGTAGGTGACGAGTACCAGGCGACGGGTGATGAAATAAGACTAATGAACTGGTTGGTAACTTAAATTACGATTTGATTCTGTGGGCTCTGCGATTTACAATGTAGCTATACAGAATAATGATGAGAGTGACAACTACTTAAGTAATAATCCGATTATTCAGATCACCCGAGTAGTGAGTAATCGGTTATTGAAACAATTCAGTTTTGGTACTATTTGGAAAAACTTGTGTATAACTGTAATAATGTGTAATGATGGAAAAACAAATTATTTCCATAACTGATTACTCACTGCTTGAGTGATCTTAATTAACGGATTATCACTCGTATCATCACTATGTATACATCGCAAATGGCAAAGACCACATAAAGATTTAGGACTATCCTTTGTGTCGTGTCAGTAAACCCATCACCAGGCACTCGTATTCAAAAACCAATATACACCAATTATTTAAATAATCGAGTATCCTGTTATTTGTCACTTGAATTCTCCCATCACTACTATGAACTAGTTAATGGTGCCAACTTAAAAATTTTGGCCACGCAACCGTCACATGAGATGGATCACTTTGCAATTCTTCTAAAAAAAGATTGAAATTGTATTTGATTCAATAGTCAAATCAATGATTTAGTGAACCAAGTTCAATTTCTACCTAACCTATGCATTAAAAAAATAAAAAATCTATATTGTAAATATTATTATAAAATATTTTCTGTGTAAGTACTTGATTACATACCATTCAGGAACAGAAACTATAATAGGTATACCGTAGTCGACACTTTTTAATTTCGATTTATACTTCTATACTAGCTATCTATCCCATGCATTGTAAATGCAGCGATGCTTGCTTTCCAACAGTGGTGGGAGAAGCACAAACAGTCGGGGGTATTCGCATTCCATAGGAAACGTTTGCCGGGTGTACTTGGCAGCCTCGCTATATGTTTGTCTTTTCTTTATTTCGCTGTGCTCTTTTCCTCTTATACTTTCGTACCAGAAATTAAAATTTGTCGACTACGGTATACATAATCATTGATGCATCATGGCATGAAATCCCAGTTCCAACTTCTTGTAGTATCATATTGCAGACAATTATTATTATCATTATTATATAAGAGAACCTATGGAGCCTGTAATGGAGGTTGCTCAACCTTCTGTGGTCCCATACATGTTGTATTAGACATATATCACAAGAATTGGGAGATCATGCTAAAAAGATTGGCATGAGCCTCTTCGAAGAAGTTTAATGCATGCCCTAGCAGATGGAGATGTCCATTGTTTTGATAATGAGGTTGTTCAGTCTATAAAAGTCCTTGAATTCTAGGCATAATTGTTCTTTTTATATTAATCGATTCAAATATTTTATACATTACACATAATAATATTGAATGGAGTTGTACAAAATTAACTAATTTATGTAAAGTTTACTTTGTTCTTTCAGTAATTTGCCTCGATGTAAATAATAATATTCTGAGATATAAGACTACTAGACTCTCTAATTCATTATCATATAGTAACTTATACATATTTCACATATATATATGTCAAACATTTTGTATAATTGGTGCACACCCAGCCATAAAAATAGGTTTTTCTTTCTACTCCTGATATCTGAGGACAATATCCATGTACAAACACACTTAAAGTGTATTAAAATCGCATTTAAACTGTCTCTCAGTTTTATTTAATTAATTTATAATAACATATCCACAATCCATACAACAAAGAAAAGCGTATTTCTTCAATATGCTCATTCAAGTGTCTATGGTTTAAAGATAATTTTTGTACACAACTACATATTTCAAATCTTTCCTTCAAATATTGTGAAATAACGCCAATTAGGACTAAAGTTATATGCTTTCTGGTTAGTGTCAATACTTGCTGATCTATTACCTGTGGAAGTGAATTATTTGATTCAATACTTTTTCCAGGATTCCTCACATTCAGAGCAACAAATTTGAGCATATATGAACATTCGTAAAGTATTCTCCACAATCGCATGAAAGTATGGAAAACCACAATAAAACAGGAATCAGAAATGAGTTAGACACTGCACTAATTAATTTAAAGTAAAAGTATAACTTCCTCGTGCTAGGTTTGCTCATATGATCTCACTGAAACGATTTTATACCATAATAAATATTTCATGCAATTATTAGGTACTTAAATATAAAAAATGTTATTGGAACTGCATACTTCTTTAGATAAGGGATTATTTAGTTTCTGAAATATACTTGACCTGCAAAGTGTAATATACAACACATACATGTATGACTAATTTATCCAAATATTAATTTTCTTGTAAGCGTTAGAATAAAACAATTCTAAAGAACTTAAATGGCTAATGGCTTAATTTTCCATGTCTAGTATATACCAGATGATTTCTGCTTAAAACTATTATCATCTTTATTACAGGTTTTAGACACTGTCTAGAGTACTACAAAATATAATATAGGGAGAATGAAAAAAAAATCATAATGGATAATGCCAAACAAAACCTTTTAATATATTTAGCATACGTTTCTTACCAACTAAAATCATAGGAGCATCTGGACAATGGTGTTTAATCTCTGGATACCATTTCGATGTTACATTTTCAAATGATGATGGTGAAGCTACACTAAAGCAAATTAGGAACACATCAGTCTGTGGATAAGAAAGTGGACGTAACCTATCATAATCTTCTTGCCCTGCAGTGTCCCACAAACCCAGACTAACAGAGATACCATCTACTACCATAGGTGCGGAATAATTATCAAAACTAAAAAGGAATGTTGTTTTAAAATGATGCCAACAAAAGCAATTTATAAGAAGATCCTTACACTGTGGGGACATATTCACCAGGAAAACTATCTGTTGTATATGAAATTAACATACATGTTTTACCTACTGTACCATCACCAACAACCACACATTTAATGGGTCGACCTGATGACATTTTTTTCTATTTCTGAAATATTAAAAATTCATATATAAACTATAAACTGTGCATAAACCACATAACCTTAAATTTGGGCTTGGCCGTCAGACGTTTGATTATTCACAAGAAGCACATAAATCGCTAAAAAAATATCTAAGCGTATGATTTACCTAGATTTACAGCAGCAATTAGTAATTTATTTACTATAATATATAGAATTAATGAGAAAAATGAACATTAATACGTCTATTCAACTTAGTCGAGTTACAAACTAAGAAAAACGGACACATTAGACATTAACAATAGAAATTCCATTGATGGAATTATTACCATATCCAAAAAAAAGGAGAAAAAGTAAAGGAAGAGATGAAAGTATGCAAGAATGTGTCACTGCAAATTTTGTAAATATTAATGGGCAAAATATTAAATTAGCTCCACTGTATGGAAAATAACAATTGGTTATTTAATAATGCCCATTACAGCGATCGTTTAAAGTCAATGTAGGTATCAATTGGGCACTTTCCATTAGTGCAGGCGCTTATCAATGTTAGTTTAAAAATTCCACTACTACAAGTAATTGAATGGTATTTGTTGATGTTAATAATTCGATTTGGCAAATTTAATATTATCAAACTGTAAACAATAAATAAAATAATTATAATAGTCAACATCCACATACATTAGTAAATATGTAATAAGTAAGTACTTATTACAATGCAGAAGCAGATATGTATAAATCAATATCGGGATAGCAATAAAATAATAATAAAAACTTATTAAAACATGACATGTCTTAAATAAAAAGGAGTCATTCAAATATCCCGCCAAAACTTGGAACACTGCTTAAAATGTACTGTAAAATTATAAATAAAGTAAGATAAAATCCTTAAAATATATAAGTAAGATACTTTATTGTCAAAATAATGTACAAATAGGCAATACTTTTGAACATTTAATACAATAAATAAACGAATGTAATCTTTTGTACAGTACGTTTTACATAATTTAAATAAATAATAAATAAAATGTCTCTTTCGCTTTTTAGTGTATTATATGTAGGTAGGTAGGTACCTACATACCTACCTATTTTAATGTTTTACTATTTTGATATTTAAGTATTCCTTTCATATTTGATTGCAGTTGCAACAATAATTAGTGAGTCTAAGAGAATTTTATTTCTTTATTTATAATTTTACAATAGTATCTAATGTATTATTTTTTGTCAAAATATTACTTTTTTTCAGAATACGTAAAATTATTTCTGTAAATATCTCGGAAATGAAACATTGAATTTTAAAAATATTGGTTTTCCAAATTTCCAAACTTGTTTCACATTAATGTGGAAATACTTTTATGTGCGAATTAATCCTTACAGAATGCATAATTTTCGAGATATTTGCAAAAAAAGAGTTGTTTGGTAAAGCTCGTCTTACATCTGTCAATTTATTGAACTTAAAATTAACAGATGTAGAACGAGTTTAAGAGTAAAATTGCTATTTAATTCCGGTGTTAATTTTGATATTTGTTTAATACAAAAATTGTTATAAATCAGGATTTAAATACTTTTATCCACTTAATAAATTTGTATACCGTATGTGTCTATTTTCATTAGCTATAGGGATTCAATGTTTACATGCGATTTATACGTATACAAATAATACGTGGCAACGTCTGTCTCCCGGCAACAATCGACATCACAGCGACTTTCCCCGATCTTGCCACTTCTACATTAAATGTTCAGCTGCGAACACGTTCCGGCCGGCCGGCGCGATCTAGTTGTTTATTATTATTTTCAGAATCCTTTTTTATTTACCTTATTTTTAATTTTATTAGAATTACGCTTTTGTTTGTGTCATGCAGCGTGAACGCAGCTTAAGAATTCTCTGCATTTACTAAAAGGAAAAAGAAAAACAAATCTTTGTAACTCGTAAATACGTAAATATTTCTGAACGCATTACAAACATCCAACCCGCTGGTCGAAGAGTTACTGCTAACCACGGAGCATGCATCGGTCGCGCTGCATTGGAAAGGAAAGAAGGGGTATACTATGTTGCCACATACTGTATGGATTAATCGCCTATGGCTAATGAAAATTGACACGTGCTGTAGAATGCATATATAATACGTAAGATTTTCGCAAAAACTGTGTTAATTATTAATTTAATATTTTATGAGGTACCTACTGGTAAAAGCTAAAGTAAACTACTACTTCCGGTCTACCGATTTTACTGAAAATCTCATCAGATCTGAAATTCAGTCACCGCTGGTGAATTCGTTTAGGTGAAGCAATTACATAGATAAAACTGATTCGTTTATTATTGGTGATATACTCCCAGATGCCGAGCATATCACCGATAAAGATAATACACGAATCAGTCTGTTCTATGTAATTGATTTACCAAAACGTACTCACCAGCCGCCACTGCTGAATTTATACTCTGAAATATAAGGTTTGGTAATAATAGCTTTCGCCTGTGACCTCTATAGTCTTTACACACACCAAGACAGACAGACATCTTTGCAAAAACCATTTTATCATTAATAAAAAAATTCAAAACGTGTATATGTGCAAAAATTTCGAAATCGAATATTTTCTTCATCGTATAGGGGAGAGTGGGGGAATGCCGCCATACGAAGTAATACCGCCACCCTTTAAATCTTCGGTTGACTATGACTTGGAAACAAATGAAGTATCCCGACATGTAAAGGTAGCTCGTTTTTTATAGTGTGGTGTAGTGTTTTGGCGCCTTTTCACCGAGTTCTCTGTCAGCTGTTGAAAGATTCGTGAAATTCGTAGTTTTCATCTCATTATTCCATTTCATTTATCAACGCTATGTTATTCTGATGTTATCATATTTAAACTTTTAAGATGATCATTTAGAAACTGATCGTTTTAGGAGTCTTCCGCATAGATCTAAACGCATGTTTGTTGTTTAGGTTATGTTCAATTAATTAACCAATGTTCAGGATAAGTTTGGGGTTAGACCGCCATGTTGGGCTGGGGAAATTTCGCCATTGGCGATCTTACCCCGTTGTTCGTGGCTAACCAGTAACCACCTAGTTTTAAGACTTCATTTATTATCAGATGGTTAGAAATCGGAAAAGAACAACAGAAAGGACTCAATGGACTGGTGCAGACTTAGATGCGGCAATAAAAGCCGTGGAGTCCGGCATGTTTGTGAAAAAAACCTGCGATATCATTTTGTATCCCAAGAAGCACTTTAAGAGATAGGATAAAAACTAGAAACAGTAAGAAGAATTTCATGTGCCGCAAACCAATTTTCAGTGCCGAGCAAGAGAAATAAATGACTAATCACGTATTACGTTTAGCCAAAATGTTTTACGGATTAACCCCTATAGAACTTCGACGTTTACCATACGAATATGCCGAAAAGAATTAAATAAAACATAGGTTCAATACTGCCAGTCAAATTGCAGGGCTCGACTGGTTAGAGGGCTTTCGAAGGAGAATTCCTCAGATTAGTTTAAGAAAACCAGAATCAACAACTTGAGCAGAATAATTGCATTTAATACAACGGAAGTTAATAGATTTTATGCGAACTTAGAAACTGTAATGAACAAATTCAATTTTTCGTCTTCAAGGATTTTTAATGTTGACGAAACAGGTATAACAACCGTATAAAAACCTGGAAAAATTCTGGGACTTAAAGATCAGAAACAGGTTGACGCTGCAACTAGTTGGGAGCGAGGAAAAAATATAACAGTTTGCTGGGTAGTTAACGCTGCTGGTACTTTCATTTTCCCCTTATTTATATATCCTCGTAAAAGAATGACACCTTTGTTAGAAAAAGGTGGTGCTGTTTACAAATGTTCCGACAATGTTTGGATTAATGAAGAATTATTTTTTTTCTGTCTCCAGCATTTCTGACACTTCACAAAACCTCAAGCAGATGATCCTGTTCTTTTAATATTGGACAATAACTGCAGCCACACTTCCTTAAGAATCTTCGAATTCTGCAAGACAAACAACATTAGTGTAGTTTCAATCCCACCCCACACTTCACATAGAGTCCAACCTCTAGATGTTTCGTTTTATAGTCCACTAAATTCAGCTTTTAATAGAGAAAGCGATTTGTTTATGAAAACAAATGTTCATCAAAAAATTACACCATAAGACATAGCATCCATATTCAATAAGGCTAACATGAGAGTGGCCACCATGGATAAAGCTGTGTCCGGATTTAGGTCAACGGGGATATATCCCATGGACCCTCATAGGTTTACTGAAGACGACTTTACACCAGCCCTAAACCAGGATCAGCCACCTGCTTTGATAATAAGTGAAGATCTGTCTGCATCAATACATCCACATTCTACTTCTCAACAACCTACTGAAATTTCACCAACTGACGCTGTAATAACCACACAGCCAGCTGCTCGCTCAGATTTTCCTATTGAATCGACATCAAGACTGAATCACCCAATAATTCCCCTCACACAAAAATCTGAATATAAGAAGATGAAGGTCAGCTTCCAAGAACTCTCACCAGTACCGACTTCAACATCCAAGATGCAAGAAACCCGACAGAATAGAAAGAAGCAGCGTTCCTAAATAATAACTGCCACTCCTAATAAGGAGTTATACCAACAAATGGAGCAAAAAAAACTAAAAAAAGAAGAGGAAAACCAATTTGCTTAAGAGAAAAGTAAAGACATCCGCCGCAGCTCCTCACAAAAAGAAAATAAAAAAGAAGTCTGGAAGACGGAACCTTACGTTCGAATCTTCTGAGTCAGAGTCAGCAGAAGATGAGAGGAATCTCTGCGACTATGATGAGCTAGACGATTTGGAGCCTAGTCTGTACTATGATCCAGAAGCTGACGAAAATATCTGCATTATATGCAATGAATTTGAAAAATCAAATGAGTTATGGTTTAGGTGTGTCTCCTGTTCCAAGTAGGCTCATGCAGCTTATAGTGGGAACGAAAAGGGAAAAACGTATATTTGTGATTATTGCCAGTAATCATATTGTCATTAAGCATGTAATCAAAGGTAATATAACGAGAGCTTGACAAATAGTCGACTATTTCATTGTCATCAATTTTTCGAGTGTGCGCTACTGTCAATTTGACGAGACCAAAATTGGCATTAATAATTTGACTAGAGCACGAGAGCTTTAGCTCGAGGGCTTTAGTCTTTAATTATTAATGCCAATTTTGGTTAAGTCAAATTGGGAGGCACACGAGAAAAATTGAAACAATGTAATAGTCGACTACTTATCAAGCTCGAGCTATATTTGTTAAGATTATTTCCTAAACCAAGTTTCATAATAAAAAATGAGTTGTCAAATCGATGTGATTATCAATAATTTCATCCGAAACATCGCTAAATCTCTTTTTGTCGGACATTTTCATCTATTTGACACGTATGCCACTTAATGAAAAAATACATACTTGATTTGTTACCTACATTTAAAATAGTCGATTTGTAATAGTCGCTGATATCAAGAACCGGTACCTTTCATTGGTTAATTTCAACTTCAGCTTTGATTGTGATTGGACAAAATTTAAATTTGACAGGTGAAGGAAATAATCATATACATATATTGTCCAATAAACCTTATGCATAGAGATTATTTTATTCACTCATCACTGCCGGAATTGCCTCACCGTTGCCGTGGCGAAATTACCCCTCATGCACAAGGTAATTCCGCCACTTGCACTTTTTTTTCAACATTTTTTAAAATATACTTTTCTAGAACGACAACCGATTTTTTCTTAACCAAACCGTAGGAAAATCGTTAAACCACCTAACTTCATGAAATCAAACACAAAATACAATTTTTGCATGGTGAAATCAACATTTTCCCTTATGGCGCCATTCCCCCATTCTCCCCTACTCGATAGTACGTATGAGAAAGTAAAAATATATAATTTATGATAATTAATATTACCATGTAATAATTCTTATTTAATATTTGTATTCTCTATCTGTTGCCACATTGGATATTAATGGATTTAGATTTATGTAATATATCTTTGTAAAGGTCCAAGAATAAAGTCAATTTTACTTTCGATATTTTTATTTTAAAATCATTTTATTTATTTGATCATGTTCTTACAACTTATGAAATAGTTTCTTTTATTTAGATGTGATGTGATTATATGTCTCCGTGAATTTAATGCTGCTCGGACACTTCCCTGCTCGTATCTCTCTCCTGCTCCTGTAAAAAAAAATTAAGAAAATAGTACAAAGAAACGAAACTTTAAACATTCAATTCTTCGGTTAAACTATGGAGTGGTTAATTAAAAATGTTGAAGGCGTAGGTACCAGTCATTTACTGTGAGAGAAGTGTACTCGACTAATGAATATGTTCTGATTTAAACAAAAAAAAAGTTACGAACTAATTATATCTTCAAAAGTTATTTTGAAAATAAGCAATGTTTTTCTACAAAAAAAGAATAGCAAATTTACCTTCGTATATTAAACAGTTCAACATTACAGTATTATACATACAATATTAAAGGAACGAAATCGAAAGAAAACTGTTTTAAATCCATGTACTACGACTAGCTCCAATATATGTTTCGTAGTTAAGCCATAATTTTTCACTTACGATGTTAGAAATGTTTGGGAATGTGTCCAAAATATTTTATAAACGGTTTAATTATAGGTTCTTAACAGCATTGGAAAGTTCAATTTTTAAAAACAAAAAAGCAAATACCTTTGTTTCAATGATTTTCAGTATGTACAATAATTAGATATATACGTAGATAGATTTTTATTGTATTAAATAATACTAAACATAGGTAATCTTTTACGTAGAAATACGTATGTTTGATATCTTAGTCAAATTACAATGTGTTTATAAAAAAAAATTATATAGATAACACACTACATGCGTAATTAAAATAACAAAGAAAGTACACTAACAGTAAAAAATAATGGCAGGCAGGCTAGACCAAATGATCACCGAAGTATTCCTCAAGAGTGTAATATATTCTTTTTTATGAAGGTACTTTTAGTTCCTCTTGCAATTTCTTTTACCTCCGGATATTTCTTACTGTTGGACAAATTATATAGTTTAATGCTCCAGTAGTGCATGTTGTTTTGGGTTGTTGTCATACCAAGCTGAAGAATGTGTAGGTCCTCTCGATGTCTGGTGTAGTACAAGTGTTCATCACCATTCGCAGCATAATACCTTTATTGCTGGCTTTTGTTGTCAAAAACACAGTTGTAGATATATCCCAGAATACCATAGACACATCCATAGGTATTCAATCCCAAAAAAATCATCACCATCATTTAACCAGGTCTTGAACTAATTAATTAGAATTAGGTGTCTTGTTTTGTCTTTATTTAGGTTAAGTCTGTTGGCGGCAGAACAATAATTTGCTTTTTCCAGAGGCCTGTCGGTTTGCATGCAGAATCATTTTCTCACTTACCTTTTACGAGAATAGTAGTGTCATTAACATAGAGAAATACATGATTAAACACGTCGTTCACAATTGAACAACAATGGACCAAGTATTGGACATTGTGGTACGTTACATGTGACTGTTTTCGGAACAGACCTTACCCCATTACATTCTACTGATTGCTTCCTATCAGTTCGGAAAGAATTGATTAAGTTTAAAATTTACAACGCCACCTCTCTAATCCTAGCATAGCTATAAACCATCGTCTCGATAAAACAAATATCACGATCACTAATAGACGCACCAACGATTATATGTATAAACATTATAAATATATTATTAAAAACTCGAGAACAGCGCCACCTATCAGGTCCGGGTTCTGTACTTGTCCTTTTTGACATTAAACCAACATATATTATGAATATGAGTCATTTTTGCCCATAAATTTAGAACTATCGTCTGAATAAGACAAACATATTTTATGAATATGACTTCAATCGGTCAAGTCGATCAGAAGTTACACGAACTCTATCTGTGTGTTTCTCTCTATGTGACCACGCTAGCTGCCAAACGACTAAAGCTATGACTACTAAACTTTATATTTACGTGTAGAATCTTCCGCTTGAGATCAGATTAGACTTTTAGTGAAATCGGTAGACCGGAAGTAGTAATTCATTCACTTCAAAGCAAAAATCAAAATTTACCAATATGTCGTCAACTACTAAGTTTAGACAAATTTGAAGACATAATAAACAGCTTATTAATATTGTATTACTGCGATTACTGTACCCAAATTCGAATTATGTACATTATTTAAGCCCAGTCTTGCAATGTACCCCAGACTGCCGATCCCTACATCACCTACCAAACTTAAAAAAAACGCCTAAAAAGTGAAACACATAAATACGAGTAGTAATATTAGTAGCAACATATAAACAAGTACCTGCATTTAATGTAATGAATAATAAATAAAACTATTAAATGTTCAAAAGTAGTAGTCTTCTTCTGTATACATTTAAAGTCGAGTTCCAAATGACCTATAAATATTTGTACGATTTATGGATTAAGTAAGGGGATATTAAAGCGGTCGAGAAAGCAAGATGAATTTATCAGTTTTTTTTACTATTGTTCAAGATAGAAATGTGAAATTTTCTGTACAACTCCAATATAGATATGAGTACACGACAAGGTTGTCAGATTATGTAATTTTTTGTCACAACCATTTATTTTCTTTATTCCAAATTAGAGTAAAATGTACGTGTGCTTCTCGGTCAAAATCTGAAATAATTAAATGAAATTGATCAAAACGGATGTAATTCCCGTGTAGACAAATGTTTTCTTGTGAGATATAGCTTTTTGAATTGCGGAAAAAAGTTTAATTTGAGTAATTAAATTAAGAAATTCCGGAATGGTGCGGTACTGAATTATTTGTATTTTAGCAGTGTCTTCAGCTGTATTTTTTCTCTGTATTCGGGTGACGGAAAACAACACATTCATTTCAAATACATGAGAATGAGATAGCTTGCATTTGGCTCCTCCTACGGGCCAACACCTCCAAAAGCAATTATAGTCAATTCCCAAATACAAATCGACTTTAATATCCCCTTAATATCAGAAACTGTACATGCTATTATATTTATGAGAGTAAATAATTCGTTTTCCCGCGAAACATAATATCATATTTATTAATTCCAATTTTAAATAGGTACTCCACTTTTATTGTAAATTTTCTCTTCCATGTAATGTTATACTCGAAAATGTAGATTTGAAGTTGTAATAATTTTTTGACACAGCAACTGCGATACTTTCAATTCAATATATTGTGAATTCATGCGTTACCAAGCTTGTCACTTAATAAGTTTTAAAATATTGATGAAAATTACTATATTTGTAAAGAAACAATATTATGAGCAACTTTTTTCGATTACTTTAAGGTATGCTATGTGTAATATAAGTCATGGCAACATATATTTTCGAAATGATAAGTTTTTATCGGGTTTATTCAGATATAACATTCAAAAACTTTTGCAATATTCTCCACAGAAGCACTTTTTTAAGTCAGCTTTTAATAACGCTGTCAACGTTAGTCTCTATTTCATAGAACATTTTCAAATAAAGTACAATTTTCGCAGGAAAATCACTCGAAATACTTGAAAATTGGCAAACAAAAGCATGTTATTTTAATCATATTTTACATGTCTATAACATACAATAGTGTTCCTTTAAAAACGAAAATGAGGTGTGGGCACCACACCTTTTTTTTATACGTATGCGCGTTTCGAATTTAGTTAGTATTGATAGCTTTAGTTGCTTGGCCGCTATCGTGGAGAGAGGGAGAGAGAGAGACGTTTTAAAAAAAAAATTTTTTTTTTTGGTGTCAGGGTATTTCAAAACGTGGACATCATCATAAATCTGGGGGTAGAAAATACATACTTCCTTATACTACGTATAAGAAATGATGTTAGTAGCCTTTAAGATGATTCCAAATGTATCAAATAACAGAAAATGTTTTATTTTGCATCACGCAATCACTGCTATTTCTTGTATTAAATAATAAAGTTGAAGGAATAAGTACCAATTACTTGAAGTATTCAAGAATATGTTAACCGATGACTAAATTTATAAATAACTGTAATTTATTGTAAAAAGTAATTTAATTTAAATTATATACCTACTTAGTATTATAAATAATATCGTATTGCAATCAACATTTTATTGAAGTTGAAGATGTCAAACTATTAATTCTAACAATTAACAAACAAACTCAACTCATTACTAAAAGTTTGCGTGTCTTCATCATAAATTCAGGAAGTTAGTTGACAAGGAAGTTCTGAACTGATATGTACGTATAAAATTTAAATTGTGAATGGTAAAGAAACGTTGAACAGAAAAATGTATATTTGTGTATTATTCTAATTAATATATGTAGGTATATGTAGGTATATGTAATGTATATGATATCAAATAAATGTTTGATTTTATTTATGGACAATAGTTAAGTTCTTTCTCAGATAGTATCTACGCAATGTTCGAGGGTGTTAATTTTTAATCCGTCAGTTTTGCAAACGTCCAAGGACCTTAAATTTAAGGAGTTTTTCAAAAAGTTTGATGTGTTTTAAAATTTACATCTCCAATAATTTTGTCAACATAATACTTCCTTATACTACGTATAAGAAAGCAGTAGAACACTCTGTATATTCAGTTCTATTTATCATATTCATTAACGACCTGTTAATGTGAATTGTGGTAGCTCTTTCCTGTATGCCGATGATGCCTCCTTTTTAATCAATCTGGATGGTATTGATGGTCAGGATGAGACTGACAGAGTGGCGAAGGAGACTCAAGACTGGTTCTGGTCTAATGGTCTGAAAATGAACCAAGATAAACAACACTCCCTAGTGTTCTCCACTGGTGCTACTGTGAGTGAAGGTCTAAAATTTTTGGGTGTGAATTTATCGGGTAATCTTTCGTGGAATGCACATCTGAATTTCTTGCAACACCAACTAGCAACATCAATTTTTGCCGTGAGAAGGATTAAACTAATTGTAGGTGCAGAGGCTGCAAAAGTAGCATATTATGGCCTTTTCTTAGAGTAGAGCAATATGTGGCATAATCCTGTGGGGTGGTTGTGGGACAGCAAGGAGAATTTTCCTGCAACAAATTAGAGCAATAATTGACATCACAAGATACACATGTTACAGAAACTATTTTAAGAATTTAAAAGTATCTTGCCAGCGATTTACATCCTCGCCTGCTTCACACTAATCCACAAATCAAACAAATACAAAACCCACAGTGCAGTGATGTCCACAACTACAATACAAGGGGACGAAGTAATATATCGTATCCGTATCATCGACTGACGAGAACACAGATAGCGACAAATCATCAGGCTTGTATTTTGTTTAACAAGATGCCCGATACTTTGAGACGCCTTGATTCAAAGCGATTTAAAAATACAATAAAAAATGACGTGTGGCCACGACACGACTTTCTTATACGTACGAGCGTTTTAAATTATAGAATTTTAAGAACTTTTATACAAAAATTATTCAAAATCCTATTCTAAGTACTTCTATTCTCTTAATAAATCTCTATAGAATGCATACTTTGCAAGATATTATAAAAAAAGTGCTACTTCCTAAGAGTAAAAGTGCTACTTCCGGTCCGAATTTTGAAATTTCATTTATACAGAAAACATTGCAAATCTAACTCTAAATACTTTTGTATTGATAAATATATACAAAACACATAATTTACGACATATTTACAAAAAGTCGCTATTCCCTAAGAGTAAAAGTGTTTCTTCCGGTCCGAAATGAAATTTTTTTATACAAAGATATTTCAAATTATCTTTTAAATAATTTTATACTCGTAATGTACCTGCCTAGAAAGCATGGCTTGCGAGATTTTCACTAAAAACTGATTTTCGATAAGAGTAAAAGACCTACTTCTGGTAGGAATTTCGAAAAACTTTTTTAGCACAAGTTTTCTCGAATTTAATTTTGAATACATTTGAATTCTTTATAAATTTGTTTAAACTTAGTAATTGACGAAATATTTGCAAAATTCGATTTTTTCACTGAAGTAAACTACTACTTCCGGTCTACCAATTTTACTGAAAAACCAACCAGATCTCAAGAGGGAGATTACACCCATAAATAAAAAATTTAGAATTGATACTTATAGCGCACACAGAGACAGACACACACACAGACATTTTTTAAAAACCACTTTTTCGGTATCAGGGGACTTCAAAACGTGGACACTGCAAAAATCTCGAGGACGAAAATTTTCATCATAACAATACTTCCTTATACTACGTATAAGAAAGTAAAAGGATACTACTTGAAAATATAATATGACAATGGACATGAATTTGGGAAAACACTGCTAGAGTTCTAATGTTTTTAGTGCTTATGTTTTTTGTTGTTACTTTTACACATATATAGACATATTTTGATATAGTTTTACTTTGTGCATATTGTGTTTTACTTTGTATATATTTCATGACTATTTCAAACATATACCTACATACTCTGTACTTTTTTGTAAGTAAATAAAATTAATCGATCAATATAGATAATTTTTTTTAATTATTCACATTTTACTTTCTCTCTCTCTCTCTCTCTCTCCCTCTCTCCCTCTCTCTCTCTCCCTCTCTCTCTCTCTCTCTCTCTCTCTCTCTCTGTGTGTGTGTGTGTGTGTGTGTCCACGATAGCGGTTAAACCGCTACAGGTGGTAAAATCGACAGACCGGAAGTAGTAGTTTACTTCAGAGAAAATTTTGCCAATATTTCGCTAACTATACTAAGTTTAAACAAATTTATAAAGAATTCATATGTACTCAATATTAAATTTGCGAAGAATTTTATTAAAAAACTTTTTCGAATTTCTTACCGGAAATAGGTTTTCTACTTTTATCGAAAATCAGTTTTTTGTGAATATTTTGCAAGTCATGCTTTTTAGACAGGTGCGTTACGAGTATAAAAGTATTTAGACCTTAATTTTCAATACTTTTTGTATGAAAAAAATTTCAAAATTCGGACCGGAAGTGACACTTCTACTCTTAGCGAGTAGCACTTTTTTTCAAATATCTCGCAAAGTATGCATTCGATGGAGATTTATTTAGAGAATAGAAGTATTTAGATTAGGATTTTGAATATTTTTTGTATAAAAAAAATTCTTGAAATTCTATAATTTGAAACGCTCATACGTATAAGAAATCGTGTGGTGGCCACACCTCATTTTTCTATTAAAAATTTTTCACTATCTACATTATTAGATAGCAATGATAGATATTTATTTAAACTGTATTGCACGCGTCTACCTTTCAATTAAAACAAATAAGTAAAGTATAAATAGGGCATGCATATGATACTAAAATAAAACATTAACTTTTACATTAAAAATAATTAACTTAATCTCAAACGAGTCTAGCTTTCATTTCGAAAATTAAGTGAGTCAAATAGGGCATGCATGCATATGATTATGATAATGTTTTATTTTAATATCATAGTATGATATTAAAATAAAACATTATTTTTACATCAAAAATAAATATCTTATCTCAAGCGAGTGCGAGACGAACAGTAGTAGTACATGATATACAAAAAAGAAACATGGAACAATATAAGAATTTTTATTTTTCATTGTAATCTCCCCTAACTTCTATGCATTTATTACAACCATTAATTAATAATTCGATACCCACTGTCGTCTTTCAAACTACGTCCCCTAAGAACTTTTTTTAAATTAGAAAACAAAAAAAATCACAAGGAGCCATATACGGACTATACGGTGGATGTTCCAATTGGGAGCATTGTCGTGCAATAATCGCACACCTTTTGTCAAATTTCCACGAATACTGTGCCTTAAATTATGCAATAAAGACGCATAATATGTGCCGTTCACACTTGTATTGCGTTCTTTAAAGTCAATTAGCAAAATGCCCTCACAATCCCAGGATATTGTGGCCATCACCTTTTACGTTGATTGAACAACTTTCGCCTTTCTGGGACGAGGTTCATTAGGTCGTCGCCATTCTATGGACTCCCTTTTCGATAGAGGATCGTAAAACAGAACCATTGTTTCATCCCCTGTGACAATGGACTCCAAAATCGGTTTTGAGTCGTCTGCACACATGTTTAAAAATGACTGCGCACATTCGACTCGACGTTCACGTTGCAGAGCAGAAAGAAGTCGCGGTACCCATCTGGCACTAATTTTATTCATACGCAAATGGTCATGGAGAATTCAGCGAACACTTGTTTCGGAAATGTTTGTTATCAGTGCTAATTCCTTCACTTTCAAACGGCGATCTTCTAGCACTAAATGTTCAATAATTGAAATTTGCTGAGGCGTTATCACTTCAATTGGTCGACCCGACCGGTCAGCATCTTCCAGGGATTCTTGTCCCAAGCGGAAACATTTCGTCCACTTTTTTACAGTTGAATACAAAGGAGATGAATCACCGTAAACGCCGTTTAAACATTGTTTAATATGAAAAGCCGTATGCCCTTTTTTTTGTTAAAAATTTAATGACCGCGCGGTTCTCAATTTTCGTTACTTCAGGCATTTTCATGCGCTAGTCACGTTGGTTGGTTGGTTACTAAAAACTACTAGACTTCGAACCGTCATATTAATAGTGTACACCTCGGGTATGTGCCTGCATGACGTGACGGAGTTTGAACACGTTTGAACCTGTATAAGCCAGTCAGGCCGAGAATTTATGGCGTATAAATGAAAATACTTTTAAATTAAGTACAATTTTTTTATTAAACGTTTTCCACTATCTACATTGTTAGATAGCAATGATACATATTTATTTAAAATGTATTGTAAGCATCTACCTTTCATTTCCAAGTGAAGTATAAATAGGCATGCATATGGTATTTAAATAAAACATAAAATAAAAATCTTAATAAAATAATTAAGTATCTTAATCTCAGGCGAATGCGAGATGAACAGTAGTACATATAAGAAGACAATAGAACACTCTATATAAATGAAAATATTGTTAAATTATGTACAATTTTGTTATTAAACATTTTTCAATATCTACATTGTTAGATCGCAATAATACATATTTATTTGTATTACACTCGTCTAACTTTCATCTCAAAAAATTAAGTATGCATATGATATTAAAATAAAACATTAATTTTTACATTAAAAATAATTATCTTAATCTCAAACGAGTGCGAGATGAACAGTAAGTACATACATACATTGTTGTCTTAAATGACAAATTACCCTGAGAATGAAGCAGCAGATCTAATATTATTTTTCCTTTGATAAAATCTGTCGTAAATTTCCATCGTGTTCGGCGAATGCTTTTACACTTTCCGTAGCAGGGGTTGTTCACGTGAACAAACGACGCTAGAACAATAACGTACGCTACAGGCACTCTCTATTTAAGGTGCTCATTACTGGATGTGTTGAGTCAGAAACCGAACATATTCGGTACAGTGCACACCATACTACCTGCAAAGAACAGAAGTACAGAGTTAATATTCAATATGGTGAAAATGTCCTTCAAGAAAGTTACACACGTGCTCTTCGATTTGGACGGCCTCATCATAGGTTTGTAAAATTTAACTAATCCAAACAAATTATTTTTATTGAAACATTTCTTTGGAATTAATACAAATGCAGACTCAGAAAAGTCCCTGGATAAAATAATCAGTGATATAGCTCGAATTTTCGGCAAAGAATACACATGGGAAGCGCGTATGAAGATTCTGGGAACCCCCGAAAAGGATACAGCCAAAATTGCAATTAAGGAATTGGGATTACCTATTTCCGTAGACGAATTCGTCCTTTTGTACAGAGAGAGGGTTGCGAAAGAACTGAAACATCCTCCACTATTTCCAGGTACGTTTATTATTATATATATTATTTCGTTTTAATGCAAACACAACACAAAAAAAAAAGATAATTTTATTATTTTATATTATTACCAGTATTAAGACAATACTGATATTTTTTACTGTTGCGTGGTATTTCCTGAACAGAAAACACTAAAAAGAAGCGATTTAATGATAGTAGTTCTAGATATTAAATTTCATTAAATTCAGTGTTTTATTTCCCGCACTTTGCTGAACATTACTTAGCATTAAAAACAAGAAATTCACCGTATCTTTTCAGCAAACAACAGCAAAATTATAAGCAATACTTATGATCTCTTCAAAATTTTATTGAAATAGTAACCGATTGTTTATATAATGCTTTTGTGGTCACTCTGTGATGATCATAATATCGTATAAACATTAATTTAATTTATCTTATCTAAAATTAGTTAACCAAACAGTAACTAATACTTTGACGTCAATTAAAAATGAATTTTTAACGTTCTCTTTGATTTTTCCTTTTCCTCAGAAACGAAATAAATAAGATAAAAAATGTTTTAACTTTTTTTGAAGAAATTCTTAGAATTTACATACATAAATTCCCTTATTCCTGACCAATAATATCATTTAATTAATGGTATCGTGGATAAGAGGGGAAACACTGAAAGTTAATTTTCGCTAGTGATGAGAATACTAGTACATTTTCAGTGCGACTAGACAAACTAACTAACTAGTCTCCTTGAAAACGTACCTGTATTCTCCTATCTTATCCATCACTAATTTTCGCCAATGCTAATAGGTTCAAAATGCCCAACCGAAAAATAAGATAAATATCTGTTCATTTTGAGATTGATACTTTTGCAGAGGTCAAATTATTGAATAGGACTTGAGTTGGAAAACCGACTAGGTTTTTTAATTCCAATTAAAAAAAATGGTTAATTATTGATGAACAACATTTAAGAATTTATTGTACAACTAATGTATTTGATCTGAGTTACATAGTGCAGGTGTATAATTTATTCTAATAAAAATGCAAGATAAATTGGTATAGAATTCAGAATCATCACGAATGGAGACAAATTTCAAGAATTTCAGTTAAATTAAAAACTTTTTAAAGCTTCTTCGACCTCATCAGAGAATATGGCTGGCAATTACTTATATATCTTTAGTATACTAAAAATTGCATACATTATTTTATAGCAAAACACTACGTTATTTATATTTGTAATAGTATTGTTCATCTCATTTATAAAAGAATCAATGCAGTTAGTAAATCGCTGATGAAAATAATTATTAATTAACTCCGAAAAGTACATTTATACAGTAAATACAAAGTATTTTAAAATGAATTTGAAATTCCTACCGTAATAATATAAAATAAATAAGAAGAAACATTTATTCATCATCTGGCTTTTCCCACTATATTTCGCTGGTCGCCATTAATGTTTTTGAAAGAATCCAAAGGTTTTTGCAAGATTTTTAAAAATCTTTTTTCTATATTTCATTTCTTGATTTTGTAATGCAATTTCCAAGATGTAATTATATGAAGTCAATATACAAGAAATAAGTATGACACTTTCGTCTTGCAAAACAAATATTATATTATATTAATGCTATTGATAGATTCTAAACTTGAATTGTATAAATATAACAGGAATGAAATAAAAACATGGCAGCTACTTTAAATATCGGTAGTATTCTTGCATACTTTTCATCTACTACTTGACGATTGTGAGTAACGTATCGGCAGCACTGAAAGAGATAAGTGGAAGAAAATTTGAATGAATAATCTATACGATTATCTAAACTGGTGGGGCGGAACGGAAGTAGTGGTGGGAGGTGACTGGAGGGGGCATGGCGGCGCGAATTAGGTGCGAAAAATAGATAATACCCGAGCCCTATATTGCACCAGTTCCGGTAGGGAACACATTTTTATAACAGTAAATTGATGAAATAGTAAATTGATAAAATTTCACAAAGAGCTCAAATAAGTTGAATAACTTTAAAAATATACACAACGGTCGTTTCGCTCTAGTCATTTTTATAATTGTTATTGGCGTGTTTATTGAAATATGATATAAAATGCATTCCTGAGGCGTATATCATTTCATGATGAAATTTCAGACTTTGCCAGCAAACGTAAAAACGAACGATTTATATTAACTTAATGTTGATTTTACGTGTTAGGAAGCAAATTACAAAATCTATTATTATTATTATTATTATTATTTGATAATTGGAAATTAGTTAGTTTCTGAAACGCTATACTACTTTGATCATTTAGCCGATTTGCTAAATTAATAATTGTACTGACTTAATTTGTATCACATGCATACAAAAGTTGATTATTATGATTTTTATCCAAAATATTCAGACTTAGATTAAAAATTAAATTGTTTGCACCACCTGTTTTTTTTTGCAATATAAGATGAAATGCAGGAAGAAGCTTATTGAAGATAACTACTTAATTGGATGGGATTAACAACAACATACTAATCATTTTATCAGTGACGCGTTTTATAAATTTCTGTTGGTACCTACGTATCAAATATAATTTAAGTATATTTAGAAATCTATAGATTTCTTTATTTAAAATACGCTCATATTAAATTCTCTACATTACAAAACATATAAATAAATGTATATATGATACTTGATATAATGTTTCTGCAGTTAAACTGTGTAGAATATATACTTGAGTAATATATTTCATTGGCACGGATGCTGTATTAATTATTTGGACAGCCAATTCAATCACCACAATTATCACTGAGGAAACTATCCCTTATTTAATATACACTTTAGAATATTTTATTAATATCATGGATAAGTACGTTTTTATCAGCTAATATTTATTAAAAAAACATAGACTTTGTTTTAATATTGTTTGTTAAAATTCCTGTTCATATAATTAATTTGGTTATCGTATATTGTTATAACCAGAAAATGCGTCGACAATCGTTCGTAATTTCGGTATCAACTAGAAAATTAATATTTTCAAGATAAAGTTCTTAAAACTTGTATTTTGAAATCATAGCATGACGCGAACAAATTAACCAAAATTAAGTGGAACGTGTGTGAGAATTTTTTAGAAACCTAAATCAGAGCGAAATATAACATCATGCAAGTAATAAATGCAATAAAAGATAACAATATTTATTAAAGTACAACAAAAAGGGAATTGTCCTAAACACTACGTAAAAAATCGGACGGTACTGGTGAAATATTTTTTTACCTACAAAAGTGGCTATTGATATTTTACTGGTAATGTTTGTATAAACTCTAACAATCATAATAAATGGCAATATAGTTAGTCACGCGACATGCCTATGATATCTTTCACGTATGTCACAAGTTTCGTTAGTGCTGCAATTAGTGTTGCCAGAAATAAATTTGCCAAAAATAGAAGGCGTTACTTGAAAATATTGAAGTTGCAAAAAAATATGTAGAAGAAAAAAACAAGTAAATCATTTATTCATTAAAGAAGGAAAACACACCATATATATTATTAGTAGGTACTAGGTACCTACATATAAACATGCCATATTCTTAAAGAAAATAAAATAAAATGGAACTGTTAATAGTAAAGAAAAAGCATATTTAGTTTCAAGTCAACAATAAGTACATTAAACATTGTTTAAAACTAATTAATACATATTGCAACTCTAACCAGTAAAAGTTAAATTTCAAATTATTTAAAAATATTAACACTTACATTTTGAATTTTTGTACATATCTACCTACACTGTTTTATTTTCTTTCATAGTCAAAAAAATCTGAACAGTCCTTTTCAAAAATAATTGTAATCGATAGTTTCGACTTTACTAATTCTGTTGAGCAACTATTTCTGATATCAGTCAACTTATTTCCCATTATGTAAAATATTCGTTCTACAAAAGCAGAAGTTGCCGCCATGCTTAATATGAATGTTAATTAATATTTTATGAGTATTTGGCAGGTCTGCTTTTCTAAAAGTAGTTCGCTTGTTGCATTACTATTTTCTTCAGTCTAAAGTAAAAGTTTTATTGTATAATTAACTAAATCAATTTTATCAAATAATTAATAGGAGATACATATTTAAAGGCATGTTTTCAACAATTATTTCAGGAATTGCTACAATTATCCCATTGAAATCGCCAAACTTGAAAGCAGTATTGTTTTATTAATTATAAATATTGAAAATTTTGCTAACCCAGTTCTTCAATTCTTGTTAAAATTAACCACTTATCAATGTAACAGAGTGCTGAATTTATGACTAGGCAGAATTGTGTAGTCAAATCTTCCAACACAGGTTTGTCTATATTTTTCCGTTTTAAATTTACCAGATATACAAAAAAAAAATTCATATCTTTTTTGAAATTTCTTACGCAAATTATCCATATCATACATTGTTAGTCATGATATCATAACAGATATTTTAGAACTTTCAAGAAGTTTAATGGCATCCTCAAAAATACTTCAAAATTTTACGAAATAATAAATAAATTTCAAGGATGTCACATGGATTTTCATCTTCTCTTACATCTAGCAATTTTTTAATGAATAGTCAATCATTTATGCTTTGAAAAAACGAAACAATTGGTGCTCAATTTTCAGGCAGTCTTCGTCAACATGGATTTAACGATAGCCACCTGGCTGTAACGTGGTGTAACACATCTTTAAAGTCCTGCTCAATAAATTCAAAAAACCACTGAAGATATTCCCTACGCTTGGCTGATATAGAAAAACGAGAATACATATTTTTTAAATGAAGTAATTAGATACACTTTTTATAAAATTATATTTACCTTCCCATTCATTTTTATATGAAGAGGTGTGATATCTTTGTTTTTGAGTTTTTTGATTTTGCTACGTATTTCTGCTATCATTTGTGTTTATTCAGGCTATACATTCCATCTGGCCAATTAAGCGTTTTCTGCATTTTCACCGATAATTTTCAGTATGCCAGGCAAATAAATTAATAAACCCATAAAGCACTATAATGACAATAACTAAAGTGTCAAGTAACTTCTAGTGTTAAAAATGCACAAAGAAACATGCAACGATGTAAATTTCAATAATTTACTAAGATAATATCACTATAATTCTACATGCTTAAATTTGTTTTGAAATAAGTTTCTGTTGGCCCGGATTCAGATCGTAAATAACTAAGTCCACTGCTATAAAAATTGACTCGATAGGTATGTACATATAAAAACATTTAATTATTCGTAGTAAATATAATCAAGTAATTGTCTGCCATGTGGTGAAGTTAGATGGCGTCTTTGATAAATCAAAGAGCTTCCGATGGAAACTAAACAAATATTAGTTTAATTTTTTAATTGGCATTTTGTTATTAGTTTGTCACACCATTAAGCGATAAACTTTTATATGCAATCTGGTTTTCCTTATTTTTGAAAAAAGAGAGTACAGGGAACAAATCTAAATTCGTATTTGATCTTTATTTAGTATTCTGTTAGAGAAAGACACAACATACCGCTCTTAATTTCGAAATAATTTAGATTTGCAACTTCAAGCTTAATGTGTTTTTTAGCTTAATAGTAATTTATACATTTTAAATGTTATGTCTAGCGCGGAACACCGAATTTATGGCTTAACTAGCACTTTTTCGAAAATTTAACCTAAATTAAAGTTTCTGTATATTTTATGTATTATTTATTGGTGCTTGCAGATTTTCCGTTTTTGTCACATTTTTGGAGGTATGATGTCACCGGATAGTATTTTAAATGAATCACACTGTATTTATATATTTTTTTGAGTAGATATTTTTTTCCTGAATTCACTAATACCAAGTTTAGTGGGTCTCTGACTTATGGTTTCATAAGAAAAAAATAAAATGTAATGGCACCTAAATATTTATTTAATGAAAAACGAACGACAATAACTGAAAATTCTACGTACATTTATTTACAATAGGTGTTCAAACTGAAAACCTTCGGCTGCCTGACAGTATCCAAATTTGTCAACAAATGAATTTTGTATCATTTCAGGCGTTGTACTGTTTTGTTCCGCCGCTCTAATTCGATCTTTTAGTTCTTGAAGAGTTTGCGGTAAATCCTTATAAACTATCGACTTCAAACGACCCCACAGAAAAAAATCCAAGGGAGATAAATCCGGTGACCTCGGCGGCCACTCAATATAGCCTCTTCGGCCCATCCATCTCTGCGGAAATACTGTGTTCAAGTATCCTAATTCTAACCGCATAATGAGGTGGAGCACCATCCTGCTGAAACCAAATTTCTTCTGATAACTGTAGCTGATTAATACGATTGGGAAACAAACGAATTAATTCTGGAACTATCTGATCGCGTAAAAGTTGTAAATATATATCACTATTTAATGTTTCTTCTATAAAAAAAAAGGTCCGATTGTATTTTCTCTAACTATTCCACACCACACGTTCACTTTTTGTTGATATTGTGTGTGACCTTCTTCCATCCAGTGCGGATTATTATCCGACCAATACCGGCAATTATGCCGATTTACAAATCCGTTTAGGCAAAATGTTGCTTCATCGGAAAACACAATGTTATTCATAAACATATTATTCATAACATTTAAATTCATGATGTCTTCGCAAAACTGCATTCGTTTATCAGGATCATCTTCATTTAATGCTTGGTGTAATTGCACTTTATAAGAATTAAATCTATTTCTTTTAAGTATCCTTTTTACAGTACTCTCACTAATATCGTTATTTATTGCAAGTTTTGATATTGAATTTTTAGGTTGTTCGTGTACACTTAGAATTACATAAAGTTCATTATCTTCATTTGTAGCTGTCCTCTTTCATCCATTACCGGGAATATTTTTTACACTGCCAGTTTCGTTAAATTTCTGTAAATTCCGAGACACTGTTGACTTTGAAATTGGAGAAATTCTGTCAGGATATGTAGCATTAAATAAATCAGCGGCTTCTTGTAAAGATCTCTTTCTATCTCCAAAACCAACAATCATCAATAAAATAATTTTTTCAAGTTCACTTAGTTGAGACATGATTAATAATGTATTAATGTCAAATAATTTGTAAAATCATATGAGATAAAAGAACTTCAACAAACTGGAGTTTTTGTACCTAATAGTGTTATTCGAATGTACGTTTTTACTTTGACAGAACTCAGAAAAAGATATTGTAGAAAAAAGTTTTTGGTATACCTACTGCTATAATTACTTAGGGCCGATATCATAATAAAAGTTAATGCTGCATTAAAAGTTCATGTCACCTTTAAGCGAGAAATGAATTTCATAATCATTTGTTAAAGTTAATGGACGCTTTAATGAATAGAATTTTTAGTTATTGTCGTTCGTTTTTTATTAAATAAATATTTAGGTGCCATTACATTTTATATTTTTTCTTATGAAACCATAAGTCAGAGACACAGTAAACCTGGTATTAGTGAATTCAGGAAAAAGATCTACTCAAAAAAATATATAAATACACGGTGATTCATTTAAAATACTATCCGGTGACATCATACCTCCAAAAATGTGACAAAAACGGAAAATCTGCAAACACCAATAAATAATACGTAAAATATACAAAAACTTTAATTTAGGTTAAATTTTCGAAAAAGTGCTAGTTAAGCCATAAATTTGGTGTTCCGCTCTTTTTGCCCGACCCTGTATATATATACAATTTAAATGCTAGTGTTGCTGGAACATGGCGTAACAGTAACAGTTAGCCAGAAACACGTGTCTGCATTTGCACAAATATCGCGGCAAAATGTAATTCCTTTTTGTTTTCTTTTGCAGGAGTTGAGAAACTTATCAACCACTTGTACAAAAATGGAGTACCAATCGCTCTGGCCACATCATCATCGCAATTTACGATGGACGTAAAAACTCAGTATTACAGGAAATTATTCGACATGTTCAACCATCAAGTATTGGGTAGCACAGATCCAGATGTTAAATATGGAAAACCAGCCCCAGATATATTCCTAGTCTGCGCATCCCGATTTCCGGATTCTCCAAAACCACTCAACGTGAGTATACATTGTTTTATGAAACTTATTAAAACTAAAAGACATTTTATTTTTTACACCTGCAGTGCCTAGTATTTGAAGATGCTCCGAATGGCGTTAAAGCAGCTAGAAGTGCGGGAATGCAGGTAGTTATGGTGCCGACAAGTGAAGTGACGGATGAACTCAAGAAACCCGCGACTCTTGTACTTAATTCATTGACTGAATTTAGGCCTGAAATGTTTGGACTACCACCGTACGAGGATTAATGCAAATACTTTTAAGGATGTACAAATTAATTTTATTTAGTAATAGGTATTAATAATTATAAGTTTTTTCTACTATTTTTATTTTTTATGAAGCTATATATAATATATAAATAAATGTTATTCTCCAAGGATTTTTGGTTAGTTTATTTCCACTGATGTATGCACAAAGACACATCGCGTTTTGCTATCCAGTTTTCTTTAAAGCTCTTAGAATGCAGACGAAGTTTATCATAAAAGAACGAAAAGATCAGACAGATATTTAAAATCAAAAAATTAAAATTACAAACCGAAAAAGTATCCTCTTCAGGTATTACAGGTTGGCTTTTAGAACCCAAGCCATTGACCTAATAATACTAACAGACTGAGCTTTGCACTCTAAATAAATACGAAGTGTGGTGACAACACTAAAGAAAGATAGCTTATTAAATTTTTAATAAGATAAAAAGGACAATGACATTAGCCTTTAATCACGTGATCATACATTAAATTCAAAAGTGTCAAGTTATTAGAATCATTATTATTTATTTTTTTATAAAACCGTTAAAGAAAATAAGGAAGTGACAGTTTATTATTCTTATTTATAATTTGAAAATACATGACTGATCTAAAAAAGCATATTCCCTAAATTTAAATATTGTAATATTTAAATACACTTCCTAGTTTGGACGTATGTCAGTTCCACCACGGCGACAATATATGCAGGTAAAATTACTAGCCGAAGGATTAAGATGACTCTACAGTTCCACCACGAGTATTTACCACTTGTCGGTAGGGGGGCTAGTTAATGACAAGGGATCAGTATTTGAGGGTAGGTTTTGTTGATACTGTTTCAGTTCTATTTAGTGAAATTCGCAAATTAAGTGAATGTTACAATGGAAAGTATCTGTGTCATTACAAGTGAAAAGGGAAATAATTATAAATTTTATAAATCCCACGTCAGTAAATGCGGCAAAATTCGGTGGAGATGCTGCAACAAAAATTGTGCGGTCGTGATGTATACATCTGTACCAAATGAAGAACATGTAGTTGACAGAAACGGCAATCATAACCACGAAGCTTCAGAGACAATCGCAAGGCAAGCTATAAGCAACGCCATCAAGAGGAAAGCTGTTGAAGATATTTCCGAACGACCAGCTAAATTGATTCACGTCGAATTGTCAAAAAATGATTGGGAAATCACCACGGATGATCTTAGCTGCGTAAAAAGAAATATGTATATGGCCCGCAGGAAAATCATGCCCACGCTTCCGAAAAATCAAGAAGAGGTGCTAGAAACGGTGAAGTCTATGAATTTAAGTACTCATAAAGGTGAAAATTTTGTGCTTGGTGTTTGTGAGCGAAAGAAAATTGTCATTTTTTCCTGTTATACAAATCTGCATTTTCTATGTTCCAGTGAATATATATATATATATATATATATATATATATATATATATATATATATATACATATGAAACACACACATATATCTATATACGTGCGAGTAGATTTCTTGAAAATTTGCGGCTTATATTAAATTGAAAATTACTTGCTTTCTTTAAGTTAATTAATGAACTTAGGGAAAAGAGTAATTTCATTATCGAAGACTAACAATGTTAGTTTCGCCCAAATGCTCGTCAGTCCGATAATGAAATCAGACCTTTTCCCTATTATTTTCGATTTGTATTTATACAAACTGAAGTGATCTTAGCAAGCATGAGAGAATTAATTACTTAATTCACTCTATGATACAGAGGAAACATATTTATATGTTTTGCCTCCTACCGACTTGAAACACATATTGTGTACGTAACGTCGGTATTAATGAAAAATCCTTATTTCATTCAGGATAAATGTATTAATTTAATATGTATTTAATATGCATTAAACACATATATCAAATTAGGAGGCAAAACATATAAATATGTTTCCTCTGTATCATAGAGTGAATTAAGTAATTAATTCTCTCATGCTTGCTAAGATCACTTCAGTTTGTATAAATACAAATCGAAAATAATAGGGAAAAGGTCTGATTTCATTATCGGACTGACGAGCATTTGGGCGAAACTAACATTGTTAGTCTTCGATAATGAAATTACTCTTTTCCCTAAGTTCATTAATTAACTTAAAGAAAGCAAGTAATTTTCAATTTAATATAAGCCACAAATTTTCAAGAAATCTACTCGCACGTATATAGATATATGTGTGTGTTTCATATGTATAAACAGATACGGCTAAGAATTTGATATATGTGTTTAATGCATATTAAATACATATTAAATTAATATATATATATATATATATATATATGTATTGAAAAATTCAAAAGATTCTTGGTAGTAGTGGCATACAATGAAGTAAAAGTAATAACAATATGACAACTGGTTGTCAATTAGAAAACAATGACAAATATAAAATGCAAATCACAATGTATAATTGAAAATGTAATCAAATAAGCAATAAAAAAAAATAAATAAAAATTGCTTTTTTCTATTCCGGTGCTATAAAGTTCACTTTACGACACCCGTTTTGGTTGCATAAAGTATTACTTTATCGCACGCTAATTTTATTTTTTTGAAGTTTGTAACAAAAAAAAAATGGAACCAAATCGTATTTAAATGTCAAAATATAAGCCTTTAAAGTAACAAAAATGTGCAATAAAATTGTACAAAGAATAAAAAGCACACATGCAAACATTTCACTTACTAATTAGCAATATAAATTGTTAAGCAGAGTTGGATGATAAGTTTTCGGATGCTACTATTGACATTTACTTACCATGTTGAATAGTACAACTGTTATAAAAGTTTGTTTTGATAAATATGTAGAGAGTTTGTGGACGAAAGATTTTGTAAATTGTCTTCTGCTATTTTGCGAATCTCTGGGGGCGTACAGTTATTTATTTAGTCCTTTTTGTTGATAATTTGAAATAATTAATTGTATAAATCAGTCTGAATTTTAAACACAATTACATATAGCACCACCGATATTCAAATATTTAAAACGTTCTACTTAAAAATCAGAGTAACCAACTTTAAAAAAGCAAAATTTCTAAAATATTCGAACAAAACCTGTCTCTTATTTTAAGCTTTTTTGAACTTTTAATAACCGAAATAGAAAAAATAGTATAAAATACACGTTTCATAAGACATTTTGCGCACTTGTTCTTTAGAAAACTCGCCTAGCGGCTCGTTTTCTAAACTTGAACGCGTGCGCAAAAATCGTGTCTTATGAAACTTGTATTTTAATATACTATTTTGATTACATTTTCAATTATACATTGTGATTTGCATTTTATATTTGTCATTGTTTTCTAATTGACAACCAGTTGTCATATTGTTATTACTTTTACTTCATTGTATGCCACTACTACCAAGAATCTTTTGAATTTTTCAATACATTTGTATATTTGGCAAAGAATTGTAATATATTTTATATATATATATATGGACGGTACGTTTCAATATTGTTCGAAATTCTTTTACCAAATGTTTACCTTGCACGGCTTTAAAAATGGCCACTATGTTCCGTTAGTATTTGCATTATTACCTAAAAAGACAGCGGAAACATATACAGATTTATTAGAAATTTTAGAAGAAAAATGTAAAAATTTGCACTTAGCTCTAAAACCAAAGCAAATTGTAATAGACTTTGAAATAGCCATTCATAAAGCTTGTCAAAGAATTTGGAAAAATAGCGAAATTATAGCGTGTAGATTTCACTTATCTCAAAGCTGGTTTCGAAAAATAGAAGAGTTAGGATTAGTTTCTGAATATAAAAACAGTGTCAGTTCTTGGCAAATATTTAAAAACTCATTTTGGCATTCCGCTTTTAAAACCTGACGATGCGTTTGATTTTTTTAAAAACGAAATGTTTTATTTAATGCCTGATGATGACAGAATAAGACATTTTAGAAAATATCTTAATAATACGTGTGTTTTAGTAGTAGCGCTCAATTTCCTCCTTTTATGTGGTGTAGTGATGAACAATTTATTCATAGAACGACGAATGCATGTGAGTCATTCCACGCGAAATTTAAAGATGGTTTTTACAAAGCTCATCCAAATATTTTCAGTTTTGCAGATCAGTTGCTCCAGTTTCAGAGTGAAATATATATTAAAATAAGAACCGTAAACAATTCCAAACAAATGCGTAAAAACATTATAGAAAAAATTAATACTATAAATGAAGCAATTGCTAAATATAAGCAAAACATTATTTCTAGATACTATTTTGTTCATTTGGTTAGTCATAAGTTTCTTCCCTAAAAGTACTTACATGTATTATAATTTTGTAAAATTTATATAATAAAAATATATATAATAAAATTTATATAATAAAAATACATAAGTATGTCATAACTAGAAAGTGCAATTTTCTAATCATTAAGGGTGAACTGCCGCCGTCAGTAAGACGTCATCGACATTACATTCTGACTTTAGCAACCGTGCGAAGCGGTCAGAATTTTTCAAGATGAACGAAGACGAAGATTCCGATAGCGGCACTTCTTTTAGAAGTACCGCCTCGCGACCACCGAATTTACCGCACTCATCCTCGGGCGCAAAGGGTACTATCCCTCGCCCCCGCAAAAAAGAAAACTACAGAAAATTCGAATCAATACTCAGGCCGGACGATGAAATCGGCTGGCAATACTACAAAAGCGTGATGGAGGCCAAAGACAAAGACAAACAATTAACAAGCGTTTTCGTCACAGCTCTCAACGAACATATAAATACATGTTATAGAACACAAACACCAACACACCCAGTTAAACAACTAGGCAAACTACTAACAGAAGGCATAGACAAAAAACATCAACTCGAACAAGATAAAGAAATAATCACCGCAGATGGCTTTATCATCCCAAGAAAAACTAACTACAAAATCCCAAAATACGAAGAACACAACACACTGGAATTAAAAAACAGATTCACGGCAATAGCATCTACCAACGAACAAATGGAAACAGACTCAACAAACGAGACTGCACAATCATCAGCTGCTGCAAACAAAAACGAGGCAACTGACAACACAGACACAAGCATACTCACACAAACACGCAAATACAGGACATCACCAATCATAGTAACCGAAAAAGAAAAATGGGCTCAAGTACATGGACTCCTAAAGACTGACAAAATACAAACATACGACAACAAAATGGTACGAAGAGGAATACACATTAACCCAAAAACCGACGACGACCACAGACAACTAATCAAAACACTGACCACAAACCAAATTGAATTCTTCACGTTTCAACTTAAAAGTGAAAAAACACTAAAAATTGTTCTCCGAGGAGTACCAACAAACTACACCACAGAGGACGTTCAAGAAGACCTATTAGCACAAGGCTATCCGACTATAAAAGCGACAAGGATGAACGGACGAGACAAAGCACCATCACCATTAGTGCTAATCGAACTGGACAAAACATACAAATCAATATTCAACATAATCGAAATATTCGGACTCAAAATCACAGTCGAATCTCTACGAGTTAAAACATCAATCATCCAATGCCACAAATGCCAATCCTTTGGACATGCACAGAAATTCTGCAACATAGCATACAAATGTATGAAGTGTGCAGAATCACACTCCACTCACCTATGCACGAAACCCAAAACCACTCCGCCAAAGTGCGCCAACTGTGGAGAAGAACATGTATCCATCTACAAACGATGCAACAAAAATCCAAACAACACACAGACAAAACCGAAACAAACATACACGGAAGCACCATTACCGACGAAAAATCCATGGTCAGAAAGAACAGAAAGAATAAAAGAAACGAAAAATCAAAAACAAACGGACAACACGTACACACAAAAACAAGTAGACGAACTAGCACTCAGTCTAGGAAGAATGCTGCTAGTGCTGCACAATACCAACGCAACAGACAAACAATTAAACGACTTTATACAAGAAACAAAAATAATAGCACAAATTTTCAAACACTAATCACACAGTCACACAACACACCGGATCAACCCCTGGAAAATCCGGAACTTACTCACACCAAACAGTCTACAAGCCAAGAACCGGAAAACAAACAACAACAGCCAGGGAAAGCAAGGAAGCAATATTATCAGATACCTCGCAGGAGGAAGCAATTATTTTGCTACCAAACATCATTGCAAGATCAACACTGACAAGATTAAAAGTAAAAGGCAGATGCCTGACTTGACACGCCCGCTAAGAAGACGAAGACGACGTCAGTAAGATTCTTGACGAGAGTTGTAATTTTCTGTTTTGTGGAACAAATACAAAAAAAAAGTAATTTATTCGTGTGTTTTAAGTTAAGTATATCTTATGATTGACTAATTATGAGAGGAACAATGAAAATTTAGGATATCTGTAGTCAGAAATAGGGCAAAACTTACGTTTGTAATTCAAGTTTTTCTCAATAACTATTTTGTAAATTATGTTGAATTAAGGCTGTACGTTTACAGTAAGATTTATTGAAGGTACCTAAAGGACGTCTTTTTTCCATTTGTGGAAAAGTAATATAGAAAACATATGGTAAACTTGAGTCACTTTCTAGACTCCATCTATAAATATTTTAATAAGTTTTATAAAATTTAATTCTTTAGGTACCTCAGAAAAACTTTAAAACATTTGTTGGTTTTTGTTTAAATAAAATCGCTGCAAAAATAACGGAGAAAAACTTGAATTTCTAACCTCTTGATTTCGGTAGTCGGCAGTTCCCCCTTAAGATCACAGTTAATCCTTTAATCCCAAACCCTTTTAATCCGTGGTGGAACTGACCGGAAGGATTTAAGGACACCCTGCTGGCGTGGTGGAACTGACAATCTCCGCCTAGTTTTGGTATAAATGTAATTTAAGGGTGCCCACCAGTCAACTAAAATATCTTTTCGTAACTCTACAAGCAACTAGACAAAATGCACTCAGGTAAAATTAACAGCTGTCAATCAAAAGATTAGTGTACCACCCGCCAGGATTTAATTGTCCCATAAATTTACGGTTATTACAAGACACTTTACAGAGGGTCCCTCTGAAGCCTGTGTTTAATATTTTAGTAAATGATAAATTGTACTTATAAATATACTTAGATAAAATTTGTTTCATGGACAGGTAGAGCGAGAAAAAAGCTACAAGAAATATGAACTTGTATTTTCTTTATTCAATACAGTTTTAATAAAATACATAATAAAAAAATTGCATCAAAATTAAAGAAAGACACAATAGAATAATTATTATCAGATATAAACAATTTCAATAAAACACATTATAAAAAAAAAAATAGTTAAAATACACACTATACATACAATTTTAATAGTAAAAATATGCTTTTTATTAGGTACAAATAAAATAAACAAGGTAGAGGTACATTATTCTGCATTTTATAGGGATACAATTTATCATTGACGATAAAATGAAATTGCATATTCACCTCTAATTATTATAAACGACTATCAGTAATAAATCTTTACATTTAATGTCTCTTAAAGCCATGTTTCGATTGTATCTTGAATCTAATAATTCATATAAATATGCAGAAAAATAAAACTTTTCGAATTTACTGACCATTTGATTTTCCCAAAATTGTTTATTTCTTACAATAACTTCGCAATGGCAATCCTTAAAAGTATAAATAAAAAAAATAGCAACATTTTCGATTTGTTATTTCTAAGACCCCTTGAATTTGGTACATATAACTATGATTTTCTTTTAGCGTAACTTTATTATTTTCGATGTAACAGTAGTCAATTATGTTGTTTTTTACTGCATTTTCTACGTCCATATTTCGGGCAGCGTATGGACATTTTGTTTCCAAAATAGCATCTTGATCGATAAGACCATCTGGAGAGGCAGCCAAAAATTTATATTCTTTCACGTGTAAATTGTACATATTTTCAAAAAGTCCTCCTGCTGTTGCTTCATGGACAATGCCATGTTGTAATGATGCGCTGTGTTATAATATTTGTATTATAAATTAATTGTTTCACGGTCAATGCAGTCGAAGTGGTTGGTCGAAGCTTGCAAATTTTTTCCAAATTGCTGGAAGTTAATCGATACATACTTTCTTGCAGTCATTTTGGATCTAAAGATTGTCCCTGAGTATTTTCTTCAATTGTTTCACAATTGACATTCTCAATGTTAATCAAAAACTCTGTTTTAATGCTTTGAAATTAATGGACACTTAAGTCGTCAACAGTAGGTGTCCCGTAATCGGCATCAGCTTCGTAAATAATGTTCTTTTTGCGTAAACTGCTTTTTTTAGTACGCTTACTTTTCAAACAAACATTTTCCGTAAAGCTTCCAATCTTACCAATTTATAAAGTACTAATAATCTATTAAATTGTACCCTTTTTAAATATAGAAGTTGGAAATAATAAAAACACATTAAAGCAACAAATGACCTCAGATTCATTCGGGTTCATTAAATATCATTTACTTAAATTTAATAATACGTTGCCTAAGTAGATACCTATTTGTATGTAAAATCGACAGGCGAATTGGCGTGTCGGTACCTGCTTGATGGATTAACGAGTCCGGCCTCTCTTCAGGGGGGCAAGAGATATTATGAGGGCTCATAAATTACGTCTCAAAGAAAACTTTTTCTATGCTATGTTGGTTGCATATTATTTTTTTTAAAAACAGAGTATTAGACTTTTATTAAAACATTTATTAAAATAATAAATGTGGTTCGCCCCAGCTCGCAGCATGCTCGTCATTTTGGTGTAAGTCTGAAGAATATCAAATGTATAGTCTTGGAGAAAAACGTGTTTACAGTTTTTCAATTATTCAATCATAAAAGTGTTAGGATCAAAATTTAGAAACAATTAATTTAGTCAGACCTAGAAAACAACTTTGTTATCATATAGAAATATGGATCTCCCTGTAGAATTGAAAATTGAAGATGTTATTTACGCGAAAAGAATTCGTGCTTTCGCGTATACATTTTCGGTACTGATAGAGACCCTTAAAATGGACTGATATTGTATGCGAAATTATTGCACATTTTATTGACTTAATAGCTTATTAATGTTTCGTTTTGTAAAGAATTTAAAAAATCGAAATGATTTGTTTGTCCACAACTTAAACAATAAGTATCGTGTCCAGTTAATGAATTATTTAAATAAGATTGAAAAGATCCAGGAAATATCTCTGCAATTTTCAATAACCTTTCGAGACAATTTCATTTATGATGCAAAAATATATACCAATAGTCCATTAAAAGCTAATATTTTTTTATTGATTTTGGTGTTCCATTCGAAAACATATTTAATAGTTTGATTAATATAGTTATTTTTTTGCAGAATTTCTTGTAAAGTATACCAGTTTTCAAAAATGGTGACATTCGTCCACGTACCTGGATAATGTTTCAGTCAAAAATGGTTGCGTTAATCCAACCCTTACTTCGACCACATAAGAGATCATCATTTAAGAGGTATTAAATCTGCAATCATAATTATGTTTATTATTTACATTTTGTGTGCCTTACTCTAAATATCTGAAATGTGTCTGTGAAAATGAACGGCGCTTGTCAGCTCGACCACGAATACAGGTAATCAGAAAAAGGACCGTGCAACTCGACCACAAAATTTAAGCTCTAGAGCTTAAGAGATTGAAATGCCTTATCCCAATAAACGTAAATAATAATGTAATAACAGATAATAATAAATCGTATATCATACTTTGACATTTATTTCATTTTTATTTTATTTTACAGAAATATACATACATAAATTATATTTCTAATATTTACAATACTTAATACTTCCAGTAGAAACTAACAAAACACCCATGCAAAAATACAAAATATGTATATTCTCATAAAATAAATAAAATAGATACTAAACCAAATTTTATTTTACATAAATTTTATATAATACAACATTTTAGAATGGTAAACATATAAATGATACATTTCTTACAAAAGTATATATTGATATTAGTTTTTGTTGTTTTTTTAGTTGTCGTCAATAAAATCTATTTTCTTTAAAATACATTTTCTAAATTTTTTATTGCAGGTCTTCGCGCTTGTAATTTTCACATATATTTCTGTTTGAAAATTCAATAATACATTATTAGTAAATTGATATATGTTTGGGTGGCTGTGATAAAAACTAGAATTAAAGTGTGAATGAAAAGATTCGCAGCTGTTGGTAGTCCTGTACAAAAAATCAGTTTCACTACATCATAATCTAGGAGGAAATAAACTGGCATCTGTAACATAAGTTTGTTGTAAATATTCTCTGAACTGAATTAATCTAGAATCTTCTGGCATTAAGTAGTATAATTCAGTGTTAAAAAATTCTTTAGCTTCTTCTGGATTCAAGAATTGAATACCAAAATACATTTTCAAACATTTACCAATAACTGAATTATTATTTCTATACTCAGCAACCAAACCAAGTTGTTGAATTTTTTTAAACCAACTTTGGCACAGATGGAATCTACATCCTATGAGTTCTATGTTTGGCTAAATTAGAGCGCATGCACTATGAATTGCTTTTTCAAAATCTATAACAATTCGCTTAGGTAAAAACTGTAAATTTAATTCAGAACATTTTTGTCGTAAAAGATTGAATAAGCTAACATATGTTTGACACTTTTTATGAGGCAACAGCGCAAAAACCAATGGAACGTAGTATCCGTTTTGGAACCCATGTATGGTAAACATTTGGCTAAAATAATTACAACAAAACTGAAAGGTACCGTCCATATAAACTGTTTCAACTGAGCACAAAAAATGTAAATTAGTAAAGCAAGAGAATACAATTATTTCTTTTGCGGGGTCAACACCGCAAAAGAAATAATTCTCCCTTACAAGTCTGCAAATTTAACTCACTTTCTTGAAGCAATCGGAAAATGTCTCCTCTACTTTTAGGTAACACTGGAACTTGTTTTCTTCTTGCGATATATGTACATATTCCATCTGACACAATCCAGGTCTTCAACTGTGAGTTGATTGAAATATCCATTTTCTTTCAGCTCCTGGCATATAACTTTTGATGGGTTTTCATACAGATCTATTTCGGCCTTCCTTTTAATAGTTTTACTGAAGGCCTGCCTTAAGGCATCTGACGTATGGATGTGGCCGCCAACCTTTTCGATTATGTGATTTCATCTGTGATCATAGAATAGATTCTTGCAGGACACTCGCGTTTCCAACACCTCCAGCGAATTCTTCCGCATTTACTAATGCTACTTTTTCAAAACTTGTGATTTTCTACCACAACTAGTTTACCACCTCTTTAGGGTAAAATAAGTAACCAATGAGAAATTTACTTTCTACACTATTATATACTATTGGTTAGACTCTATTTTAATGTGTATGTAAACAAATTTAATCCTCTAATTATGCCGATATAGTATTATAGAATTTAGAGTAAAAACGGATTAAATCTCTGGTCGAGCTGACCGGTAATACTAATCCCTAAATTTTCGAATTACCTGAAATATTCTTAGCCGTGGTCGAGTTGACATACGCCCAAAATGAAAATGCAATAAGCAAAAAAGGCAAGAAGTTGTTAATTTTAGAAAGCACACACTTTCTAAAGCACAATTATACAAATATAGTGACGAAAAAACTATCATTGAATCAAGTACTTATTCATCTCTACCATGAAGTAAGTAATACGTTAAACAGGCAGATTATCAGTAATGGGCTCAAAAGGAAGGCTGTCGACAATTTGTCTGAGAGACCGTCCGAAAGTAAAGAATTAAGGGTAAGAATACATACATGTGTTAAGCAACATAAATAATGAGGTGTGGCCACCACACGAGTCACGACATTTTATACGTATGAGCCTTTCCAATTATAGAATTTTAAGAAATTTTTGTATACAAAAATTATTCACAGTCCTACTCGAAGTACTTCTGTTCTCTTAATAAATCTCCATCGTATGCATACTTTGCAAGATATGCTACCGGATCTACGTCGCAGAAAGATGACGGCTGATTAAGTTATGAAACGGGGAGTCGCAATAGGGGGTTGTTAAACAGGATAGCGCAGGGCCGAGCTAACTCAGTCGCAGACGGCGTGTCGGTTCAGGAAAAGAGAACACCTATAGTAGAGCGTCGGTCGGCAACGACGCTTGCGACGATTGTCCGGGCACCAGGACACTATGCTATCTACAGATAACCTACCTGCGCCTCCTACGATCTACCACTGGCTGTGTCCCTCCAGCAGGTTACCTATTGAACACCCTGTATATATGAAGCACCCACACTCATGTGCGTACTTGTCACAATAATAAATAAATATGCAGAGGTAAAAGAAATAAAAGATAAGATATTCGTAATATCACAAAATTTAATTGAATTTGACGTATTGTACGGGTATTAGTTTAAAATACAAATTAAATCGTGAAATCAGAAATTAAAACAATGCGTTGAATGATAGTTAAATCGGTATTAAGTTAGACAGACGGTGAATTAAAAAAAAAAAATTAAGCGTAGGTGACAGTTGCAAAATTAGAAAGTATATAAATAAAAAAAAAAGAACCTTAATGATTAGACAAAAACTCTGCGCATCAGCAGGAGTTGGTCGGTTGCCGAAACGTTTCTTTCACCTCACAATTAGGTGTACAAAAGTTTTCAATTACCTGCCATTTGGCAATGTCAATACAAAAGTGAAATAATATTTATAAATTTAATAAGCGCAAGAAAGATTAATGTATTAAAATAAAGTCTTAGCCTAAAGTGTGAAAAATTCGCTAACTTATAAAACAAATAAATCGTCAGGTTTGCTTACATGAACTACGTTAAATGAATTGAAAGTTAATATTTGATAAGACAAGAGTTAAAGGCAAAATCTTACAAGATTTCAGCGAAATTTAAACGTACTAAATTATAAACAAATTATATATTCCAAAATTGCAATACTTCAAGTAACCTACAGTTATTGTAATAGAAGAGAAAACACTAGGTATAATACTGATCGTCTAACATCTACTCAAAGAAAGTAATGGGATAAAATTTATGAATTTACTAGATTAAGTCTAAATTAAATAATTGCCTCAAAATAAGGCTACAAAGATTACGGTAGAGACAAATTCAAAATTCAGATCAATCTGATTATTACAAAAATTAATAAAATTATAACGGTAAATTTAATCAGGATTATTTTGTGACCTCGCAGTTGACTAAGAGGTGCGAAAGGTAATTAGCCACTCAAAATTCTTGGTTCAAAACTAGGCGAAATAAGTCTTGCACTCAAACGTTAAGTCGTCGAAAATCGGTCGAAAATATTTAAGGTAAAAATTTACAACCTTATTTGGCAAGATGGCTGACGGGAAGGACGCTGCAGTTGTTCAAGATGGCGACGCCTCCCTTGTTGGAGAAATTCCACTCCACAGGTGGGCTGGATGTTGGATAAAACCCCTGTTGTGGGCGATAACCCCAAAAATAATACTTCGGAGGGCTTAAATGGTCGTCAGAGGAATCCTAACAGCCTTTGAGGGCTTTAGTGCCCGACAAAAGAATCCTAGTAAAATTAAAAAAAAACCCAAAGATAAAATCCCGAAAATTTAACACAGAGCTCTGAAAACTTACCCCAAGTAGAACAAGGAGATTCCACGATAAGGACTCAGAAGTCACACATAGCACGAAATTATTTCAAAATTCCACTCCGTGGCATTCGTAAATTAGATAACGGTATTGCGATAAAAATTAATTCACGATAAATCACCTAATAAAGGCATCGATAACTTACACTTATTTCATTAAAGCCGCCTAAGCGTTAGTCTAACTTTTTAGACAAAGTGATAAAATCACAAAAGACAATAAGCGTACGTGCACATGCACTTATAACAAGCTTGACTACAAAAGTGACCTTTTCGGTAAATCCGTCGCAATCCAAGATCGCGCACGCTCAAAGCGCCGTACTGGAAAAAGGACTCAAACTAAAGGCGGGAATTTCCAAATAAACATCACAAGCACGCAACTAAATTGATAAAAATGTGAAACGACATCGAGACTTAAACACAATTAAACGTAACCCTACACATAATTTTGCCGGAAGAACATGAACGAAATACTCAACAATTGTAAAATAGGAGATTTAAAGTCGACCGCACGGAAGGGAACTTTACGCCGGACATTGGCAATACTGCGTGCGTAGACAACCTAAGCAGTATGGACGATAAATTTGACAGACATAAACAACAATCTTCCACGCATAGTTTCTATTTTTATTAGGCGAAAAGGACAGAACTTCTGCAGGTAAATAACGAAATACTAAAGCTTAAATAACAAAACGCTGCAAAAGACGGTGGAAAGCCGATCAAAACTTATGTTACAGCGAAATTACGATCCTAACCTCTACGATGGTTCTGAGGAGGACGAAGTAACAGAAGACCCTAATACCAGAATAACGAAGATAGAGCAGCAAGGGGATCGGCAAGACTTAATAGTATGCCCTACAATCCAGCATTTCTTAAATTAATTCTCCCTACCTTTTTTTTAGAGAGACGACTGCGAAGGAAAAGGAAAATGACAATAATACTCGGGACCTGCTCGAGATTCTGTGTTTGGCATAACGCAAAATATATGACACAGTTAGCACAATACCTTGATTATCGTTTCAAAACGTTTACAAACTACAATAAATGCATTAAGTAGGGATCGGTCGTAATATATATAGGAAGATATTTTATATACTTAAGCAAGGCGTAGAAATAATTGCAAATGCGGAAAATATGAAACTACAGGTAGGTTAGATTAAGCTAAAGCTAAGATAATTAAAGTTAGTTAATCAGATAAAGAGGCTTTTCACAAAAATAGAGTGTCAAAGCCCGATCTTACACAAGATGTATCTGTCACGTTCGCGGTATGTGATTTAGAGCGGTGAGGGCTCAATAGTAGGTTTAGTACCCACGGAGGCATACTGCAGGCAGTCTTAGCGACCGGTGAAATAGACAATATACAGGGTTCGCTCAAAAAGTCATGAACTTCATACAAAATTCCACGTATTTAGACAAAAGGTACACAATCTGTTGCGAACTATAGACAAAGTAAATTTACAACGTAACAAATTCCCCCCTTTCCAGCGAAAAGAAATTGATCGCAGAGCAATTTCTGGCACCGAGAACATAGGCTGACGGGATAACGATAGTGAAAAAGGGTAAGCGAGAGCTCTAAAACGGACGTTGTCTACTACACAAACGCACACATCCACACTCAGTCACAGCAACACCAGACAGCTTGGCCATAACCACCACGTGGCCCTTCGGCATTCGGCCGGTACGGGGAAGGTAACGAAAGAAATGAAAAGCAAGGGTGTCGAGATTCTGCACAGACGCAGGGATATGCCGTTACGACAACCAAACATCCGAAGACAACAAAACAAGAGAAGTTCGCCAAACAAAAATAGGTATTAGAGAGCAAAAGTTTAAAGTCTGGACCGGCGTTGTCCCGACTAAAATGCTGAAGGCAACGATAAACCATAAAGGCTGAAGTCATATCCGATTCCTGGAAGTAACATTTTGAACGTAAGGAAACAAAAAGGTCGCCAGGACACGACCTGGGAAGGCTGAGAACTATCAAACAAAGACCGTTCTTCTTTATACCTTCGCAAATAAACGTCAAATCAAGAAGAGAACGTCAGATTCGGTACGGAGCGTCAGAATCAGTACGGTAAAGTCGAGATCGGAACAAAAGTCAAAATCGGTACGAAGCACATAACTATCAAAGTTACACGGAAGTCGAAAATAACTTAACTAACGTAAGTTATGCGGTACTCAAGGTAACATACAGCGTTACACGAAATTAATCCACCCAATTCAATCGTCGCTGTGTGGGCTATCGACAAAACATAGGGAGAACATCCCAAATCAGAACACGTAAGGAAATACGTCGAACCCACGACAACTAGAATTGAAGATGTTAAAAGAAACGGGGGACACTGAGAATTTTTGGGACGCCTTTTACGCCCAGGCATTAAACCCACAGGTATATTCGTTAGGCCTACCTGCAAACCGGAACATAGTGTGGACTCCCCTAGCAAGGTTGTCACTCCATATATGCAGGGACACGGAAGATCCGAAAGACACGGAAGCGATAAAGGCACGGGCAGATAACTGCATAGACGGAATCACAGATACAAGCTGTGCAATGGGGCCGGTAATCACACTACAGAAGTCGATATAAGGAGTATGTTTGCCCTGAAGCGAGAGTTTCTTAATGTCCCAAAGCTACTTAGTTAGTAGTTGCGGGTTAGGAAATGAATTTTCCACGATGGCACAGCAGCCGCGCGGGAAAGGTCGTGCACTCAGCCGCGGAAGGAGACAAGATCCGACACGGAACAATCGACAACACGAGAGTGAAGGAAATTCATTGCTCCGGGGTGTTAGGGAACAATCGACACACGAGAGGGAAGGAAATTGATTGCTCCGGGGTGTTAGGGAACAAAGAGGTCCGAGTCCCTTTAGAAGCCTTTTACTTCACGCAGGATCACGGTAGGAGAATTCTTTCAGCCCTCACTACAGGCCAAGATGGAAGGAGTTAGCGATACGATAAGGCACGAAGCAACACATAGCGGAAACGTAAGCGAGATAAAAGGCAAACTAATTTATTCAACAGACGAATGTCGATGTTTATCGTCTGAAGTCTGTTTCGCAATTCATCAGATAACAGTGACCAAATGGCGGAAGAAGGTATATCAACAGGGTACCACTGCAAAACGTAACCCACAAACAAGACCATAGCCGGGCTAAGATAAACAGACGGAGTCCGAGAAATTTTCATTTTAGGGATACGCTCTCGATAGATGTTCAGGGAATCAGCTTTAACAACTTCAAGAGATCCCACGTCCAGCGAAATGAAGGGATCCGCTTCGCTCGTCGGAACAGAGAAATCCAAAGCCGAAGAAGCAACAGCGTTTTTATCATAAGACAAATCAGGAACATGCAAATTTAAAGATACACTTGGAGTTGTGACATCTGTTGGTTCGAAAAGCTCCAAGTTCAGAGAGACATCGAATTCTGCGGTATTTGCGCATACAAGAAGCTTAAAGTCGAAAGAAACTTCAGAAGCGGTGTCATTGGCGCATACAAAAACCTCTAAATCGGTAAGAGTGACAGAATCGGAGTTATTAGGACGCACGAAAAGCTCCAAGTCAGATGAGGAAACAGAATCTGTATTATAGCTAAGTACGAAGTCGGAAGAGTCATCAGAAATTGAATTATGGGTAGGCCCTAAGTCGGGAGGTACGTCAGAGATCGTATTATAGGTAAACTTTACGTCAGAAGGTACATCAAAATCTGAAGCATAGGTAAGCTGTAAGTCAGGAGACACATCAGAATCTGGATCATAGGTAAGCTCTAAGACGGGAGATATATCAGAAATTATATTATCAATGAGCTCGGGAGTTTCCAAAACGGAAGAGACTTCTGACTCAGATCTGATTGGGTCTCCGGAAGAATTCGGTTCATTGAAGGCAACTGAGTCTATCGGAGGTGGGGAGGTAGCAGTTGGAGAAAGAGTCGGATCCGGTATGACACTAGCTGACGGAGAAGGTTGGCCAATATCTTCATCGTCACCCATGTCAACCTCGTCGTCACTCCTGTAATCCTCGTAGTCACTCACATACTCTCCGGCCTTCCATGCCTTATATTTCTCCATTATGGCACGAGAAGTGGTATCGGTAAGGTCACGAGGCGAGACGTTTCCGATAGATCGCATTTTTGAGATAAACTTAGCTGCCAATTCACAACTACGTACCGAAAACCAGATACGTTCGTCCTTCTCTTCGGCAGTTTGCGGCTGCGCATTCTCAATGCGGTCCGCGACAAAAGCCAGATCGGAAGTTATTCCCCGATATTCAGGAACTGTAGTCCTACTATCAAGTTCGGCGATAAGATATTCTAAGAGAGAGAACTTTGACCAAATTGCCTCAGCGTCCTCCGCATAAGAAAAAGGGTAGTCGGAAGGAGGACAGACAGCTTCCTTAAAGCCTGGGTGCTCTTCCTCGCATCTTAGCAGGTCATAGTAATACACCTGCGCATCGTCCCGCTCCATATCTGGTGACCGTTTGGTACCAAAAGTAGCGAGTAAATAATCCAAATCCTCATAAGAAAGATGTTCCATAAGAATGTCAAAACGCATAGTCTCCATCGTATAGGAAAAAAAAGAAAATTATCTAAGAAAGATTACAGCGATAAACTAGGTCTTAAAATGGTCACAAGACACAAATGTGTACCTGTCGATTACTTAAATGGTTCGTACCAGGTAACAAAAGAAAAAAATCTTGATTGAATGCAAAACTATGTAAAGTCAAAACGCACGCTACGACTTGCCTAGAAGGTACTCGAGGAAAAAAATATATAGATATAGGCAAGGTCAAGGAAAACAGTGCGATAAGAGTGCGCCACTCAGTAGCCACTCACACAAGTCGAGAAAAAAAAGGAAAAAAAAACCTAAATCGAGAAAATTCAAAATTTATTCCGGAAGATGGTCAGGACCGAAACATTGATACAAAACAAGTAGTTTCTCCAAAGTATAACACCACTGTGCGGTACGACGAAATGTTAGTGGCTGAAATACTTAAAGATAAGGAAAATATTCCGGAAGATGGAGAAAACTTGTCCAAACCGTTAGGCAACGACACGTTGTCACGTCAAAGCAACCAAAACCGAGGAAAATTGGAAAAGACGAGAAATTTCCCTGAAGATGGTAAAGACCAGGTCGAAACGTTCGGTGTCAACTTATGAGTTGATAGATGACACACAAATAAAAAGAAAATTTGAGGGCGGCGAAAACTTAGTCGAAACGTAGGTGCAAACTGTTGTACGTTAAGCCCACAACGAAAGCATGAAATTGTTGTGAAGGTAGCGAAAACTTCGTTGGAGCGTTGGGTAGCGAAGGGGAAAAAAAAAAAATTTTGTTCCGGAAGGTGGAGAAAAGATGGCGGAAACGTTGGTTGTTGAAGACAGGGAGATAATTTGCAAAATTCAAGAAAATGTTCCGGAAGATGGTCAAAATTTTTCCGAAACGTGGTCCACCAAGGACAAGGCGATAAATTTAAAAATTTCAAAAAAAAATTCCGGAAGATGGTCGAAAATCGGCCCCACGTTGGGCGCCAACTTTTTGCTACCGGATCTACGTCGCAGAAAGATGACGGCTGATTAAGTTATGAAACGGGGAGTCCCAAGAGGGGGTTGTTAAACAGGATAGCGCAGGGCCGAGCTAACTCAGTCGCAGACGGCGTGTCGGTTCAGGAAAAGAGAACACCTATAGTAGAGCGTCGGTCGGCAACGACGCTTGCGACGATTGTCCGGGCACCAGGACACTATGCTATCTACAGATAACCTACCTGCGCCTCCTACGATCTACCACTGGCTGTGTCCCTCCAGCAGGTTACCTATTGAACACCCTGTATATATGAAGCACCCACACTCATGTGCGTACTTGTCACAATAATAAATAAATATGCAGAGGTAAAAGAAATAAAAGATAAGATATTCGTAATATCACAAAATTTAATTGAATTTGACGTATTGTACGGGTATTAGTTTAAAATACAAATTAAATCGTGAAATCAGAAATTAAAACAATGCGTTGAATGATAGTTAAATCGGTATTAAGTTAGACAGACGGTGAATTAAAAAAAAAAAATTAAGCGTAGGTGACAGTTGCAAAATTAGAAAGTATATAAATAAAAAAAAAAGAACCTTAATGATTAGACAAAAACTCTGCGCATCAGCAGGAGTTGGTCGGTTGCCGAAACGTTTCTTTCACCTCACAATTAGGTGTACAAAAGTTTTCAATTACCTGCCATTTGGCAATGTCAATACAAAAGTGAAATAATATTTATAAATTTAATAAGCGCAAGAAAGATTAATGTATTAAAATAAAGTCTTAGCCTAAAGTGTGAAAAATTCGCTAACTTATAAAACAAATAAATCGTCAGGTTTGCTTACATGAACTACGTTAAATGAATTGAAAGTTAATATTTGATAAGACAAGAGTTAAAGGCAAAATCTTACAAGATTTCAGCGAAATTTAAACGTACTAAATTATAAACAAATTATATATTCCAAAATTGCAATACTTCAAGTAACCTACAGTTATTGTAATAGAAGAGAAAACACTAGGTATAATACTGATCGTCTAACATCTACTCAAAGAAAGTAATGGGATAAAATTTATGAATTTACTAGATTAAGTCTAAATTAAATAATTGCCTCAAAATAAGGCTACAAAGATTACGGTAGAGACAAATTCAAAATTCAGATCAATCTGATTATTACAAAAATTAATAAAATTATAACGGTAAATTTAATCAGGATTATTTTGTGACCTCGCAGTTGACTAAGAGGTGCGAAAGGTAATTAGCCACTCAAAATTCTTGGTTCAAAACTAGGCGAAATAAGTCTTGCACTCAAACGTTAAGTCGTCGAAAATCGGTCGAAAATATTTAAGGTAAAAATTTACAACCTTATTTGGCAAGATGGCTGACGGGAAGGACGCTGCAGTTGTTCAAGATGGCGACGCCTCCCTTGTTGGAGAAATTCCACTCCACAGGTGGGCTGGATGTTGGATAAAACCCCTGTTGTGGGCGATAACCCCAAAAATAATACTTCGGAGGGCTTAAATGGTCGTCAGAGGAATCCTAACAGCCTTTGAGGGCTTTAGTGCCCGACAAAAGAATCCTAGTAAAATTAAAAAAAAACCCAAAGATAAAATCCCGAAAATTTAACACAGAGCTCTGAAAACTTACCCCAAGTAGAACAAGGAGATTCCACGATAAGGACTCAGAAGTCACACATAGCACGAAATTATTTCAAAATTCCACTCCGTGGCATTCGTAAATTAGATAACGGTATTGCGATAAAAATTAATTCACGATAAATCACCTAATAAAGGCATCGATAACTTACACTTATTTCATTAAAGCCGCCTAAGCGTTAGTCTAACTTTTTAGACAAAGTGATAAAATCACAAAAGACAATAAGCGTACGTGCACATGCACTTATAACAAGCTTGACTTCAAAAGTGACCTTTTCGGTAAATCCGTCGCAATCCAAGATCGCGCACGCTCAAAGCGCCGTACTGGAAAAAGGACTCAAACTAAAGGCGGGAATTTCCAAATAAACATCACAAGCACGCAACTAAATTGATAAAAATGTGAAACGACATCGAGACTTAAACACAATTAAACGTAACCCTACACATAATTTTGCCGGAAGAACATGAACGAAATACTCAACAATTGTAAAATAGGAGATTTAAAGTCGACCGCACGGAAGGGAACTTTACGCCGGACATTGGCAATACTGCGTGCGTAGACAACCTAAGCAGTATGGACGATAAATTTGACAGACATAAACAACAATCTTCCACGCATAGTTTCTATTTTTATTAGGCGAAAAGGACAGAACTTCTGCAGGTAAATAACGAAATACTAAAGCTTAAATAACAAAACGCTGCAAAAGACGGTGGAAAGCCGATCAAAACTTATGTTACAGCGAAATTACGATCCTAACCTCTACGATGGTTCTGAGGAGGACGAAGTAACAGAAGACCCTAATACCAGAATAACGAAGATAGAGCAGCAAGGGGATCGGCAAGACTTAATAGTATGCCCTACAATCCAGCATTTCTTAAATTAATTCTCCCTACCTTTTTTTTAGAGAGACGACTGCGAAGGAAAAGGAAAATGACAATAATACTCGGGACCTGCTCGAGATTCTGTGTTTGGCATAACGCAAAATATATGACACAGTTAGCACAATACCTTGATTATCGTTTCAAAACGTTTACAAACTACAATAAATGCATTAAGTAGGGATCGGTCGTAATATATATAGGAAGATATTTTATATACTTAAGCAAGGCGTAGAAATAATTGCAAATGCGGAAAATATGAAACTACAGGTAGGTTAGATTAAGCTAAAGCTAAGATAATTAAAGTTAGTTAATCAGATAAAGAGGCTTTTCACAAAAATAGAGTGTCAAAGCCCGATCTTACACAAGATGTATCTGTCACGTTCGCGGTATGTGATTTAGAGCGGTGAGGGCTCAATAGTAGGTTTAGTACCCACGGAGGCATACTGCAGGCAGTCTTAGCGACCGGTGAAATAGACAATATACAGGGTTCGCTCAAAAAGTCATGAACTTCATACAAAATTCCACGTATTTAGACAAAAGGTACACAATCTGTTGCGAACTATAGACAAAGTAAATTTACAACGTAACAGATATTTGAAAAAAGTGCTACTCGCTAAGAGTAAAAGTGTTACTTCCGGTCTGAAATTTGAAATTTCATTTATACAAAAAATATTTCAAATCCAGCTCTTAATACTTTTGTGCTCTTGATAAATATATATAGAATGCATAATTTACGACATATTTGCAAAAAATCGCTATTCGATAAAAGTAAAAGTGGTACTTCCGGTGCGAATTTTGGAAGGTATTGAAAATCATGTTTTAATACTCTTAAACTGGTAATGTATCTGCCTAGAAAGCATGACTTGCGAGATATTCGCAAAAAATTAATTTTCAATAAGAATAAAAGACCTACTTCCGGTAGGAATTTGGAAAACGTTTTTTAATACAATTTATTTGAATTAATTATAAATTTGTGTAAACTTAGTAATTGACCAAATATTCGCAAAATTCGATTCTTCACTGTAATAAACTTCTACTTCCGGTCTACCGATTTTACTAAAAAACTAATCAGATCTTAGGACGGAGTTTATACTCGTAAATACAAAATTTGGAATTGATACCGCTATCGTGGTCACACACAAAGAGAACATTTTTTTAAAAACCACTTTTTCGGTATCAGGGGACTTCAAAACGTGGACCTCTGCAAAAATCTCGATGTCAATAATTTTCGTCATCACAATACTAAACTAAACTAAAGTAAAAATAATAGATACAAAGACTTAACTTAGCAAAGGGATGTAAATATCTAGACTGCATCCGCAAGATCAGATTGTTCTTTGGATTACATTTTTCAGAACCTGCAGAAGTACGTGATTTCTTTTCAGAGGAAATATGCTCTGCGATTTTTTTGGACGACAGATTTATAAAATTCTGTTACTACATTGTATATAATTATATAGATAAAAATTTATCTTTTCCGCCGTATATGTGGGCTTCTGCCACTGTAAGTATGCATCGAACAAAAAGCACATCCGAATATTTTCCCCTTTATTATTCCGGTCAATTTTCAGGGAGAAACTTATGACAAAATAAATTCTGAAAACGCAGTTTTAAAAAACTCAGGCATAATATTAGAACAAAACAAGTTTTCATCAAAATAATGATAGGAAATGTAGGTTAAGTAGGTAAAGCAAATTAGAATTTGTAAAAAGTTTGTCGTAAAGATATTTACCATATATTAAAATAAAAGAAAATAGGTTGGTAATATAATTTTGTAGATATTTTTATACATATATGGTAATTATACATACTTATAATTTCACGAAGTATAAAATGAAATATTTCCTGTAATTATTTTGGTACCTACTTATAATCTTTTGTAAAATATATTTTTTGTTTTATAAAATGCTCATTTTAATATTTTTCAATGAGCGTTTCAAAATTGCAGTATTCCCTACTTCTAAGAGTCGTCAAACTGTCATTATCTTTAGAAAGTTCATAATTTTCCAAGCATAGTTGATTCAATGTGTTAATCCTTTCCTCACAAGGTCGTTGTCTAATTGTAGGGCCGAATTAACACCAGGTCATTAACGTAGTCGAACTGATGAGCGCTCACAAAAATATACATGCAAATAATAAACCTTTATCTTTGTTACTTGCCTTCCAAGACATTTGAAGGATATTAAAATCAGAGCCTGTAGATGACCTGCAAATAAATAATTTAATGATACCCTATTTATACTTTACTTATTTTTTTTAATTGAAAGGTAGACGCGTGCAATACAGTTTAAATAAATATCTATCATTGCTATCTAACAATGTAGATAGTAAAAAATGTTTAATAGAAACTATGAGGTGTGGCCACCACACGTCATTCTTATACGTGCGTTAGTTTCAAATTATACAAAAGTTGTTCTAAATTAAGTTTTAAATACTGTTATCTTCTGAAAAAAATAAATCTGTGAGTAAATGTGTTACTTCAGGTCGGACTTTTGAGAATTTCTTTTACAAGAATTATTCAAAATCCTACTGTAGTACTAATCTGTTAATAAATCTCTATAGAATGCATACGTGGCGAGATATTTGCAAAAAATCGCTATTCGATAAGAGTAAAAGTGTTACTTCCGGTCCGCATGACTTGCGAAATATTTGGAAAAAACTGATTTTCGATAAGATTCCGGCAGGAATTTCTAAAAATATTTTTAATACAATTCTTCTCAAATTTAATTTTGAGCACATATGAATTCTTTATAAACTATTTAAACGTATTAATTAGTTGACGAAATATTAGCATAATTCGATCTTTTCACTGAGGTAAACCACCACTTCCGGTGTACCGATTTTACTGAAAATCTAATCAGATCTCAAGATGGAGATTATATTCGTAAATACCAAATTTCGAATTGATAGTTATAGCGGTTTGACCGCTATCGTGGTCACACAGACACAGACAGACAGACACACAGATAATTTTTAAAAACCACTTTTGGTTCGGTCTATGAGTGATCTATGCGCTGATTGCTGAAACTGGCATCGCAGAAAACCTCATCGCAGTATTGACGCGTGAACCGTTTTGACATAATTTATTTTATTAAGAGCTCTAACATGTAAACGAGCAGAAGAAATAGCTTATAAATTAAACGAAATATTTTTGACGTTTAGAGCGCCGTGCACATTACATAGTAACAACAACACAACGGCCGAGAATTTGCCAACTGCGTTATAAACGAACTTAAGTTAAATGATCAGGTCTACCGTTTGTACAGTTTATGAAAAACTGTGCGTTTCGTTCAGGCATAAAGCAAACTCCATATAAGTCTATGTTTAGCATCGAGTCTAGGGTTGGATTAACTACATCGTCTTTGCCTATTGACATTATTTCTTCTCTATAGAGGGAAGAAGACTTGAAAAATATTATTGGTGACGTCAAAATTAACATGGCGGAAATTAATGGAGAAGATTCAAACATAGAGTATGAAAATGAAGAAAAAGGCCCAGAGGTAATAGAATTTAGATTATGCTTTGAATGTAGTGCTATCTTAGAAGCTAACTTTAATCGAGACTATTGCTTGAATTATACAATTGAGATATCATTTCAGCAGCACGGTCTGAAGCAAGCCAGTCCCTATTTCAATAGGCTAAAAAGATGATACCTTTCAGTGATAAAACGTACCCCTCTGCTAATATCGGCAATAACGTCACAATACCTAATCCTGACGTTGACAAAGCTAAAGATGGGTTCAGAAATATTATAGCTGTTGCTTTATTAAAGACCGATGAGGACATGTACCAGTTAGGTACTAAGGATGGTCTTATAAAATCATCTGTACACCAGATCAGAATATTGATATATATAAGCAAAAATTTATTGACATTGATGTAGTAGAGAAGGATAAGCAAATATCATTATGTCATGCGGCTTCGTCTGTATCAAGATCCAGCCAAGAATTTTCCATGTGCAAGTGCACAAAAAAGTGTCTTAGTAATTTGTGTAAGTGCAAAAAAAGCAAGTGTTATGCAATTCAAAATTGTCAAAGATAATATAACGAGATCTTGACAAATAGTCGACTATTTCATTGTGATCAATTTTTCGAGTGTGCGCTACGGTCAATTTGACGAGACCAAAATTGGCATTAATAATTGGACTAGAGCACGAGAGCTTTAGCTCGAGGGCTTTAGTCTTTAATTATTAATGCCAATTTTGGTTAAGTCAAATTAGGAGGCACACGAGAAAAATTGAAACAATGTAATAGTCGACTACTTATCAAGCTCGAGCTCTATTTGTTAAGATTATTTCCTAAACCAAGTTTCATAGTAAAAAATGAGCAAAATAAGCATATTTTATTATCTGTTAAGAAAAGAGAACTATAAATTATTTTGAACCAAAATTGAACACACAATTATTGTATGTTATATTTCCTGGTGTTGCTGATGATTTTACAAACTCTGTTTTTCTCACGATCGTCTCTGATGAGGTGGAAAGTCTTGTTTCCGGTCCCTTGTTTAGTTGTCAAATCGATGTGATTATCAATAATTTCATCCGAAACATCGCTAAATCTCTTTTTGTCGGACATTTCATCTATTTGACACGTTTGCCACTTAATGAAAAAATACATACTTGATTTGTTACCTACATTTGAATAGTCGATTTGTAATAGTCGCTGATATCAAGAACCGGTACCGTTCATTGGTTAATTTCAACTTCAGTTTTGATTGTGATTTGACAAAATTTAAATTTGACGGCTGAAGGAAATAATCAAAGATAATATAACGTGAGCTTGACAAATAGTCGACTATTTCATTGTGATCAATTTTTCGAGTGTGCGCTACGGTCAATTTGACGAGACCAAAATTGGCATTAATAATTTGACTAGAGCACGAGAGCTTTAGCTCGAGGGCTTTAGTCTTTAATTATTAATGCCAATTTTGGTTAAGTCAAATTAGGAGGCACACGAGAAAAATTGAAACAATGTAATAGTCGACTACTTATCAAGCTCGAGCTATATTTGTTAAGATTATTTCCTAAACCAAGTTTCATAATAAAAAATGAGTTGTCAAATCGATGTGATTATCAATAATTTCATCCGAAACATCGCTAAATCTCTTTTTGTCGGACATTTTCATCTATTTGACACGTTTGCCACTTAATGAAAAAATACATACCTGATTTGTTACCTACATTTGAATAGTCGATTTGTAATAGTCGCTGATATCAAGAACCGGTACCGTTCATTGGTTAATTTCAACTTCAGTTTTGATTGTGATTTGACAAAATTTAAATTTGACAGGTGAAGGAAATAATCACTTATAATACCATGAGTAGTCAAAGTTATGTCGATTATTTTTGCGGTGGTTACACGAATGTCTTTCATGATTGCATTCGGTATTCGCAATTATGAAAGACATGAGTGTAAAGCACCACAAAAATAGTCGACTCAACTTTGACTACGAATCGTATTCGAGAGACTATTCAATGAACCAAATCAATTTTTCATATTAAAATGACTCAAAATTTAGTTACACATGATTACGTTTCCATGTCCACCAAAAAAACATTTATGTTTGTCATTAAAATTTTTGGAATCGTGTTCCTATTTAGTTCGTTTCGTTGAATAAAAACTGGTGTTTCTAAATAATGGGAACTGAGAAAAGATTTGGATTTGTATATGTGAGATCAGTAAATGGGTGAAGTTATTAGCTGAAAAAACTGGATTAGATGTTAAAAGAAGGAAGATATCAAATCATTCGGTACGCTCTTCAACTGTATCATCTCTGGCGAAAGCTGGAGTCGGAGAGCAACAACTGATGAAAATAACGGGACACCAAAATCTGAATTCCATAAAATCGTACTTGCAGCTTGATGATGAGCACCACGAGTCGATTATCACCAAAATGCGAAGAAATTTTACAACAACAAATGTGTCATGTACAACTTCGACATCTGTCAGTAATAGTGACGGTATTAAGCTACAAGAGAAAGGTACTCCCTCGGGTACTCCCAGTGATAGCTCTGTTCCAGAATGTCTGCTGCAGCACTGCAGTAATGTTAGTTTTTCTAATTGTACCTTCAATATTGTTAGTAAATGAGTTACATTAATAAAAACTTTCACTTGTTTAAAATATCCACTTGAATACCTTCTAGGAAGATATAATCGCTGAAATTTCCTGTTGCTATGATACGAAAGTAAATATTTGCTATTTTATTGGTTCATATTTGAACAATGACAGGTGAATTGAATAGTCACTATAATAGCCCATGTAATAATAAATAAGTCAGTTTACTTCGCAACGCATTAAATAATCTTGAAACCAATTGTGTTTTATTATAAGAAAGAGAAGAAAGATGGTATTTGGTATAACTTGATAAGTATGTCCGCTGTTAAGAGATGTGCATTTCGGGTAGTTACTATTATACGTGTAGTTAGAACGGGTTCTAACTGAAAGCTGCAGTAAATAGCCGAATTAAAATTTTAATTCGTGTCTTTCCTAATAGGAACGCGAAATTACAAATGCTCGTAGTTACTTCGCATTTTTACTAGTAAGTACGCGTAAAAACGGATATCGGCTATTTACGGTAACATATATATTACTGTTATTCTTGTATAAAATTTTGCATTCAAATTTATTTACTAATTTGACAATAAACCTGTAATTATTCAAATATCTGTTTTATTTTACCTTATCCATAAAGCAAACAATATTTCCAACAGATAAACTATATACTGCATTTGAAAGTATGATAACAGGGCAACTTATAACAATCACCAGTGCGGATAAAGAGGTAGATAAATATAAATCGCTGCAAAAACCCACCACATGTAGTAATATCTGTGCGACCTGGTGTATTGTGTTACATGTATCAGTAAAACGGTCAATTGGCAATACATATGTAGTAGCTAGGGCAATATGAACGCCTTAATTTAAAATTATATGATATTTTAAAAAATATATTTAAATTCATCATTACTAGCATTTTATAAATCTTTCATTCACACAATTTGATAAGTTGCAGAAATTTGCTCGTGGCTATTTTCCGCTTTTAAAGCTACTTATCTGTGTGAAAAAACATTCTTCTAAATGAACTATACAAAAAACATTTAGATATGCAAGTTAATTGATGAACATTTGAAGTCATTGTTGACAATTTCCACTAGTAAACTTGATCCACCTCTGCAAACAATAAAGTTCAAATTCATAATAGGTTTGTTCGGGTTTAATATTACGAACGGTTCTAACACAGTTCTGTTACTGCGCAGAACTGTATGCGTCATAGTACACCGTTCGGAACGGTCTGGGAACGGTTCCGAACGATTCGATGCCTTTATCCCGAATTAGTTCTGCAGTTCTAGAACGGTTTCAGAACTGACAATCAGAAACCAAAACACGAAATTTTTAGTTCCAGAACAGTTCCGGAAACCCGAATACTTAACATATTTCTGCGCATGACGTGAACTGTTCTGGAATCGTTCTTAGCGAAACAAAAACAAACCTAATGTGAATTATCAATGTACGAGGTGTGGCATTTAAATAACTGGACTGGTAATGCTGGCGGCACTGTTTAAACTTCCCTTTTCCCTCTTCCTTTTTGAATTTAACATAAAATCCAAATGTAGCTATCCAAAATTCCCATTTTTATTTCATATTAATTTAATTAGGTATATTAAATCATTCCTCTATTATAAGTTTTATATAGTTTACAGTTATTAAATTTTAATATAATATTAACTACGTCATTATAACAGATGAACATTTAAATGTCAAATACTGTACGAAATCTTGAATGTAAGTATTTAACCTTTTATTTTAGCTCCTCTTAATTGTAATATTGTAGATTCTAGCTGATGATGGCTTTAAGCCGAAACATGTCTTAGAGTATATTAAATAAATTTTTGTAAGGTTTAAAGAGGATTTAATTTACCCTTATTAAAAAAATAATAGTAAGACACGCCGAGAGATTATAAAGAGCAACGAAAATGTAGTACAAAATCACTAAAAATTGGGGGGAAAAGTGCTAAAAATAAAAATATGAAGAAAACCTGAAATTAGTATCTTAAAGAACCTCTGGTAAACGCCAGGTAAGACGTAAAAGAATATACTACTAATGCTATGTAAAATGTACTACATTGTTAAAAAAATTAAAATAATTTTTAATTCAAAAGGGATTTACAAAAGCTATTTAAAAAATATATCGTCTGTTAAACCTTGCTATGAAGTTTTTATAGATCTATTACAAGTGCTCAATTAGCTCGTAAAGACTTTTTACAACGTACTGAAAATAAATCGTAATGTAATTACCAAATGTCATTAATATTACTTCAAGGCCATAATTTAGGCAATTACAGATCAAGATTACAGTCAAAACACTATTTGACATTTAGAGAATGTACCATAAATAAAATATTTTAACGGTTTCGTGAAAGTACAGCTTTATAAAGGCCATTTACATCCACAGCTTTGTGATCTGTTTTCATTGTTTTCTGTGGTTGGCTTTGGATCTCTAATTTCGTACATTTTTCTCCATTAAGTCTGTTGTAACCGCTTCCCGCCACTATTTCCTTGGGTTTCCTCTCTTTCTCTTGAAATTATCTGTTTTCCAAGCCATTCTTTTCGGCATTCGATCCATTGCTGTCCTTTCAATGTGAACTAACCACAGCAGTCGTCTTGTTTCTATACATGCCTATTGTTGTCCTAAAATTCTTCTTAATATTATCCGTTGCTACATCATCAAACTTTCTTGTGTTCTTTTATTTAGTATCCAGGTTTTGCAGCCTTATGTTGCAGTTGGCCGCAACACTTTTATAGAGCAGAAATTTTGCTTTTCTGGACAGGTGCTTCGATCTCAATATATGGTTCAGAGTTCCCACGCTCTTATGTGCTCTTATCGTTTATGCATCTTTTCGTTGCCCCCCTCACATTTACAGATATTCTGGCACCTAAATATACAATCTCGCTGACCTCTTCAAATTCCATTTCGCCCTGACTGGTGTTTACTTTCATAGTGGTAGTGGTTGAGTCGAGGTACTCCTACTCTCATTGTTTTGCTTTTTCCTAGTTTACTTGCAAGCCCATTCTGAACACCTTCCACTATTTTCTTTGTTATTTCTTGTACTTCTTTCATATTTATAGCTATGATAGCGACATCATCCGCAATGCCTTAATTTGGTGGCTTTTATACATTACGTCCTCCACCATGTTCATGTTCGCATCTATTATCATTTTTTTCCAGGGCTATACTAAACAGCAAAGTGGAGAGAGGGTCCCCTTGTCTCAGCCTTGTTCTGACACTGAAGTCTTCCGTTCTTTGGCTTTTTATTCTCACACTACCTGTTATTTTTGTCAGTGTCATATTCAGTAGTCTTGCTAACTTCAATCTATTCCATAGTTTATATTGCAAGTAGTGCGACGGATTGAAATAAGTGAGAGGACAATTAGGTGAAGACTTGAGGAGAGTGGTCTAAGTTCGCGAAAACCGGCCACAGGACCACAATTGTTATTTAGACATCGAAGACCACGTCTTCAGTTTGCTCAAATATATGCGAATTGGAATATTCAGCAATGGAGTGAAGTTCTCTTTATGAATGAGTCGCGCTTCTGTCTACGATCACCTGCTGGTCGAGAAAGAATGTGGGGAACAAGAAACAAGCGACATTCCGAATGCACCATCTCTGAACGGGTGTCTCTTCGTGGTGGTTCTGTTATTGTGTGCGCAGGTATTGAGCATATTTGTAGAAAATGGTGCTTTAAACGCTCACAGGTACGTGGAAGATATTCTACAAGACGCTGTTGTTCCATTTACGCATTTTATAATATAGGACTTGTATTGATGCATGACAACGCCAGGCCACACACAGCAAGAGTCGTTACTGAATACCTTAATGAAGTTGGAATTCATAGACTTCTTTAGCCAGCAAGCAGTCCGGATCTAAATTTGATAGAACACCTATGGGATGAACTACAAAGGCGTATTCGTCATCATCTAGCAATGCCTGTAACTTTACAAGAGCAACGATTAGCCCTTTTAGAAGAATACAAAGCAATACCACAAATGTCCTTAACAAGTTTGGTAAATTCAATGCCAAAACGACTGAATAGTATAATCCTGGCTCGAGAAAGACGTATAAATTATTAAAAATCTGTTCAAAGTTGATTATAAAATGAAAACATTTTTGTAATTTAAGGCGGAACTATCGAGGTATGCCAGATTTTTGACAAGAGAGTACAAACAGTTCGAAGCAGGACAGTAGATCGTGACACATGGGCAAACACAATGTGCCAAAGGTGCATGGAAGGGGGTAAAATTAAGTAGGATGGATACGCTAGTCTAGACTCTTATAAATTATGTTAATCACGACGTTTTTTTTTATATGTGCAGACATATGTGTTTATTTTATTCGTATAATCCTGCGAATCTGTTAACTTCCCGAGATATCTATAATGTATAGGTGACTATTTTTATCATAACAATGCGGGACAGAGAACGTTCATTGCGTACGAAGCACACGTAAATACGTGCGCGTGGAAATTTGTTCGAAAAAAATCCTTTAGTGTTATTTTAAAACTAAAATTTATGAAAAAATATTCATTTTATATAATATTTATATAAATAGTAAACATTGATAAATATAAATAGGATATACAAAAAAATATGAATGCAAAGTGATAAGCTATAGGAAAAACGAACAAAACAAAACTAATATTATATACAGAGTGAATTATGTAATACGGGACACGGGGCTTTAATTCGGGACTAATGGTCACCCTAATAATGTATGATAACCAAAATTGTCTTATAACTGATTTATCATAAAAATATTTGTACGTTAAATCTTGAGGAATTATACAGTCTATTCCATCCTGGAATCATAGTATTGCTCTTAAGGACATTGCACGCGACGTTGCATAATTTCAATGTTGGACAGGTATTAGGTAAATTTCAAATGGCAGGGATGGTATTACGTAAATTTCATAATTATAGTAATGGCGTTAATGGCTGATTGTCGCATTAACATTGGTGGTTAAGTTCAAATATTCTTCATATTTTTATATTATTCATCACATGTCCTGATTACATCAAGCGACTTGAGTTCTATGTACCAAATAAGGATAGCTGTATTCGAATCATTATAAAATAGCAAAGGAGGGCTATACTCCATAAGAGTCCTTACATTGATTTCTAGGTGGAATAGACAATAACCACAAATAGGTATACCGAAAAATACCGTAAACATGTAAAGATTGTACAAAAGCTAATTCACTTCTTTATTTACCAAATTATTCACATGCGGCTTCCGAGCTTCTGACCAACTTTAACACGTTGTTGGTTCATTTTCTTATGGAGAGTTACAAAGTCAGCTGAGCCAATTTTGAAATAGTGGACTATACAATTTGTTTTGATAATATAATTAATACTATTATACTATCGAATGTGTTTAACTTATTTAGCTACCATCTCACCTAAAATGACTAGACTAAGAGCACATTCCCGAAGGAAGAGTATGCGTCGAAAAATAAAAAATATGCGAGAAGACTGTGGGGCTTCTGCAGAAATGGCAGAAAACATTTATGTAACTTCACAACCTAGCTGTTTACGTATATGTTCAAATGCTGAGCTTCAATCCGAAAACAACAAATAACAAAATAGTGTATAGCTCGGTTAAGACCTGATGGCACTTGCGTGGATGACAATTTTAAGACAAAAAAGGAGAACACAACATGAAACGTGAGAGATAGGCTTAGATTTCGCTACATATGAAGGGTTAAGGACAGACTTGAAAACATTAGTCCGTAGTTAATTTTACTGCACTTTTTCTATCGTAGTGCATTGCTTTCCATACCAATGCTTTTAACGTACATAATACATATTTTAGCCACGCCTCGCGCTTCCAAAGTGCCATCAGATATTAACCGAGCTATAACTTTCGATGGTTTTGGAGAAAATACCCAGAATGTGGAATTAGCAGAAAGTAATAACTACCATCCAATCGAAGGTAGTCCTAATACTGTAATACGCTTCAAGCATTTGGAACTTTTCTCTTGTGGCAATATGATAAGCGAACAAAGAATCGAAATGCCAAGCAAGTAAAATGTTAAATTTTTAATGCGTCTAAAATTATTGACCCTGACATTGATTCAGAAGCACTGGACATAAATAAAGCTGCAGTTTTGGGAAGTATATTTCTTTCAACGTGTATTATACTTTCTATGCGACCCCACCTTTTTACAAAAAAGGAAAAATTTTTAATTCATGAAACAGCTTGGGAATTAATGGAAATATACCTATGGAAAAAAAGAAGCAAAGCTAACAATAGAAGAAAGTAGAGTTGATTCAGACAATATATCATTAATTACAGTTATAGTTGATGGTGCCTGGAGTAAGCGTTCTTACCGAGTAAATTACAACACACCTTTCGATGTTGGCGTAATAGTTGGTAGAAGATCAAAAAAAGTGTTATTTTTGGGAATCAGAAATAAATACTGTAGTATATGCTCCCACGCTGAGTCAAAAACTTGTAAACCACCAGCCCATGAATGTTTTAAAAAATGGTATCGGCCATCAACGGGGATGGAATCCGATATATTCTTAGAAGGAATTCTGAAAAGTCTGGAAATGCACAATTTGAAATATAGATACCTTGTTGGTGATGATGACAGTAGCATCACAAAAAAGTTAGTGGACAGACGATCATATGGTGAGCGGCTTGTTCAAAAAATTGAATGACGTAATCATTTATTGCGTAAAACGAAAAACAACTTACCACATTCTTTTATAAATGCTTTCTTCCATAAATAGTAGATTCCCAATATACAAAGAAAAAAAAAACAATTAGGGATTTAAGGGCGAACTGCCGCCGTCAGTAAGATTCTTAACGAGAGAGTACAAAATGTTCGAAGCAGGACAGTCGATCCTGACAAATGGGTGAATACCATCTCTCCTAAAACGACAAGACTAAGAGCATATTTCCGAAAGAAAAGTATGGGTCGAAAAATTAAAAACATGTGAGAAGGTCGTGATGCTTCTGCAGAAATGGAAGAAAACATTAATGTAACTTCACAACCTAGCTGTTTACATATATGTTTAAAGGCTTCAATCCGAAAACAACATTTATAAAAATAATATAATTTTCGTTGGTTCTGGAGTAAATACCCAAGAATGTAGAATTAGGAGAAAGTAATAACTACGATCGAATCGTAATACAAATTTTCCAATAATGAACCTTGTTTTTCGACGCTGTAATAAGCTTCAAGCTTTTGTGAGTTTTCTCTTTGGCAATGAATATTTGAATGTGATAACAATGATTCAAAAGCACTCGAGAAAAATAAAGCTGCAGTTTTGGAAAGTATATCCACGAGAAACGGCTGCACATAGTTCAAAGAATTTCTTTCAACGTGTGATATACCTTAGATGGGACACGATGTTTTTACAAAAAACGAAAAATTTTATCGAAATTTATTCATGAAACACCTTGGGAATCCAAAAATAGTAGATCCCCAATACACGAAGAAAAAAACAATTAAATGTGAAAGAATTGCTTAAAGTCTGGCTAATTTTGTGAACGCTTTTTTGGCTAGTTGTATAAATTAGGTATACATTTCGTTGTAATTTTCTGTTTTGTTGAGCAAATACAAAAAAAAAAGTAATTTAATCTTGTATTTTAGTACCAGCTACACCTTTCAGTTTTTAAATTTTCTTTAATTCATATATTTCTTAACTAGCTATTCTGTCAATAAAGTGTCAATTGTTAATTGACGTTAATTAGATTAAAAATTATTGATTAAATTTAAAATAATAAATTACACTTTTTACAGTCTGCTTTATCCTTCATCCCTCAAGTTGTTCTCATTACCTAAATCATCATCTAATCTCGTTTAAAGTGTTTTTAGAATTTATATAACATCTACGCGGTTTTTTAATTTTGCAAGTGAAAAGACAAAAATTATTTGAAACACCCTGTATTTTATATTAGAATCGACAAAGTTATTATTATACATATGAGCATTACTTTATTGAGACCTGCTGTGGGACTGTTATAAAATATGGAATCAAAACAATAACTGTTTCTGCTATAATTCTTAAATTAAATTAATTTTTGGTTTTACATTGCCTCTTTTCTCTCCATTTCGTTTGTCTCTCATTGTTAATGTGCACGGTTACAACAAAATATAAATTTCTAATGGACTAAGGAAAACGTTCAATATTTAAACTACTTCGTTATCTATTTTGAATTTGGTTATTAACTGAAAATGTTCGGATGAAATAGAAACACAAGAACAATTAATTTTCTTTCTAGAAATTTCTAATAAGTAAAAGTGTCTAATTATTTTATTTCGATAGTACATAAGCCGTCACTGCTGTGATGATTGCTATTATATAATTTGCATCATATCAGAACAATCAATCCATAGTTTTGTTGGGCGACTATTTATTGTATTTTTTTAATGTAAGCGTTAAATCAACTGAAATACTGCAATATTGCTACAATAAATAAATAATAATGTATATCCTAATTTTGTACAGTTACACTAGATTTGCGATTTGCAATACTGTGGGCCGCTACACCGTGTGTGTATAAAATAAATACATTTTAAAATCCTTACAAACAGGGTAATGTTAAAAACCTTCACACACATGATAACAATATCTGTAATAATTGTGCAAGTATTTAAGTCTATTATTGACATATGTTATTATACTTGTACTTGATCTTTATTTTTCTTTGTAAATGGTAATTGTTGTATTTTCATCAATATTGTCTCAGATTTACATTTAAACTTTTTATAGTTGTTTTGTAATGAGAATGAAAAAGTGGAGTTTATGGTTTATGGTCGACATCCGTTTGGAATGAAAATTTACAGAAACATTTCTATCATGTAATTGATCTATTGATCAACCATTCGCATTTTAGTGAATCTTAAGTTTTACAATTTCTCTCCTGCTTTAATGTAATTGTCAAATTATAATTCCATAAGCGTAGAGTCTTTTAGCAGTGATTTTAAAAATTATCAGCATAGACTAATCAACTTTAACATAATATGAACATGAAATTACATGTTATTAATGCTATTTCATCATATTGGCAATGTAAAGTATATTCAGAGAAATGTCGACGGGACATTCCATAGCCAAAAAAATTCGGTGCGCTACAGGACACTCGCGACAGCTGACCACACAACCAATAATAATATTTGTTTAATTCAATTTTGTTTCATTTATACATGCTTCTTAGGAAAAGAAGTCTACAACGCATTGTATTGTAAATTGTGGAAATACTAGTAATATCGACGTTATCAAATTATTTAAAATGTGTGTAGATTCATTTACAATATAAAGTAGATTTCAAATTCACTATTAAAAGATATATCCTAAAATACACAATTAATCTATAATGTATTACTACATATAAGGTGTTAGATACAGAATTACAGCAGACAGATAATAGTGAACGCAAAAACGAATAATTTGTATATCTATATATGCCAATAAAAAAGTACCAGTATTATCAAAAACTAGGAAATATTTACTTCCGTGAATACCCCATACTAAACTTGCATTTTCATTATTTTATTGTCGCTTTTCTGTCTATTTCAAGACAATATACCTCGTATACCATGTCTTTTACGATACAACAGGATACGTTTATCGTAATGTCGCACTTTCGCAGTGGAACATTACAAGAGGATGGATTATGGAAATATTCATTGGGATCGTGTTTTCAGCAATTTGTAACGGAATATGTAAATCTGGAAATAAACTTGGACACATTCACTTATCATCGCAATAGGGTGACTGAGAGGTTTAAGGAAACGGGAAGTGTTTGTAAATGTAAACCTGAAAAAGTAACAACAGTTTTAACTGAAGATGTTGTCGCAGACATTAGGCAGCAAATGGAAGTTAGTCCCATAAAATCTGTAACGAAAGCTGTCTGCTCAAACTGGTAAAGCGATCTAATTAACTTAAACGTAATTTGTTATACAGCACTATGTATTTAACTTGTAGGTATTTCCTACGGAAGTACTCACAAGGCACTGAAAACAAACTTACATATGCACCCATATAAAGTTTCTTTACTACAACATTGACGGGGTAATCACTTTGAGCAGAGATTGAATTATTGCAACTGGTTTAATAAAATATTACACGAAGAAGACTTGAATCGCACTTTCTTTTCGGATAAGGCTTGGATCTATTTGTCGGGGTATATCAACTCTCAAAATTACCGTACCTGGTCAACAGAGAATCCACATGTTTTTTATTGAAAATAGTCTCCATCCTATCAAAGTTGGTATTTGGGTTGCAATGACGAAAAGATGAGTTATTGGACGTGTATCTTTTTTTCATGATACAATTAATGCAATACGATATCGAGAACAAATATTGTAACCCTTCATTAACAGCCTTCACGAAGATGAAATAAACCTGGGGTACTTCCAACAAGATGGGGCAACTGCACATACTGCGCAACAAACTATTAATTATTTGCAAGGATTTTTTTTTTTTTGGGAGGAAGGGAAACCGTCATGGGCTTCTGAGATCCTGTCCTTTCTCGGGGAGTGTGAGACTCTTACTCACTAAAACCCCTCCTCATGTCAGCGGCCAGATGGTATCGCCTTCCGGTATTCTTCGTTCTGGGCGCACCTTGTCCTTCCCGTCCTCAACCTCTCTGTCTCTCTTCTTCCTCCTTTGTTTTCAATATCTTAATGACTGCTTCTTCCACGACGCACCACTTTCCCGGTCCCGCAGCATGGTCGGTACCATATTTTCTATTGTCAATCTGTCGCCCAGTCGGAGCTCCATCATCTCCCGTGTCTCCCTCCATCTTGTGCATTTCATGAGGGTATGCTCTGGAGTATCGACTTCTCCACAGTAAACACATCTGTCGTCATCTTTTATCTTAAATCTGCACAGATTTGCAAGGATACTGTGGTGACCGACTGATTAGTCGAAATCGATGGCCAGCCAATTCTCATGATTTAACCCCACTGGACTTTTTTCTCTTTGGTTATCTAAAAAATATAGTGTTTCAGAACAGACTGCATAATCTCGATGAACTTGAAGAGGCAATTACAATAGAATTGCAAAATATTTCACCGGAAACACTCCACAATGTATTCAATAACACGAGAGGACGTGTCAATGCATTGAGAATAACGGTGAACATTTCGAACAACTTTTATAAAATATATTCATTTAGTGACAATTATGGGATTATGTTTTCCAGTAATAAAGTTGTAACGTGTTTATTATTGTTTATGATAAAAAATAAAGTGCAAATACTATATTTCTAAAATATTCTTTCATATAATTCAACTTAAAACTAACCGTATTTCATTGACATTTATCGCAGGAAAATTTTAAATAGTAAACCTAACCACAAAAATAAATAAAAAAGGCTTGCCAATTACACTGTGTTCCCATATTAAAATCAGCATGGCCAACTCAGGGTATTTCAAAATGATCACGTAGTATATGTATGTTTATTGTTAACATGTATATACAGCATGTGTCAATATGCATTAGCCATAGGCGATTAATTCATGCAATACGTGACAACATGGCATCCCTACTTTCCTCTCCAATGCGAGCGCGACCGATACAAGCTCAAGTTATAGCAGTAACTGTTGGACCATTGACTTGGGTGTTTGTAATGCGTTAAGAAATAATATTTACGCGTTGCAAGATTTGTTTTTCTTCTTCCTTTCAGTAAATGCAGAGAATTATTAAGCTGCGTTCACGCTGCATGACACAAACAAAAGCGTAATTCTAATAAAATTAAAAATAAGGTAAATAAAAAAGGATTCTGAAAATAATAATAAACTAGTAGATCAGGAGATCGCGGCGGCCATTTGATGTTTCCCGTTCCAGTAATAAGACGGCTTTTATGGCAGACTAGATCGCAACGTGTTCGCAGCTAAAGATTGAATGTAAAATCTGGTGGGGAGATCGGAGAAAATCGTTGTAATGTCGATTGTTGCCGGGATTGGTGACGGAGAGTAGGGGTGACACACGTTGCCACATATTATTTGTATACGTATAAATCGCACGCAAACATTGAATCCCTATAGCTAATGAAATTTGACACATGCGGTATACGACATGTCCCAAAATTCGCGGAATACCTGTATGGTACGTTATTATGTGAGGTCCACGGTACATGAGAAACATATGGAAAAAATTCCATCGCTGTTAATTTTAAAGACGTTATACAAAGTTAACATTTTAGATATCGTTTGTCTAAATTACTATAAAACATTTTAAAGATTGGTTTTGATATGGTCAATGGGATAACAATTTTGAACAACTATAACCATCAAACAATCTTGGCGCACAAAAACAGCAGCTCTACATAGTTACGCTTTTTTTTTTTTTTTCCTTCCAGGCCTGTCTGACTTACGTCTCCAGTTTGCACCGCAGCCAATAAGGCTTATTGTGCCCAACCTGTGTTATCTATGTTGTCCACTCCAGCAATGTTGTTTCCTGTACTAATCTGTACAGGTCCTTTACTGGGTGTCTCTTGAGCATCTCTGGATCTACGTTCGGTTGCCCAAAGATGCTTTGTCTCTTGTGATCTAGTGCCTCACAGTTTACCAGGATATGCCCGACTGTTTCTGGTTCCTTATTGCAGAGTCTGCAACTAAGGTCTCCATCATACAGGCCTATCCTGTTGAGATGCACTTTAACAGGTGCATGACCAGTCAAAAGACTCGTTATTGTTCGCAGCCGTACCCTGCTCATGTGTAGTAGTTCTGCGGCTCTTTTGTTGCATGGTTGGCCAATAAATTCCTTACCATGATATTGTCCTGGAACTGTTGCCCAGTGATGCTTGTGTTTTTCACAAACCCAGTCTTTAACCCGGCTACGGGTCATACTTTTGGGCACCCCCAGAGCCGGTTCTGGGCCTATGAATCTAGCTTCTGATCCTCTCCTAGCGAGTTCATCAGCTCTTTCATTGCCCTCGATCCCTTTATGCCCTGGCACCCAGGTAAGTAGTTTCGCTTACAGACTAATTAACATACCACTAAGTGAAGAAGATTTCAACACAGAATTACGCATAATTAAAACCATAGCTAGAAATAATGGTATAAAGAGAAAATAGTAGACGATATTATCAGACACAAACAGAGAAAAACTCAAAAAACACTTTTATCCTAAAATAATAGAAAAAGACAATACGAAATGGCACATTATACAATACATTTCACATATTAATTATAAAATTAACAAAATATTTAAGAAAATAGGAATCAAAACAGTCAACATAAATAAAAACAATTTAGGTGCTATGTTAGTCAATAACAAGGAAAGAACTAAGCTTACCGACAAATCAGGTATATACAAAATTAGTTGCACTGTAAAGCTATCTATATCGGACAAAGTGGCAGAAAGATCGAAACTAGAATAAAAGAACATAAAAGATCAATATTGCATAATATTAGAAATACTGGCCTTTCCGAACATTGTATAGATAATCTCCATTTTCCCGATATAGTAATAGATATAGTAGCTTATCCATTATCCATTATTAGGATAAATCAAACGTGTTGCCAAATTTACCTTTACAAAAAAAAAACAGTATCTTCTAGAACATAGGTTCCCAAAGTGGGCGATAACGCCCCCTTGTGGGCGCTGCAGGTCTAAAGGGGGGCGGTAAGAGACCCAGAAAAAAAATGGGGACGTTGTGTAAAGGCTTGAAGTTATAGTGGTTTTTGAGTAGGTGAAAAAATGGGGGCGCTAAAAAATAATTTATTCTCAAAGTGGGCAGTAGGCAAAATAAGTTTGGGAACCACTGTTCTAGAATAAACAATTTTTTAAATTTTTTGCCGTATTCCTTTATCGCTACTTCAAATCGTAGTGTGGAGCTGTACCGCGAATTTTGGGGCACGTTGTATATAAAATGCTTTTCGTGGTTTAGCGGTTGTAAGTGAATTCAAACAATATTAAAATAGAATGTTTCGATAATATTGATATTATTTTTGTCAATTAATAAACTTAAAATATTAGCAACTCTTAATAAAACTATAAATATGTTTTATGACAAACATATTGATGGCAAATATACGGCACACAAAAAATAATATCTTTTTAAATTATTGAATGATAAGCTATTATTAAATTTTGAATTTCGGCTCGGTCATATACTGCATTAACAAACAATACAAAATAACAAAACTAGAAATATTCTGGAACTAATACAAATAAAGAAAGACAATAATATTTATAACTCAATTAAAAAAAAATACTGTCTGTAGAATCGATTCATATTATATCAGATCTAAATGATAATTAACAGAAGAAGCGTAAATTTATAGTATGTGTGTCTTAAATTAGCCTTAATTATCGCTAGGTACAGGTGAGCAGTTATTACTATTGTAAATTTACATAAGTAGGTAGTATCTTTTAGTACCTGTATAGCAGTTACACATATGAATCAAAGATACTAAATAATAGAAATCACCGCAATGAGCATGTCGTGGGGTTGTTAAAAATTTTATGCGCTATGGTATACCACGTGTTTAACACGCAACTTCCATCAATTTCTTAAACAATTGCATACCTACAAATCACGGTTGCGCGGGAGTTATTTAGATATATATGTACCGTACATGTATAAACTAATTAGACGTTTAAAATTATCGTGTAGTGATACACTGTTTCTCAATAAGACGTATTGGTACGAGTTTTCTTTGAAAAATTATCTATCTTCTAATAGTATCAAGATGTTCAAACACGTAACTCACGTTATCTTCGACATGGATGGTTTAATGCTGGGTAAGATTCACTAACTTTAAGTTTTTATTTAGGTAGGTATTTAAAACCTCTAACAAATTAATGATGATATTTTGAAATTAATGGGTATTTATCTACTGCATAAATTGAATCATAATAATAACATTTTGCATTATGTCAACGAGATTGGCAAGTTTTAAGTTTTTAAAGTATTCGTCTAGTCAAATTTTTGAATAATTAAAGAGAAAAGAACCTACAGACAAATCAGAAACCATCAACATGCAATATTAAAATTAAAATAATGCGTACATACATCAAATTCTGTTATGCGCCTTCCTTCTTAGAACTATTCGCATTAATTTTGTTGAATGTGACACTAAAAAGATAACATAACCCTTATTATTTAAATAATATTTTTGTTTTTGATAAAGTACAATGTACCGAGTTATTTCTAAGAGTTGTATGTTCGACACTTACGCTATGTCATAAAACATACCTATTTGACCTATTTCTGTATGTCATCTTATTATTCTCAAATAGCGTTTGTAAATTATTATTTGATAGTTTTGATAGGTATAAGTAGAGTCGTTTTGGCAAAAGTATGAACTAAAGACGACGATTCAATACCACTACAAATTTCGATCGACCGGAACAATTCAAAACAATAAAATTGAACTAATTAATTAATATTTTAGGATATACACCTTCCCCCATAGTAAAATACTATTACATGAAAGCCAGTTACAAACTAAATATTATAAATAGAGCTATTAACTACTATTTTTTCTACACCTATATTTTATATAACATTTGGCTATACTGTTCAGGAGGTATAGCAATGAGGTATAGGCATTGTTGAAAAATTTAAAACGCTTAGATGACAATTATAACAAACGTCAAAAGATAATTATGACAAATGTAAAAAGGTGTATGAATATTATTATTTATGACAGTTCAGAAATGGCTTTTATAGGTTATACTTCTTGACAGCTAAAATTTCGCAACGTCTCAAATTTGACGCCAATTTTAATTTAGTGGCGCATGTCGGTTGGGAGAGCGACTTAACATACAAAATAAATTTGCAACATCTCAAATTTCACACAGTTTTATTTACTGGCGTATACTGATTGCTAAAACGATTCAGTAATAGCACTAATTATAACCAGTATTTAGTGTGGTTCATTTTTGTCATATTTGGCAATTCATCCGACCCGTCGTTATGAACAAGATGAAAAATGAACGTATTTTAAATATTATGTTTTTGAAACTATTTTTGTACAACATTCGAATTTGTGACCAACATCGATGATTTATAGCTATATTAGAAAATTACTTCAGATATTGTCTGTAAAGTAATTCTTTGCCTGTCTAAAACTGAATTTACATATGAATCAAATCGGTAGGTACCCAAATGCATAGATAACTTACTAGCTAATGGAAAAAATGCCTCGAAGGGAGCAGAAAAAAAGTGAAACTAACAAGTGTTATTTTCATCAGCACATTAAGAAGAAGATTTAACTGCTGAATTGTAGTCTAGTCTCAAAACTTGTAAAAATATGTTCACCAAACAATATATATTCCGCAGCCCCGTTTTTGCCTCTAACCATTTCCTGCTTTATGTGACTTGTGACATTTAAGGAATCAACAAACCAGTCACGACAGACTATGCTATCATGTACAGCCATGTGCAGTAAAAAGTAAACGAGTACTGAAGCACTCCTGCGATATTTTCGATAGATTGTTACGGATTTCATAAAAATATGGAGTGGCCTCTCTCTATTGCACTACTAACTATAAGGAGATAGCATCCACACTCCGAAATCCGATACAATCTATCGAAAATATAGCAGGATTGCTTCAGTACTTGTTTACTTTTTACTGTACATGGCTGTACATGCAAAATTTACAGAATGGCTCTTATAGTTACATGTTGGGAGAACTTTATTTTTCATTCTTGGTCTTCAATAGCTAATTGATAAATATCTAAACCATGACTAAAAGTAAATCCAGCTTCAACATTTTTCCCTTAACATGCCCGCCTGTGGAATATACATTGTCTGGTGAAAATAGTTTTTCTAAGACATAAGGCTATAGCACAATTCAGCAGTAAAATCCTCTTCTTAAAGTGCTGATGAAAATAACACTTGTACACACCTTTTCGTGCTTGTACACTTCTTTTACTTTCTTATACGTAGTATAAGGAAGTATTGTGATGATGAAAATTTTCGACCTCGAGATTTTTGCAGATGTCCACGTTTTGAGGTCCCCTGATACCAAAAAAGTGGTTTTTAAAAAATGTCTGTGTGTCTGTGTCTGTGTGCGTGTGACCACGATAGCGGTCAAACCGCTGTAGATATCAATTCCAAATTTTGTATTTACGTGTGTAATCTGCCTCTTGAGAACTGATTAGATTTTCAGCAAAATCGGCAGACCGGAAGTAGTAGTTTACTTCAGTGAAAAAATCGAAATTTGCAAATATTTCGTCAATTACTAAGTTTAAACAAATTTATAAAGAATTCATATGTACTTAGAATTAAGTTTGAAACAAATTGTCTTAAAAAAGTTTTTCGAAATTCCTACCGGAAGTAGGTCTTTTACTCTTATCGAAAATCAGTTTTTTGCGAATATCTCGCAAGTCATGCTTTTAAGACAAGTACGTTACGAGTATAAAAATATTTAAAACATAATTTTCAATATCTTTTATATAAAAAAAATTTCAAAATTCAGACCGGAAGTATCACTTTTACTCCTATCGAATAGCGATTTTTTGCAAATATGTCGTAAGTTATGCATTCTATATACAGGGTGTTCCTAAATATCATGTACATAAGGAAGGGGGTAACTATTTGGTTTATTTTGTGCCTAAAATTTCATATAAACATAGGTCTGCAAACGCTTCGTTACCAATATGCAGGGTGTTGAAATTTCAAGAATTTTTCACTTTTTACTGTATAGCTCCTGCAGTTTTTGAGATATTTTGTTCAAATTTGGAAGGAAGGTTACGCTCTAAGGCCTGCATCATTAGTCATGCCAAATGATTATGTAAATCTACAGGGTAATAATTTTTTCAGGGTCATGCCCTCTTTTCTCACCCTGAACTTTTTTGCGATGCGCCACTGCTAGATTCTAAAATACGCAATAAATTTTCTGTCTTGTTTAGAAACTTTTTGATCTCTTATATTTTTTTCTTATCTCTGACCGTTATCGAGAAAAAAAATAGAAAACAATTTTCTGTAATTCGCCAGAGAAAATTAAATTTTTTAAAATGGTCTAGCAGGCTCTGGCTTTATTCAGATAATCACTTGAGTTTATTAATTTGACAATTGACATTAGAAGTCGTAAAAAAACTGCAGGAGCTATACAGTAAAAATTGAAAAATTCTTGAAATTTCAACATCCTGCATATTGGTAACGAAGCGTTTGCAGACCTATGTTTATATGAAATTTTAGGCACAAAATAAACCAAATAGTTACCCCCTTCCTTATGTACATGATATTTAGGAACACCCTGTATATATTTATCAAGAGTACAAAAGTATTTAGAGTTGGATATGGATGTCCACGTTTTGAAGTCCCCTGTTACCGAAAAAGTGGTTTTTAATAAATGTCTGTGTGTCTCTGTGTGTGTATGTCTGTCTGTCTCTCTCTCTGTGTGTGTGTGTGACCACGATAGCGGTCAAACCGCTGTAGATATCAATTCCAAATTTTGTATTTACGTGTATAATCTCCCTCTTGAGATCTGAGTAGTTTTTCAGTAAAATCGGTAGACCGGAAGTAGCAGTTTACTTCAGCGAAAAAATCGAATTTTCCCAATATTTCGTCAACTACTAAGTTTAAACAAATTTATAAAGAATTCATATATACTTAAAATTAAAATTGAGAATAATTTTATTTAAAAAGTTTTTCGAAATTCCTACCGGAAGTAGGTCTTTTACTCTTATCGAAAATCAGTTTTTTGCGAATATGTCGCAAGTCATGCTTTTTAGACAAGTACGTTACGGGTATAAAAGTATTTAGAACCTAATTTTCAATATCTTTTGTATAAAAAGAAATTCAAAATTCGGACCGGAAGTATCACTTTTACTCTTACCGAATAACGATTTTTTGCAAATATGTCGTAAATTATGCATTCCATATATATTTATGAAGAGCACAAAAGTATTTAGAGTTAGATTTGGAATATTTTTTGTATAAATGAAATTTCAAAATTCGGACCGGAAGTAACACTTTCATACATATAAGAAAGTCGTGTGGTGGCCATACCTCATTTTTATATTCGGTTTTCTTTTGCTTAAGTATATTCACCTTTTTTCTGCCCCCATAGGGGCATTTTCTCCATTAGCTAGTATATACCTTTTCGGTGGCAATTAAAGCCTTACCTCAAATAACATCAATATAATGCAAATAATGTCGTACCTACCATTGAAATGAATAATTTAAATGCAGTAATTAATATAACAAATGCCGAAATGTCCGTAAGGCCGGTTTGGGAAGTGAACCGGATTCTTTAGATTCGTAGAGCGAGTATTAATTAGGCACCTACTTAATATATATAAATAATTTTTCGAAAGAAAATCTCTTGTTGAAGAACAATTTTCATCATTAAAAATTAAAACTATTACGAACTTTTATGGACACGTGTATAATGTAAAAAGAGCAAATTAACCATATTTTATTAATACTAATTGCATTATATTTGTATTTAAATATTACAACATATATGTTTAACAAGTACTTACGAACAACGTAAAAGCTTTTTACGCATACAACGAGATCATTTAACCTTATTATGTACGAGTTACATACAAAACTTTTTCTCTTTCGGTTCTATAAAGTTCTCTCTATGAAATCCGTTTTGATCATAAAATATCTTTTAGTTTTTTGAAGTTGGTGTCAGTTATAATAACGAAGCATTTGTATTTGGCATTTTAAGGGGGCTTACGCAGAGGTGCCGACGTGAGATAGTAAGGAAGTGAGTGGCGCCATATGCGCTAATGTAAATTCCGCAATGTAAAGTATTCGTTAAAAAAACAAACAGCAGACATTTTTGTTTTTCTTATTATATTTTTGCATTAAATTGAATACAAATTAAATTAATTAACATTAATTAAGGCTTCGTTGGGAGTACTTTCCTATAATTCAATTTATTTACTGCTACATTTCACTCTCAAAGTTGGCAAAATTTACAACATCATAGCACAGTTTCAGAAAACTTTATTTTAAAAACTAATTCCAGTCGAGCATGCATTGAGCCTTTGTTTATTTGTGTTTTAAATTTCATTCTGATATTTCGTAAATAAAAGCGGTTCTATTGTTTTAACGAAACCTTGTAACGTCCAGAATTTACATTAGCGCATATGGCGCCACCCTCTTACGTCCTACCTCACGGCAGTTAGTCGGCACTCTGCGTAAACGTTTGACAATCACAAAAATACGAAGTAAAAATTATCACCGTAGTATTATCTGTCAGATTTTTCTTTGTCCGTGAATTTATGTAAATATAATATCCAAATTTCGCTCAACTCATCTCATATAACTTAAATGCAAAAGGATAAAAAAATATACAAATTAAAAACATTTGTCTATTTCGAACAATGCCCCCCCCCCCCCCACACACACAATAAAACTGATCGTCCCTTTCACTTGGAAAAAATGTTGGGTTTAATAGTTTATTTGATAACTACATACTTAAATGTAAAAAAATAAATATTTTTTACTTAGAAAACGTACATATTGACATAATTATCATAATTAAAAAAATATTAGTACATATTAACATTTTACAGAATATAATAAAATCTATCGCTTTTTATTGAATATAAAATATTTAAATATGTATGTATAAAGAAAAATTATTATTACTGCGAACTTTGAGGCTGATGATGTTGAGCCAATTTGTTTATTTTTGGTCCGATATTTGTTAAAAGTAACCCTAAAGTCCCTTTTTGTGTTAACTATATCGATTTATTTGTTTGGATTCTATTATTTTTTATATTTTCAATATGTGTGTGCTAGTTTTTATTTTTTATGTTCAATATGTGTGAGTTAGTTTCTTTAAGAAGGACGTTAAGGTACTCTTTGACTTTCATGAGATTATTGCATTTTTGTCAAAAATTTGTTAAACCTTTTTTATATATCTAATAAGTACTTCAGCATTAAAAGTAATTTCAAATATTCAATTAAATTCAGTGTTAGTATCGAAAAAACTAAAAAATCTTATAATTACTTTAGATAGCCATCCAACTAACTTCCGTATGAAGTAACAAAGATTCATATTCTTCATCGTTATCTTAGCATAATTCTCTAAACAATCGGTACCTAATTTAAAGAACGAGCTTTGATTTTATTACTTAAAGATATTACCAACTTCATTGTTGATGGAACCTATCACTGAGCTAATAAATATTGTCGATGTAAAATGCAATGTATAGTAAAAGTGTTAGAATTTTCTGCTTTCAATGAGGTAATAAATCCACGCTGTCTACCTGTAGTTGTTGGAGCTCCATCAGTAGCACAAGCAAGAATGTTAGAAATTGGTATATTTTTCTCATCAAAAACAGTCTCGAATAGCTGGAATTATTAGTTTTTACCCAATATTATGAGGCTTGCCACATTTTGCTATTGACAATGAACTTTTGTATGAAGTTACAAGATCCCAAGTTGAACTGCCGAATCCTTAAATAAATTCACAAGTGTTTCTAGATGGTCAAACTTTTAAAAATAAATCATCAACAGCTTTGGCTTCCTTACTGGGATGTTTTATTGACAAATGTTTTTCATTCTTGAAGACTTCATTCGCTCGTTTGAAAAAACTTGCTGACACATAAGGCACATTGGTAACTGCTCATTAGTTGGTGAAGCAATAAAACAAAATATTAAATATTCAATAAAATATTGGCGACATTTTCCTTCTTCAGGGGGACTATTCTGGTGGATAGCGATTCGATACCACCATTAGCGAGAGTAAATAGCGATACCACGTGATATCGCAAAAGCGTGACGTAAATAGCGAGTGTCGCTACGACCTATTCTACACAACATACTTAACTTTTTAGTAACATTTTTAAAATTATGTTTGCATTACGAACATGACATTGGTAATAGTGGTAATAGTATAGGGAAAAGAAAAGGTTCCTATACATTTATGGTGTTGATGTGTGTGTTTGACGTTTGTGAGTGTATAAAGTGTTATTCAAACATGTCACGAAATCGAGAAGAGAGATAGCGCAGAACCAAAAGGAGCATTTAATACTGTTCATGTCAGTACATCTACCAAAAGATGCTTAGCCAAGGGCTGTTATTGGCTGTTAATAAACTATTGTCAACATGTCTTTGGTAACTACCATGACAGAAAAGATAGTGTACATAGAACCTGTGCAAAGTTATATATATATTACTGAATAAAGAATATCCAACTGCAATGTTTTGTTTATTATTTTAGATTCTAATAAAAATCTTACAGCTAAATATGTTGGAATGGATGTACAGTTCTCGACAAATAAAATGGGACATATTTTTTAATTATTGTAAGTCAAGATTACAGATATTGTTGAAAATATTTGACATTTATAATATATGCAAGGCATTTCATAACATTAATTGTTTTAGTAAAAGACTTACTCACACAAAAAAAATTAAGCCAAAGTCATAATAAGATGTGTCCTATTTTATCTGTCGAGAGCTGTAGCAACATGCCTTTGATTAAATATGATATCGATATTATTAATCAGATTTCTTGCTACTGCTTTTGTCAAACGTAAATTTCTAATGAACTCCTCGTCTGTTATTGAAAAGGGGTTCAAAGTATCCCTTAATCCTTGTCTTTATATCCTTAGCCTGCGAATTTCTCTTTTCCTTTCTTCTCTTTCCAACAAGTGGATGGCTAGATATTGCCCATAGAAAGCTGCCATTGTCGGACAAATAAGAAACAGAAAATTTGAAATTTCTTTTATTCTATATCAAATGTCAACTAAAAAAAAAGCAAGTCTGTAAAACAATAACAGTAATGAACTTATAAGCATATCATAGCGATACCTATCGATAAATTATAGCGACCCTATTTTTAGTCTCGCTAAATATAGCGAGATATCGCTAAGTTATGATGTCAAAAAGAATCATGGCGGTATCGCTATGTTTGCAGAATACCTCGTAGCGATATCGCTATTGACGTCATAAAGTGGCCTTGACGGATAGCGATATCGCTATCCTCATGAGAATAGCCCCCCAGACATGGTTCAATAGATGACGGCATTATTCGCTGAGAATTCCCGCTGCAAGGAAGAAGGTACTAGCATTCATCATTATACAATGTTAACTGGTCTGGGTATAATCCAATCATATTGTTATTTTTAGCCCATGATTTTAAGGGTGTTATGCGATTACCAAATATTTTATAATGCTTTGAATAGATGACGCCAGGTAAAGGGCGATATTTTTAGGTTAACAGAATCGGCAGAAATCTCGCTATGTTGCGGCCTTGAAATCGATCAGCAAAAAACTAAAAAAGGCGACCCCGTACTGTCAACATTGTACACCTATTCTTACAATATTTATATTTTAACACCAGTAGGTAACTGTTACAGTAAATTTACCATACATATCTAATTGCAAATATCTACTTTTTTCAAGCTTATAGCAGAAACAATATAAATTAATCACAATGAACGTTTCGTTTGAACAGCTATAAAACATAGTATTAGCCTTGCTAATAGTTATTAGAGTTATGCAACCTACAGAAATCTTTAAATAGCGATTCTAAAAGATTCCGTGCGTTCAGGGAGTTACGGCGCCGCTAGCGCTGAGCTGTGCTAGGTCGAGCGGTGTCCTGAACGCGACTGCCGACTGCCGGCGCTGGAGCTAGCGGTCGCCATCTTGCCTAGCGAAAATAAATTTCGTTCGATGACCTAGCGGCGCTAGAAAGAAGTGGGGATAAGCGGTGAATATTCAAATGTGAATTTAAAAATTCAAACCCGCGGATTAATAAACACATTAATTTATTAATTGTAGTAGTAAATATCATTTTTACGGTTGATGTTGTACTTGTTGTTATATTTAATATTATGCGAAAGTTATAGGTAAATTTATCATATAAAATAGATATTGATAAGTACTATTATATTCTGTTTACATATAAAGTGAATATCTTTTTTCTACTTGAAATAGATCATTTATTTCTAACAAACAAACAACTGTTAGGGAATCCTAAGTAATATATGAAAATAAATTTGTCCCGACCCAGTGGCGGTAAAAGAAAGCGGTTAAAATTCAAATTTGAATCTTGTGAATAATACGATCAATAAAAACTTCAATTATGTTGCACAATAGATCTTAAATAGTGCCTAATAAGTCTTTTTGATATGTTTATATAGGTATTGAAATGTATTTTGAAATAGATATAACTAACAAGTAATGTCAAACAGCATAATTCCTTCTAATTTGGCACTAAATTTAATCAAAAATATTAAGAGCTGCTACTGAAACTAATGAGCTATATATACAATACTGTTTGTTTTTGGGCCTTATCTTCTTATTATATTTTCGTGTTCTAAAATACATTAGTATTGTATGCATAAGTATAGATAGCTACATAGTCTATTAGGTAAAGTAACTTAAGACTTTTACACAAGATCTACCATCAGATTCCAGTACGATAAATGTTGGAATAATATTGCTTCTTCAACCACAACATTAAAACAAACACACAATATGTTATCAGTTTATGTCATATTTATTTATCAATAGGATAGGCGATTTATTTATTTATTTATACACTTATTACAAAGTAGCATTCAAAAAATACATCAATTAATTAAAATTGAAATGAACAACTATTCACAGTGCCGATAAATATCTCAGCCAACACTGCTAATATAATAGTGTTAATCGTTACATCATCTTCAACTAAAACCTCAAAACATTCCAACGAATTTGCTAACATCAGATTTCAATAAGTTAAATATTGGAAGAATATTGTTTTTACAACTACAGTAATAAAATAAATACACAAAGTTATTTGTTCGTAATAAATTTATGTATCAGTTATAATTCTGTGGTTATACCTACTCTTACTGCAACATTAGCATTCAGAAAATTCATCAACTAATTAAAATTGAAATGAATACTGTTCACAGTGCCGATAAATATATCAATCAAAACTGCTGATATAATATTGATAATAGATTACGCCAACTTCATCGAAAACTCCATAATCCATATAATACACTGTAAAATGTAGTATTAAATATTTAGACACACTTTATTATACCCAGACAGCACCGGACATTCAATGGACGTCCATTCTATGTTCAAAATAGGTCCTGATGTCCATGGACCTGTTCTGGACATCCTAAGGATATCCAAGAATGATGTCCATTGAATGTTCAAGGATGGATGTCCATGGATTGTCCATTTTATGTCCAAAATAGGTCCTGATGTCCATGGACCTGTTCTGGACATCCTACAGGTGTCCAATAATGGATGTCCATGGAAGGTCCATTTTGAGTCCAAAATAAGGACCCGTTGTAATGAAATGATGCGTCATTCAACGAAAACGGCCAGTACGTTGCGAGAGTAGCGGCGCTGGCGCGTTAGCGGAAATAAAGAGTGCTAGGTTATTTAGCCTTGATGAAGTAAAGTGTGGTACAAACTAATTATTGTTTTATCTCTTCTGTATACAGTTTTCATTTATGTGCCTTGGGCATCCATAGAACGTCCATCATTGGACGTCCTCAACACATCCAAATCTGTGACAAATGGACATGCAATGGATGTTCATAGGATGGCCACAGGCTGCAATATGGACATTCTATGGACATACGCATGTCCAAGATTGGATATCCTTCGGACATTCATGGGACGTTCACGTGCTGTTTGGGTAGTAAATAATTTACCATCTCCTCGGTCAATTCTAAAATAAGGATTTTATATTGCTATCATATATTAATTACAAACCAAATACGTTCACTTTATTTTTAGTTTAGATTTTAAAAGTACGAAAAGTACGCATGTCCAAGCAACAATTTTAAAATGTACTACTGTGACCCGTTCAATGACTTCAGGCGCTGGCCACAAGCTCTAGCGGTATACGCTTCCACCGCCGTAACTCCCTGAACGCACGGATTGTCTATGATTGAATCGTTTTGGCAACCAACACAGCCAAAGTACGAACTAAAGACGACGATTCAATGCCCCTACAACTTCCCATCGACGGAACAGTGAGTGAAATTAAATCAGTTAATTAATTTCGACTATAGAAAGCTGTGGTTAGTAAAATAATACTACAACCAGTTACAAATTGAATATTATAAATAAAGTTATTAAATATTAATACTTTTCTACCTAGGTGTACCTATATTTTATTTGATACTTGGCTATTCTGTGTAGTAAGCAAGCATATTTGACAAGTTTGCATAGTTTGGATGACGATTGTATAATTATAACAAATGTCAAAGGGTGTATGAATGAGTAGTCCAAGATGTCAAATTGAAATCAATACGACTGCCTACAGTCATGCTATAAAAGTTTCCATATGCATTATACCTATACTTATTGATCTTCTTTTAAATACTATTTCTGTTCTACAATAACGTGAGTATTAATTTAATTGATTGTGGTTTACTTGGAGAGCTGGATATCGTAGGAAGCGACTTGATCAATTATTGTCTCTAACATAGAAGCAAACAACTGAGAAGAACGAAACAATTTTATTTTTCAACATAATTCCCAGAAACGAATTTTGTATATCGATATTTAAGTGCCAAGATTCCGTTAGAAAAATCCCTCTATCTTCTTCCATTATCCACTCATTTACTCATCAAGGAACTCAAGGACTCAACAAGGAAAATCTCCAAAAATTATCCGTGAAGAAATGTTGGCTGTATACGGGGATGATTGTCCTTCAAAGTCGACTATTTGCGAATGAGCAAAATTGTTTAAACATGGCCGAGAATCACTGAATGATGATCCCCGTCCAGGTCGGCCTGTAGATGTGATCACCGCCGATGTTATTGAAAAAAACAAGTGTTTGGTACTGGAGGATGCAAGATTAAAGAAGCGACAATTAGCAGCTTCATTAGGAGTTTCAGAAAGCACGGTTTTCAAAATTCTACACGAATACCTTGGAATAACAAAATTTAGTGCCAGATGGATTCCGCAAATGCTTTCGCCATTCCAAATGAGTGTGCGGATGGAGACGTGTGAACAGTTTTTGGCGCTTTGTGGAGACGAACCCGGTTTAATTATCAATCGACTGGTCACCGCAGATGAGACCTGGGTCCATCATTTTAACCCTGAGTCAAAACAAGAATCAATGCAGTGGCATGTTAAGGGTTCTAGCCCACCCAAGACGTTTAAAGTCACCCCTTCTGCAGGAAAAATAATGGCAACGATTTTTTGGGATTGTCAAGGAATACTAATGATTGATTATCTACGTAAGGGTAGTACGGTAACAGGAGAGTATTACGCAAGATTAATACATCGCCTAAGAGATTGTATTAAAGCGAAAAGGCGCGGAAAACTGACGCAATGTGTCCTCTTGCTTCACGATAATGCACCAGTCCACAAATTAAGATTTGTAAAAGCTGCCGTTGCCGAATGTGGCTTTACAGAAATAGACCATCCACCTTATAGTCCAGATCTCGCTCCGTGCGACTATTTTTTGTTTCCTTATCTCAAAAGAACTCTAAGAGGAACGAAATTTGTGGACGATTACGAACTTATAGCGGCTGTTGAAAGGTATTTTGCAGACAAACCAAAGGAATTTTTTATAATGGGTTAGAGATGTTATTGAAACGGTGTAATACTTGCATCCAAAAGCAAGGGGACTAGATTGAAAAATTAATTTTTATTGCTGTTCGAAACTTTTTTTTTCATGCCTAGTCCGGAAATATAAAAACGACCCCTCGTACGTATTTCGGCAACTAAGTTGCCGTCTTCAGTAGAAACCTGTAGAAAAATAGAAAAGAGTGTTAAACGTAGTGTTTTTGGCCTAAATGTAACCTTGGAAGATATGCATTTCACCAAATCACCAGTGAGATAACACTGGATTGGGTATTGGTCCATTGTCAGAATTCATTAACTTGCATCTATTTCTATGTATATAAATACTCTCTAATTATTTACAGTGTTAACTAAAAAAATATGTCGAGCAACACCTGATTTTTCGGGTCTGTTGTATGTGAAATGTGCAATGTGTTCTTTGTAACGAGTTAAAATTGAACTCGTAGTTTGCCTAACATAATTTTGATTACAATATTTGCAAGTTATTTCATAAATATCAGATTTTTGATCTACCTCAATTTTATCTTTAGCGTTCTCTAAGAGTGATTTTAATGAATTGCTTGATTTAAACGCAATTTGAAGTAATGATACGGCAAAGAAACAAACTTATTATTATCGAGTTTTTTGAGGTAGCAAACATGTAGTAACCTGACTTTATTTCTTAAATTTTTGGCTCCTAACAGGCTTAATTACTATTTCTGAACCGAAACCATTGTATTTTGCGGTCTTTTTAATTAAACTAAGTTATTTTTCATATCTATATTTTGTTAGCGGAAAACTTAATAACCGATTGGTAAGAAAATTAAAAAAAGTCATCTTTTGCTGAAAACTATGATTTGAATCCGCTGTTATAAACTTGTTGTCTTTTCGGATATGTTATTACTCTTTATAACCTAAACATCTAAAAATGGTAATTGATAATTGTTTTCCTTCTCTATTATGCTGCCATTCCATACTTTGCCTTTATCGCCAAATTCGTCTCAGCGGTAACTTGACGGATGTACTTTTGATCTGCCGTTAACATTTGTGGTACCCATCGTGCAGACACTTTTTTGACCCCATTTCATCGTGCCATATCTTTTCGACGCTTTCAACCAAAGAGATTGGAATATATAGAGAAAGCATGAGTGCAGTTTGTAGGCGGGGTAAGTGGTCACAACAACTGCAGGTGGGGTAAGGGGAATTGATAAACAGCCAAGCGATTATAGTCCTTATTAGTCCTTAAGAAAACCGACGGCGTGCTGTCACTGGTCGAAATGTCGTGCTCGTACTTGGTTCGTACCAAGTACGAGCACGACATTTCGACAAATGACAGCACGCCGTCGGATTTTCTTAAGGACTAATAAGGACTATAATCGCTTGGCTGTTTATCAATTCCCCTTACCCCACTTGCAGTTGTTGCGGCTAAACATTGCAACTTGATACTTCATCTTATATTCCAATCTTTTTGCTTTTAACTGAAACGCCACACGTCTCCGCTATATACCTAACGGCAATTGTTCTATCGTTTAATACCATATCATGAGCCAAATCAATATCGTCTTCGATAACCACATTTTTGGGGAGACCAACATCTGGTGCATGTTTACAGATGTCCCTTTCCAGTTTAAAATCACGCGACAATTTTTTATTGCCTACTTGATATGAAGGTGCAGACTCACACAATATCTTGGTGAACCAGTTTTGTTTGTTTTATTGGTGTTTCTTAGGAAAATAGATCTACAACGTGCTGTGTTGTAAATTGTAGAAATACTAGTAATTTCGATGTTATTATTTATATACAGTATACCGGGGGTATATTGGAGCATAAAGATATTTATTTAACAATACAACATCCAAAAGAACTGTTTAAAGTGGCCACCGTTTTGTTGAATGCAGCATACAGCACGACAAATTCCTGCTTCTTTAGCACATCGTATAGCATCATGATGATTCTTGATAGTTGTTGCGGTTTCCACGATGCGATTACTAAACTCTGATGAATCCCGATCTCCCGATCTAACGCCGTTAGATCGGTAGTTTAGTAATCACATCGTGGAAGTCTCAGCAACTATCAAGGATCATCTTGATGCTATACGAAGTGCCAAAGAAGAAAGAATTTGTCGTGCTGAATGCTGCATTCAATAAAACGGTGGCCACTTTAAACAGTTCTTTTGGATGTTGTATTGTTAAATAAATATCTTTATGCGCCAATATCTTACTAATAAATTAATTTGAGACATATGTTTATATGGACTTTTTTGATTATTTTATGTTGGAGGACAAGTACCTACAATAGTGCCGTGCAATTCCGAAACACCCGATATAGAGAGCTACATTGTCCATATAAAATAGATTTAAATAAACCTTCAAAAACAAAAAGGTCAAAAATGAATACAGGTAATAATTGAAAAGAATAAGCCTTTACTTACTAAAACTAATGTTTTGCAATTAATTATAACACAATTGATATACAGATTTTTACAATTTATTGCTACACACAATATACGATATACGACAATTGATTTGCTAACACAGTGACTTCATCACATATGTATGTATGTATGAAAATTGTACATACCTACGATATTGAGAAGATAAGAATTTTCAATACGTTCACAATTTGTTCTTGTTTCATACTTTCATAATCATTTCATAATCATTTACAAATTCTTACAACATATTTTAATCTTTAGAAACTATTCTATGCCCAAAAATTCCTGGATTAGATAGAAACGATGAGATACAACCAGCTATGATGTCATGCTGATTGTCGTCAGTGGAAAATGTTTTACAGAAACAGCATGTGTTTCTTTTAAGACCAAAGTAAAAAGACCAACTCATCCAATAATTAATACTAATTATCTTGTCTTTCTATCCTGTTCCAATGTATCCATTTTTGCATTCTGGATATAACACATACTTACACACGATCCCGGCGTCACTTTTTGTCGAAAATGACGCCGGGACAAAAGAAATAATGTATAACATCACGCAGTTATGGAATAGCACTATTCATATGGTGAACTGCAACAGTTGTTGTCGTCGAGAAACGGACAGCAAAAAAAGTCGATTTTACTGTTAAATTCATCTCTTCATCGGCGTAGGTAGAAGCGTGAGGGGTTTTTAAAATTCATTATATTTCGTAAGATAAATAAAGTACGGAGATTTTACTGGATTTGAACTACAAAATGAACAAATAATTATGTATTTTGTATTTTATAGATCATCACCAACTTGTTACCCAATTATAAAATAAAATACACTATTGCACTATTGAAATTTTCTATTTTTAAAGAGCTTTAATTTAATTTATATACTTAATTGGATAACGAGTGGGTGGTGATCTATAAAATACAAAATACGTTATTATTTGTTCATTTTTAGTTCAAGTCGAGTAAAGGAGTACATATTAACATTTACTAGCAATACTTTCTCAAGGTTCTCTTCTGTAAGATTTGTTCTCTTTGAATGAAGTACATCCTTGTAGATAGAAAACGTCTTTTCTACATCGCAACTGGTTATAGGTGCGTACTAGAAATTTATTTCAGCGTATTTAGCAGTTAGATTTTGTGTCATTGTCACCATATACAATTGCCGCAATGTTATTAAATCTGTATTTCTATTAAAAACCTAACTTTTGCCGACGGCCACATCTGAAGTCACTTGGAATACTTTTGAAATTATTAATAGCCACATCTAATGTGGTTAATCCATTTTTTAATTTGAGATTTTGATTTTCAAAATATGTGATTAGTATTGGCAAATTTCCAAAGTGTTCCTGAAGGAATAGCAACTGATTTTTTTTAATTTGAGATTTGTGTTAGTTCCTTGCACTCAGAAATACTTCGAGCATCATCATTTAAACATGTAACGTAATTTTGTAAACTATCGAAACTCTCTGCATAAAAACTAGTAGCTTCCAACCATGTTCCCCATTTAATTATTACTGGCGACGGAGGCAGTGACAAAGATGGAAGTTTTTCCCTGTATAGAGCTACTCTCAATGGTGCTTTTCTGAAAACTTTTTTAAAAGTCTATCAACTTCCGGATAGGTGTCTCTTATATATTCACAGATTCTATTATAAAAATCACGAAGTACGTAATTAACAGTCAAAACAATGAAAAAACGAAACTAACTCCCCGTACTTTATTTATCTTACGAAATATAAGGTAAATATAATGAATTTTAAAAACTCGTCACCCTTCTATCTACGCCGATGAAAAAAGGAATTTAAGAGTAAAATAGTCTTTCTTTGCTGGCGTTTTCGCGACAATAAGTTTCTATTTGCAGCTCACCATATGAATAGCGATATTCAGTAACTGCGTGATGTTTACATTATTTCTTTGCTCCGTCGTACTTTCAACCTGGTAGGTCCGGTCTATACTTATAACATTTACGTAGGTTACTTCGTATTTTTTCTGGTACTATTCTATAAGACATAAGTTTTTTTTTATATATATGTAATTAGATATAGACCTGTGATATTGCATGTTCAGATGTATCAAATATATATAACAGGAAACTCACTGTATAAATAAAAAAAATTACAATTCTTTGCAGAATAAGTTTATATTCAGTATGTATTCTAGATACCGAAACGATTTATGATAGAGTAATTGAACATATAGGTAGTAAATATGGAAAGACTTTCACTACTGACATAAGACTGAAAATAAGGGGTACCACTGAAAAAATGTCAGCTCTAATAGCCATTAAGGAAATGGATTTACCACTAACGCCTAAAGAATTTAACGACATTTACGAACCCATGACTTACAAAGGGTTGAAACGTCCGCCAATGATGCCAGGTACAATAATCGCATGTTTTTATTATTTTAGACACGATCATAAATTTCCAGGTGTTAGGAAACTGGTATTACACCTAAGAAAACATAACATACCAATCGCGATAGCCACGTCAAGTTCTGAAGAAAGTACACTTATTAAAACGAAAAGTTATCCGGATATCATGTCTGCATTTAGTCACATGGTATGTGCCAATTCTGACCCGGAAGTGAAGAATGGTAAACCCAGTCCTGATATATACTTAATTTGTGCATCTAGATTTTCAAATCCACCATTGCCAGAAAAGGTAAATTTTAAATTAATAATTTAATTTAAGATTCAGTAGAATAAATACGAGAGTTGATTACTTTTCATTTTCTCACTTGTAACCATGGATTGACAATCAGGGGTACATTACAGGACTGGACTTAAATGAATAATGTAATACAAAATTGGGCACAGTAAGGGAGAGTGGAGGAATCGTGCGCACTTAAGCGGACATCGTTAAGCACTGATAGCACTGTAGATAATTTAAGAGGGGTATTTATCAACTGCATCTGGGCAAATAGAAACTTATGCAACTTGTATTACTAGCGGTAGACGCAAGGGGGATGTGAGTAGGTAAAGCTAGACGATATTCGGCTTCGATCCAAGCGCTTCGATTTTATTCACAGATTCTGTCGCAATGTAGATCGGGAAAAGACGCTCCGTTCTGAAGGAAAAGAATTGGCGGTTCTAAACCGGTAATTTAATAGCCATAGTAATTAAATACGGCTACCTTCAAGTAGGCTAACAGACAATTTTTACTTTTAAACGTTTTTCAAACAATTATTAAAAATTACGTGAAACAGCTACAGTGGGTTGAAAATTTTAATGTATGGGTACATAAAATGAACCGTGAAATATTTCATATTGGTATTATGTACTTAGTTAAACTAAATCGACTTAACAAGTATCAAAATAAAATAAAATTGTAGACTAAAAATTACTTATGTCGTATTTTGATTTTTCATACGACTTGCATATCTACTTTTACTTTCTTATACGTAGTATAAGGAAGTATTGTGATGATGAAAATTTTCGACCTCGAGATTTTTGCAGATGTCCACGTTTTGAGGTCCCCTGATACCAAAAAAGTGGTTTTTAAAAAATGTCTGTGTGTCTGTGTGTCTGTGTGTCTGTGTGTGTGTGTGTGTGTCTGTGTGTGACCACGATAGCGGTCAAACCGCTGTAGATATCAATTCCAAATTTTGTATTTACGAATATAATCTCCCTCTTGAGAACTGATTAGATTTTGAGCAAAATCGGCAGACCGGAAGTAGTAGTTTACTTCAGTGAAAAAATCGAATTTTGCAAATATTTCGTCAATTACTAAGTTTAAACAAATTTATAAAGAATTCAAATGTACTCAAAATTAAATTTGAGAAAAATTGTTTTAATAAAGTTTTTCGAAATTCCTACCGGAAGTAGGTCTTTTACTCTTATCGAAAATCAGTTTTTTGCGAATATCTCGCAAGTCATGCTTTTAAGACAAGTACGTTACGAGTATAAAAGTATTTAAAACATAATTTTCAATATCTTTTATATAAAAAAAATTTCAAAATTCAGACCGGAAGTACCACTTTTACTCTTATCGAATAGCGATTTTTTGCAAATATGTCGTAAGTTATGCATTCTATGTATATTTATGAACAGTACAAGAGTATTTAGAGTTGGATTTGGAATATTTTTTGTATAAATGAAATTTCAAAATTCGGACCGGAAGTAACACTTTCATACGTATAAGAAAGTCGTGTGGTGGCCACACCTCATTTTTTACTTTCTTATACGTAGTATAAGGAAGTATTGTGATGATGAAAATTTTCGACCTCGAGATTTTTGCAGATGTCCACGTTTTGAGGTCCCCTGATACCAAAAAAGTGGTTTTTAAAAAAATGTCTGTGTGTGTGTGTGTGTGTCTGTCTGTCTGTCTGTCTGTGTGTCTGTCTGTGACCACGATAGCGGTCAAACCGCTGTAGATATCAATTCCAACTTTTGTATTTACGAATATAATCTCCCTCTTGAGAACTGATTAGATTTTGAGCAAAATCGCCAGACCGGAAGTAGTAGTTTACTTCAGTGAAAAAATCGAATTTTGCAAATATTTAGTCAATTACTAAGTTTAAACAAATTTATAAAGGATTCAAATGTACTCAAAATTAAATTTGAGAAAAATTGTAATAATAAAGTTTTTCGAAATTCCTACCGGAAGTAGGTCTTTTACTCTTATCGAAAATCAGTTTTTTGCGAATATCTCGCAAGTCATGCTTTCTAGGCAGGTACATTACGAGTATAAAAGTATTTAGAATGTACTTTTAAATATCTTTTGTATAAAAAAAATTTCAAAATTCAGACCGGAAGCACCACTTTTACTCTTATCGAATAGCGATTTTTTGCAAATATGTCGTAAATTATGCATTCTATATATATTTATGAAGAGTACAAAAGTATTTAGAGTTAGATTTGGAATATTTTTTGTATAAATGAAATTTCAAAATTCGGACCGGAAGTAACACTTTCATACGTATAAGAAAGTCGTGTGGTGGCCACACCTCATTTTTTACTTTCTTATACGTAGTATAAGGAAGTATTGTGATGATGAAAATTTTCGACCTCGAGATTTTTGCAGATGTCCACGTTTTGAGGTCCCCTGATACCAAAAAAGTGGTTTTTAAAAAATGTCTGTGTGTGTGTCTGTCTGTCTGTCTGTCTGACTGTCTGTGTGTCTGTGTGTGACCACGATAGCGGTCAAACCGCTGGAGATATCAATTCCAAATTTTGTATTTACGTGTATAATCTCCCTCTTGAGATCTGATTAGTTTTTTAGTAAAATCGGTAGACCGGAAGTAGCAGTTTACTTCAGTGAAAAAATCGAATTTTGCCAATATTTCGTCAATTACTAAGTTTATACAAATTTATAAAGAATTCATATGTACTTAAAATTAAAATTGAGAACAATTTTATTTAAAAAGTTTTTGGAAATTCCTACCGGAAGTAGGTCTTTTACTCTTATCGAAAATCGGTTTTTTGCGAATATTTCGCAAGTCAAGCTTTTTAGACAGGTACGTTACGTGTATAAAAGTATTTAAAACGTAGTTTTCAATATCTTTTGTATAAAAAAGATTTCAAAATTCGGACCGGAAGTAACACTTTTACTCTTACCGAATAGCGATTTTTGGCAAATATGTCGTAAATTATGCATTCTATATATATTTATTAAGAGTACAAAAGTATTTAGAATTATATTTGCAATATTTTTTGTATACATGAAATTTCAAAATTCGGACCGGAAGTAGCACTTTTACTCTTAGCGAGTAGCACTTTTTTTCGAATATCTTGCAAAGTATGCATTCTATAGCGATTTATTAAGAGAATAAAAGTACTTAGAATAGGATTTTGAATAAGTTTTGTATAAAAGAATTCTTAAGATTGTATAGTTTGAAACGCTCATACGTATAAGAAAGTCGTGTGGTGGCCACACCTCATTTTTTTATAATAATTTAATTTCCGCTTGCCCATTTGTTATATACACTCCAATATTATAGGTACTGCATTTCTTTCTAATTGCAAAAACTGTCTGTCGTTCGGATTCAAGTCTGCAATAGCCGAACGATTCCGATAGATTTGAGTCTTTGCTACGGCCGGTAGAGATACCGTAATGTGGGGATAGACGATGGGATCGCTTCGAAAAACACTTGGGTGAAATGTGTGTGACAATGTTTACTATTTTCAATTTTTTATCTTCAAATATAATTACATAAATTTGTGTACCAACCTTAGTTAGTAGACATTAATCAAATGTATGCATTTTTGTGGGTATTTCTAAAACACATCACTTTTTTAAGAAAATAAATTAATACAAAACCTGGCCTTGACATTATAAATTTATGCATTTTGTATCGCTAACCCATATTTGAGATTCTAAAATTATAAAATAAATTTAAAAAACATAAAACGGCGATGCCTTGCGGAGCCATAGTTTTCGATAGGCAAACGCTCCTCTTAAATGTAAATATCGTAATGGGAAATTATTTAGTTTACTCTCAGCATATGAATCAGTTTTAGGAGAAAAAAGTATTTAAAGCACAATATTGCTGAAAGTACAAAAGTGTTTTTGCGCACCATTCCCCACCCTTGCGGGTAATTATGCGCACGTGTTGGGGAATGGTGCGTATTAAAATTATTAAGTATTAGATAACATTCCCGTATTGAAGTTGTGAAATATAAAAAAACATTATAATAACTCCTAATTTGAGCATAGGTCACATTTATAATTTTTGCGACATCTGAACCAGTGCACTCCGCATGATTCCAAGTTGAGCAAAGGACACATCTGTACCATAATTCTTGTTGTTTGCAAAATTCTCCGCAAATACCACAAATTTCGTTCGGGTTCGCTGGCTGATTCAAAGGTGGCAGTATGAAGCTCAACTCGACATCATCTTCTGATGCATCAGATGATTCAGGCGCTGGCGGTAAGAATTTCCGATTTTTGTTTGTTCCTAGATTTTCTTTTTGTTGCCTGGTTAACGTTTGTTTTTGATATTGGGGCCATAGCAAAGAAAAAAATATCGTTAGACGTAGATGGCCGAGGGCTCGGATCTCTCGGATGCTATAAATTTGGGTAATTATCTAGTAGAGTGGCTGCACTATCTTGGCTGGATGACGATTCAACTTCAGGTGTTGCTTCCTCTGTAAGTTCTCCTACATGGTGGCTAGGTTCAAAATCAGCATCGGTAAATTTGTCGGGATTCAGTAGAGATATTCTAGTCGCCCGAAACCCTGACACGGGGTTTTTCCATCGCAGCCACTCTCATAAAGGCTTTGTTTAAAAGTTCGGCTACATCGTATTCCGTTATTTTTTGATGACTGATACTTGACAAGTAAAGATCATATTCCCTGAATAGTGCACATTTCAGAGGACTACAAAGTGTCACGTCCAAAGGCTGAAGGTGATGATCAGATGTGTGTGGAGGAAGCGGGACCATGTGGTTGTTATTTACTTTGCAGAAATTATAAGCTGCAATTGGCATGTGCCTGGAATAGCCATCCAGTACCAGAAGGACAGGACCAGTACAGTAGGCTTAGCATGCCTTTGAATGTAGCCCAGCCAATGAAGAAAAAGTTCGGAATTGATCCAACCGTTCTTAGAACATTTGTATAACGCCCCAATTGGTCCATTTTTCTCGAGAGTTTTGTGTATCCTTTTCCTAGGATATATCATCATGGGAGGGATGTAGTTCCCAGCCGTATTCATACAAAATACAGTTATTGTCCTTCCTCTTTCACCGGAAAATGCAGCTCCTACTTTTTTCGATCCCTTACGACCATACACTCTAGGACACTTATTCTGCACCGTGGTGATGCCGGTCTCATTCATGTTATAAACACTCTTGGGTTCAAACTTAAACCTTTCCACGAACGTTTCAAGGTTTGGAAAAAATAATTTTGTTGAGTCCTTATTAAAAGATGCAATCCTATTCAAACTGGTTCCTTCAGGCTGCTGTAGCTTTATATCAAGTGATCTCCTTAAAAATCCATACAGTCAGTCCTTTCCAGGTAATCCCTTTTCCTTGTTGAATTTATGGACAATGTTATGTGGCTCAGCATACCAAAAAGTTAGTCGTATAAGACACCTGAGTGTTAGTTCACAAAATAGCTTTGCTAGCGTTAAAATTTACTCTCTTAACTATTCTCAAAACATGTTATAGCTGCGTGTATTTGTACCGGGTCGGTTACTGTTTTTTTGTAGTTGATTATACAAAATATCAGCATGTGGCAATATGCGATGAAAGACTATTAACCAAAACACAAACTTTGAATCCCGCAACATACGACAAATGGCAGTTGCTTGTTTAATCCATACATTCTATCAACGATTCACGATGTTCATACACCGTACTTACAGTTCTGCTTTTAAAATTCTATCGAATGGCAGAGGAACGAGGAACTCTTCGACCGACTATCTCATCTAAAATTTTTACTCTTTGCGGCGAGTGAGAAAAAAAAATTGCGATGTCACTTACATTAGAAAAAGAATACTCGCACTTCTTGATTCTGAATGGTTGCTTGAGACAAAATCAAGTTGAGTTCATGGGCGTAACAGTGAACATAAAACGCATACTTATAATCATTTTTAATAAGAGTTTGCACACTTGAATGACATCCATTCATTACACCTGCGCCATCATAACTATGTGAAATTCATTTTTCCGGTTTATCTATCACATGTTTGAAAATAATTCTTATACATTCTGATAAATTGACCGCATTATGATCAGAAGGATTAGTAAAACACCAAAATCTTTCAACTGGTGTACCATCTGCTAGAATATATCTAAATACCACAGTCATTTGATATTGATTTGCCATATCTGTAGTTTCATCAGCTATAACGGCGACATATTTAGCTTTCAAAATCTCGTTTTTAATACGATCTTGAGCAACTGCCAACACGCAATCCAACAGCTCATTTTGAATAATTTTTGAAGTAGCTTTAAAAACAACAGAATTTTCAAAATCATCTTTTAGTGCTATGTCTAATTCCGAACTGAAATTTATTAGACCTCTGAAAATTCCGGGATTAGAGGAATCTTTCGTTTCACCGTGGCCTCGAAGTGCCAGCTCAAAAGCCCCGCAAAACTTTATGCAATCAATAATTTTTGAAAGAACATATCTATTTTTTGTTACTTGTTCATTTTGTTGTTGAATATTTCGTCTGTAAGTACTGTCGAGTTGTTGTAGTATATCTACTTTTCCCAGCAGCTTCATCTCGCATTGAGCATTAATGTGAGCTTGGGCATTCTCATGCTTTTCTATTTTTTGGGCCAAATAAGTCAGATCCGACACTCCAGTTTTTGACCAAGACGGTTCTGAGCACCGCGACAAAATAACAAGCAAGGGAAGCAAAACAAACTGTTACTAACACTGCACCCACAAATCCAATCATTTTTTTCTTACATGTCCTTCTCAAATTTTCTTGTAAAGTCTGTAGATTTGCCTTTTGTAGTTTGCGTCAAATTCAGTTCTGGTTTCGGTTTCCCCACATTTTTAATTTGAATTTTTTGTTCATAACTAAACGAATTAAAATTTCCTTTCAAATATTGCACAGTAAAACTGTTTGCATGCATAATTCTTATTTACATATAATATAGTTTTTCCGTAAAACAAGATATCTGAACGTCGATGTCGATCGTACCAACAAAACTTTAACCGCAACGAATCGAGCACAGACAGGAGCACACTAAATTTGTGCGCCAGCTCATATGGAATCTGCCGTATCCCTCTCTACCTCCGCTACGTCCTTTATGCCGCTAGACACCTACAAAATCAACGTAGTCCCGCCTACTCGGCGCACTTGCTTCGTCAAGTTTGTAATCGAGGGGGGTTCACATGCTCATGTGCTCCTATACAGAAACCGCCACTGTTCACATATGTGAACAGTGGTCTGATTTTAGCGAATTTATCAGAGTGATCCAGGAAGTTGTTATCTTGACAATGAATATTGAACAAGATGAACTCAAATTTATTTCTTGTTATTGTTTCAGAAACTAGATCATTGTTGAAATCTTTCGGACGTTCCCAATATATTCTTCTTTTGGGGGGTGGAATAAATACACAAAGGAGAAACACTCCAATGAAAGATTTCATGTCAGTAATATTCCCTGTTCTTCTCTGTTGGTTTTTCTAAAAGTTTATCGTGAAAAATGGAACAGAAAAGAGAAGTAGGGTCTGTTCAGGCTCAAAAACATCTTGAGGTTCATGGGCAAATCCTCCTTCACCTAATGATTTTTTTTTCTTTTTTTGCATTATTCACATAGACAGGCAAGGCTACCAAAAATACATACCTTTTGAAGGTGATGCCGTGTTTAACCATATTTGAAGAAACAAATGACTCACAATACAACGAAGTAAGCTAAATAAAACGCCAATGAGCTTTCTGGCTTTCTGCTACGATGTATTGACACAAAGTGACTGAATGAGCAGAATAAACGGTAGTTTGAAGAATGCGACGCGGTAATTTCAGACAAGTTTGGAGGTGTGCCTACTACATACACGGTGGCCAGAAAAATGCGGACAAACGCCAGGTAGAACGATTCTTTGTTCAATTCTGAGGCGATAATCTTAATCCAAAAAAGTTATACGGTCCTTCCTTACGGCATACGAGACCATCAAACATTAAGTTGTACGGCTAAAATTTAGCAAAATTCGTCAAATTTATCTATGTAAAATCATTGTGGTGAAATTTAGAAATGGAATTATCTCAAATGCATTGATGTAACTAATCGATTAATACCAATGGTTTACAAAAAAAAAAAAAAAAAAAAAAAAGCACTGTACTACTTTTTTCAATTAAGATTGTCAACTCAGAATTAAACAAAGATTTGGCCTGCGTGGCGTTTGTCCGCATTTTTCTGGCCACCGTGTATAAATCACTGGGCATATCTGAGTGAGCATATTGCAATTTGCAATCAACATTTTATTGAGGTTATGTCAAACTACGTATTTTGACCATTTATAAATAAATTCAAATGAATGCTAAAAGTCTTTTTCACTAATTTAATTTAACTGATTCGTACTATCTGGTGCACTTAAAATTCAACTTGAGAATTGCAAAGAAAATTGGACAGACAGTACTTACCTATATCCTGATTTTTTCGCAATTACATTGAAGTGATCTGCAGAGAATTCTGCATTATTTCATGAATCGTTTGATATAGGGGCTGATTCAATAATTTCCACGCATAAGATACAAGCTAATGCATGAGTATATATGATGATTGAATCAATTTTCAACAATAATAAGCATAGTTACAAAATTAATATTTTGTGTAAGCTAATCTATAAGTACAATCATCCATAGGCCAATAGACTAAACATCAAAAATTTTTAATTTATTAAGACAATAATATGTCAGCTGTTCATAGAAATAAAAATGATAAAATTACATTTGATTGTAGTGCCTAGTTCTTGAAGATTCTCCAAATGGCGTCCTGGGAGCTATAAGAGCTGGAATGCAAGTTGTAATGGTGCCAGCAGAGGATGTCACTGAAGAACTCAAAAGACCTGCAACCATGATTCTGAACAGTTTAGAAGATTTTAAACCAGAATTATTTGGTTTACCATCATATGATAGTTAATATTTTACCGATGCAATGAGATACAGCATAGCTTAAATGTAATATTTCTTTTTATCAAAAAAAAGAACTATATATTATTTCATATATTTCGGAGTCTAATAAAATATAAATTTCGATTTTTAAATTTAAATTATTTTTTTCTTTAACATCAGTGACAGTTGAAACTAGAATGAAGGATATTTAATATTAAAAAATGGATTTTATGTCTTGATTGAAATAGGTGGTCTATACGACTAAATATACACATATGTACATGGCAGGCACGTAGTAAGTACGTCATTCATGTACGGCATAGGTTCCCAAAGTGGGCGATAACGCCCCCTTGTGGGCGCTGCAGGTCTAAAGGGGGGCGGTAAGAGACCCAGAAAAAAAATGGGGGCGTTGTGTAAAGGCTTGAAGTTATAGTGGTTTTTGAGTAGGTGAAAAAATGGGGGCGCTAAAAAATAATTTATTCTCAAAGTGGGCAGTAGGCAAAATAAGTTTGGGAACCACTGAATGTACGGCGTGTGGATTGTGAGATATATCCTAACTGAAAATACAAACGCAGTTCCTATTGACTTGCTAGCAAAAATAGCGTTATCAAAAGAAAGAGATAATTACGGTAAACATATACGTAAAATGAAGTATTATACAATTTTATAAAATCATAAAATCACTGCTTCGAAAATCTAGCCGAATAATATTCTACTTTTTTGTAGCCAGGGAATTAGAAGATATCCTACTTCTATGCTGGTTAGTGCTGCCGGAGCCACACGTCTGCCTAGTCGAGGCGCGCACCGAAATGGTACCAGTGCTGCCGCCACTAGCTCTAAAAACGTACTGAATTTACAAAAAACGTACTGAATCGAGAAAAAATTATGGATGACCTTTTTTTTACTCTCAAGGGACAATAAAATACATCACTAACATAATATGTAATGACTTTATTCAACTTTCATAAAATCATAAAATAATGTGTGTATTTCGTTACTAACTTTGACATTATGCCTTCGCCTTCTCACACGTTCGATGTTACAATAATGAAAATTCATGAAGTTGTTTTGACAAAAGGTGACACTCATTTGACAAATGCGAATGTCTTTTGATTAATAGCTAGTGAAACACAAAGGACGACAAATCGCGAAAGGTAACCGAAAAACCATGTAAAATGTTATGAATTATTTTTTATCAAAATTAATATACTCTTCACTAGATTCCCATTGATGGCATCCGATATTGCCAATCAGTTGCTTGGCAAATAATAAATTTTTGACCGTATCTATATTTAAACTATTTCTATACTCATTTTTTGTAATTGTTGTTAGTATTATATTATTATTATTACATGGATTTAATTTTGTACTGAAACTTTCAAGTTTGTACTGAAATTAGCCCTTTTTGTAAAATGGCGTACTGACGTACTGGATTTGTAAATAGTGTACTGAATTCGGTACAATTGTACTGAAACGGCAGCACTGAATGGTACGTACATGGCATGGAAGTGGCGTGGTGTAGTCGCATCTTGGCAATCAACAGTTGTTTATAGAGCAAAATAGACGAGCGTCAACGAGCAGTCAAGATTGGCAGCTGCAGCCAACTTGCTGCCCAACCCGCCGCGCAGTCCAAGTGCAGTCGAAAAGAGAACGTACATATACACGAACTGCAAATTGCAGTCGCCACTCATTGGGCGGTTTTGTCAGATTTCGGTCAGTTCACTCTTGATTCTTGAATATTGTGTGAGTAAATTAAATTAAATGGAAGGCGACTTTGACACTGATGTTTTCATTGATGATATAAAAAATAAGGAATGTCTTTGGAACTATATTGTTGAGACATATAGTGACAAAATTGAAAAGAATAAGGCCTGGGCTGAAATCTTCGACTTCTTCCACGTCATTTTTACGTAGTAAAAGAACAAGCAATAGTGCTTCCCCTTCAAAGTCCATCACTACATTACACCATTTCGTTTCGAACATGCAGTCCCATACGGCAGCACAATGCAGTCCGCAAGTCCGTATCGACTGCAGATGGAGTCGATACGGACTGCTCCGAGTCTGTACAGTATCATACACCCTACTAACTTATTGCCATCCATTACTCAACTATTCAACGTGTGTCGGCGTCGCCTACGTGTCGTCTAGAGGTCGGTTAACCAACAGCTGGGTAAGTGTGAAACAATCCTTATCCGCATATGCGCATGAAAAATACCTGCTTTTACCCGACATTTCAAATAGCAAGCGCCAAATTTAAAAGTGGTCTAAAATAATTCGATTATAAGATCTTTACTTATAGATATATTTTAATAAAATCTACAAAATAGGACTAGTGAATACAGTAAATACCAGACCCTTAGTACCTTAATAACTATTTTGGCCAAATTTTTGCATTAATCATTTCCCAATTTGGTTCAATTTTAAACAACGCGTCCAAAATCTTTAATGCCTCTTTTTGTCGCCATTAAAGACGTTAGCGTTGCGGTGCCTAACGCATTTCTGTGGTCTGTCTTGATATTTTTCAAATCACTGAAAATTCTTTTAACAAATGCGTTTGAAAAAGGCAGAATAAAAAGTAAGGAAAACACTACTTTCATACTGAGGAAAAGAAGAACATCTGCAGCATTTTTCGATTCAAATACGATTTTCCAATAAACTTCACAACTTATTAGTTCACAATCTAAAACATACTCCATATGATTTAAAAGAGCATAATGCTTCCATTCCTTGTGCAAAATTTGAAGTTCTGTAAATTCTTTATTTATTGGAAATCTTTGTACAATTTTTTGAAGAGATTTTATTTTATAGAATTTGGTTCAAAGATTCTTAAAATGTTAAAAATTGAACCAGAAAAATCAAATCGCGTTTTGATGTCAGAGACAAGTTCTACATAAAAATTAAGACAAGTTTTGAGATATTGGTCAATTTCAGTTCGCCTAATTTTTCAACATTTCTAAAGATTCAGTGGCAAATATATCTAAATAAACTTTGCAAAGTGGCACAAACAAGTGAATATTTGTGTTGTCAACAGCGAAAACATTTTTCTCTTGCAAGTCACTGAAATTGATAAAATTGCTGCATAAGTGCATTCACAATCTTTCTGTAGCGTTTAGATTTGATAGACAATAAAAATACATACAGTAGAACGTCGTTTATCCGCATTAATTGGGACCAAGGGTTGTGCGGATAACGATTTTTGCGGATAATTGAACATGCGTTTAATTTAATGCAGAAAAACACGTACAGTACAAACAGTATGTATTTTATTTTTGACAATTACAGTGTCACAAAGTAGTCTGAAATTTGTTTTTGGACGAGATAACCACGTCTTTTTTTTGCCGCCAAATCTCTCATCCTCTTTAATAAAAGAAGTTGTGTCGGGCAACTTTCCGCCTGTTTTTCATACCACAATAGTGCAGTTTCTAATGCAGTGAAGGCTTCTTGGTGCCTTGGTCCTCTTTCTTCTTCATGATCTGAGTGTTCATCTTCTTCAGCCTTATTCTCTTCTTACACTACGGCTATCATTTCATCATCACTCAAAACTTGAAAACCAGCATCATCCTCACTCTCCAACCAAATCCGTGCGTCTTCTCTATCACAATCAGAAAATCCAGGAATTGCGGGGAATAACTCATCCATCACTTCGTTCAGGTCCTGCTCAAAAGTATCGCGTTCGTTCTCAGAACCTTCTTCTCTTCTTGCCAACAACTTATTCCACGCGCTTCGCAGATTTTCCTTCGTCAAAGAGGTCCAAGCATCCGCTATCATATAGCAACAGTCCTTGAGGTTGAGTTTCTTTGCATAAGAAATCACACTTTCTTCATCATCTACAGACTGTAGTAAACGACGCAACATGTCTTTTCTGTAAATTCTCTTGACCTTCACTATTACTCCTTGATCCATTGGCTGAATCAGAGCTGTAACATTTGGAGGCAAGTATCTCACTTCAAAATTCTCGTTAATGGCATTCAATAGCTTGGATGGGACGGCGCGTTATCAAGTAAGAGGATTACTTTTCCGGGTTTTCCCTCCTTTGCTTTAAATTTCGTCACTTCTGGAATAAAATCATTTTTGTACCAGTCATAAAACACATCAGTGTTCATCCAAGCACTTGCTTGAGACTTGTAACGTACAGGAAGGTTCTTTACATTTTTAAAACATCGTGGATTCTTAGATTTACCAATCATTAAAAGAGGCAGTCTATGAGTACCGCTCGCATTTGCACACACCATAACTGTCACACGTTCTTTACTTACTTTAAAACCAGGAGCGGATTTTTCCCGCTGTGATACGAGTGACTTGCGAGGTAAGGATCTCCAATTTAAACCTGTCTCGTCCGCATTATAGACGTCATCAAGGGATAAATTTTCTTTTTCCAGATAAGCCAAAAAATTGATTTTGAAATTTTCAGCGGCTCCCGAATCACGCGATAAACGTTCACCTTGAACCTACAACTCACGAATACCATGGCGTGCTTTAAAATTCTTCAGCCATCCCGTACTTGCTTTAAAATCGCGAGAACCACCCAGTTTTTCATTCATTAACAACGCTTGCTCGCATAGCAATGGTCCAGAAATAGGATCTCCCTTATTCCTTTTATGCACAAACCACAGAAACACAGCTTCCTCTAGCTTTTCATTCTGTGCCGTTCTCATAGTTTTTCGTCTTTTAGACCCTTCTTCGCTATCTAACTTCGATGCATAATTCAAAATTTCTTCTTTTCGGGCTTTAATATCATATACCTTTCTTTTTCCGATCTTATAACATGCTACTAAGGCGTCGACACTCTCACCTTTATCGAGTCTTCTGATAATCTCTACCTTTTTCTCGATCGATACAACTTTCCGATTTCGTTTACCTTGATCACCACTCGTCGAAGCCATGCTTACTAATGTACGAAATCACAGTTTGACTGTACAGAAAAACTACACACCAATCATAAAATTTAATATCATGCAGTCTTCATACACATTCACTCAGTATTCTACTGTGAAAAAGATATGTACTGTACGTAGGTACTGTACGTATACGCTACTATCTCGACGTAACAACTGAACAACTTATGACTTGCAGCGAGGAAACTCACTCTACGCACGATGACGCTTGGTGGTGGGAGTAGTGTTTTTTGTTTTGAGGTGTGCGGATAATTGACGTTGCGGATGATTGACGTGCGGATAAACGACGTTCTACTGTATTGATATCTCATGTTGACCAAATTGAGTTAAGAAAATTCAACTTTAATTGTTTTATGTGAAAATAGCCGATTTTACCCGTTTCACAGTTTTGCCCGACAGCCTGATTAAAATACCCGCGTTTCGGGTAAAATACCGCAATTGGCAGCACCGATGCCGGTTCCCTATCAAGTTATTGTGAATACCTTGATTGAATAAAAATTGACAACAACTTTCTAAGCCGACTTGATCAATTTTTAAAAACAAAAATCTGTTAGTTTAGAACATATATACAGGCTGATTCATTTTCGGCCCTCACCATGAGGATCTCGCTTATTATTGGATATAGAGTATAGGTTTTAATGTGGCGAAATTGTTAAATTTTTGTTTATTATCAATCCGTAAAGTAAATGGACCTGGGACAAATGAAAATCGCGAAAACCCCATTTTGTTCTTTTACCTGTAGCACCTACACATTTGGCCTTGTAGAGAAAAAATAAAAACACATTCTTATGGCCACCTTTAAAGCTCTATCCAATAGTGTGCTCGAAATTTTTATATGATGTTTCGATTCTTTCTGGCCATCATCAACGGTTAAATTATCAAGATAATTTAATTCATGTGTAAAAAACCCATAAGTCGGGAGTGTTTTGTCACTTTGACAGCGATAAAATTTTACATTAACTTTTATATCGGCAAAAAAGTTGTTTACCTTTTGTTTCCCCGACAACGCTTTGTGTTTTCTCGTTATGTCATAAAATCAACGAACTCATTGTCAAAATGAAATGTCAAAGTCGACGCAACCGTAAGCTTTGCGTACTGTCTTTGGTTGACCCAACATCAATTTGTTTACTTTACCTTCATAGTGTTCGTTGTGAAGTGTTATGACATAAAATCTGCTAACTCATTGTAAGTACTTAATAATCTTCACAAAGTGTATAAGAACTGTGTTTTTAATAACTGTATTTTCAAATAATATAGTTACTATGCAATAATTGTTTATGTACACATTTAGTAAATTATCTTACCGAATTACATTCGAGCTTCCTTTTTATTTCCGAATAAATTTTTCATTTTCAAACTCAAATTTAGTTGCTAGATGATAACTGAACTCAACAAATTGCCTTTTCGATAAAACGTTTTATCAGGTAATTTGTTTCGTACAGTTGCCTAGCAACAAATTTTTTTGTTAAAAACTGAAAATTTATTCGGAAAAAAGAAAGCTCTCGTGTAATTACAAGTGATAAAAATGTTACACTGGAGTTTGCCTTTAATCACGTGATCATACACTAAATTCAACACTGTCAGTTTTTTAGACTCATAGCTAATTTTATATTTTTTGAAATTCATAAAGAAAAGATAATAATTAGGAAGTGGCGGCTTATTATTCTTATTTCTAATAAGAAAATATTTGAGTGATCTTTAAGAAACACGACCTATATCGTCAATTCAAATAAAGAAATATTTAATACTACCTATTTACCTACCTACTAGTTTTGCAATAAATATAATTTAAAAGAAATTAATATTGTATGAGAACATTTTATAAAAGACACATATAAAATGTACAATTTATTGCTGTTGCATTTTGCAAACAATTACAAAATTCATACACATTTAGCAAAACAGTACGTGTTTGTCGATAAATTAAACAGCATGTAATATAGAGATTTATATGAAAAAGTATCACAGAAATGGATCTTTCTATAACTGGACTAATGGTTAATGAATTTGTGAACGCGCTTTAGTCGAAAGAACCACGTGTTCGAAGCATGCGGTAAATCGAATATAAGATCCAATCCGATGACAGATATGAGATTACCGAACATGCGCTAGGCTGCGTTCATAAACGTCACGCTGCGTGCACTCTATACTCCATTCAGTCTAAGAATAAAGTAGATGGCGCTACAATATGAGCACAGTTACAGTGACTAGATAAGAAACAGTGGTGACAATAGGGTGTTCACTTTCCTATTGGTTGACTGAGTCACGTGGTAGCGGCAGCCATTAAGAGGCAAAGTTGTCTTGTTTACATTGAGAAGTAATAGGTGTGTTCATAGTGCAAAACCTACGTTTTCAATAGATATTTTATTGTTTTGGTGGAAATTGTTCATTTGTAATCAGAGTGCTCGCACGTGTGAGTGTTATATGACCTATATTCAGGCATTTAAATACAAATAATATTGATTTGGTTGCTTTAGCAGTGGACTAGCTATGCCTGGGTGTGCTGCTGTAGGTTGCAACAATTCAGCCAAGAAAGGATATTTAATGAAACGATTTCCTAAAAATCCAGTAAGGAGAAAGGAATGGCTCATTAAAATGAAAAGGGACAAGTGGACAGTAACAGATTATTCATGTTTATGTGAGGTAAGAATGAGAAAATGCAGTGAATTTCAGTAGGTTACAGTGACGTTATTGTTAACAATTAATTGAAGGGGTCCTGTTCAGGGGTTGGAAAATGGCATCAGTATATTTTATGACAGATATGCTGTCTCAAAAACATGTTTTATTATGACTTCATCATGAGATTTGAAAAATACATTGCTTTTATATGATAGTTATCATTGTTATCTAGTTATGCTAGGACTCCAAAGAGCTTATTCTGAACAATGATGCTTCTTAGTAGAAATAAAGAATTTACTATATTACTTATATATTTTTTAGGTCCATTTTGCTCCTGAAATGTGGGAACGAACACGGGTTGATGGTACACGAAAATTGAAAGTAAACAGTGTGCCCACAATTTTCTCTTTTAAACCACCTGAGATACCGAAACGAAAAGCCCCAAGGAAAAGGACATTTTCAACTTCTGAAGTTTATAACATGACACCTGAAACATTGGGTAAGTTTCCTAATAAAAAATAATTCTTTGTCGAGTTCAATATGTAAATTATATATATATATTTACTTATGTATTCTTCTAGATGGGGTACCACCTGAACCTCTGCAAATTGTTTCTCACCATGAAGAAAAAGCTGGACCTTCCGTTTCCATGTTGGAAATACAAGCTCACTTGCTAGATACGAAAGAATATAAATTTGTGCTAACAAGTAGATTTTCCCAAGACTGTTTAGAAAATTTATTTAGTGTTTTGAGAAGTAAACAGGTAATTCCGAATGCCCTTCAGGTTAAAAATAATTTAAAATTAATCTGTGTGTCACAGTACCTAAAAAATTGTGATAATAGCAGCTATGAAGAAGATGAAAGACAATTTCTGTCTGGGTTTTTAGATGTGCTTGGTCAGACAAAGCCTCAGTATGATGAGGTAATAATTCCGACTGAAATAAATGATTCTCCAATAAATTTAAATTTTAGTGAATTAAATTCTTTGTATAGTATTTGTGGATACATTATGCAGAGCATAATGAAAACGAGCAAAACGTGTAAAGGTTGTATAGATGCTGCAGGTTCAAAAACACCATTAACTAAACGGTTCACTAGATTTACAACTATAAAACGCTTTAAAGAGAATACCCTTTTTTTTGTGACAGAAGAGTTGTTTTATTTTTTTGTAGAAATGGAATATATTTTCCGCAAATATATATCAATAGTTTCTTCTCAAAATATTAAAGTAACAGATTTTTTTTTTAATCAAATTGCTTGTATAGACTTTCCATATATTCCCAATTGTCACCAGCTTAGAACTAAAATTGTCAAACGATACATTGTATACAGGCTAAAGATTTATTCTAAAATTGTATTTAAAAAGAGTAGCAAACAATATGCAAGCAAATCTGTTGCTTCCCATATATAATATATGTTTTTTTTCTACACTTATTATGCTTTTTTTTTGACTTTTTGTAATGTTTTGTGGTTATATTAGCAATTATTATATTAAAATAAATGTTTTTTTATTGAATATGAATTTGTTTTTCTTATAAATATTTGTATTATTCCGTATTTTTCTAAAATTGATATCCCCAGCTATGCAAATTCTATTTGAATTTGCCACATCATGGCGGATGGGCGGGGCTTAGGTTGTATTGTCACCACTGTCTCTGATATAGTCACTGTAAGCACAGTTTACACACGATGAATTTTGTATTTTGGAAACAAATAAAACATATGTTTACTGTCAGATGGATAGCAGGGATATACATTGTATATGATATCATTATATTTTGACTTTTACATGTTTATTGACATTTATTTAAGTAAGGCTTACATTGCTTTTAAAATGATAACCATACTAACAAACATAAAAAGGCAAACAGCTAATCACTATTTGATAAGTTTTCCCAAACAGAATATCGCTCACACAAAAAATATTAAAATATAAGGAAAACATTGAATAACACGTTGTGTCTACATGTAAATAGAACGCTTACATTTTACAACATTCAAGAATGTAGGTATCATTATCAATATGTGAGTGAAAGGTGTAAAAGTGTTAAGATCTAATAAATTTTATATAGGTACTATTTCCATTAGCAGATATTTCAATTATTATCTTATTTACAATATCTAATTTTATTGTTGTAGATTGTCGCAACTATAATGAATTTGTATACAAACACAGCAAATAATGAACTGCAATGTGAAGATCATGTATTAAAAATACCGCAGAAGAAGTATTTATATTAAAATGAATGGAAATTCATTAAATCCACAAAACTAAATGTATCTAATAAAATTGTATTTTTAATATGACAGACCATAAAGCAATAAGGGAGGGTATTATTTCATATCTTTTTTTAAAAAAATCTCTTATAAACATGTACAAGTACTTTTATTTCACAAAACATGACACACTGAATACGTAAACAAAAATCTTGCATATAATAAAAAGTATATTTCTAATTGTTATTAACAGGTATTTACTCCGGTATGCGGCAAAATAAACAGTACCTACTGAAATTATGAAACGTTTATTATTTACGTCTCCATAATACAATATCATTTCGTTCAATTAATATGTTGTTTCGTGTGCGTTTTTCCCATTTGAATCCTAGTTTTTTTAGGATTGTCCAAAGTAATGTTCGTTTTATTGGAGGTAAACTTTCATCATTACTAATAGCCTAGAAACCAAATAATCATACATAATTTACATGCTAGCTAGAAGAATGTGTATATAGGTATATATTACCTCACAAATTTTTGTACAAGTTGGTAACTCATTCCTCAAGAAAAAGGAATGCACATGTCGTCTAATTGTACTTTTTTGTGCTTCATCCAATTTATTGTAAGTATGACGATAATTTCTTTTTCTTAGAGGAGAAATTGAAAATCCATATAATTCCATTTCTTTAATAATGCAGTACATTGTATTCCTACCAATACCCACTTCCTCTGCTGTTTGATTGACTGCAGCTGTTTTAGACATATTGTCTTTATGCTTAATGTACACATTAAAAGCCATTTGCCTTTGTCCAGATCTTATATGGTTCCCTTTACTATTTTTTGAAGGACCTGGTAAAACTGCTTCCGCCATACTATAAAATATTAGCGATTACGAAAAGAAAGTTAACGAAATTGATAAAATACCTTAACAAATGAATATTTCACTTGCGAGTTCTAAGAAGAACTATTTTTTAAGAATATTAACAACAAATAACTATGTAAAATACGGAAATCGACAAACTCTTTGAACAAAACTGTCAGTACGAAAAGAATATTAACGAAAGTGATAAAATACCTTAACAAATGAATATTTCAATTGCGAGTTATAAGAAGAACTATTTTTTAAGAATATTAACAACAAATAACTATGTAAAATACGGAAATCGACAAACTCTTTTAACAAAACTGTCAGTAAACAAATTTTTGACAGAACGAGCTAAATGCGATTATTTTGCCGGTGTAAATGCACACTCGATTTCAACCAATCACAAACGTTTATTTTAAGCCCTATCTTTCCCAATGCTTTATTCTTAGACTGAATGGAGTATAGGGTAAAATTTCACACAAAACCGTTCAAAAACACATGAGTGATTCAATGATGTACGCGTGTAATGTGTTCATAAAGTTCGCTCTCGAATCACTCGAGCGTTTGAAAAACGCCGGATTTGAAACCACGGTGAAGAAGACTCGACATGCGCACATGGAAGTATGACTCTAAACAAAAAGCATATGATTCATTGCCGGTCTTCCGCAATTTTGTAAACGTAAAATGGAGTTGTCACGAAGTCACAAGCCCATTTTCATCTGGTAAAATTACCAAATGGTGATGTGTTTACCACAGATGAGGGTCACTTTCCGAAAATGCTATAGGTACTTCAAAAAGGAGTTGCGCTGCCAGTATCATGGTACAAGACACAACTGTTTCCTCATCCATCGCTTCCGTTTAACGTACCTATTTACGATTATACAAATGATGAAGGAAAGCAGCTTCTGTTATGTGGGGTTATATGACACATGTGCTGTCATACTTGTCACCACTCTAAAACCGTTCATAAATACCAAAACGCTCTGTCGACACTCCAGTGCTCCAGCTGCAAAGCGAATTACTCATACGCCACACACACGATTATAACGATTCATTTATGAACGCAGCCCTAGACGTCAAACATCGATAACCTAAATAACCTCTAAATAACTTATGCTGTTTCTTAAACGGCAACTGTATTTATTTGTTCGGAATTGTATTAAAAGTGTATCATATAATAATTTCACGATGTTTCATTCGGTAACACATGTTATTTTCGACATGGACGGCTTGATGCTAGGTAAGTTGAAGAACTATTAATTCAAAATGAAAAGTGTCTTGTCAGTCTGCAATATCTTATCTTTTTTCAGATACGGAAGGCATTTATGAAAAGACTATCGATGAAATAGCAAGAAAATATGGAAAGACATATACAGATGATGTAAAATTAAAAATACGGGGCACTCCCGAACCCATAACAGCAAAAATAGCTGTTACAGAAATGGGTTTGCCAATATCCCCTGAAGAATTTATCCAACTTTATGACCCAATGTGTATTGAGCGCCTTCAACATCCACCTTTAATGCAAGGTGCCTAGTAGTTTTTCTTGCATTTGATATTTAAACGTAATATAATATTGCAGGAATAAAAAAACTAGTGTTACATCTAAAAGAGCATAATATACCATTAGCAATAGCAACATCAGCATCGAAAAATTTGGCTGTCATAAAAACTAAGAATTATCCAGAAATTTTTTCATGTATCCATCATACAGTATATGGAAGTTCTGATCCAGAAGTAAAGAATGGTAAACCACACCCTGATATATATTTACTTTGTGCATCAAAATTCCCTGATTCACCAGATCCTAAGAAAGTAGGTATTTACTTCTAATAGAAATACTGATTCAAGATTTAATTCCTATGAGATCACTAAACTATAAAAACTTTCACAAATAATTTTGATTTGCATTGTGATTTTATTATCTCAAAAGCTATAGAAGTCCTAACTATAATTAATATGACCAGCCGATGATTATTTTTAATCTGCTGATTTTATATTTGCAAAATATATCTTTTATATTAATGTTGCAATGTGATCATTTAATATTTTTAAAATTGTATCATTAGTGCCTGGTATTTGAAGACGCCCCAAATGGCGTACTCGCAGCAGTTAGAGCTGGAATGCAAGTTGTTATGGTTCCTGCTGCAGATGTTAGTGAAGAATTGAAAAAGCCAGCTACTCTCGTTCTAAACAGTCTTCTAGATTTTAAACCTGAAGAATTTGGATTACCAGCGTACCATTGATGACTGTATTCTTTTAAAGTAATTTGTATATAGCTTAAGATGGAGACACCAATAAACTAAATTGGTCATATAAGCGACTGCTTCCTAAATTTTAAACTATTTAAGGTCACATAGTCAAATGTCCCTGTTAATATCTCGATAAACATTTAGTATAAATATTGTAGATGGTGCTAATAAATGCTATATTTTAACTTTTACTTATGTTTGCGATTAATTAAGAATAATAGATTTCAAGAGGAAAGTTGTATTAAGAACTATAAACACCTGCTATTTCTATTAATAACGATTTATGGATAAAACTGTAAAAACCTAACATAGATTGTGTCTCCTACCTTATTACTTTTTTGCATATTATTAGTAATTTGAGAAATTACATGTATGTATGTACATATTCTATATATATGTTGTTATTTTATTGTTGAATAAATTATTTACAATAATCTGTGGTTATTAATAGCCTTGAAAATATAATCTGAGCATATTTTAAATTGGAAACAATTTCATCAGTGTATATTATGGGGTTAAACTTGCACCTGACAGTATACCAAAGAGATTGGAATATAATAGAGGAAGTATCAAGCTGCAATGTTTGGTCGCGACAACTCTAGGTGGGGAAAGGGGAATTGGTACACTGCCAAGCGATTATAGTTCTTAAGGTGATCCGACCTCGTGTACAATATACAACTTTTGTCAGTTGCGAATATTGATTTATTAAATTTAGTTCACGTTGCAAACATTATATTAATTTAATGCAAAACATCCTACTTTGAATACTGGGTACAAATTTGAATCTTTAATATTTAATTAGTAATTGTATGCCAGAATTAATTAAATATTAAGTTTACGGAATAACTATATATTATTATTATTATTATTAATTAGAAGTTGTACGACTTCTTAGTTGTTATTATTATTATGACAAATATTCTCTCCATTCTGTGTTGTAACAGTAACAGTGCCAGTTTTTCTTATAAAATCTACAAATACTTGTGTTCTCTAATTAACGCATGTTTTAAATTATATTCTTCACAATCGACAGTGTTACTTACACAATAAAGTTATAAAAATTGTACCGTCGGTAAGATATGAACTTAGAGGTTTGCTGGACTATTCAAACTAACCATTAATTGGAAGCAAATTTTAATACTACAGTTTACAATCGATTGTTATTGATATTATCAATTTTTTATTAATATCTTACATTGTTTATTTTTGATCCCATTTAACAACACATTTTTTGTAAAAAACGGATTATGCCTACTGGGGTAATCCTTGGTTTTCACAAAAAATGTGTTTATAAACTCTTGGAAAAAAGAAAATCTTAGATATGACCCGAATGTATAATTTAAGACATTAAAAATGATTCGTACTTATGTCTCCGCTGTGAACTAGTTGGTAAATTTGAAGAGTGCGGCAAACCTCTAAGTTCGTATGTTACATACAGTGAAATTTTTATAATTTTAATTTAGTAATCAACACTATGAATGTCGTATGTGAAGAATATATAATTCAATAATTCAAAACATCTGTTTATTAGAGAATATAAATATTTTTGCATTGTATAAAAAAACAGACACTGTTACTGCTGGCTTCTCCTTTTATTAACAATATTTGCAAAGTTGCTGAAAAGTGCTTTCGGTTTACCAATGCGGAGAGAAAAATTTTACAAACAAGAAGTCCTGTGACACTGTTAAATCATAGAACATTCCAAATCTACCTGAAAATGTTCTCTTCGCGTCTGGTGAACATATTGTCAATGATGACCCATTAAAACATAGCCTTTATAATACTTACTCTTGAGAACATACTTTAAAATTAGAATGCATCATGAACCTAAACGTTTGCAAACAAATGTTCTGAAAGTGAGGAGCTTGCTCACAAAAACAGTTTTATTTAAAAATCAAGATGATTTATGTTATTTTTTTGATTCCATAAACATTATTTTTTTTCTTTTTATTTTTTCTTAATTGCGTATAAAAATAATAATCAAAAATAAATAAATTGTTATGAATTATACGAGTGTATTTTGTTTTATACCCCTTTTTTCCACCAGCAACTGCTGTGTTGTCTGCTCGATCCGTCCTTGCTTTCGTCTCGCCTCTCGTGATCTATACACCGACCTCCAACCCCCCCCCCCCCCTGTGTGCGCGCCTGTGAGATTGTATTAAATTTTTTTATACATAGGTTTGAGTACATATTTAACTGCTTTGTAAAAGAACTACATCTGGCATGTACTGTAAGCAAATATATTTGTATTCATTTATAATTTATTGCTTGATAACAATGATGCTACTTTATTAGAAAATCTTTTTTTTTGTTTCTGGACATACGTCGCGCTTTTAGGAGTATTTTATTTTTCCATGGAATGTTTTTTTAAAATCCCGGATTTGTATTTACTTTAAATTTAAAGCTTTTTAATTGTAATAGCACAAGCAATGTTTTCCAGAAAACTAAAATATGGCTAAAACTCAGTCGTTTTTGAAAGGAAGAGCAGTTGTTGGAAACTTCTATTTTATACACTTTTACCGCAATGCGCATTGGAAAAACCCACAAATCTTTCTCTTTTTGACGGTCGTACTTGCATTTTCGGTTGGATCAATCGCAATCTTATTTTCTCGTGTTAAGTTTTCTATAGTATTTCTTGCTACAGTTCTTAATTTGGGTGCTTCCTAACGCTTGTGCATCCCAGACAACACTGGTTTTATGCTTTATTCCATTTTATTCTGCTAATCTAAAAATTGTGGCCTCCAGCTGTTGCCATCTGTCCAAAGGGATAAAACTATGTATTTGGAAATTGCCGAGCACTTTTATAATCACGTGCTAAAAATATAAGATGATTGGATTATACCGAGTCCAGTTAACAATTTATTACTCAGTTATTAACATCTGACTGATTCGACATTTATCTTAATATAATAAATATATTTTACGACTTGTTTTTCTACTTACATTCTTCTGATACTACAAACATTCAGCCGTCTCATTTGATGTATGGTTACATATTTACCACGTACAGTGTTGCCAACCCACTACAGACGATTCCCCCTGAATGCTCTGAATAATGCTTGAAAACCCCCTAAATTTCATCAAAAACCCCCTAAAAACGAGTAAATAAATTGTTATAAAAAAAATAACTCCTTTATATTATTGTGACAGTTATTTGTATAGACAAACGCATGTTTCCAGGAAATTAAAAAAATGTTATAAGTTTTTAACATATATTTAATCAATCTTTATTTAAACTTTCCAAAATAGTTCTCTTATAAAAATAATATACCTACATAGGGTAGCGGGGGGTATTGTTGGCGGGCCTCGATGATTGGCACCTCCATTTGTTTTTGGCTGTAAAAAGCACAATCCGCTTGTTTTCTACATGAAGTATTTTTTTTGCACAATGTATCATCCTTGTATGACGTGTTAGCGTGTTACACATACGACGCGGGCGTTAATTTGACAGGTCTGTTTGACAAGTCAGTGTTGCCAATAATGCTGGTGATTTATCACCAGTTCTGGTTGTTTTTCTTAATTTTAAATTACCTCGTGATTATTTTTTAAATTACTATATCTGGTGATTTTGGATACTATTAATTTTTTTCTTGGTTACCAAGAATATAAAACATTAAGCTCCTAAAAAAGTTAGTCGGAGTTAATTAGATACCGTTGGGTCCACAGTTGCAATGTGCGCATGCAGTGCAGCCGTTTACAAACACTTAAAGGTAGGTTCCTATGCACTCAGGTATGTTTTTAAGTTTTGTTCTATTTTAAGCAAGTCAAGAGAAATTTGATAATGTTTAGGTGTAATTAATTTCCTTTTTTCTTCAGTGTTTCTAAGTTGTGTTCCATGTTTTCATAGTATGATATTTCCATATTTGTAAAATTAGAAAAAGAAGGTAGACGGCTTTTATGATACCGTGATACGATTGCGGAAAAAGGCATGGATGAGTTCACAATTCTTCTGTTGAACTTAAAACTGACGAAATCTATTATTTTTGTAGGAAAATCGAATAAATTACAATTTATACACCTATCCTTAATTTTGTTTGCAATAATGCAATACTCAAGTATAACAGTTTTCAATGTCCTCTACAAATACCCCTAAAAATACCCCTAAAAAATAAAACCCCCCAGATTTCCCCCATGGCTCAAAAAAACCCCTAAATCTAGGGGGAAAACCCCCAAGTTGGCAACACTGACCACGTATGATATAGAGGTGGGTCGTTCGTGAACGAACCGGTTCAGTGAACCGAATCCCAGCAGGGAACCGAGGAAGCCGGTTCACTAAATTTCAATGAACCGGATCCCGGCTCACTTGGGTCGCGAACACAGACCATTATATACAGTAAATAGACGTCTAATACATAACAGATGCGCGCGGAAAAACAGTGCTAACAAGGAAAGCGCCATTGTCCATTTGTACGCATGCGCATTGGATGTGTTAGTGTTTTGGTTTTTTGACAGACAACAATACACAACAACTCTGCTGGAGTCTGGAGTTTATCGTTCAGAGCCTGATCAGAGATAAATTAAAATGCCTAAAAAGTGTTTTGTGCCATTTTGTAAATCCATAGAGGGGACCGCAGGATTAAGATTATTTCGGTGAGTATAAAACTGTACATTTAAATGAAAGTGGAGAACAAGTTTCAAATAATATAACATAAACGTGCAAAATTAATACCTTCAAGTAAATCTGACATTTTATTTATGGATTTCACTGCTTACAGACTCACTGCTGCTCGACGTGAGTCATGGCTGAATGCTCTAGGACGAAGTGTAGATGATCCGATGAGTGTACATAATGTGATTTGTTCACTTCACTTTTCTCCTGATGATTTTTTGCCAAATCAAGCGTTAAGAAAGAATGCTATACCATCGTTGCAATTGAGACCAGGAAAAATTTCTTCTCTAGTTTCTTGTCGATGTCGTCTGGAAGTGCGGTAAGTGTTGTTGAAGAATTATGCAGACTTTGCTAATTGTTACTTATAGGTATGAAGATTCTCGTCCTCTTCAATCCACCTCGGTCGGACAATCAGAAGCAGGCCCATCAAATACCTCTGATATGTAACTATTAAACATATGATTCATAATGTTTAATTTTAGTTCTTCTAATTGCAGGAGTGCTTTACCATTGATTGAGGAATGCATAGACATTTCTGAAGAGACAGCTGACACGTAAGTTATAATCACTTATCGAAGTGTGTACATTGTACATTAATAATAATCTTGTAAAGGATAAACCAATGACCTAATTTGAACTAATTGTTTTTTTTATAAACATGATCTTCTAATTGACGATTATTACTCAGTAATATGTCTCTGTCAAATATTATTTTAAAAATTCATAATTTGATATTTGTAGTGTATCTCTTGTCAGTATGACTTCCACTGATGATTCAGATGTATCTGCTCCCAAAGGGAAGAGAAAGGCGAGTGCGATCCAAACATCTTCCAGTGATTCTGTTGGTTTGCTAGGATCAGCAAAAAAGAAACGACGTCTCCTTAGATTAGATCATGCTTATTAGTAAGGAATTCCTTTTTCCTCTGTGTACATTTTATAGACTTTTGAATTTACAGCTGGAGCCCTAGAAAGATGAAGATTGCTTTATCCGCAAACAAAGATGCACAATCTGCTTTGAGATCAAAGTTGAAGACATCAAAACAAAAAATTAAACGGCTGAGTGAAAGAGTGAAGTCTCTGAAGCAAGTAGTGCAACATTTGAGAAATAAAAATCTCATTAATGATGAAGCACATGCCATCATAAACAGATCGTGTTCTGGAGTTCCTCTTGCCCTAATGTCAAGACTGTTTGACAATTCCCGAAGAGGGAAAATTGCAAGAAAAAGTTTTCCTCCAGAACTACGAAGCTTCGCCATGACACTTAATTTTTATTCTACAAAAGCATATGAGTATGTGAGAAGCACATTCAAATTAGCCCTACCATCTCTTTCAACTATAAGATCATGGATGACAAACATTGAATGTTTACCTGGTTTCTCCCAAACTTCATTTGAGTTATTGAAAAACCAGGTAGTGGAGAATAAAGGACATAACAAGCAAACAGTGTGCAGCTTAATGCTTGACGAAATGTCTATAAAAAACAGGTTGATTTTGTGGGTGGTAAAGCTTGGGGATACGTTGGCATGTCCACTGGCATTGAGGACGATTCATTAGAATGTGCTACTGAAGCATTAGTCATAATGGTAGTTGGTGTTAATGGGCACTGGAAGCTACCAATAGGGTACTTTTTCATAAAGTCCTTGACAGGAGCAGCCAAAGCCAACATAATAAGACAAGCATTGGTGAAATTGTCTGAAATTGACGTTACAATATTGTCCATCACATCTGACGGTCCAACTGCCAATTTTGCAATGATGGAAGCACTAGGTGCTAAAGTGGCAAAAATATCTGAATTAAACACTTATTTTGACCATCCTGTAAATAATGCTCCTGTATATATAATTTTGGACGCTTGCCACATGGTAAAATTATTGCGGAATTGTTGGGCCACGTTAGGAACAATAATTGATTATGAAGGACGAGAAATTAAATGGAATTTAGTGCGAAAATTGTTTGAATTACAAGAGGCAGAAGGGTTGCGTTTTGCGAACAAACTGTCAAAAGCGCACATTGAATGGCAGCGACAGAAAATGAAGGTTTGTAACATTTGATCTTAAGAATAACTTATATACAGTACATTTTTATAAATTTTTGTAGGTTAAGTTGGCCACCCAAACATTCAGCAATAGCGTTGCAGAGGCAATGGAATTTTTAAAAAATATTGGGCATGCCGATTTTCAAACTGCAGATGGAACAATCAGATTTCTACGCACAATAAATAATTTGTTCGATTTATTAAATTCAAGGAATCCTTTTGGCAAGGGGTGTCATACACCTCTAAGGGCGTCAAATAAAAATTATTGGCACCCAATACTCTTGAATTCCATAGAATATTTAACAAATCTCAAAACTGTGGACCAAAAGTTTTTATATACTACTCCCAAGAAGACGACAATTAGGGGCTTTGTAATAACAATTAAGTCTCTTTTGGCCATGTATGAGACCTATGTTGATTCTGACAATGCACTCTTGTCATATTTGTTGACATACAAGTTCAGTCAGGATCACTTGGAATTATTCTTTTGTAGTATAAGGTACACTGTTACATTCACATTCATTTCACAAGGTTATTGCTAACTGTTATTTTTAGGGCTAGAAATGGTTGGAACAACAACCCAACCGCGCTGCAGTTCTTTAATACTTACAGAAGATTACTAGTGCGCCATGACCTTCGTGCAATTGAGGGAAACTGTACCATACAGGACCGGACACACTTGCTGGCTGCGGTTCCTTCTACCTCCAGAACAAAAGTTACTAATGTAACTATAGATGATGTACAATTTATAAAAAAATATGAACTTTATTGGTCAGATATGGAAATTGCAGACCATGAATATGCAATTCCCAATTTACCAGATTTATCAATAGTAACCCAAAATGTTGTTGGGTATATCTCTGGGTATGTGGTCAGCATGGTGAAGCGCAAAATTAAATGCCCAGAATGCATCTTAAGTCTGCATACTGTTGTATCTACCTCATCGGAGATGGACAGTGCGTTGCATTTGTTAAGGCAGCGAGATCGTGGAGGCTTAATTAAACCGTCTGATGATTTGCTGAAAGTCTTGCTGATAGTGGAGAAAAGCATTAAGCGGGTGCTTATTGTAACTGATCAGAAAATGCCCAATGAGGAGAATTTTTATGATAAATTTTGCCACAGTTTGGCAATGACAATTTTTGGGGAAGGCAAATATTTTAAATGTTTGTCAGAGCATTGTCTTGACTATTCTGTTTTGGAGGAGAACCATATCATGAGACTGATAAAAGCTGCAGTTTTATCGTATACCAAAATTAGGCTACACCATATAGCCAAGAAACAAACTGAAAAGGAGAGGGGTGAACTGATTAGGAAGAAATTGTCCAAACTGATATTATTTTCAAATCAGTAGTATTTTCGTTAATAAAAGTTTTTCTACTGAAACCAACCCTGCTTTTGGGTTTCAATTTCCCGTGTACTGCCCTGTCCTTTCACAAAGCGCATGCCCAGAAATGGCCTGCGCAGATCCAATTAAGACCACTTCTAAAGTATATGAATGTTCTTCTATTCAGGGTTGCGATATTTAGGGAAATTTCCCTAGATCTACGGAATTTTATGTTCGTTTAGGGAAAAAGGGAATTTTAATATAAATAGGTCAAAATCTAGGGAAAATTTAATACAACCGTCTGTATTTAAGCTACCTATATTGTATCACAATTCATTTTAAAAAGTTTTAAACTTAAACCACAGATAAGGGAGATTACAGATAGCCGGTGTAATGGCTATTATTGGCAACACATTTTGGAGACGACCGCTAGAACCTAGCGGTCGTCTCTAAAATGTGTTGCCAATAATAGCCATTACATCGGCTATCTGTAATCTCCCTTATCTGTGCTTAAACCACTGATTACATATTTTTTTAAATAGTAGTCCGCCATCTTATGGCTAGTAGGAAATTCAAAGGTTAATAACGCGATAACATCTATACACATTCCGAACCGGTGCTCTACCGATTTTAAATTTTAAGCACGTTTGCAAATCGATCAAATTACTACAATATAATAAAATAAGGTAAATCCCTTGGAAAAAGTCCCTGCTCTGAAGTATAACTATAACAGCTTGTGCTGTTTTTTATTTTTCACATTTTAATTCAAGCTTTCGAGAAGTAAATGTGAATGAATTTTTTAATTCACTAATAAGTTTAGTTTTATCTGTACAGCTTAGTTATATCTATTTAATGTAAGTATATGTAGATACAAAATTACTTTTGTTTTATTAACGAGGTTTAGTTTATCTGATTCTTACTTAAAGTGTTCGGTTGTTTCTCATTTATTAATGAATTTTTTTGAATGAAAAATAGATAACGAGATTCGATTGATGTGTTAAAAATTGAGTTTTTAATAGTGTTTGTAGAAACAAAAAAACAATATTATACACTTCGGGGAAATCTAGGGACATTTTGACTAGAAATCTAGGGAAATAAAAAAAAATCCGATCGCAACCCTGCTTCTATTTACCTTATATAATTCTGTGGGTCGCGAACCGAGAGAGCCGCTTGATAATGAATCGAATCTCGGCACACTTGGGTCGCGAACCGAGAGAGCCGATTGATAATGAATCGGATCTCCGCTCACTTGGGCACTAACTTTATGCTGTTCGGTTGCGAACGTATCAAATCCATAAAGGAACCTACTGTACGACTGGCTGCCGAGTATCGACTGAATAATTTGGAAATTATAGTAGGATGGATTGAAAAATAAAAATTGATATTATATAACAGGTAGGATACGCACAACGCACTAAAATATTTATTTTTGTACAACATAACAGCATATTGTATAAATATATAAAATGAATATACTGAACAGAATATCAAAATGTAGAAATAACTAGACAGCTTACGTATAAATATAAATTCTACATTGATAATTTACAAATTACAAATTAAAAAAATGATTTGTGATGTTTTCGCGGTTGTTAATCGACTTCTCCTGTCAGTAATAATGTTCCCAGATTTACTAAAAATGCGCTCGCATGGAACAGATATAGCCAAGACACATAAACGTTTTTTTACTATTTCAGTATTTCGTAAATTCTGGGATAGATAGATCTTTCCTTTGATGCCACCATTTTAATGGATCTTGTTTATTGATTATCGGTTCATTTAAGTATTTATCAAATTCAATTCTTTTACCTGTTCTATGTCGGTCAAAGACGCATAACAGTACTTATTTGTTATTTATGTAGTTCTCAAAAATATTCCTTTGGATAATAAAATAAAATATTTAATTTATTAGTTGTCTGTGAGTTACAAAATTCTAACAAATATTTTTATTACACCTGCATCATAATCATAATTGCCATTTAATAATGCTATGAAAATTATGAAATGCTCTAGTTCTAACTACTTTATGTTCGAATGGCATTCTCTTCAATAATCAATAATTATAAATACCAAATAAATGTATAATTTAGTTTTATATATATTTTGCTTAATTTGTGTACAACAATTTGATAATTTGTCAAATTTGTGTGCATTATAGCTTCAAATAAATTGTTTGTCAAACATTTTGTATAATAGGTGTGCGCGCAGCCTAAATTATCATCCCGGTTCGTTTGAGCCGACGACGGCGCCGAGTATATTACATGTCCTACGCGTTCCTGGAACGGTATGCTATTACGGATCCACACGGTTCAAATGAGCCGGTTCCGGGACCCGGCTCACAATGATGAGCTGAACCGAATGAGCCGGGTCAATGAAATGAACCGTTTTGCCTACCTCTACTATGATATATTCTGGAAGTTACGGCGTGTACCAACCAATAGGAACTATAATTTAGTTTTTCGCCAACCGTCAGTAAAGCGATGCGTTACCATAGCGTTTCACGGAGGTAAACAAACATTTCATCGTACTGTACAATAATAGTATATTAAAATACAAGTTTCATAAGACACGGTTTTTGCGCACGCGTTCAAGTTTAGAAAACGAGCCGCTAGGCGAGTTTTCTAAAGAACAAGTGCGCAAAATGTCTTATGAAACGTGTATTTTATACTATTTTTTCTATTTCGGTTATTAAATGTTCAAAAAAGCTTAAAATAAGAGACATGTTTTGTTCGAATATTTTAGAAATTTTGCTTTTTTGAAGTTGGTTACTCTGATTTTTAAGTAGAACGTTTTAAATATTTGAATATCGGTGGTGCTATATGTAATTGTGTTTAAAATTCAGACTGATTTATACAATAAATTATTTCAAATTATCAACAAAAAGGACGAAATAAATAACTGTACGCCCCCAGAGATTCGCAAAATAGCAGAAGACAATTTACAAAATCTTTCGTCCACAAACTCTCTACATATTTATCAAAACAAACTTTTATAACAGTTGTACTATTCAACATGGTAAGTAAATGTCAATAGTAGCATTCGTAAACTTATCATCCAACTCTGCTTAACAATTTATATTGCTAATTAGTAAGTGAAATATTAGCATGTGTGCTTTTTACTCTTTGTACAATTTTATTGCACATTTTTGTTACTTTAAAGGCTTATATTTTGACATTTAAATACGTTTTGGTTCCATTTTTTTTTGTTACCAACTTCAAAAAAATAAAATTAGCGTGCGGTAAAGTAATACTTTATGCAACCAAAACGGGTGTCGTAAAGTGAACTTTATAGCACCGGAATAGAAAAAGTACTTTACCTGCCGCTAATATCTGTCAACGTAGCCATGACTGATGACTTTAAACATAAATCGTTTGTCACTGTCATAAGTTATTATATCTTTATTTTTAAAATTAACAATTTTCACGGTTGGCGATAAAATATTGTATGCACCACGTCAGTAAAGTAACTTTAACGAACTCGCCTTTTACTCGCCGCGCTCGCTTCACTTGCTTGGCTCGTAAATCAGACTCGTTCGATAAAGTATCACTTTACTGACTTGGTACATAAATAACTATTTTCCACCCAAAAAAACCTGGACGTTGTGGTCATTTAGTTCTTACCAAATAGTTGAGCTAAAAGACGAGTACTTCTCGAGGCACTTCGAAAAAGCGGGGATTGATTATCCAATATGTAGTACAAGGAAAATTCTTGGTAAGTAGCCAAAATTTTGCATTTTTAGGATTTTTAGTTATATACTGATCCACGTTCCTTTTGGGACTATGTTAGATCAAAAAAATGTACTAGTAGAATTCCAAGTAAACTCAATGATTCCGTTCAGGAATATAACACACCATCTGCCATTGTTGATGCCTTCGCATTGGCTTTCTCTGGTGCTTTCGTGCGTGTTGGCGTAATTGATGACTTACCTGATTCGCTGTCTAATTATCCGTTGGTGCATGTCTCGGATATCGGCCTTGAAGAAGTCATTCGGCATTGTAAACGACTTAAAAATAAATCTACTTCAGGAAATGACAACCTTCCTTGTTTTTTGGTGAGGGACTGTGCTACTATTTTTGCTAAACCTTTATGCGAGATTTTCAACTTGGCTCTACGCACGTGCGTCTTTCCGTATGATTGGAAGATTGCGAGGATCTGTCCAGTTTTTAAAAAAGGTGACGCTAACAACCCCAACAACTACCGCCCTATTGCCATTATCCCTGTTTTTGCAAAGATATTTGAATCAATTATTAATGAACGAGTCGCCTTTCTCACTGTTATGTATAGTGACCATTAGGGACATTGTGTATGGTGAAATTAGAATAGTTGGTATTGTGAAATAGTACAAAAAACTGTAAGTCAAGATATCATGTAGTAGTTATTGAATAATATAGATCCATTAGTAAAGTGTATCGTTTTATTCTAAATATACGTAAATAGAATACCTGAATACACAACATAATTGGCGACGAGATCGTAAAAAAAGTCACGCAGGCAGAGAAATAATACGGGTCATCGTATTAGTGGTCGTTGTGAATGAACACGTAGTGTACACGGTACAGTCACAGTCAAGTCGGTCATAATAGAAAATGGCTAAATTCGAAGAATTTAAACAATCGCAGGAATCGTTCGATAGTTGGGAGGAGAGATTACAACAATACTTTTTGGTCCACAACGTGAAAGAAGAATTAAAGGTACCGACTCTAATAACATTTTTAGGAGCGAAAGCGTATCAGGATCTAAAAACTGCATTGTATCCGGAAGTACCCGTTGGTAAGACATATGAAGAGTTAGTGTCTACGTTAAAATCAAAATATGAAACTTCCACAAGCATAATTGTCGAAAGGTATAAATTCCACAATCGTAAACAGAATGAACACGAAAGAGTTAGTGATTATATCACTGTTATTAAAGATTTAGCAAAGTCTTGTAAGTTTGAGGAATTTTTAGACCAATCATTGAGAGACAGACTTGTATGCGGTGTGAGAGAGATACAAATTCAAAAGAAGCTACTCGGAGAGTCAGAAAAGTTAACATTTAAGCAAGCTTGTAGCTTAGCATTAAGTATGGAAGTTGCCGATACTCAAAGTCAGTTAGTGCAAGGCATAGAAAATAAAATAGCAAAATTGCACACAAAAGAAAAACCACCAGGTAAATACTATAAACCCTGTTTTAGATGTGGTAGAAAACACAATTCAAACACATGCCCAGCCAAGTCATGGGAGTGTTTTAGTTGTAAAAACAAAGGTCATACAAGTACAATGTGTAAAACAAAAGTGAAAAAGTCGAGGCAAGTTGGCAAAGTTGAAGAGGATTCGGAAACCACCGAAGAAGACTCATTGGAGTTAGGATACATCTCGCAAATGAAAGAAAATAATAATAAACCAATGAAGATCGAAGTAAATATTGAAGGTATCAATATATGGATGGAAGTGGATACTGGTGCATGTAAGTCAGTGATTAATGTAAAAGACTATAAGTTATATTTGTCACACTGTAAATTAGAACCTGTTAAATTTAAGTTAAAGGTAGTCACAGGAGAAAATGTAATAGTTTTAGGCCAAATTATGGTCAACATTAGTTGTAATAGGATGTGCCATTATTTACCATTAGTTGTTATTCAGAGTGAAACTAGATTTACTCCATTGTTAGGTAGAAATTGGATTTCAGTTTTTAACCCTAGTTGGCAATGTGAATTATTAGTAAATAATTTAACTAAGACATTAGATATGTGTCAAAAGGGAGTTAGCCCGGGGCCAGCTGAAAAGAATTATTTAGTTGATGAATTAAAATCTAAATTTGCAAGGGTTTTTAAGGAGGAGCAACATTCTCATATTAAAGAATTTAAAGTAGAATTAAGGGTAAAGGAGAATGTCAATCCAATTTTTCATAGAGCATATGAGATGCCGTACTCTTTAAAACCAAGAGTTGAAGAGGAATTATCTAAACTAGTAAAGTCAGGAGTAATATCAAAAGTAAGTTTTAGTAATTGGGCCAGTCCCATAGTCGTAGTACCTAAGAAAAACACTAATGATGTCAGAATTTGTGTAGACTTTAAAAAGACAGTGAATCGGGTGATTGATACAGATCATTGTGTATTGCCTCTACCTGAGGATATATTTGCGAGCCTTGAAGGTAGTGGTGTCTTTACAGTAATAGACTTAAAAGGAGCATATCAACAGTTGCTTATTGGAGAAGGGTCCAGAGAGTTATTTACTGTGAATACACATTTAGGGCTGTTCAGGTATAACAGATTGACGTATGGTGTCAGTTCAGCACCTGGATTGTTTCAAACAATAATGGAGACTATATTATCAGGTCTTCCAAATACTAAATGTTATTTGGACGATATTATAGTTCACGGCACTAGTCTAGAACAATGTCATAAAAATGTTGTTGGTGTAATGAGTCGTTTAGAGAAATATAATGTAAAAATTAATGTGACAAAATGTAAATTTTATGAAAGTAGTGTAGAATTTTTGGGACATTTAGTTAATGCTGAAGGAATTCATCCAACAAAAGAGAAAATAAAATGCATAGAAAAAGCGCCAGCACCACAAAATGTAACACAGTTAAAGTCATATCTGGGCTTATTAAATTATTATGGAAAATTCATTCATATGTTATCATCAAAACTAAAACCGTTGTATAATTTATGTAAAACTGGGACAAAATATAATTGGTCAGTAGAATGTAATGAATGTTTTAAAGAAAGCAAAGATTTATTATTAAACAGTCAGGCATTAGTACATTATAATCCGAATTTGCCGATTTATATAACATGTGATGCTTCTTCATATGGAGTGGGAGCGGTACTCAGTCATCAGATTGACGGAGAAGATAGAGCTGTTCTATTTGCGTCAAGCACATTGTCTTCCACGGAGCAGAATTATTCACAAATAGAAAGGGAAGCACTAGCTATTATGTTTGCAGTGAAGAGGTTTCATAAATACATTTATGGTAGACCTTTCACAATAATTAGTGACCATCAACCATTACAATATATCTTTAGTCAAAACAAAGGTATTCCAGTCACAGCTGCTGCCAGAATTCAGCGTTGGGCTATAACTTTATCAGGTTACAATTATAATATTCAGTATAGGAAGAGTCAATTAATTACGAACGCAGATGCTTTGTCTAGATCACCTATAAAAGGCAATACAAATATTCCAGAAACACTTTATTCGTTTAGTCAAACGGAGAGTGTTCCTTTAAATTATCAAGACATTGCACGGGTTTCAAGAAATGATACCTTGATATCAAAGGTAATAGATTTGACGTTGAGGGGTTGGCCAAATTCGGTTGACGATGAGAATTTTAAACCGTATTTTGCTAAAAGACGAGAGTTGTCTGCTTTGGGGAAGTAAAATCGTGATTCCATCTGCGCTGAAGGCGTGTGTTTTGGAATTATTTCATGAACAACACGTGGGCGTAGTGAGAACAAAAATGTTGCTGAGATCTATATGCTGGTGGCCAAACTGTAATAATGATATTGAGAATTTTATAGCAAACTGTCATATTTGTCAGCAAAGTCAAAATTTCACAAATAATAGTAAACTGTTACCATGGCCGATAGCATGCAGTAACTTTTACAGAGTACATATAGATTTCTTTCACAAATTGAATCATACCTTTCTCATAGTAGTCGATAGTAAGTCGAAATGGATGGATGTAAAATTGATGGATAGGGGTGCAACCGCGGAAGAAACAATTCTAAAGTTGAAACAGGCGTTTTCAGTGTTCGGGTTACCAGTGGAACTTGTTAGTGATAACGGTCCTCCTTTTGGTTCTTCTAGGTTTGTTGCTTTCTGTCAAGCAAACGGCATTAAGCTTATTAAGGCACCACCGTACCATCCACAATCTAATGGAAGTGCGGAGAGAGGAGTTCAGACAATAAAAAAATTGTTAGATAAATCATTGTTTAATAGTAATTCGAATCCCGATAGAATTACCTTAGAGAGTAAGTTAGCTAATCTATTATTTACTTATCGTATTACACCTTCAACAGTAACTGGGTTAAGTCCAGCAGAGTGTATTTTCAAAGTGAAACCCAGATTGAGATTTGATTTGCTTAAACCAACTTTAGCAACAAATTATAAATCTGAAGACTTGAATAAGAAAACCTCATTTCGTCGAAATGATGAATTATATGAGTTAAACGAAAATGTATACGAAAATGAAAAGTGTGAACACATGGATGTTAAAACTAACATCAAGCAGTAAATAATTACTGTGACTTACATATATATCTATACGTAAAACGTATATGCATATATGCATGTGTTTGAGATACACACATACATTAAGTGCTATTGTCGACAATCGAACGCACAGACACCGCTTTGTTCTGTGTCATCTTTTGGGTGTTAGATGTCGCTGTGATACTCTCACTGCATTTAACACGCTAAAAATGACATAAGCAGCGATTTAAGTCTTGAAGCTATTGTCGAGAATCTCCACGCACACTGATGAGACCTCATAGGTCGAAACACCGGTGTCTGTGCGTTCGATTGTCGACAATAGCACTTAATGTATGTGTGTATCTCAAACACATGCATATATGCATATACGTTTTACGTATAGATATATATGTAAGTCACAGAAAATGTATACGTTAAAAATATTAACAATAAAGTTCTAAAATGGACTTTGGGTAAGGTAAAGTAGTTAAAGTTTTAAGTTACAATACTTATTTGGTGCAAATTAATGATTATGTAAAACATGTTCATGGTGACATGTTGCGCAAAAGTAAAAATAGTGTAAGCGATGTGTCACTACCGAACATACCCATTGTAAGGGAAGAAACTGCTGATTCTGTAGTTTCAAGGCACAGTTTATTAATTCCAAATGAAAACGTTGATAATGGTCCTGACCTTGTTAAACAGGAACCATGTCAAAAAGATGCATTAGAGCCAGTCACAACCACAAGAAGTGGCAGAGTCAGTAGGCCTCCTACTAGATTAGATCTGTAAGTGCTTTAAATAAAAATATATTAAGTAATATATTAGGAAGGGAGAGATGTTATGTATAGTGACCATTAGGGACATTGTGTATGGTGAAATTAGAATAGTTGGTATTGTGAAATAGTACAAAAAACTGTAAGTCAAGATATCATGTAGTAGTTATTGAATAATATAGATCCATTAGTAAAGTGTATCGTTTTATTCTAAATATACGTAAATAGAATACCTGAATACACAACACTCACCAAATCGTGTATGTCCTTCCACCAGCATGGATTTACATCAAGAAGATCAACAATCACCAATTTAACCACATTATCCCAAGAAATAGCTGAGACGCTGGACATGGGTGGACAATTGGATGTGATATACACGGATTTCTCAAGTGCCTTTGGCAGTATTGACCAGTGGCGGCTCTTTAATGAGAGCAAGTGAGCAATTGCACCCCCTGGAATTTTAAAACAAACCAAGCGGCGACTAACTGTGAAAGTATTTATTTATTACGTATTCATTGTTATTGAACAGGAACGTGGTGTGTACGGCACGCGAAACAACCTACATGCACCGATCGTAGTCATAGATATAATGACGACTAAGACCAACAGCGCACGGATGTATAGACCCCTTCCACCGAGAGAAACATACCCATGTGCAAGCACTACTGTTGCTGCGTTAAGCCATTAAACATTACATTGAAGGTGGGGAGAACTGTATTTTGTTCTAGTTCCATATCGTATAATACATAGCATGTGAGCAAGATTCCCGTCGGCTCAACGCTGTTGTAAGATGAATTTCGTGTCTGCGATGCAGAATAACACGTTTTCGCGGTTAACGTATGATGAAAAAATCGCAATAAAAATCTTAAACGGCCGATGCCTCAATTATGTTTAGGAAATAAACAATCTGTTAAAGGTAAAGACGTTATAAGAAAATTCAAAATGAATATTTATCAGAAAAATGACTGGATTTGTGGGTGTGAAATTAAAAATACTTTGTTTTGTTTTCCGTGTCTTTTGTTTGGTGGTGAACCGTCTTGGTCAAAGAACGGAATAAAAGACTTAATTCATCTTAGTGCTAAAATTACGAAACATGAAAATTCCGAAGGGCATTTGAAAAATATATTTAGTCTAAGAATGTTAGGAAAAAATAACATTCAGAATGTTTTAGATCATCATATAGAAAAGCAGTTCAACAACACAATGAACAGGTAACAAAAAATAGGCATGTGTTAAATTTAATAATAAATTGCATTAGATTTTGTGGCGCGTTTGAACTGGCACTTCGGGGTCATGATGAACGGCAAACGTCGAATACCAAGGGCATTTTTCGGGAATTGATAAATTTTACGGCAGAATTAGATAAATCGCTCAGAGATCACATCGAAGCAGCACCGGTTTTTAATTGAATTTATAAATGATTTCCCAAATTTTAATGAAAAAGTGATAGACCTGTTCTGCAAGTCAAAGACACGCAAAATGGACTTCGTTTATCGTCAGATGTAATCAAACTGTAGTGTTATATTTATTATTCCCTCAAAACAAACTGTACAATGAACAGTACCTGTCTGGAACAGTATGTCGGTGAAACTTATAAAGATTGGGTAAGCGTTCTTGTATTATACTTTAACTGTCTTATACGTAGTATAAGGATGTATTGTGATGATGAAAATTTTCGACCTCGAGATTTTTGCAGATGTCCACGTTTTGAGGTCCCCTGATACCAATCTCTCTCTCTCTCTCTCTCTCTCCCTCTCTCTCTCTCTCTCCCTCTCTCTCTCTCTCTCTCTCCCTCTCTCTCTCTCTGTGACCACGATAGCGATCAAACCGCTACAGATATCAATTTCAAATTTTGTATTTACGAATATAATCTTCCTCTTGAGAACTGATTAGATTTTGAGCAAAATCGGCAGACCGGAAGTAGTAGTTTACTTCAGTGAAAAAATCGAATTTTGCAAATATTTCGTCAATTACTAAGTTTAAACAAATTTATAGGGAATTCAAATGTACTCAAAATTAAATTTGAGAAAAATTGTATTAATAAAGTTTTTCGAAATTCCGACCAGAAGTAGGTCTTTTACTCTTATCGAAAATCAGTTTATTGCGAATATCACGCAAGTCATGCTTTCTAGGCAGGTAAATTATCAGTATAAAAGTATTTAGAACATATTTTTAAATATCTTTTGTATAAAAGAAAATTCAAAATTCGGACCGGAAATAACACTTTTACTCTTACAGAATAACGATTTTTTGCAAATATGTCGTAAATTATGCATTCTATATATATTTATGAAGAGTACAAAAGTATTTAGAGTTGGATTTGGAATATTTTTTGTATAAATGAAATTTCAAAATTCGGACCGGAAGTAACACTTTCATACGTATAAGAAAGTCGTGTGGTGGCCACACCTCATTTTTTAATTTTGAAATTATGCACTCCCTATGTGAACCACCCCGAGCCGCCACTGGTATTGACCACTTAATATTGCTCCGCAAACTGAGTTATTTGGGCTTCGATAACGCACTAATCTGCTTTCTTAAATCCTACCTGTCAAACCGCCAGAACTATGTCTATTATAATGGCTTCAGATCCCTTCAGTATGTGTCATCATCTGGTGTACCACAGGGCTCGAATCTGGGTCCTCTTTTATTTAATCTATTTGTTAACGATCTTATTAGCACGATTCAATGTCCTGTTTTGGCTTATGCTGACGGTATAAAAATTTATCATAGAATAGCGACTTTTTCGGATGTCGATATACTTCAGCGAAACTTGGATATAATTTTTGCCTGGTGCAGGAGCAATAAGTTATATCTCAATATAGACAAGTGCTGCTCTGTCACTTATACTAGGAAGATAAATTTCATTCGTTCAGAGTATCATATTGACAACATATATATATATATATATATATATGTATCTACTTTGTCATCCGTTAAAGACCTGGGTGTTTTTTTTGTTTCTGCACTTACGTTTTCTGAGCATATATCATCCGTTACCGCTTCTGCGCATAGAATACTTGGCTTCATTATTCGTACCTGTAATTGTTTTTCTAACTTACAAACGATATGTTCCCTTTTCTATGTCCTCGTTATCAGCAAACTAGAATACGCATCTGAGGTGTGGTTTCCGATATACCATGTTTACTCGAACGCAATTGAACGGGTGCAAAGAAGGTTCCTGAAATACCTATCATTTAAACTAGATGGCTTCTATCCGATTCAGAATACTGACTACGGCGCATTGCTCTTGAGACATAATTTTAGAGCACTATCCGAAAGAAGAACTAACATCAGCGCTTCCTTCATGAATAACTTACTTTTCAGTGTATTGGATACTCCAGAGTTGCTTTCTAGAGTGAACATCCTGGTTCCACGTCTTCAGTCGAGGGTAAGCAAGTTAATTATGGTTCCGACGCCCAGGACGAATATTCTATACAAAGCGCCCTTATATCACGCTGCTATAAATTTCAATAATCGTCATGAGTAACTTGTGCGATTTTAGTGTCAATCATCATGCGATACATCATTTCATAATTTGAACATTGTATTATCGAGCATTTCTGTAATTGTATTGCCCCATTTGGAGTTTTCTGTTGGGTAATTAATAAAGTTATTATTATTATTATTATTATAAAATTAGAAATATCTTATTATTTGTATATGTACAGAGAATTTTTTTTAAATTCTAATGGAAACATTTCCGGCCTGTAGTGAAGCAGCATTGGTAATTTGGTGAACAATGGTCGCATTCAGCAGACACAACAGTTGCGCAACTGTTCAGTAATCATGTCCAGAAGACCTTCGCTCACTCTGAACATGTTGTGGGGCGGTCGTCATTTTTGCGAGGGAAAAATTCTGTCCGCATGCGTCATTAACGCATTCCAAGACCAACTTTGGGAAAGTTACTAGAAATGTAAGATAATATTATATTATGCAATGAGCACTTAATGATGGCTATTAAGACACTGTACGACTTTGTTGTGATCACGTGAACCCAATGTGATTACTGCATCTGTTCGGCGATTCGAGTATAGATGAATATTACGAATATCGACCAATTTAATTTGGCAAACGATGTACCAAACAGCCTGTATATCGATTCAGCGAATGAACGTCTGCATATTATATTTGAAAGAAAGAAGTAGAGTTACCTCCGATGTCCTTCGAAAATAAAACGAATTTAAAAACACCAGAAAATAGTATACATCTGTCCATTAAAAAAAAAAACTTTTGAGAAATTAGAATTCTGCCTCTTTAAATTTCTTTAATGTACAATCACTCGGACATGTAGTGTCGGTACTCTGTCAATGTTGGTTACCAATTCAGCTAATGATATCCATTTCTCAAAATGAATAAATGAATGACGAATTGAATAATGCTTATAAGTATTTGTATATGTTATAAATATATACGTAAAAAAATCAGATTTCTTATAAATTTAATAGATATAAAATAAATAAAGGCAGTTTGTGCTTGTTTAATATTTATTACACAATATAATACAAATAACTTACTACATAATATATCTATGAGAAAATATGATTAATTTTTTTGTCTTGCTTTAAGCGTCAATGTTATTTCCTCTTACTTAAGAGGTGGTGCCCAAATGCATTTATATTTTAATATTTTTGGTGTATATTTTAAGTAGCTTTGTCACTTTTATTTATGCTCATTTGTGCACCACGTGTTTAATTTTTTTTACAATTGTGCCCTTTGAAAAGATTATGTATAATGATATAATATATATACCGGGTGTAGAATGGATTTTCGTACATAGGGATTTTACATGCAAAACTAATAATTTGCGAATATTCCCTCCCCTAATTTTTTTATAGGAAAATGTTAAACACAAAAGTTGTAGACAAAAAAATGTATCTAAATTCTTTGATATTTATTTTCTAACACCTTCTGGTCCTGCTAGACTTGAAGAAAAAGTATTAGGAATGAACCGATTAGTACTAGCCATGAATCCTGTCAGCAATAAATGTCACGTTTTGACAATCAAAATAAGTTTGCTGATTCTTAAAATGAATTGCTATAGCCAAGAAGAGAAAGTCAACTTTATTAAATGGTACTACTCTGGATTGTCTTTTAGGGACATACAAGCAACTTTTGCTGGATTCTACCCGGAGCGACCAATTCTAAATTTGAACACCCTGAATAGAATTGTCAGGCACTTTGAGACCAACGCCACTGTTAATAAGAAATGTAAGTGCCAGAATGTAACAGCTGGTGCAAGTAGAGAGAAGGTAGATGCCGTTGTCTTGAGCGTTGTAGAGAACAAAAATGTCTCCTTAAGACAAATAGGTAATAATTTGGGGATTCATTTTACTACTGCTCAGAAAATTTTAAAGAGTCAAGATCCGCGGTTTCGGTCTTATAAATACGAAAAGCACCAAAAAATATTCGAGGAGGATAAAGAAAAAAGAATGCAGTTTTGTGAAATAATGATGGAGATGGGCAATGTTGACCGAAACTTTTTATCTAGGATTTTATTCAGCGATGAGTGTCGATTTCAGTTAACTGGTGAACCAAATCAACAAAATGATCGCTACTGGAGCACACAAAATGAACATTTAATGTTGCAGACTCATACGCAATACCGGGGTAGTGTCAATGTTTGGGCTGGCATACTAGGTCCTCACATAATTGGACCGTTCTTTATTGCAGACCGCTTAACTGGTGCTGCGTATTTAAATTTTTTGCAAGAAGAAGTCGGGCCAGCTATCGACGAATTGGGAATTAATTACGAATTTTGGTACCAACATGATGGATGTCCGGCGCATTACCAGCGCGATGTTTTAGAGTACTTAAATCATGTATTCCCAAATCGCTGGATAGGTCGAGGTGGAGAAATTAATTGGCCTCCAAGATCTCCGGATCTTTCGCCAAATGATTTTTTTCTGTGGGGCACAATGCATGATCGGCTATACAATGGAAGGACGTATCAAAATGACGACGCTTTAAGAGCTGCAATACTTGCAGAATGTCGTCAAATATCACACTATCAACTGGCCGCAACTAGAAGAAATTTTTACGACAGATTGGGGTGCTGCTCAGCTGTCAACGGAGATTTGTTTGAGCATTTAATTTAGTTATTACTACAACTACCTTTATTACCACGTTCAATAAAATTTTAAAATCTCTTCAGCACGTTTTTTATTTTCTGCAAACGACTTAAAACCTATGCTTAAAACAGATTTAAACGCCTCTACTAAAATTGTCACATTGTTGTGTTAAATGAATGAATTTTGTTACTTTTGTTGTCACATGTCACGGCTGTTGCTATTTTGTATCATTTCTTCAATTCTTTTTCCTTTAATGACCCGGAGGGTGATAGTAAGCAAAGAAGAAAAAAAATGGGACCTATTTTTAAAGCTCTATAATTTTTGTGTTTAACATTTTCCTATAAAAAAATTAGGGGAGGGAATATTCGCAAATTATTAGTTTTGCATGTAAAATCCCTATGTACGAAAATCCATTCTACACCCGGTATATACCTATGTGTATATTGCATCTTATATACATACGTTTGGACATGAGTATATAGTTCTTTTGCGTATTCACAGTACACAGAAAAACATGTGTTATGACTAGTTAATGATACACAAATGTGGTGCCTATATAATGTTTGTTTAACAGGACAAATTAACATGATTAAAATGCGAGAGGATTACTTGGAAATACACTATATATTATATGTATAATAAATTCGTTCTTGTTAGTTGTGTAAGTTATCTGTGGCATATCGATTGAATTACAGGATTTTGCCACGTTAATTTACTTACACTTTCTGAGTAAATTTTATTTTTTAATCCTCCCGCACTATCATAATATAACCCTTTTGAGTCCGAGTGTTATTTGTCTAGGGGACAGATGAATTTATTGTCTATAAACTTGCAAGATTTCTTACCTAAATACATAACATTTTTGGTGAATGCATTTAACAAACATTTGTTAGGGTTTTAAAAAAATCACTATACTTAACCCTGCGTTGCTTGTGGAATGAGCGCCGTACTCGCTTTCGTGAAATGTCGTGCGCAAAAGCCAAATTTCTGGAAGTACGGGCTTGTTCGACACGAAAGTGCAGTTTTATCAGTGATGCCATCCGTACTATATTTATACTACACTGAATTAAACTTAGCAACTGAAACGGTAGGCCCAGTGGACGTAACCGACACAATATCGCGGGTTGCTGTTAGAATAGTGCGGATGCAAATCGTGGACTTCTCTCTCACTCCTACGCATTAGTTAGTAAGTTAGTTGCCAAAGGTTTTTTTTGTATTTTTAACGCCCGTGCTGACTGAGCAAAGCGTCGAGAGTTCCTGTATAATCAACCAAAGAGCAGAAGAGAGATTGCAGGCAGGGCACAGTACATATTTTGTATATGAAGTGAGGTATAGCGTAATAAGCAAGGAGTTGTGTAAAAGGTAATATTATTGAATTCCGGTTACTAAATTGTTCAAAAGGAGTTAAACAAACAGATGAACTTGAGTTTTGTCGCGCCATTTGTTTGCCCATTTTAATTACAAGGGACGGAACAGAACTTTGTTGTTGTACAATGAGATCAATCTCAAGTGAAGTGTGGTGGTATCATTGGTCGAAATGTCGTGCTCGTACTTGGTTCGTATGATTTCGTTAAATTCTACAGGAGCACGACATTTCGACCAATGACAGCACGCCTCATTGACGCCGTCGGATTTTCTTAAGGACTAATAAGGACTATAATCGCTTGGCTGTTTATCAATTCCCCTTACCACACCTGCAGTTCTTGCGATCACTTACCTCGCCTACAAACTGCACTCATGCTTTCTCTATATATTCCAATCTCTTTGGTCAAAACCATATGTGCACATTGTACGCCTATACACATAACCTACACACAAGTATTTCCCAATACTACCAACTAGACAATGTTGTCAACTTAAAAGTTTAGACCATGCAACCTTCACTTGAGATTGATCACATTGTATGAGGTCACGAAGTGGATGAATAATAAATCTCAATTGCCTACACTTCAAATGGACCTTGAGAAAATTACTATTTTCAAACTGCGAACACTTATTGTTTGGCTTTTGAACATGGAATTTCCTCAATATATGATTTACCATCTTAAAGTAATACTTATTTACAGAAAGACAAAAGTAATGCTATTTCTTATTAACTAATTTAGTTGGAAATATTTTTAAAATGTGTTTATCTTCAGTTCAAAAGAATATATTTATTACATTAATGGTTTTATTGTAAAAAAAAGATAGTACTAAGCGAAAATTAGTGTGATCATACATATACTGTTGATGTATACCACGTGTATTACACAAGGCAAATTGTGTATTCTTTCCACGGGTGTTTTCAAAATTATTGAATTTAGCGAAAAGATATACAAGTCGCTAATTAATGCGGGGCATATGTCCCAGAAAAAAATTAAAATTAAAATGACATATCTCATTAATTTACTCAAAACAATTATTTGTAGCACATCCAGTGATAGATGCTTTTATATATAAAAAAAAACTCAAATCGCTGAAGAGATTCAGTAATCACGTTGGGTTTACATGATCACACCAAAGTCGTATGCACACAGATACTTATAACCATTCAAAGATCAATGTCTGTAAAATAATTATCGCCGTAGTATTTGACATAAGAAATTGTGGATGTTCAAATGTTTTCAATCAAAATGTATTAAAATTGTACTGTCTCTATAAAATAGCACGTAGTAATTCTCAAACACCTGTGATCTGTGATACTATTACAGCTTACCTAATCGCTTAATGTAAACGATCTTTGCCGCCGACCGTTTTTATGCATAGGATGCCTTGATCACGTTGTGATCACGCACTTTTATTAGGTTCTGAATCTCCGGCGATTCTACTTTAGTGATCTCCACGAGGTTTAAATTATAATGTTTTTGGCTAATAAGTACTTATCCAGATATTAAAATTCAAATTGATGCAAAAAATGACCATAAACTTCTTAGGTCATAGAGCTGGTATCAGACAAAAACTTACAAAATCTATTTTATTCTATAATGTATAAATACGATCTTTGCCGCCGACCGTTTTTATGCATAGGATGCCTTGATCACGTTGTGATAACGCACTTTTATTAGGTTCTGAATCTCCGGCGATTCTACTCTAGTGATCTCCACGAGGTTTAAATTATAATGTTTTTGGCTAATAAGTACTTATCCAGATATTAAAATTCAAATTGATGCAAAAAATGACCATAAACTTCTTAGGTCATAGAGCTGGTATCAGACAAAAACTTACAAAATCTATTTTATTCTATAATGTATAAATACGATCTTTGCCGCCGACCGTTTTTATGCATAGGATGCCTTGATCACGTTGTGATCACGCACTTTTATTAGGTTCTGAATCTCCGGCGATTCTACTTTAGTGATCTCCACGAGGTTTAAATTATAATGTTTTTGGCTAATAAGTACTTATCCAGATATTAAAATTCAAATTGATGCAAAAAATGACCATAAACTTCTTAGGTCATAGAGCTGGTATCAGACAAAAACTTATAAAATCTATTTTATTCTATAATGTATAAAAACACGACGTATATAACCCCGTATGTAAGACAAGGACAGCAGTGGCGGCTGGTGAGTAGGTTTAGGTAGGGCACGTAATAGACAAGACTGATTCGTTTATTATCGGTGATATGCTCGGCATCTGGGAGTATATCACCGATAATAAACGAATCAGGCTTGTCTATGTACGTGCCCCACCAAAACGGACTCACCAGCCGTAACTGTTACGATTCTGTTCCTGTTTGTAATGATTAATTCAGTGTGATACTATTTGTATGATAATTTATAATGTCATATGCTATAACATTTGAAAGTGCAGTGTTGTACTGTAATTTTAAGTTTCTTACATCAGAAATTAAGCCACTCCCAGCGCTTTCTAACAACCAATTGTCGAACTGATCTGTATCAAGAAACACGAAATATTTGGAATTCAATACTAAGGGAGTAAGAAAGATCACACCATCAAGTAATGGTGTCAGAAAGTATAGTGCGGGTAACACACCGTTAAATATAATTTTAAAAACGCAAAATTTCAACAATAATTACCAACAATATACTATAATTTAATAATTTTATTATGACATCACTTCTAGCAGGACTTGAAACTAACAGTGTTACTGTTTATGAAGAGTCTACATGACGTTCTAAATTAAATGAGGGACGTTGGTGTTACTTCATAGTTCATAGTATACTTATTCATAATATATTGCCTTCAATTCGAGTCTACAATTTAGAATAATCATACCTACTTAATAAAGATCTGTAAGTAGGTACATATTGCACAAACTTTTTGGAAATATTGTGGACAAATAATACAGCCTTATCTATTTCAATTTCATTAGTATAATGATAGTAAATTACCAAGAGCAGTGTCTGTTTGTATTAAATAGATACTTATTAGGAAAACAATCGCTGTCATTTTATTGCTTTGATTTGTTGTTATTTTATTATTGGTTTTTACTTACGTTTTATTCCAATTTTCCCGCCCTTTTTGAAATCTAGGTCTGATAATGGAACATTGATAAAATCCTTTTTTTCTGATTTTAGGTTCTGATCAGTTTTTAACGTATCAAACATAACTGTATTGTTTAAAATGTAAACTATACAAATCCGTTTATTCTACTAACTAAAAGAGGGCTATTTTGTTAAATTCACACTGTAGACAATATGGAGTAGCGCGCTAAATATCAGAGCTTATGTGATAAGTAGGGGGCGGACACGAGCGGTTGATGAATCATCGCCCATGGGCGCACTATTGAAATGTTGTATTTTTAAAGAGGTTTTAATTTTATTTATATAATTGGATAACAAGTTGCTGCTGATCTATAAAATACAAAATACCTTATTATTTGTTCATTTTCTCTTCTGTAAGACTAGTTCTCTTTGAATTAGGTACATCCTTGTAGTTAGAAAAGGTCCTTTCTACATCGCAACTGCTTATAGGTGCGTACTGGAAATATTCTTTTATTTCAGCGTATTTAGCATACACAATTGCTGCAATGTTATTAAATCTGGATTTATATTAAAAACTGCGTCTAACTTTTGCCGAAGGCCACATCCGAGGTCACTTGGAATACTTTTGAAATTATTAATAGCCACATCTAATATGGTTAATCCATTTTTTAATTTGAGATTCGATTTTCAAAATATGTAATTAGTTTAGGCAAATTTCCAAAGTGTTCCTGAAGGAATAACAACTGATTTTTTAAATTTGGGATTTGTGTTAGTTCCTTGCACTCAGAAATACTTCGAGCATCGTCATTTAAACATGTAACGAAATTTTGTAAACTATCGAAATTTTACAGACTTTGTAATAAATTTCGGAATCACTGACAATTCATTTTCATATCAGAAAAAGTAACGTAAACAACGTTCTAGATCTAAATAAATGATATAAAAATGTACGCGTATGTTATTGAAACCAAATAACAGTAAGTATATACATATTTACATTATTTATCATGCCAAATATAGGGTAAATATAATGAATTTTAAAAACCTCTGATGCTCCTATATCTACGCCGATGAAAAAAGGATTTTACTCATAAATTCCTTATTTTATGGGCATTTTTTGCTCTCATTCTCGGTCATTTCTCGGGCGTAAACAGATGTTGCAGTTCACCATATGAATTAGTGCTATTCAGTGAGTGGGTGTTGTTTACATTATTTCTTTGCTCCGTTGTAACTTCGTCGTAGTTTAAACCGGCCATGTCCGCCCCCTAGTGATAAGCTTTTATAGGTTAGTGAATCTTAAGTAAGATTTTTGCCGGTACCTAAGTAATGTTTTATAATATTACTTTTTTTATAACTCTCTTGCATTGCATCATCCAGTTTTGATCTATACATTGTTGGATAAGTATTTTTTGTAGTTTTGCGATTAACATATTTTGAGGATAGGCTAGGGTCGCCGACAACATAAATTGCTTGTTGTGGCATAAGGGATTAGTAGTCACGTGACAACTAGCCCCGTTTTAAATGAGATTTTGCCACGCAACAGAAAACGGCTAACGGATCGTGGGCAAACACTAATAGACTTTATTATGAGAGCCGTAAATGAAGTTAAAGATGGTAAGTCCATTAGGAGCATGGCAAGAGACTATGTCATCAACTATAGAACCCTAGCTAGAAACTACAATAAGAAACAAGGCAATCGTAATCTGAATTTTCTTGTGGGAACAAAAAAATTTGGCAAGTTTTCACTGACGACCAAGAAGCTCAATTAGCTTCGTATTTAATAAAGGTGTTCGACATATACGCAACTGGTCTAGAGAGACAATAGGTATAGAAGAAACCTCTCTTGTAATAATGACAAAGAAGTAAGTCGAAATAAAAATGGTATATATCCCGAAAAAAACCTTTTCAGTTTTTGGTTTTTATCCAATGTTCATTTTGAAATCTTAAATTATACCCTAGCAGCATTTTTCGAATTTGGCGGGTGTTTTAAGTTTGCACTGGACGCAATAAAATAACATAGAGGTGTACTCGTTGATAATTTCATTGCAAAATTAGTGAATAGGAATGTAACTTTATGAATAAATGTTTCTACGTCTATTTTTTGACCAGTCTTCTACTTGGGTACGCGGTTTGTCTAGTAATTTCGCAATAAAATGTGAATTAACCTACCTGTATTCTATTCGATTGTCTTCGTAGCCAACTTAAAATACCCGCGAAATTCAAAAAATGCTGCTAGGGATATTTAGGTTTTTGGTTAGTAGCGGGAGTACGCAGGTGCGATAGTGTTAATATTTTGGGCCAGCGCAATATACGAAGGTTTGACCCAACAGGGAGAATTCCCCCGATAGAGGTCAGACGTATAGTGTAAAATTTGTGTTCCGAGGAAGAAGAATTCCTGTCCGTGACTGTGGCGGAGAGCGCACTGGTGATTGTACTGTGATTTGAGAACGCTTAACAATGCTCTAGATGTGCTGCCACTCCAATCTCAAATCATTAACACAATTTTTCACTTGTTTTCGTCAAATAACTTTATCTATTTTTTATTGTTTCATTATTCTTTGATTATTTTTTTTTGATTTTCTATATTCACCATATATTTTTTTATTGCAATATCTTTTATAAATCTAGTATTCTGCGTCAAATCTAAGATTTATAATTTTCGGAAAAGGAAGATATCGTCCTGAAATATGTATTCAATTATATTTTGATATGTATTCCACTATACTCTCTTCTTGCAAACTCTACAATGTACAGGAATCAACCTCTATGTCTATGTAAATTATACATTTAAAACAATTATTGTAAGTTTGTTATATGCATTCACCCGCAATGTTAGTTAATGAATGAGCTTTTAAATGTGTAAAAATATTTTTCTTCTAAGTGTTGTTTAACTAACCTCTAAATAATAAGATATGTAATTCAATATACTTATCAATAGAGATTACTTACTGCAAGTGAGGCATTATTAATCTACCAATTCAAGTGATAGAAATTGTACATCTGAACTGCGTTGGTCCAGTAAAGAAAATTGTGAGAATATCACGATTCGTGTGCTTTTAAGCTCTTGAAGTGTAAGTGAAAACGAAAGCTCTTATAAATATATGTGATTCGAATAAACTGGCAAGAGAATTATTAAAATATAGAATAGAAAAAAAATCAGTCGCTCTCAAATATATGTGTTCACGTTACAATACTCTTTAATACGAAATATCTACTGATGGTTGGCCTACTTTATTGTTTAATTAATTGCAGGATGACGTCTAAGGTTTTGATATGTTTTTCACGACTTTCAATAGAAATTGCTGAAGTCTCTTCAAGAATGACAATTTGAAAATACCGTAAATATTAGTCGACTGTTTTTATGAAATTATTTCAATTGATATACCGGGTGAATCAAAATTATTGATATGTTCTTTATTAGATTGTAAATAAATCTTTTGTTTAATGTTCACACGTCTACCTTTCAAGTCGTAGTTTTCAAACATTATATCTAAAATGTTATACTGAGGAGGTTAACAGGGTGTCACGTGAATTGTATAGTCCTAAATTTATTGAACTGTCGTAAAAATTCTTCACCCAAAATCATTCAAGAATAAAATTTCTTCATTATCATCTGTTGATGTGCTCAAGATATTATATGCATTCATTTTCATTAGCTATGCTTTCTACATTGCTCTTTAATGCAACGTCTTCTTCTTCTTTCTTTATTGGATGATTTTGGATGAAGTTTTTTAGACTTTTTTCTGACAAGTGATTTTATATGTTTTTGGTTCTATTTTTTAACTTAAATAAAGTTAGGCTAGTCAGCTATATTTTTGCAATGCATATGGAAGAACAAAACAACACCCATTGTGAAATATGTTTTGTAATCTATTTATCATAAGTCATATCTCCCACAAGAACGCACGACTATGACAAAAATTAGAGTTATCAAAACTACCGGGCCAACTTTTTAATGCTGGTTAACTTACAAACTTACGCAGGAATATGTTCGATGTTTCGTTTGGACTGAAGCACCAAGGTCATTAAGTTCAAATGAAATCGCATCGGCAATTTATCACATATCACTTTGAAATTCAATCCAGAAATATCAACGATTCAATTATTTTGCGACGGCTGTGGGCGCCAAAATAAAAATTCGACGGTTATGGGGGGGGGGGGGCTTCTAAGTTACTGGTTACATCGTTGTGCACCGCAGCATATTACGCAGTTGAAAATATTTTTTCCAATAGTAGAACATTCGTATATCTCTCCAGCCAGAGTATTTGATCATATTGCAAAAAAGGCGAGAAAACGGTTTTAGTGCAAAAGCCTGAGTCGTTCATAGACATAATAAAATCAAGGGTAAAAGTATTGAAAATAGGTGAAGATTGGAAGCTTTTCGACTGAAAATATGAAGTACAAAAGATCCTGAACATTACAACAAATTAGCGTTTTAAGTTCAAGCACACCATAGATTTATATTTACTAAGTCAGACCCAGGAAATATTTTAAAGGAGTGGCTCATGTTGGTCAAAATGCTTAAAAAGATGTTCAAATGCTAGAAAGAAAATGATAAATTACTTTTCGTCTATATACGAAGTACGTCACCGAAAGAAAGCAAAGAAAAATAGGGTTATTAAATCTAAATTGCGTTCGGAAGTGAATGATTGATAAATAGCAAGGCAATCTTATTGACTTGCAGACGCAACCAGAAATATATTTAATGTGTAATGGTTTTATCAGTCTATCCGACAGTAGAAGATAGTTTGTCAATTGTACAATTTGAGAATTCACAAATTTATGACTTGTGAGTCTGTGGGAGCTGTCGACTGTGCAAATCAAGATAGGTATAGATATATTCTTACCTTGTGGTTGAAAGACAATTACATAATATAGTGATAAGACGGTACAGAAGTGGTATGTAGATATAGTTTATGAAGAATATATCTTTCTATTTAGGATTGAAACAATGAATCCACCATACTACCAGAGTTGCTGAAAAAATTTCAATATGAGGATAATGAAAATGTTTGGAATATAGATTCAATATATTGAATCATCAGAAAATATTTCAGAAGTTGACAATAATTCTTCTTTAGTTTATGATATATCACATCTTCCTGTCCAAATTGGAATTAACGTTACTATACCTACTTCCGCCATAGACAAAGTCAAAATTGATTTTAGAACTGTTATTGCAGTAGAAGCATTTGCCACAGATAGAAAGGCGCAAAACTGTAGTTGGATGCACGATAGTGGAAGAAGACACCTACGATTCTATCAACGGTTGTTTTTGTGACGTCTGGAAGACGGAAGAGTGGTGGCATGTGGAGGTAAAGAGGACCGAAGCGTTAACTGTCAAAATTACCTGGAAATATGGACTCGCTGGCCAGAACACCAGCGTCTTCACTGACTTACATAGTACAGTTTACAACCACAGAGACCACTTATTTATATTACTGGCATTCATTCGAAATAAATGACGGATTTGACAAAATTGGAATAAAACATGGTATTCTGTCATCTACATTTCTTTCACAACGGAAATTTAGACACTAAAATTATCTTAAGTAAATTAGATTGTGTTCATTGTGTAGCGACTAAATATTCAATTGAAACCTAAGAGCTGTACGCCATTTGCAAGGGACCACGGCGACTAGAAGTCTGTATTTCTAGAGCCGCTGTCGGACGGGTTAAATTGGTGCTTACTTGTCTGCATTGACCAGGGAGAATGCAAAACCACATGAAAACCACCATAATTCAGAGAGAAGATAGCTGGGATCGACGTATGTAAAAAAAAGTCAATATCATCCACCCGGCATCGTCAGTAGTACAATCAATCTAATATAATAATATTTTATCTTTGTACTTAAGAGTAATAATTGCGTATTTCAAATTGTCGCTCTTATCATTCAATTATTTCCTTCTTTTAACAAATCACTTTTATCCTCAACCATCTGCACATTTTCCGTTTTCGTCAACATAAGAAATTAAAAAAAATAAAACAAAACAAACGATTATCATTTTGCACTGCCGTCACTAGAGGTCACCGTTTTCTATAGCTTTATTCAGGTCCGTCACTATCCTTCCCAAAATGTCTCTATATTCAGAATCCGTTCTGAATATCGTGTCGAGGAAGTGTTCATTAGAGAAGAAACTGAAGACACTGTCGATCCGGGCGAGAGATTTATCAGTTAGATGTTTGGACACGATAAGTTGTAGGCACTTATTGGATTCAGTAAGCGCTGACGTGAGATAATTGCGGTCGTAGCTGAAGTCAACCTCGTAGAAAGATATGATGGCCATCCCTGCCATACGGAATTTTGTTTTGAAACGCTCCGCCTGTTTCAATTCCTCCTGGGAGAATAGGTTGTTTCTGTGGAGGACGCCTAACTTTATTACCACCTTTATTATATTCTTGACTAGTTTCTCTGCTTCTTTTTTGTTATTGGACTGCAACAAGTAAAAAAAAATATTTATAAATATATTACTGTGAGATGTATATCATGTTTCTTAATAACAAGCTAATATTTAAAGGGGTTGAGTCCATTTTGTGAAACAAATTCTTATGAACATGTGGGTGCTAAAGTTTAAAAAAAGATTTTCTTTTACGTACATTTTCAACATCTTCTTTATTTCTTTGTGCGTTCAGGATAATTTGCTGTTACCATTTCAAAAAGTATGTAGATTACGTTATTCTATTAAATAAATTGTTGTTCAAAGTTATATAAATAGTTTTTTCTCATAAGTGGTCTAGCGAGATGCACATGATTGATTTTTTTTTAAACTTTAGAATCCTACAGTTCAAAAGTTAATACATTTAAGACATATGTTCATATGAAGTTTTTTTCATAAAATGGACCCAAAAATAACCCCCTTAAATATTAGCATGTTATTAAAAAACACCCTGTATATTAGGGTTAGGATATTAATATGGAAATGATCGATAGCACCAGTCACATCAATGTAATGTATACACAATGAATATAGCTTTATGCAAATATTCATTAGCATGTTCTACAAAATGTGGGAGTATTTTTCTTTTAACTTTCCAAATTTGCAATTTGTATAAAACCGTAACTCTTTTTGCTCAGGGGTAGAACTTCCTTTTGTAAGATTTAAACTATTATGTTTTATGTAGGATAGGTGTTTCAATGAAATACTAAAATAAAATTACAATATTTATTTCTTAATTACGTACTATAATAATGTAACTTTTGTAATATGCTGTTAAAATAAATGAACATCAGATCATACAATAATTATTTATTCTTGCCATACAAACAGAAAATTAATGAAATAAATTTTCATGTATACATACAATACACTATATTTTGTTCTGTAAGTAATATAAACCTTTAATATAATTTCTTCATACAGTTATAATGTCCTATATTCATATTCCTGTTTATTCAATACCAGTGGCGGCCCGTGATTATTTGGGACGGAAGGGCACCGGGGATCTGAGTGTTTAATATCAAAAATTAAGTACAGAAATAAACTCAATATGCTTTTAATTAACTTGTTTGAAAATAAAATCCATCCGCCGTTCCTTACGATCAGCAAAATGATTAATAACTCATTCACTGAAGTTTGGTGTTGATGTCAGTAATGGTTTTTCATTGGAACACATTGCTACTTACTTTGTAGCACCGAAATAGAAAAAAGCATTTTGCACATTACACCCACACAACCAGTCTGATAAACTGTAAGAGCTTCTGTTGAATTTTCTCGTCACGGTTTTATTAGTTTTCAATTTGTGATCTTCTAATTTAATCAATAAATCTGGTCTAGGGAGACCTAGATTTTTTAATTCTGTCTTAATATTACTAACGCTATTCATAGTTGCATTTGCACCGATAGAAATTACAACATACACTCACCGCTGTATATTACATACTGGACCGCCACCCGGACCCGGCACAATAGAGTAGTGCCCCGCCGCCTACATATATACGCGTGCTACCCGCGCCAGTTTCATCGCTCGATTTCTAATACAGACGGGGCAGTCGCGCGAGATGCCCCGGAGCCTACGTCTGACTGCGATTTTTAAACGCGCTGAAAATACGGACTGTTACTTCCGAAAACATTATTTGTCATCAAACAAATCAGAAAAATTACATACAAATTAGGTATTTATAATTAATTTATCTGTTAGAAGAAATTTGTCACGGGGGGGGGGGGGAGTGCCCCGTTGCCCTCCCTTCAGCAGCCGCCACTGTTCAATCCATACAAATGTGAATCACAAGGCGAAATACCTACGTGAATCAAAGGAATAGTCAAAGCATTTGCACGTCACACACTCTTTGTTTCACTTAACATATATTTACATAATATAGTGCTGATATTATGTAATATTCGTGTAATATCAAAACTGAAAAACATTACTGAACATGTCCAACAACACACTGCCAAAGCATTAGCACGTGTAAGATAATGTCTACTATTTCGCACTATCAATAATGTAAGCTCGATTTTATCAACATCTAAAAATGAATTTACAATAAGAGAAATTATAAGTGTATGTATAGAAAAATGAAAATAAATAAAATTGTACCAATTTAAATAATGGCATTGTATGCGTACTTACAGATCTTGATTATACAAATCATCAAACTCCCTTTGATCCCATTTTAGTTGCCTTAATCTAAAATTAACACAATAACATTTAATAAACGCTTCATTTAATGAGAAAATAATTTTATTACAGATGAAATAAATTGTTCCCTTCAATAAAAGAAATGACATAGAAACTAAACCTTGTTAGGTGTGCGACCACGTAAGCTTAGACAAATTTTTAAAATTCTACCATTCTTGATTGTTCAAACAATAACGCAATTCTCATCTTCCTGCTTCAAATACGTCCTTTCACAACCTCGGTTAAAAAAAAAATTAATTCAATAAAAGAGCGCACATCCAACATAAACAATAATATTATAAGTAAATATTTTCTTAATTGCTGTACTATTATTTACAGAACTATTATTATACAGGTATATATTTAGTATTTATACGAATATTTATTGAAGTATTAAGAAATATCGTTTACATGAATATTGTCATGGACTACACATCTCTATATTGTAAAGTTGTAAGTTATAATTGATTTACGCCGCCGCCATTTGCATTTTAGCGATTTTTACATTTTACAATTTCTACCGTCACTTGAATTCAAATTGACTATCAAATTTAACATTGGAATCCATAAGCGCAGTTTCACGTTTTTTTAGCAGTGATTTTGAAAATTATGGACATAAGCTAGTCAACTTTAACAGAATATGAATTTGAAATTACATGTTATTAGTGATACTTAATCATATTGGCAATGTTTATAGTTGCACGTAAGCATAATAATATGATCATAAAATTATGTTTATTATGTAAATTAAATATTTAGGCACGACACTAGCCGTTAAAAAATGAAGGAAGACGCCATTTTGTTATTATCATTTTTGTTTCTATATTAAAACTAAACTGGTGATGATGAACATTTTCGATCTCGAGACTGTTGCAGATGTCCAAGTTTTGAAGTCCCCTGATACCGAAAAAGTTGTTTTTAAAAAATGTCTTCGTGCGTCTCTCTGTGTCAGTGTGTGCGTGCTTGTTAAAAAAGTTTTTCGAAATTCCTACCGGAAGTAGGCTTTTATCGAAAATGATTTTTTTGTGCATATTTTGCATGTCATGCAAGTATTTTTAGACAGGTACGTTAGGAGTATAAAAGTATTTAGAACTCAATTTTCAATACCTTTTGTAGAAAAAAAATTCAAAATTCGGACCGGAAGTAACACTTTTACTCTTATCGAATGGTGATTATTTGCTAATATGTCGTATATTATGCATTCTATATATATCTATCAAAAGCACAAAAGCAATTAGAGCTGGATTTGGAATATTTTTTGTATAAATGAAATTTCAAAATTCAGACCGGAAGTACCACTTTTACTCTTATCGAATAGCGATTTTTTGCAAATATGTCGTAAGTTATGCATTCTATATATATTTATTAAGAGTACAAAAGTATTTAGAACTGGATTTTCAATATTTCTTGTATATATGAAATTTCAAAATTCGGATCGGAAGTAGCACTTTTACTCTTAGCGAGTAGCACTTTTTTGATAATATCTTGCAAAGTATGCATTCTATAGAGGTTTATTAAGAGAATAGAAGTACTTAGAATAGGAATTTGAATAATTTTTGTATAAAAAAATTCTTAAAATTCTATAATTTGAAACGCTCATACGTATAAGAAATCGTGTGGTGGCCACACCTCATTTTCTTATATACATTTATATTGCTTATATCTAGATATGCAATGTATGTGAGTCGTGATCACAATCACTCTAGTAGCAAAATCACTGTTAAGCTCATCCCTATTAATTAATCATTATTATCAACAGTGTATTTCTTCTTTTATAAATGAAATGAACACTATAATTAGCAATATAAATTGTGTAATATTTACCTGGCATAAAATAATGTGTCATTATTAGCTTACTACGGAAGTATAAATAATTGGCAGCTACGAATACCATACCTTTTCTGACGAGGACAAATGAGTTTTGGAAGTTCTTTAATTCTACTACAATTCTGGGAATTTGTCGCGTTCGTAAGGATTGATGGATGGAATATTCATATTCTATAGATCCCCAAACGCAAATAGCAGTATAAAAACATCCCAACTTGGAAACAAGATATACGGAAGACGAACCCAAATCCTATATAATAACTGTAAAAAACCGGGGCGATGGTAACAACATAACACGGCGAGTGCAACAAATAGAAAGAAACAAAGCAAAAAAAAAGACACTAGGAGAGAAAAGCAAAGTTCCAAAGGGGTACTATTCGAATAATGTTAGAGGTCGGAAAATTGGAAGAAATTCATAGAAATATAAGAAGATACAGACATCGGAGTGCTGGCACTGCATTTATGATAGATGAGAAAATTAGGGACAAAGTATTTCCTAATTTCCTATATTAGATTAAGAAACAATTATACGGTCTACGATAACATTCCAAAAAACGACACGACCATAATCACAGGAGATTTTAAAGCCAAAATAGAGAAGGAAAAGTACTACATTGAAGTAACAGGAAAATACACGATCCATGCCATAATTTCGCAGGACCAATCAAGCTATTTATGAATAGCACGAAGTACAAACATAAAATAACTTGAAGAATACCTAGTTCACAAGGGGGAAATTACATATTAATAGACAAGAAGAGACTAAAATAATCCAGATGTAAGATTTTACAGAGCAATGACTGTAGACACAGACCACTACTTAGTAATAGCGAAACTCAAATTAAATACGATTAGCAGAAAAGTAAGGCACCAAACAAGAAAAAACTGGAATGTTAAAAAGTTGAAATCGGAAAAAATAAAGCCCCAATTACGCAATTACCACAAATATGCAGGAAAAATCAACAAAAGAATATAGAGGACACGAAAGGAACGAAATAAAAACCAGTACGGTAGAGCAGCGGAAGACATTCTGGGAAGCAAGGTGTGCGACAAAAGCAATTTCCGGTTTGACAAAGAATGTGAAGCACTTATAAAAAAGAAGGGAGCAGCTAAACTTAAATAGATAAAATCCAACTATGAAGAAGGGTTTTATTATGAGTTCGTCTAGGTTCTTTAGCAACCCATTAGTTTTGGAGACGTTATATTTTAGTTTTGTGGTCAATAAGATGGAGTATGCTTCACAAGTATGGTCTCCGCAATATATTTACTTGCAGTTTGTTTTGCATTTGTTCTAATAACTCTAATAAAAGATTTAATTTCCGTAAAGCTAACTTCCAAAAGTTGTATTCTGATCTATTATTTACTGACTGGTCTTTTTAGGAAGAATTTAAAGATGTGAACAACGCTGTTGATAGTTTTTATAATATACTGTATAAAGTCATTGAGTTAACAGTTCCGATTATGGCAGCCAATATTAGATCTCGGTACCCTGTATGGTTTACGAATGAGATCAAGCGTTACTTGAAGTCGAAACTCTATTATAGACGGCGTTGGAAATCTACTAAAGATATTTTTTTCTTTGATGAATTTTTGAGACTAAGACGTCTGTGCAAATCACTCATTTCTGATGCGTATAAATCGTATATGAATATGATTGAATCCTCAATTGTTAATAAGCCTAAAGAAATCTTTAACTATATACGAAGTAAAGGTGATACCTCGCGTATTCCTAGCAGGTTAAGTATTGGTAACACACAAGTTGAGACACCACAAGATATTATGAACGCATTTGCTGATACTTTTTTTTTCAATATATCAGCCCAGTTCTTCGTTTTGTGTTGGGGATTCTCAACTGAATCATGCACCCATCTTTTTATCAAGTGTTGATGAGGACGAGAGACGATTACTAAAAAACTATAAGAGATAGGAAATCTTAATACAGTTTTAAAAACAATTAAAATTAGAATCTAAAAATGGTAATAAATACAGGATGTTCAATTTAAAATAAGAAAGTTATTTGTCTTTAATGTTAGTCAAAACAAAAATTTTGTATAATTTTTAGATATCAACTTTAACTTATCTTAAAGTCTGATGCTTTGAACAAACAATACAATTTAAAATAATTCGCTCAAATATTTAAGACAGATATGCCTCTCAAATTTTGATTTACATTTCCAAAAATAGTTAAATTCCTCGAAAATAGGTGGACTTAGGTATAGGGAATATAACAGTAAGTAGCCTTCATTTAGCCTGTAGTATCACAATGTGCAATAATATACAAGGTTTTCCATTTATATTTTCAGAACTTTGGTGCGCAACATGTTATTGAATAACTCTGTATATTTCAAAATAATTTTAAAACGTGCCCCTAATGAACCTACATAACTCTTGAAAAAAAAATTGTTAACATATTTTGCCACTTTTCGTATATAAACCGACGGAAATGTGGTGCGCCAGCCTGTATATATGCTGAGGTAGTAAGATATTGGTTAGAAAGAACTCGATATCAGAAATTGTGTTCAGATTACACCACGGGAATGGGCAGGGGCAAAATTTGTGTATTAAGTGTAAACAATCAAAAGTTCAGTGTGAAGTAGATATATTTTTCAAGTAATTACTCAATACGTATAAAGATATTGGTATAATTCGTTTATATTACTTTATTAAGACCATCATGGTGAATTATGTTATTGACAATTTTACTTACGTATTGCTTGGCGAGACGATACAAATTATCGAGTAGAGATGCCGTTGTGTCATCTATGAAAGCACGTGCCACATTTTTTCCAGCCATGCGAGAGAGTATTTTCTTTTGAGCTCGGAGTCCGATGTCCCGCGCTCTGAAAGCGCTTTCAGTCATGACTGTAACAGACATAAAAAGAATCATTAAATGAACGTAAGTTATAAAGATACTGACGTAATAAACTTTATAGTTTGCTTTTAATGATCGCCCTAAGTTATCCGTTTTAATATGCATTCTCTTAAAGTTATTATACCTAACAAATTGCTTTTAATCTCGCGTAGTACCTGGGCGAATATTTTGAACCTTTAAAAAAGACCGACTGATATTAAATTTAATTCACTACTTCTGTATAGCTTACGGAGCTTTCGCAAAATTACTTAATAAAATGTGTGCTTCGTATAGCATATATTGAGATATATAATAATATAAATTCCTATTTTTGGCTATGATATCACGCCAAAAAGGACATTTAATTTTTTATATGAAATCCAGTCTCCTCGGGGGTCAATTCCAATTGAACAAAACATGTTTCATGCATTTTAAATTTTTAATACGAGGGCGTATTTTTATGTTATCTACCTAGCCACGAAAAAAAGCACATAACAAAAAAAAATATTTTTCTACATAACTCCCTTCAACTCTAATACACTTATTCCATCTTTTTTCCAGTTACCCCATACCCTCAGAAAAAAATTGCTTCGGTAACCCCGTAAAATATTTTTCAACAGCTTCTTTGAGTTCTTCATGAGAAGCAAAACGCTTTCCTCTAAGATGTTTTTTTAAATTTTTGAATAAGAAGAAGTCTGACGGAGCTAGGTCGGGGCTATAAGGTGGATACCTTAACTCTATAAACCCACAGTCATTGATTATCTGCTGAACTTTGTTTGCCTTATGAACCCGACAATTGTCGTGCAGCAACAAGTTTTTTTGTGGATAAGAATGCGGGCGTTTTTCCTCCAGAGCAGTTTTTAAATTTTTAATTGTGTTTCCGTAGGCCTCTCCATTTATGGTAGACCCTCTCGGCATATATTCAATAAGCAAAACTCCTTCAGCATCCCAGAAAACAGTTGCCATCAGTTTTTTTTCCAGAAAATTGTGTCTTGGCCTTTTTTGGTGGTGGAGAGTCCTTATGAACCCACTGCATGGATTCTTGTTTAGTAGGAGGGTCCCAGTAATATACCCAAGTCTCATCCCCGGTAATAATTCGAGATAAAAATGTTTTGTCCCTCTCCAACTTGACCAAATTTTCTTGAGAAACTTCTTTTCTGCACATTTTTTGTTCAGGTGTAAGCAATCTGGGTATCCACCGTGCAGACACCTTCTTCATACCCAAATCGTCATGCAAAATTTTGAGAACACTTGTTTCGGATATACAGACTTCATTGGCAATGACAGAGATCTTTACACGCCGATCTTGCAGTACCAAATTTTCGACTTTTCGCACAATGCTTAAAGTTCGACCTTCAACGGGTCGTCCGGACTTTGGGTCATCATTAATTGACTCTCGGCCCCATCGAAAGGGTTTAGACCAATATTTTACTTGGAAATAAGATGGTGTATCTTCCCCATATACAGCAACAATTCTTTCATGAATTGCTTTTGGATCATTGCCTTCCTTTGTCAGAAACTTTATTACGCTGCGATGTTCAACTTTAGTTTCACTCATTTTATCGAGAAATGGACCGTCTCAAATCTCTATACACAGCATAAACTAAACACAACTTAGCACATGTACTTCTAACAGTGACAGCAATTTTTCAATAATTTGTTTGACATCGTCACTCTTTTGTTTCATGGCTAGGTAGATAACATAAAAATACGCCCTCGTACACTAGAAGAAAAAAGAATGCGTCCAGCTCGAGAGATATTGTTGGGATGGACGTTTGCCGAGTCAGACCGAACGTTAAGCGTCTGACCTCGCCCCCCGCACACGCTGTACCTGAACTACCTGATCATAGCTCGTGCACATTACTTCGCATAAATATTTCTCTTATATAAAGATGTATTTCTCACTTAGCCTTTATATGCATATATGTAGATTCTTAGATTGATTTGTGTTACGCTTTTAAATACAAGAGTTGCAGACAGATTATTTAATTTGATTTACATAATTATTAATTTCAAATATGTGTAGGTATATATTTGAAATGTTGGTGATTATAACCAACAGAACATGCATTTTCCATAGAGGATAATAAATACGCAAAAAAAATAATATTGCACACTTATAAATCAGACAGAATGCTTAATATTCGTCGTTTTCAATGCAAACGCTGCAAAAAGCATTGTTTGGATTATTTTATTTTATATTATTAGAAATGATGATAATTCAATAGAGTTTTATAAGATTTATAATCAAATCTAGCAATTCTCTGTCTTGAAACTAGAAAGTAGACACTTATTATTTTTGTGATAGCACTTAACATTAGAATTTTGTATTTATGAAACATTGGTGTATATTAAAGGCATTCACTTATTTAGGTCTTAATTCTTTCTTAGAAGGTTTAGATATTTCATTAACTTCAACGTTTTTCCAATATAAAGATAAGTACTATAAACAAATATATAGATGTGCTATGGGTGCACCAATATCAAGTGTTATAGCACAATTACTAATGGAAGATCTTGAAGAAACAATTACATCAAAAATTAATTTTGAAATTCCATTTTATAAAAGATATGTTGATGACTGTATTCTTGCAATACCTGAAAACAAAATAGATCTAATAGATAATAGTAACAAAATATACATTGGACAATCAATGCAATATTAGAAGAAAGAGTTAAAGGTCATAAATATTGTAAAAATTCAACTGCTTTAAGAAAAACATTGTCAACAATTTAAACGTAATTTTAATTTTGATAACACTAAAATTCTAAATATTGAAATTAACAATAAATCTCGATCAATATTAGAACTCGTCCAAATTAAGAAAAATGAATCAGTTTGTGTAAATACCCGAAGTTTCTTTCAAAAATTTATTTTTCATTACTTACATAAACAAATATTTTCCCTTCTATATTTTCAAAAATCAGTTCGTTTAATATTGATTGATACTTACATTGTAAAAATTTTGTAATGACATTAATATTTATTATTTGAGTATGTTAATAATTTTAAATTGTTAATCTAGAAATCATATGCTGACATTTATAATTATATTTGATATTGTCAATTCTTTTTTTGACAACATTTTAAAAGAAGTATTTTATTTATAGATTTTGGTTGTTTCTTTGAGATACTTTGGAATAATTTAGGACAGAATTGGAACAGCCGTCACAATTTCAATTTGCTGATTTCATGCTTTCGAATTTCGTTTTCTACCATCTTTTGTCTAGAAGAAATACGCGTCTGAAATGTTGGAACAGTGTTTAGAACAATCAGGAATAACAGAACATCATTTTCATTTTTGAAAAAAGGGAACCTGGGTAAAGAATTTGTTTTTGTTTCTATTTGTTCGGCCGAATTACCACCCAAAACATATCTCACTTACCGTTTGTATGGATAGTTGTAAATGTGCCCGATTGCTTAATATTCGTGTTTTTCAATGCAAACGCTGCAAAAGGCATTGTTTGGATTATTTAAATTAATTTATGTTATTTAAAATGATGATGATAATAATTAGGTATAAGAAATACAACAATAAGTCAAATAGTGTTTCCAAAAAATTCTGTATAATTATAATTAAATCTAATAATTCTCCGTATCGAAATTAGAGAACACACACTGATATTCTTTTTTGTAATAGCACATAAAATTGCGACCATTTTTTTGCTTATGTTCTACTACGTATTGTTGTGACTTTTACTTTATTCTTAAATAGTTTAACCAAAGTAGATTTTTGCTATATTTTTAATTATAAGCTTTGTTTTCTTCTCCTGGTTTTCAACAGTGGTTTACAATCTTTTCTTACCTTATTAGCTTAAGAGCATCTCTCTCTCCTTCTTTCACTCTCTTATTTATATGATCTGGGATAGGATTAGCAAATCAAAGTCAAAATTTCAGCTACACTATATAAATATAGACACAAAAACCGTAATATTATTATTAATAAGTAAACTCCGAACCAAATAAAACTCTGGAAACATGTGCAATATCATGAAACCAAATAAAAAAATATTATAAAAAATCGGCAAAATGCTTTGTCTGAATTATCATTTATTTGCTTTCTTTTATTAGCATTATACAGTAATAATACTTAAAAATAAATAAACATTTGCCAGATTTTTGAATTATGCATTAGTTGTTTTTTATAATATTTTTTTATTTGGTTTCATGATATTGCACATGTTTCCAGAGTTTTATTTGGTTCGGAGTTTACTTATTAATAATAATATTACGGTTTTTGTGTCTATATTTATATAGTGTAGCTGAAATTTTGACTTTGATTTGCTAATCCTATCCCAGATCATATAAATAAGAGTGAAAGAAGGAGAGAGAGATGCCCTTAAGCTAATAAGGTAAGAAAAGATTGTAAACCACTATTGAAAACCAGGAGAAGAAAGCAAAGCTGTAACTTTATAATTAAAAATATAGCAAAAATCTACTTTAGTTAAACTATTTAAGAATAAAGTAAAAGTCACAACAATACGTAGTAGAACATAAGCAAAAAAATGGTAGCAATTTTATGTGCTATTACAAAACAGAATATCAGTGTGTATTCTCTAATTTCGATGCGGAGAATTATTAGATTTAATTATAATTATACACAATTTTTGTTCCAACATTTCAGACGCGTATCTCTTCTAGACAAAAGATGGTAGAAAACGAAATTCGAAAGTATGAATTGAAAATTGAAATTGTGAGGGCTGTTCCAATTCTGTCCTAAATTATTCCAAAGTAACTCAAAGAAACAACCAAAACCTGGAGAAAGAAGTTCTTTCTGGCCGTTTTTTCAAAGATCGTAATTCTGCGTAAGTTGACATTTGTTTCACATTTATCCCAAGTATTTCAAACACTCGAAAAAACAACCTTCACAGTTCTCTTCTTCCAAAATTCTATTTATCATTCTATCTGTATACGACAATACCGAGGACAATACACATCAAATGACAATAATTTACATTATTTGAATTTAAAGAATACTATTTACTGCAATTAATTACTAGATTAATACATTAGGTATGCATTCACATATGTAGTTATAAATACAAGAAAAATGCAACTGCAGGTGTTTTAAAAAAACAAATGTCTAGTTTTGAGATGAATAAGAAACAGATTTATTTATTATAAATCACTCTGTATACGTGTATATATAATACTCTTGGTATTTAGGCCGTTATGGAAAAAGATACAACAAAATGCTAAGTTTACGTTTCGACATATTTAATACAATGTCTTCATCAGAATACTGAAATTATAAGTATAAATAACAAATGATGCTCCAAAATTAATAAACTATAAAATTACTTACGTTAAAAATATGTATAATAACTAAAATTGTATAAATAAAATACTTCTTTTAAAATGTTGTCAAAAAAAGAATTGACAATATCAAATATAATTATAAATATCAGCATATGATTTCTAGATTAACAATTTAAAATTATTAACATACTCAAATAATAAATATTAATGTCATTACAAAATTTTTACAATGTAAGTATCAAATAAATATTAAAAGAACTGATTTTTGAAAATGTAGAAGGGAAAATATTTATTTATGTATGTAAGTAATGAAAAATAAATCTTTAAAAGAGCCTTAATTTCATTTCGGGCATTTACACAAACTGATTCATTTTTCTGAATTTGGATGAGTTCTAATATTGATCGAGATTTATTGTTAAAATCAATATTTTGAATTTTAGTGTTATCAAAATTAAAATTACGTTTAAATTGTTGATTATGTTTTTTTAAAGCAGTTGAATTTTTACAATATTTATGACCTTTAATTCTTTCTTCTAATATTGCATTGATTGTCCAATGTATATTTTGTTATAATTATTACATGGAATATTATAAACAGTGTGGGCTTTTTTTTTAAAAAGGAGTTTTAGATTAAATATGAGTATTGATAAACTTTACATTATTATAATTTTTATGTACTAAACATTTTAGTTAATTGTTCTGATAATTTTGGAACATATGGGATAGATAAATATTTAATTTGTTTATTATTTAAATTTTGATTGTTTTGTTGTAAAAAATGTACCTATTAGATATATTTTGTTTTCAGGTATTGCAAGAATACAGTCATCAACATATCTTTTATAAAATGGAATTTCAAAATTAATTTTTGATGTAATTGTTTCTTCAAGATCTTCCATTAGTAATTGTGCTATAACACTTGATATTGGTGCACCCATAGCACATCCATATATTTGTTTATAGTACTTATCTTTATATTGGAAAAACGTTGAAGTTAATGAAATATCTAAACCTTCTAAGAAAAAATTAAGATCTAAATAAGTGAATTCCTTTAATTTACACCAATGTTTCTTAATAATGATCGTTGATTCACCTTGTATATTATTCACATACCTACATATGCAGCAATCATAAATACAAAATTCTAATGTTAAGTGCTATCACAAAAATAATCAGTATCTACTTTCTAGTTTCAAGACAGAGAATTGCTAGATTTAATCATAAATCTTATAAAACTCTATTGAATTATCATCATTTCTAATAATATAAAATAAAATAATCCAAACAATGCTTTTTGCAGCGTTTGCATTGAAAACGACGAATATTAAGCATTCTGTCTGATGTATAAGTGTGCTATATTATTTTTTTTGCGTATTTATTATCCTCTATGGAAAATGCATGTTCTGTTGGTTATAATCACTAACATTTCAAATATATACCTACTCATATTTGAAATTAATAATTATGTAAATCAAATTAAATAATCTGTCTGCAGCTCTTGTATTTAAAAGTGTAACACAAATCAATCTATGAATCTACATCTATGCATATAAAGGCTAAGTGAGAAATACATCTTTATATAAGAGAAATATTTATGCGAAGTAATGTGCACGAGCTACGATCAGGTAGTTCAGGTACAGCGTGTGCGGGGGGCGAGGTGAGACGCCTAACGTTCGGTCTGACTCGGCAAACGTCCATCCCAACAATATCTCTCGAGCTGGACGCATTCTTTTTTCTTCTAGTGTACCTGCCAATGCCTTTTTTTTTTTAGAGGTTGGTAACATAAATAATGGAACCACACCACATTGAAATATCAAATAATATTTGATATTTCAATGTGGTGTGGCTGTTGTACAGAGTAAAAAAACACATACTAACATTTTATTAGTCTAATGAACGACATAATTAGTTATACATAGTTTGATGATAAAATTTCTAATACTGTTATTGAAATTTATCTACATCTCAACAGCGCCGATATTCAAATATTTAAACTGCCTAGTAAAAGTGTGTGCTCGTGGCTATTTTCGCTTTAGAAGCTATATATTTGTGTGAAGAAAACATTCTGTAAAGTGAAATATACCAAAAATATTTACAGATCCAAGTTAACTGATGAAAATCTGAAGTCGATGGTGATAATTCCCACTATAGTAAACTTAACCGACAACTACAGCAACAATTGTCGGTGAGAATTTACAGCTACAGAAATCTCATTTATCAAAATTATAATATTTAATTTCATTATGTGAATTACTGATTCACTTATTGTAAGCTTTTAGGATAAATTCCATATAGATGGGCGAAATAGGGGAATACGGTTCAGTTTCACTCAGACTAGACCGACTCGTATCGGCTCTCGGGCACCGTATTCCCTATCGGTTTCCCCGAGAGCCGATAAAACACGAGTCGGTCTAGTCTGAGGGAAACTGAACCGTATTCCGCAATCTCGCCCATGTATAATTCCATATCAATAATTACAGTTAAAATGTTCAATTTCGTAACGAGGTAGGCGCCATAAATTCTCGGCCTGATATACAAAAAAGAAACTTGGAACAATGTAAGAATTTTTATTTTTCAATATAATCTCCCTTACCTTCTATACATTTATTACAACGATTAATTAATAATTCGATACCCTTGTAAAAATAATCTGAAGTTTTTCCGTCAAAATGTTCTATAACAGCTGCTTGCAACTCACTGTCGTCCTTAAAACTACCTCTCCTCAGGTCTTTTTTTAAATTAGAAAACAAAACAAAATCTCAAGGAGCCATATCCGGACTATACGGTGGATGTTCCAATACTTGAAAGCCGCATTCGCAGGTGGCAGCTTGTGAAATGGCGGCAGTATGGACGGGAGCATTGTCGTGCAATAATCGCACACCTTTTGTCAATTTTCCACAATGTTTTGCACAAATACTGTTCCTTAATTTCTGCAATAAAGACGTATAATATATGCCGTTCACACTTGTATTGCGCTCTTTAAAGTCAATTAGCAAAATGCCTTCACAATTCCAGAATATTGTGGCCATCACTTTTTTCGTTGATTGAACGACTTTCGCCATTCTGGGACGAGGTTCATCAAGTCGCCGCCATTCCATGGACTCCCTTTTCGATAGAGGATCGTAAAACAGAACCATTGTTTCATCCCTTGTGACAATGGACTCCAAAATCGGTTTTGGGTCGCCTCCATACATGTTTAAAAACGACTGCGCACATTCGACTCGACGTTCACGTTGGAGAGCAGAAAGAAGTCGCGGTACCCATATAGCACTAATTTTATTCATAGGCAAATGGTCATGGAGAATTCGGCGAACACTTGTTTCGGAAATGTTTGTTATCACTGCTAATTCCTTCACTTTCAAACGGCGATCTTCTAGCACTAAATGTTCAATAGTTGAAATTTGTTAAGGCGTTATCACTTCAATTGGTCGACCCGACCGATCAACATCTTCCAGGGATTCTTGTCCCAAACGGAAGCATTTCGCCCATTTTTTTACAGTTGAATACGAAGGAGATGAATCACCGTAAACGCCGTCTAAACGTTTTTTAATGTGATACGGTGTACGCCCTTGTTTTGTTAAAACTTTAATGACTGCGCGGTATTCAATTTTCGTTACTTGAGACAATTTCGTGCGCTAATCACGTTGGTTGGCTGGTTACTAAAAACTACTAGGCTTCGAAGCGTCATTATAGTGTACACCTTGCGTATGTGCATGCATGACATGACGGAGTTTGAACACGTTTGAACCTGTATAAGCCTGCCGGGCCGAGAATTTATGGCGCCTACCTCGTATGTCAATTATAGTGGTTCTTAATTGGTTACATATTATTATACAAAATCTTTTTCCTTAGTTACTTGGATATCTATTTTATTCAACTTCAGGGCTGCTGATTCTTGTACTACTACCTGTTTTGTACCCTGAAGTTGTTCCATAGAATAATAAACGAAAAGTCAAGACAACTGTAGAAGTCCTAGTCTTCTTCCTAGTTGTCTTTGATATATTCTTAGTTTAAAATGAACATTATGTATGTAATGTTCAATTGTTAAGTTACAAAAAAAGGTTTCCACAAAAAAGTCAGTCCGATTAAATTCCTACCTATCTCTAATTTTCAGGAATAATACCTCTATTCAGTGGCGTAGCGAGAGGGGGGGGGTTGGGGGTTAACCCCCCCCCCCAGGCCGCCAGATACAGATACAGATGATTTTTAAAATATATATGTGTGTTTTGGTTTAAAAAAAATCTTGGCAACAGTGTTAATTGTTTTCGAAACGCCACGCCCACAGCATGCCATTACCACTAAACGGTTATTACAGGTCATTGCTATAGTGCAATTATACCGACGTACCGATTGTACGAATCAGGTACATTTTGCACTCTTCTGTATTCTATACAGGGTGTTTCATCGGTTGGGGTATCGCGAATTAAAGTGCCTAAATATAAAAATATCGACTTCAAATTTTAACCACTTATAGAGCTTTTAAACCGCTACCAGCAGGTTAGGTTGTTTTTGATAATATTATTTTAATTAATGCGTAAATTAAAAAAAAACGTATTATCAAAAATTAAAAGTGCTCAAAAAATGTTCAAATTTGAATGGTGATACGTGGAAATATCACCCATATTAACTTCACAATCAGAATTTTTATAAACGAAACCGTTTGTCAAATAAAGTCAATATTAAATAATGTCGTTTTTCTTACGACAGATTTATGGTACTTAACTTTCTAATTGTGCTGTCCGCAAACAGGTAGTCCTTTTAAATTTATGACGGATAATAAATAAAAATTTATGACGGATAATATTCAACCCTGAAGCCTTCAGTTGTTGTTGTAGTTCTACTAATCGGGAAGCGTTTCCAAGGGCATTCTGAACTTACATTGGTTGAATATTATCCGTCATAAATTTTTATTTATTATCCGTCATAAATTTAAAAGGACTACCTGTTTGCGGACAGCACAATTAGAAAGTTAAGTACCATAAATCTGTCGTAAGAAAAACGACATTATTTAATATTGACTTTATTTGACAAACGGTTTCGTTTATAAAAATTCTGATTGTGAAGTTAATATGGGTGATATTTCCACGTATCACCATTCAAATTTGAACATTTTTTGAGCACTTTTAATTTTTGATAATACGTTTTTTTTTAATTTACGCATTAATTAAAATAATATTATCAAAAACAACCTAACCTGCTGGTAGCGGTTTAAAAGCTCTATAAGTGGTTAAAATTTGAAGTCGATATTTTTATATTTAGGCACTTTAATTCGCGATACCCCAACCGATGAAACACCCTGTACAAGTCTACAAGTTTACTTTTCTGTACATTTTAAGGATATTTTTCATTCTCATGAAGTACATTAATTTTCTAAATACTCGGTCATTTTTTTACTGTGGGGGACCGCAGTAAAAAAAGGGTTTCTTTCAAAACAACGATCGATGAACTAAAATGTACACATTCCTTGAATTCCACGAAAACGAAAATCTTGCATCCCTTTATAACATTACAATTAGAACAGGAACAGATGTGGACATTCGGACATAAATGGATCGTAAAAAATCCATAAATTTGCCTGGTAGTTAAAAAATGGTCTATATTTTTTACTTGAGTGTTCGAACGTGTCGATCCTGGAGTTATAAATTATATATGACTTCCCCTTATTTAAAATTTTAGGTATATAATAATATAAGTATGGTGACTAGAGACGTTGCATTTTATTGCTTTTTTTTATCAACAATGGACTGTGGACCAGGAATCATATTAGGAAAACGGCTGAAACTTTTCTAGCCAAACAAATTGTTTATAAATAAAAGACTTATTGTTGCCCTTTTTTCGTATTTACATGTCCTGCTCTCTAAATTTATTGCATTCTGTATAAGAGCCAATAAATTAGTACATTTTGGACACGGGCCTTGTACATTTTCTTTTAGAGCTTTAGTATAGTTGAGTTTCACTTGCTGGTATCGTCGGTAGCGTTTTTTTTTGTGATTTACTGCTTTGCGGAGTACATTGTGAGCATTAGTGTGACTTGTGAGGTGAATTTTCTGAAATATGGATAAATTTTTAATAAAGAAACCCAGACTGGATTCGTTTGCTCAGAGCAACAATATTAGTGTAAGTATATTTTTTGAATATGACGCTAATACAGCGGGACGAACGCATCAATGTCGCATTTTAGTTTCAAATAGACTTATTTCATGGATATACACAAAAAAATTTCATTTTCTCAACGCAGCCTGTTATTTTTTAAACAAATTTACCGATTTTAATGCTGTTTTTGAATTGAAATAATTAATTTCTTTTATATTAAAAATCCTTAAAAGATCTTTTGCGATATTTTGAATACATAGTTTTGGATTATACGGGCTAAAGTCTAAATAAAAAGTCAAATAAAACGTAAAAATCAAAAGTATTTTTCTCTTTCAGGTTACGTCAGACTTAACTAGCTCAAAAAGTAATAAAACAAATGAAAAAGAGCCTTCAACATCTAAAAATATTGGTGAGCGGCAGATACACGAAGACAATTGGGTACTTGATTTTGGGTCGTATGTAGGAAAAGCAATCGACGATATTACAAAGCAGACACTTTTAGAAAAACCTTGGTCACCGGATCTGTCTTTTAAATTTCCATCGTCAGGACCCAGAAACTTAAAATTTCAGATAAAATGGCTTGATGAGTGGAGGTGGCTAGTTTACTCCCCTCCTTTAGATTCTGCGTTCTGCAAGTATTGTTCGTTATTTTCCACTGTTGTCGGGCAACAAGCCAGTAAGGACGGAAAACTGGTTAAAACTCCGTTTAAAAAATGGAAGGACGCCAGAGAAGAATTCAGAAATCATGAAAATCATTTGTATCATAAGAATTGTCTCGAACGAGCAGCTAATTTTTTTAGATATTATGATGAGAAAACTGAAAATGTTTTAAAAATTGACAAACAACGAAAAGATCAAATAATTAGTAATCGGGAAAGCCTAAAACCCATAATTAAAACTGCGATGTATCTTGCTCGATTAGGAAAGTCATTTCGAGGTCACCGTGACTCTGGACCTCTTAATATAAATGAACCTCCAGTAAAAGGCGAGGGCAATTTTCGGTCTTTGCTCAAATTTCGAATCGAGGCAGGAGATCAAATTTTGGCTAAACATTTAAGCACAGCAGGTGCTAATGCAACTTATATCAGCTGGCAAATACAGAACGAAATAATCTCGTCGTTTAATTCGATTTTATTAAAAAAGCTTGTTGACAAAGTAAATGCTGCAAAATACTTCTCAGTTTTATGCGACGAGACCACCGACATAAGTGGTACTACTCAAATGTCATTATGTGTAAGATTTGTGGAAGATGGCATGATAAGGGAGGAATTTCTACAGTTTATTCCTGTTTCTGATGGTACAGGCGCTGGTTTAGCAAATAGCATCTGCAATGCCATGATAGATTTAGGGCTAGACGTAAAAAATCTTGTTGGCCAAGGATACGATGGAGCTAGTGCAATGAGTGGTGCCCTTAGTGGAGCACAAGCCATTGTTCGGCAGAGCTATCCCAAAGCCCTTTACGTTCATTGTTCGTCACACTGCTTTAATTTAGCACTTTCTGATGGATGTTCAGTGGCAGAAGTACGGAACTGTCTGGGTACTATCGAAACAATTTATAATTTTTTTAATTTTCCAAAACGACAACGCGTACTGGAAAATGAGATCAGTAAATTACTCGAAAAACCAAAAATAGAAAAACTTAAAAGATTATGTCCCACCAGATGGATTCAGAGACATGACGCCGTGACTGCATTCGTTTCTCTTCTCAAACCAATAATAAATCCTTTGTTTGAGATTGCCAAATGGACCGATAAAAAAACGGCGTTCAATTACTTTCGCCTGCAATTTATCAATGTGGCTTTCTTTTATGTACTTTTGTGATAAAAGCTGTATTTTCACTGACTTTGCCACTGAGCAAGTACCTACAGACCCCAAATTTGGACCTGAGTTTAGTTCTTGAGTCAGCTGATAATGTCAATGAATCTTTAAAAAAAATGAGACAAGACGACGAGAAGTTTTTTTCAGATATTTATCAGGAGGCCAAAACTATTTGTGACGAGTTTGACATTACAATGTTACAACCTCGAACCACTAATCGGCAAACTCACAGAAACAATGTTCCTAGTTCATCGCCAGAAGATTATTACCGCAGGGTTATTTATATTCCGTTTCGCGACCAAACAATACAGGCAATAAATGCAAAATTTATTAAGCACAAAAGTACTCTTGAACCTTTGCAAAAACTTTTATGCAATAATAATAATTTAGACATTAAAGATATTTTAAATTCCACCCAGCAGCTTTTGGAATTTTATCAATTGGATGATTCTGGTGCTATGGAAGAAGTTACACTTTGGGTCCAGATTATTATAAATAAAGCAGAAAAGCCACAAAGTGCGATTGAGGCTTTGGAAAGATGTAATAAAAATTTGTTTCCCACAATTTATGAACTTTTAGTTATAATGGCAACTTTACCAGTCACCACATGCTCTTGTGAAAGATCTTTTTCATCCCTAAAATATCTAAAAAATTATTTACGAAATTCTACTGGGGACGATAGATTAAACGGCCTAGCTTTGATGTATATACATTCTGATATTTCTATTCTGGAAGATGAAGTTCTTGATGTCTTAGCTCTGCAATCTCGCCGTCTAGCTATTTTAGTATAACTTATAAATCAATTTTAATAACATTTACTATGTTGATGTATTTCTCGCCTCTTGTTTTTAGTTGATGAGTATACTCAATTTTTTTTATTGTCATTTATATTTGTAAATGTATTTTACATGTTTATAACTACATGACGGTTTTTTTGTTTATTTTTTTAAAATATACTTTATATGTACGTTGCGTTTTGAGTTTTATTATAAATGTTGGTGCTTTAATACGCTTAATTTTTTTTTTTTTGAAAACCCCCCCTAATACAAAATTCTGACTGCGCCACTGCCTGTATTTACACAAAACTTAAAAAAATAATATAAGACAAACAAAAGTTAATAAAAAGTAAAGAAAACAAATTTAAAGTTCAAAATATATAAATTAATTAATAGTGTGTGTCCACCCTCCGTTATTTTCTATTACTTCTGCTAAACAAGACGGCATGCTGTCGACAAGTGTCTGGCAATAGTCCACGGTGACATTTTCCCAAGTAGTTTCAATTTGCTTCCATAACTGATTTGAATTATTGTATACATTATCAGAGATTCTGTTTTTTATAAATCCCCAGAGGATTTAGAACTGGACTGTTAAGGGGCCAGGGCAGAGTTTTAATATTTGCAGTTTCGATCCACTGTTGAACCACTGGATTTATGCATCGGTGAGTTATCTTGTTGACACCTGAAGTTGTCTCGAAGTACACTAGGCAATATGACACTATCTAGTATATCCCTATATTGCGTACCGCTTAAACGACCCTCCATTTTCCATATAACCCTTGGCCCATCGAAAGACACCCATCCCCAGGTGCTTGCAAAAAAAAAACGGCCATTAATCGAACGTTCATAAATATATCTTGGATCATAGCTTCGTCCTCTCTTACGATTAATCGTTTTCTTCTGTAGGAAGACGAATAAAAAGTTGATTCATCGGAGAAAATTACTGACCGCCAAAAATGTCTGTTCATGCGATGGTAAGTTTGCGCAAATATTAACCTATCATGACGATGTATTGCCGTTAGTGAAGATTTAACCGCCGCAGTATAATTTTCAAGCCGGTTCTTCGTGCAGTACTCGTATTAGCAGGAAAAACACTTTCGTTGACTGCCGAACGAAAGCTGGTAAATGGATGCTCCCGGAGATATTGTGATAAAGTTCTGTCCTCTTCATCTGTGGTAGCTCTTTGTCTATCTGATCCTGGTTGCCTTCGAATTGTATTCTCAATGGTCCATTTGCGCAGTAATTTATGACAATCCATTGTCGAACAAACTTATCGCGCGCACTTTTTCCGGAGTATTTTAACATTTTTACCTTCGTTAGCTGGGATATATAAATAAAACCAGACGATCTAACAGTAACAAAATAATGAAGACACTGATTGATTAATACAGGTACTCTTAAACGTGCGAAAATATTTATTAGAACTTATTTATATTTATGACTAAATTCATATTTATTAGTTTATATCTGATGTTCACATTACTAACTGAACTAATAATAATACCCTCCTGTCGAAAGAATCAACTGTTTACTCACTTCTTCTTTGTTCGGTTACTAAAGTTCATCCAGTTTATTACGTATTAATATTTACAAAATAACCGAATGAATATTTAGAAACAGTACATTTCTTTTATATAACGTGTGTATAAATGGTCGCAAAAGCTACACGCAGTGACATTCTTCGTTCAGAATAAAAAATCTTAATGTTAAAATGTTGTATCATGCTTTGTTTATCACGACCTTCTTGAAGTTCGGACATTTAGTGCGCAACTAAGCCATCCTCTTCGATATTTGTCAAAAAATAGATGCCATTTAGTTTAAAAAATAATTTTTACTAGTATTATTTCGTAAACGTTTTCGTTTTGAAAAAAAAAGTTTGTTTTTAACATTTCTTCATTAACGTACTTTCACGAAAATCACATTTGACAACGTTGTAGAGCAATGAGTTTGTATTTCAATGTGATTTTAATCCATATCATTATACTGTCAAATTTTTGACATTTACCTGTGTATTTAATTCGACTATCGTGTTTCATTTTGTGCTTCTTCGTGGTTATTTGTATTGTTTTGATAAGTTGTTATGCTACTGTATTTTATCGTTTTTTTTTGTTGTTATTTTATTCCTTCATAATAGATTTTACATTTAATGAATATGCTGATATGTCTATGGTGTATGGTTTCTGTAATGGAAATGCTAATATGGCAGAACGCGAATATCGCGTACGATACCCAAATCGAAAACAGCCTCGTGGAAATGTATTTCGAAGGTTTTAAATTCTAACAATTACGTAGGTAATAGTGTCACTGATTTAGTACCAGATCAATCCCAAACAGAGAACTAATCCTGTTGTAATTAAACATTTTTCTATATACATATATTATTTTGTAATGTGTAGAATTTAAAACATAATACTAATAACGAGAAAAATGTTTTCGAAGATCGAAATAAGGAAATTATAGCGGTATCTACAATTACAATAGTATGCGCCTACAGTATTGCCAAATGTATGTTTCTTTCAAATGGTTCCTGAACGCAGTACGACATTTTAGCAATAACATTTTTATTCAGAACGAAGAATGTCGCTACGTGTAATCTTTGCGACATTTTTTACACACGCTGTATACACTGTGCACGCGGTCTACCTGCCGATGAATATACTAGACAAGCTGGTCGACTATAAGTAGGAGAATAAGAGGGTAGCCTCTGTTACTAACATTAGAGCTACGTTAAAGTCGACACCGCAGAAATCGTTACTGCGTTAGTCCGTGAAAATTGCTACTGTTACTGTTAATAACAAATTCTTTAACCAAGAATAAAGTTATTTACTGTACTGCTTTAGAGAAAACGCACATTTGTTAACATTTCCGGGGTAACATGATTCGAAAATTCAATAATTTTGACGCGTAATTGTTCTAAATAAGATGGACGAAACGCGATTTAACAAAATTCAAATGAAATGCGCAAGTACAGCTGCTGTATCCTAAACGTGAGTCACTCGGCTTCACTACACTCGACCAATAGAACAGTTTGTATATTGCTTTCGCGTACTAACTCATACAAACTTTCGGTGTCGCCGTTTTATCACACAGTAAGATGCATCCGCACTTGGTATGTGCATAGTGAATCAATGGAATCATTCAAACATATTATGTATATTTTCTGTCTTTCATATAGTCAATACTCCTTGGCCTTCACAATAAGCCCGAGTGTTAGATATTGGAGCGGTGATATTCGAATTTGTGTGGAAACTTGTGGAAAAAAGTGTATGTTTACGAATTTTTCCAACTCGGGTTTGTCAACGCGACGCTGCTGGCTTCCCCTTCCTTGCCTTCAATAATGATGTTTACAAGTTACGATATGTAGGTATGTATAAAAGTAGTTGCATTTATCGCGGCGATGTTGTAGGGGGCGGGCTTTTGCGCCGAAAGTATTTTAGTTAAATCGTAAACGTTGTCCAAAGCGGGCCGATACGTTGTTAACTTTTATTAGTTTTCAATGTATAAATGTATTTACAGTGACAGATAATTTTATTATTAGCATATGGAACAATTAATGGTGATTTACTTCATTTGAACTCTCAATGTGAACAGTTAGCATGTGTGATATATTTTATAAACCCTGAAGTGTTGGTTCTGGAGAATATGTATTTACTGTTACTTGATAAGTACTTGTTTCTCTATACCTATTTTGATTCGCGTGTGAAAAATATTCATGGTGTCCTCCATGCAACTCTAGCAAATACTATATCTGAATCAAATAAGAAATATATCTGTGATGCGTCAACTCCTAACCAATTGTTCTAAGTACATTAATCTATGTAATAGCTACTTCTATTTCCATCTTTTGGAAACAAAAATTAAATATGCTTTCAATACTAACGCGAATAACAGTGGAATAACAATATGGAGACATAACAAAGTAAAACTGTACTATTTATACCGATATTTACAATACAGAAATTACAAAATAATCATTAATCATTGTATTTTTGAAAAAGAACGAACAGTTTATTACAATAAATTAAATGCTTGTATATGGAGGTCATTGGTCTCTATATTCAGAGTATTTACGTATGTACATAGTATCTAAAATAAAAAAACAAACAATAAACAGTAATTAGATGAGATTACTCGTTACTTCGCGAGTTAGACCTAAGAAGTGAGTGATTGCAGCTGTGAAATTTCGCACGTCCAAATTGTATTAAAACTTATATGTATTTAAAAATTACCATTAAGGATGTATGAAATTCAAATTAACACCATTAATAATTCATCACGCGTTGCGCATTATCTTTATATTTTAATCGGATATTCATGTTCTCGATAAAGTCGTAATAACTGATCTACCAATTTCTACTTGATGCATAAATTTAATTTCAGGCTAACGCTCGCGGCAAAACAAATACGTTAACATAGTATTGTTCGTAAAATTAAGTCAGGCGAAATTTTAAGTAGAAAGTATTATACAGTGTCATATAATTGTGTTTAAATATGACATCATACATTAAATGCGATTAGGGCATGCCAAAATGCCGAATTCCGAGTAAAATCCAAAATCATTACAACAACAAAAAACCTACATAGGAAAAAGCGTTGTTAGTTCGCGGAATAGAGAGGTTGGATGGTAGTAGGGGAGCTCTTTTGTGTCGTAAGGTGTTCAGTGACTCGTTATTTAGGGAGCGGATAGGAAAGGTTGATGAGTCATCGCCCATGGGCGCACTATTGAAATGTTGTATTTTTAAAGAGGTTTTAATTTTATTTATACTCGTATAATTGGATAATAATTGGCTGGTGATCTATAAAATACAAAATACCTTATTATTTGTTCATTTTGTAGTTCAAGTCCAGTAAAGAAGTATTAATATTTACTAACAATACTTACTCAAAGTTCTCTTCTGTAAGATTTGTTCTCTTTGAATGAAGTAAATCCTTGTAGATACAAAACGTCCTTTCTACATCGCAACTGGTTATAGGTGCGTACTGGTAATATTCTTTTATTTCAGCGTATTTAGCAGTTAGATTTTGTGTCATTGTCCCCACACACAATTGCCGCAATGTTATTAAATCTGGATTTCTAATAAAAACTGCGTCCAACTTTTGCCGAAGGCCACATCCGAAGTCACATGGAATACTTTTGAAATTATTAATAGCTACATCTAATGTGGTTAATTCATATTTTAATTTGAGATTTCGATTTTCAAAAAATGTGATTAGTTTAGGCAAATTTCCAAAGTGTTCCTGAGGAAGTAACAAGTGTTTTTTTAAATTTGGGATTTGTGTTAGTTCCTTGCACTCGGAAATACTTCGAGCATCGTCATTTAAACATGTAACAAAATTTTGTAAACTATCGAAAATCTCTGCATAAAAACTAGTAGCTTCCAACCATGTTCCCCATCTAGTTATTACTGGCGAGGGAGGCAGTGACAAAGATGGAAGTTTTCCCCTGTAAAGAGCTACTCTCGATGGTGCTTTTCTGAAAACTTTTTTAAAAGCGGATACAAATCTATCAATTTTCGGATACCTGGATATATTCACAGATTCTGTGGAGAGCATGTGCTACACAAGTAATATGCAGCACATAAGGATAGGTCTTCTTTAATAGTCTGCCTGTTTTTAACATATATGCGGCACTGTCACTAACAAATAAAAGTATTTTTTTCCTGTATCTGTCGTCCGAATGAAGCATTTTGTGCAAATCTTCGTCAATGGTTTTAGCAACTGTTTCCGCATCAAACGTTTTTATAACTTTAGATGCTATTACATATGCGTTATATGGAATAGTTGGATGTAGTATACCAGCTACAACATTTACCACACAACGTCCTAAATATCGACAGTTTCGTCGGCACTTATCCATACGTACTGATTTGAAATATGTCTTCTAATGCATTCTACTGTTTTCGTGAAGCACTTAGAAACATAATATTTGCGTAAGGTGGATTCATCAGGAACATTTCGACCAGTATATTTTTGAAGAAATGTTTTGAAAGTCGGATTGTCAAGTTTCCTTAATGGGATATTAGCCGCCATTAAAGCTTCATAGAGTTCGTCGTTAAAATTGTCAGCTTTCAACGGGTCCAATTTCTGTGTATGTTGTACGTGGCCTTTTTGGGCATTCTGTAACGATATTTTACAGACTATGCAATAAATTTCGGAATCACTGACAATGGAGGCCATACAATCATGACCCTTAATCCAACATGACATTGTTTTAGGATGCCATTCTCGACGTTCTTCCATATCATAGTAACATAAACAATGGTCTAGATCTAAATAAATGATAACTAGAAATGTATGCGTATGTTATTGAAACTTAACAAAATCCAATGCACACTTATGTCAAGACAATTGGGAAAAATATATTCAATGAAACGGTACTAAACAGGAACTATTACAAAAATTACGACCTTCGTAATTAACAGTCAAAACAATGAAAAAACGAAACTAACGTAAGTATGAATAGGTATATACATATATAACTTTATCATGCGAAATATAAGGTAAATATAATAAATTTTAAAAAACCCTCACGTTACTATAGTAGGTATACCTACGCCGATGAAGAAACGAATTCTATGAGGAAAGACGACGTTTTTTGCTCGCATTCTCGTAAGTAAACAGATGTTGCAGTTCACCATATGAATTGTGCTATTCAGTAACTGCGTGTTGTTTATATTATTTCTTTGCTCCGTCGTAATTTAAACCTGGCACGTCCGCTTTCTAATTATTGGTATAAATAAAGTTATAACACAATCTCGTCAGTAGTTTTTAAACTATCGTCGACCAAGCAACTTAACCGAAAAAAAAATGAGGTGTGGCCACCACACGACTTTCGTATACGCATGAATATTTCAAATTATACAATTTTAAGAATTTTTTTATACAAAAATTATTCATAATCCAGCTCTAAATAGTTTTGTACTCTTGACAAATATATATAGAATGCATAATTTACGACATATTTGCAAAAAATCGCTAGTCGATAAGCGTAGAAGTGTTACTTCCGGTCCGAATTTTGAAATTTTTTTTATACAAAAAGTATTGAAAATTAAGTTCTAGAGAGAGAGAGAGAGAGACATTTTTGAAAAATCACTTTTCGGTATCAGAGGACTTCAAAACGTGGAGATCTGCAAAAATCTCGAGGTCGAAAATTTCCATCATCACAATACTTCCTTATATTGCGTATAAGAAAGTAAAAGTGTGAAATATGAAGAGAATCGAGTAGTATTATAACTTTCCGCATACACCGCTGGTCTGTTTACTATTAGAATGCGGGATAAAATACATGTATTTCGTACATATGGTAGCAAGCGAGGTTGCCAATATAATTTAGTCCGGCATCATAACTATGACAGTACTTAATAATGACACAAATGACATTTAATAGAAAATCGTATATTCACGCGGACAGTTTTCTTTGATTTTGAGTTACTGACACTGTCTAAGATGTTGTACACTACGGAAGAAAGAATTCAAATAATTAAATGGTACTATTCAGGTAGTACAGCACAGGAAGTAGTTGGTCGTTTCATATTTTCATTTGAAAATAGACCCGTCCCTGCCGTTCAAACAGTTTTGAACATTGTTCATAAATTCGAATCTGTTGGATGTATTACGGACTGCCATAAATGCATTGAGAAGAGCAAAGGATGTCGTATACGGATACTGAGTGAGGAAAGGGAACAACGGGAAGTTAATGTATGTAGTGCTGTTGAGCAAAATGAACCATGTTCATCACGGCAAATATCTGAACAGGTTGATATCCCAGCGCGTACTGTTAGAAAGATTTTGAATAGGCAAGGGTATCGTAGCTACAGCATACAAAAACGCCAGGAAATTTTTCTTGGAGATCAAGTAAGGCGCATTAACTTTTGTGAAAGTGTAATGGCACGAGTCGTCGAAAATGATAATTTTATACAAAACATTTTATTTACGGACGAATCTGCGTTCTATTTACATGGTCGTTCTAATCCAATGATTACTAAATATTGGTCAAAGCAAAATAAACATCTGTTTTTGCCCCTTCGTACCCAATATCCTCAAAAATTGAATGTGTGGGCCGGTATATTGGGTGATCATATTATTGGTCCATTTTTTATTGATGGTACACTTACAGCAGCCAGATATTTGCAATTGCTCGAAACTAATATCATGTTAATGTTGAAGAGATTTGGTTTCAACAGGATAACTGTCCAGCTCACACTGCACGGATTGTACGGCAATTTCTTCAACAAACTTTTCTTAACCGTATAATAGGTTCAGGCGGCACGATAGAATGGCCACCTCGCTCGCCCGATTTGACGCCGTTAGATTTTTTCTTTTGGGGCTGTATCAAGGAAAAAGTTTATACATATGCGCATGAGCGAGCTAGATATTTGGAAGAATTACGGCAAAAGATTGTCAACACTGCCAATAGTATATTGCCTGAAACACTTGCCAACGTACGGAATGAATTTTACTTCAGGCTTGGTTATTGTCAAGAGCAAGCAGGCGGTTTATTTGAACATTTACTCCATTAATATTTATAGAATTTTTGTACTAAATTTTATAAAATAAAATCTTTCTTTTTACTAATTAGTTTAAAAAACATTTTAGTTTAATTCTAATATACGGTAGTTTAATTTTGTAATTTAATTTTTCAAGAATATTTTAGTTTTCTAGCGATCTTTTTACATTAATACCATTGCTTACGCAGAATTATTCCAATTTTATCTTAAAATTTTACCTCTAAACTGATTATTGTGTTGTTTGTATTTTTTCACTTCTCTCCAGTGTGATATTACTTATTTTCGATACAATATAAATTACCATTAACAAAAGCGCGCTATACGGAAGCAATAAATGCAATCGTAACGTTTACATGACGATCACTGACGTTTATCTAGCCTGACCTAACCAATGCACAACAACAAAATGTTTAATGTTTACATTACGTTAGTGCATAGTCTATAAGTCGATACCGGGAAAAATGTTTCAAATACATAAGGCAACACTGTGCGCGTTTTCTACTGATAGCCGCATTCCAGATCTGCTCAGACCAGCGGTGTATAGTAGGTACCCTGCATACGGTTATTAATTTCATTCACAATTTCGTCAATATAAATCTTTTATTTTAACATTAATTGAGAATTATTGATTACAGGATACCAAAAGAGCGCATTAGAAGGAATCTGTGGATAAAGAAAATACGTAGGCTAAATTGAGTTCCAAACGACAGTAGCAGACATTGGTCTACAAATTTAGGGGAGGATTGCCGTTTGTATATACTATAATTACTATACACCTTAGTGAATGTGTTATACAAAACATAAATTGTGAAGCAAGACTCTAGTTTTCTATGATTGCAGGGGAATTGTTTATTAAATATTTTTACCAGAGAGTGAGAGCGAATCAAACCTTCCATCCAGAGATTGTAAGAACTTCAGGAAAAGCTTTTGGATAATATTAAATCTTTATATCATGCCATCGAAAAAAAATATAATTGAAGTTGACAATAAAATTTATTTACAACCATACGCGTAATGTTGGTATTTCTGACTTTTTAAAAGTTGGGAAGTGTGACTTTGTTCACGTTTACTTCCCGCCCTCTTATTACTGCCCTCATTTACTTCCCGCCCTCTATTACTGCCCTGGTTTCTTAACCTCAATGTCAATCACAAAACTGTCAACTCGATATGTCAAAACCTTATCGGAATTTTTATCACAAATAATTATTAATTGTATGGTTGTAAATAAAATTAATTGTTACACTAGAATTATTGGAAGCTTGAATCCATATAGATAGGCCGCCCTGCTATTGCTGATATTATGAAATAGTGATTTCTTGTCCTACATTCGAGCCAAGATTTCTGGATTGCTACGGTAGGACAGTTTTCCTCAGTTCAAGTGGAGTGCAGTTTTTGAAGGCTTTACTACTCAACATTTCTTTTATAATCTATTCACCGAAAAAAACTGACGTATATTTATTTGACGTTTACGCTAGAACAACACAAATCTGACAACTCATTATGTCAAAACTTTTACCGGAATTTTTATCGGGGGTAATACCATAAGAGTTTGTGTTTATCCGGACAAACTTTCATTTTGAATGAAAGCTTTGTTGCTTGGTAACTGACGAGAACAAATAACATGGTAAAACCGCGACACCGAAGGTGGAGCGGTTTTACCTTTTGTTATTTGTTCGAGTCGTGTTACCCTTAAGCAACAAAGTTTGAGTTTTGTCAAAATGAAAGTTTCTTCCGGAAATAAACACAAACTCGAATGGTATTTGGTAAGCCAATTTAATGAATCATTTAATTAATATTAATAAACCGAAATATTTTTATTTAACATTCCTTTGAATACATATACAAAAGAAAGAGAAAAATACATATGTTTATGTATGAAATTTATTTGAACGATACTGTCAGAATTGAATTTTCGTTGCCATGGAAAATCTACATGCAGTTTATCCGCTAGCAAACATGCAGTTTATCCGATAGCAAACTAACACAGCGTGTATTAAAATGTCATGTTTTTGACAGATGAATTAAATTGTCGGGGGTAATACCATAAGAGTTTGTGTTTATCCGGACAAACTTTCATTTTGAACGAAAGCTTTGTTGCTTGGTAACTGACGAGAACAAATAACATGGTAAAACCGCGACACCGAAGGTGGAGCGGTTTTACCTTTTGTTATTTGTTCGAGTCGTGTTACCCTTAAGCAACAAAGTTTGAGTTTTGTCAAAATGAAAGTTTGTTCCGGAAATAAACACAAACTCGAATGGTATTTGGTAAGACAATTTAATGAATCATTTAATTAATATTAATAAACCGAAATATTTTTATTTAACATTCCTTTGAATACATATACAAAAGAAAGAGAAAAATACATATGTTTATGTATGAAATTTATTTGAACGATACTGTCAGAATTGAATTTTCGTTGCCATGGAAAATCTACATGCAGTTTATCCGCTAACAAACATGCAGTTTATCCGATAGCAAACTAACACAGCGTGTATTAAAATGTCATGTTTTTGACAGATGAATTAAATTGTCGGGGGTAATACCATAAGAGTTTGTGTTTATCCGGACAAACTTTCATTTTGAACGAAAGCTTTGTTGCTTGGTAACTGACGAGAACAAATAACATGGTAAAACCGCGACACCGAAGGTGGAGCGGTTTTACCTTTTGTTATTTGTTCGAGTCGTGTTACCCTTAAGCAACAAAGTTTGAGTTTTGTCAAAATGAAAGTTTGTTCCGGAAATAAACACAAACTCGAATGGTATTTGGTAAGACAATTTAATGAATCATTTAATTAATATTAATAAACCGAAATATTTTTATTTAACATTCCTTTGAATACATATACAAAAGAAAGAGAAAAATACATATGTTTATGTATGAAATTTATTTGAACGATACTGTCAGAATTGAATTTTCGTTGCCATGGAAAATCTACATGCAGTTTATCCGCTAGCAAACATGCAGTTTATCCGATAGCAAACTAACACAGCGTGTATTAAAATGTCATGTTTTTGACAGATGAATTAAATTGTCAAAGGTAATATAACGAGAGCTTGAAAAATAGTCGACTATTTCATTGTCATCAATTTTTCGAGTGTGCGCTACTGTCAATTTGACGAGACCAAAATTGGCATTAATAATTTGACTAGAGCACGAGAGCTTTAGCTCGAGGGCTTTAGTCTTTAATTATTAATGCCAATTTTGGTTAAGTCAAATTGGGAGGCACACGAGAAAAATTGAAACAATGTAATAGTCGACTACTTATCAAGCTCGAGCTATATTTGTTAAGATTATTTCCTAAACCAAGTTTCATAATAAAAAATGAGTTGTCAAATCGATGTGATTATCAATAATTTCATCCGAAACATCGCTAAATCTCTTTTTGTCGGACATTTTCATCTATTTGACACGTATGCCACTTAATGAAAAAATACATACTTGTTACCTACATTTAAAATAGTCGATTTGTAATAGTCGCTGATATCAAGAACCGGTACCTTTCATTGGTTAATTTCAACTTCAGTTTTGATTGTGATTGGACAAAATTTAAATTTGACAGGTGAAGGAAATAATCACAAATAAATATAATAATTATGGTTGTAAATAAAATAGTATACAAACCTCGGTGAAAAGTTTCATTCCTGTCTCGAGCTAAATCTTAATCTCTCGACAGTAATGAAACACTTTCCACCTCGGTATGTAATATACTATTAAATGTATTTTAGCCACTTCCACATAATAACATTTATTATTTGACATTGAAGCTGAACGTTAGTGTTAAGACGTAAAAAGACAACATTTTTAACACTTTCTATAGTTTTATATAAATTTTGATTTAATTTCGATACTAAATTATTTATTTATTTATGCTGTAAAATTTGTCTCAATGAAGCAGTACAGTACGTGCCTTCACTCGTTCAGTCTGCGTCTGACACTCTTTTACTTTCTTATACGTACCTAATGTAAGGAAGTATTGTGACGATGAAAATTTTCGACCTCGAGATTTTTGCATATGTCCACGTTTTGAAGTCCCCTGAAGCCGAAAAAGTGGTTTTTAAAAAATGTCTGTGTGTGTGTCTGTGTGTGTGTGACCACGATAGCGGTCAAACCGCTGTAAATATCAATTCCAAATTTTGTATTTACGTGTATAATTTCCCTCTTGAGATCTGATTAGTTTTTTAGTAAAATCGGTAGACCGGAAGTAGCAGTTTACTTCGGTAAAAAAATCGAATTTTGCCAATATTTCATCAACTACTAAGTGTAAACAAATTTATAAAGAATTCATATGTACTTAGAATTAAAATTGAGAACAATTTTATTTAAAAAGTTTTTCGAAATTCCTACCGGAAGTAGGTCTTTTACTCCTATCGAAAATCAGTTTTTTGCGAATATTTCGCAAATCATGCTTTTTAGACAGGTACTTTACGGGTATAAAAGTATTTAGAACATAATTTTCAATATCTTTTGTATAAAAAAAATTTCAAAGTTCAGACCGGAAGTACCACTTTTACTCTTATCAAATAGCGATTTTTTGCAAATATGCATTCTATATATATTTATCAAGAGTACAAAAGTATTTAGTGCTATATTTGCAATATTTTTTGTGTATATGAATTTTCAAAATTCGGACCGGAAGTAACACTTTTACTCTTAGGGAGTAGCACTTTTCTTAGAATATCTAGCAAAGTATGTATTCTATAGCGATTTAATAAGAGAATAGAAGTATACCTAGAATAGGATTCTGAATAATTTTTGTGTAAAAAAATTCTTAAAATTGTATAGTTTGAAACGCTCATACGTATAAGAAAGTCGTGTGGTGGCCACACCTCATCTTTTTCAAAGCTATCTGTGGAGATAGTAAAGTTTTTAAAAAGGCATACAGACTTTTACTTTCTTATACGTAGTACATATAAGGAAGTATTGTGATGATGAAAATTTTCGATCTCGAGATTTTTGCATATGTCCACGTTTTGAAGTCCCCTGATACCGAAAAAGTGGTTTTTAAAAAATGTCTGTGTGTGTGTCTGTCTGTGTGTGTGTTTGTGTGTGACCACGATAGCGGTCAAACCGCTGTATATATCAATTACAACTTTTGTATTTATGTGTATAATCTCCCTCTTGAGATCTGATTAGTTTTTTAGTAAAATCGGTAGACCGGAAGTAGCTGTTTACTTCAGTGAAAAAATCAAATTTTGCCAATATTTCGTCAACTACTAAGTTTAAACAAATTTATAAAGAATTCATATGTACTTAGAATTATAATTGAGAACAATTTTATTTAAAAAGTTTTTCGAAATTCCTACCGGAAGTAGGTCTTTTATTCCTATCGAAAATCAGTTTTTTGCGAATATTTCGCTAATCATGCTTTTCAGACAGGTACGTTACGGATATAAAAGTATTTAGAACATAATTTTCAATATCTTTTGTATAAAAAAAATTTCAAAATTCAGACCGGAAGTACCACTTTTACTCTTAGGGAGTAGCACTTTTCTTCGAATATCTAGCAAAGTATGTATTCTATAGCGATTTAATAAGAGAATAGAATACCTGGAATAGGATTCTGAATAATTTTTGTGTAAAAAAATTCTTAAAATTGTATAGTTTGAAACGCTCATACGTATAAGAAAGTCGTGTGGTGGCCACACCTCATTTTTTCTTTAATATTGACTACTCCCTCTACCAGTGATTCTGCAGAGCGTAGCTTTAATTCTTTAAAGAGAATAAAGACATATTTGCGCAGTACCACTGCAGAGGACAGACTGTCGAAAATTTCAATTGAAAAGAACTGAACAGAATGAATTTGGAAGTTAGATACCCAACCTTTTTATAATGACGTCATTGATAAGTTTGCCACCTTTAAGAATAGAAGAATTGAACTTATGTTCAAGAAATAGTTCCGCCTGTACTTTCACCAATGATAAGTTTTAACCGTAATCACTATTTATTTCTTTTTTAGTCTTGACTACTACGTGTAAGAAAGTAAAAATGACAGACAGTATGCATAGGAATTTCTGATGTTGACAGAACCAGCAGCCACCAAAGAAATTTCTTAACAGTTATTACGGATTTTGACAATAGTGGACTTACATTAATTGAGTACACAGAATTGGAAATGGGCCGACGTTTATATCAGAAATAAGTTTACTATGAATGAAAAACTGATAAATGTGGCGGAAGTTCCAGACACAAATATCTTTACGGGAGTGTGTTAAAAAGTTTTCTATTACTTGGTGGTCAAGATTTAAAAAAATATCATTGCAAAGGAAAATGTAACAGTAATAGGTGTCATTACAAAAATAGTAACAATCTATAGAATTAAAAATGGCATCTATTTCAATGAATCAATACTAATAGTAAGTGTCGGAGATTATTCATAATATTCGGTATTTTATATCAATTAAGCATATTCTCCAATATTCTTGGAAATTATACATAATAGCCGGTAATTATGTATACTTCTCGATTTATCATATTGCCCCTAACATATATATTTATATTGTAGCAGAAATTTTCTAAATACTTCTTTAATAAACAACTTGTTTGTGTCTTACCTGTCAAAAAGTAAATGCTAATTCACTTAGAATAGTAAAACTGACACAAATATAAACATTTAGAAAATATTCTTATCGTATGTACATACACATATATACGGAATTTCTTATCTCTACAAGATATAAATTCACCGTAATGAAAGCAACAAGTCATTAAGAAAATATTTGCTGTGATTTAGTGGAAATGAACAAACCGAAAAAACACTAATGTTATTTCACATATTTAAATTCTGACTTGCAACAGTAAACTATGGAAAATATATTATGTTGGATTTTGATTATCGTTTTCATTGGTAATAGTAATTGAGGAGCTATTCAGTGAAAACGCAATATCTTCACTCTTCCTAGTTTTACAGAAAACGATTTGAAACGTGCCAGTGAGATGATTTGTAGAGTTGGTTTCTTTGTAAAATTTATAACATTACTATAAAAGTTGTTTTTGTTTAATTATATTTCTCAGGCGTGCAATCACCAGTTTAATTTTGGATATGTTGCGTTATAACTGGAATAGACGGATTTGTTTGGTTTTGTAAGAAATACAAGAAATTTTTGAACAGAAAATATTTTTTTTTATTTATTAACTCAAAAAATAAAAAATATAAAACAAATAATTTTGGAGAATACAAAAAATAATAAATATTTAAATAATAATATTCAAATACAAAGACCCACAGTGTTCTTCACAGCCTTCCTTCCTGTTTGCAACATAGTTTAAAATATTTTTGTAAAAATTGAGATTATCTTTTCTCCCATTTTCCTCTAATTGTGCTCTGCACGTCCAAGTGGTAATTTTGCAAGCCAAACTCTTGGGCTTTTTCCTCTTTTTACCAAACTGTCGGTTGCTTGGTAAGTCCAGTAGGTATGGAAGTGAATTTAAAAACTTCAACACCAGCGACATCAACAGAAATGTAAGTTTTTTTTTCTTCTTTGCTAGCAAAACTCTCTTCAAAATGCTAATTCCGTTCTGTTTTTTAGACTTGTTCCAAAGACCTTATGCCGTAGAGTTTCCAAATAGTTCCTAGATGTGTAAATGATGTAAAACAAGGGATTGCAGATACTTCCTTGTAAAACTCTATAGTGAATTAATAGCAAATTCGATTATTCATCTGTTATCTGTCACTTAATCCTATATAATGGAAAAGAGAAATGAATAAAGAATGATTAATCATATCGAAGGCTTTAGAGAAGTCTCGAGAGATGGAAACTGTTATTTTTTGTTACCAATAGCGTGAAATATGTCATCTGAGAGTAAAGCTGTTCCATAAGAAATCCACTTCTCACTTACTCACTGGTGCGACCCAGACTAAAGTATGCCGCTATAATCTGGTATCTCTTTTACGTTTACCAAAACCTACTAATTGAGAGAGTACAGAAGAGGCGTTGACTATGACAGTCTATTACTGGAACATGACATCGCTTCCCTCTTGCAACGTAGAGAAATCGCAAGTGCCAATTTTCTGATTGATCTGGTTAGTAATAGATTTGATGCCCCCAATTTACTCTCCGCTGTAGATTTTTTGGTTCCCAGGTACGGTACGCGTTCGAGTGATATTTTTGTGGTGCCTCGAGCTAGGTCAAATGTTTTTTGCTAAGGCACGTCTCACTCATGCGGCTAGGAACGCCAACCAACTATGCTCTGATCCTTTTCACTTACCTTTTAATCAAAAACCTCACTCTAACAACAAATAGATATGTCTCTCGATTCAACTCAATTATTCTTTTGCTTTTTCGGCTCCTTGCGTTGTATTTCATTTGCTCTGCAAATGTCTGTAATACTGTTTCTTTTTAATTTGTAATTTTAATGCATTGGCTATGTATTAATTATTAAATATTTACTGTTCTCTATTGTGTTAAGCTTTTTGTTCATTATTACTATCCACATACATATTGTTATTATTATTACTACAATATGAACCACTACTATTTGTATGTATCAGATTTTGAATATTACCTTTTCTATTCAAGTTGTTCGTATATCAGCTTGATGTGTTCTATAACTTAACATTAATGCGTATATTCAGTTTTCTTTTTCTCTGCTAGATTGTTGTTTTGTATTATGTTTTATAGTTATAGGGAATACAGTCAAGTGTAAATTGTTGTAATTGACATCTTTGCTGTTGGACAAATAAAGACTATTATTATTATTATTATTATTAAAAGCAGACTGTTTTCGGGTAGAATATCATTCTCTGATAAATGCGCACACAACTGGGATATAATAACTTTTTCGAATATCATAGACATAGTGGGTAGTAAAGAGACGGGCCTCAAATGATTCAGATTCCAAGTTGTATTGAGTTCAGCCAAAGGAGTAACGCGAACCTCTTTCCAGCAAGAAGGATATACATTCTGAGTAATACAAAAGTTAACGATGTGAGTTATGAAAGATAATAGAAGTCGGCAGCATAACGAATTATATTTATATTTATATAGGAGCATTCAAAAAGCGCGCCAGTTTTGAATCTCTTAGTAAATTTTGGCCTGTCGATTGTTATATTGTATTGATCCCATATGCATAAATATTCCGACTGTTGCCCCAGTCTGTGTTTAACCATGGAGCAGCTTACTATCACGTAACGTGTGCTTATTGTGAAAACATTTTATCAGAACGGAGAAAGTTATGCAGCAACTGTCAGGCGCCAGGATTCTAGGGCGTAATGAAGCACCGAATGAATCAACAGTTCGCAGACTTATAAAACGGATTCAACAATGAACATTAAAAGTTCTGGACGTCATCGTTCTGGCCCATCTGAGCAAAACATTGCGGTTGCTCGTGACGGTGTAGCTGTTTTCCAATGAAATCGGTTCTTCGCCGTTCCCAATAACTAACTAGGCACAAGATCTTCTTGAGTACAGAAAATTCTCCGGTATGATCTCCGTACAAAATTCAGTTAATGCAGCAGCTGAAAGTGGACATCACGAGAAAAGGCCACAGTTTGTTGATCGGTTTCTGAGAAGACGACAGGATAACGACAGCCTTGCGAGCAAAATTATCTTCAGTAACGAGGCGCAGAACTTCCGTATCTGGGGGTCAGAAAATCCTTGCTTGTTTCAAAAAAGGAAAATGCACCCACAGCAAGTGATGATTGGTGCGGCTTTTGGCAGGGCGGCACTATCAGCCCTTATTTGTTTGAAGGACAAGCTGTGACAGTTAATGGAAACCGTTACCGTGCGATGATAAGAGAGTTCTTGTGGCCTTAATTCAATAGTATGGACATCAAGAGTCGTGGTTTCAGCAGGATGATGCCACCTGCCACACTTCTCGCAAAACAATTCATTTTCTCAATAAGCGGTTGCCGGATCACTTCATTTCGCGTAATGCTGAGCATCAATGGCTACCAAAGTCATGTGACCTTACTCCTTGTGACTTTTTTCTTTGGAGTACTTTTAAATCATGGTGTATGTCAATAAACCCCGAAACATCCGTAACCTGAAGGAAGGAATCCGACGTGTTGTCGGTGAAATCCAAGTAGAAAATTGTCGGGTAGTCATGGCGAATTTCACAGACAGAGTTCTTGCATGTCAACACAGTAGTGAAGGTTATATGTCCGACATAATTTTCCCTGTCTGAATTGGGAAGGTGTGATGAAGATGTTTATGTATTTTGTTAAAGTATTTTCAAAAAGTAAAGTTCATAAATCGATATATCAATACCGGCGTGCTTTTTGAACGACCCTATACAATTATGACCACAAGCAGAAGACCCAATCTAAGAAATGGAAACCGCTGCGTCATCCTCAGATAACGGATGAAAAGAAAAAGGTTCCTAAAAATTAGTAAAGTAATTGAATGCATAGTAGTCTATGATATGGCTATTGTAACAAAATGCTGATTTATGTCACTGAAGTTTTTCAGAAATGTTAGCACGACCATATATTATAAATATTAAGCCGTTTTAGTGTGCTCCAAAAATCCTTTGAATATTTATTGTAATGCAAAGCTTCATTGAAGAAAGTTTGCTTTTCCCTTCGACGCGACGGGTATAAGTAAGTTGACTCCATTGACTTGAAGTAATCTTCTTTAGTTTATTTTATGCTTCTTGTAATCCCCGATAGCTGTTTTTCAAATCCTGCATTTCTCTTATCGTGTCAGTAATCTAAAGCGGCCCCGGTCTCCCAAAAATGCGGGTTCTATACGGAGCATGGAATTTGAAGATACAGAGAACTGAATCGTTAATTGAATTAACCTTATCGTCTATACAGTGCAGGTCAAGAATAAGGATAATTACTAAATTCAGAAAAGAATAATAATTAAAATTAGCAAAATATGGGTAAACTGTGGTTCTAGGTTTATACAGGGTGTTCGGAAAAATGTGGGAAATCTCTTGGATGCAGATAGAACATGAAAAATTAAGATTACAAGTTCCTATAAAAATTTTTCATACAGGCCCTTCCTACGGAGATATGCGTCCCTGAAGGACGTCGCTGGAAATCGGTTTCTATTAAATTTCTTTTAAAGTAATTAATATAAATATAAACGCAGTGATGTCTCCGGAGGCACCTTAACGGAGTTATTGAAAAACATCACAAGAGGGTTCAACATGGGCTCAATTCAATGTGTCAACGATGTGATGACAAGTTCTAAAATGCCGGCTATTTTATTTATTTCGTACCATAGTAACGTTTACAACAGCAATAGGTTTTTTTTTGGTGCTGATAAAAACTAAAACGCACATTTTTTGCAAACTTTTTCTCGTAAACGGTTCATTTAACGACAATAAGCAAGAGTACCTATCCAGTTTAATATTTTTGAAGTCTTTATTATACAGGGTGTTAAAATGTAGGTATTAAGTTGTAAAGATTAGCCCGCCCCTGGTAAACTACAAAAGCTCAATATGTTTCAAGGACACTACTTTAAGAGGTCCTTACTAGTGTCCATCACATTAAATTTTTATTAAATTATATTAATTACTTTCAAAGAAATTAAATAAAAACCGACCTCCAGCGGCGTTCTTCAGGGACGCATATCTCCGTAGGAGGGGCCTGTAGGAAATTTTTTTATAGAAACTTGTCTTCTTATTTCTTCATGTTCTATCTGTATCCAAGAGATTTCCCACATTTTCCCGGACACCCTGTATACACTGCACTCAAATATGATGCTACAAAAAACAATATTATGGTAAGAAATATGAGGAATCAACATAGTATCGACACGGGTTGTGGCTAATGAGATTTCAGTATAATAATAAAATCAATCAATTAAGGAGTTTGTAAAACGACCTAAGCGAGTCAGTTCATTGACCTGTTTAAGATCAAGAGCGTCCATAAATGAATTAAAATTATCACCTGAGATGTCATAATCGTTAAGAAGATTAATGTTAAAATCTCCCAAACAAACACACTCATCAGAAAAAGTAAAAATTGTAAAAATGTTTCTTCCAAAAATATCTTGTAATCTATCTTGGAGGTCGACAAATTGTACCTATGCTGTGTATATTTTCTTCTGAATCCTGACCTTAATTCACAACTGCTCCAAATATGTATACGATATCTCATTAATGACCTTACACTGATACGCATTCGACACATAAATGCCAACTTTTGTAGTTTCTCATTACATAATTATTAGTTATGTCATATCACATTTCAATACATAAATATTTACATAAAACAAAAATAATCATTAGGCAATATTTTAAACCTCCTGTGTAACATAATTTAATGTTTCTATCGATCGTTTCGTGCATATCGTAATTTTTTTAATTTTAATGGTTTTCTTTTAGCGCCCCTAAATCATCAAGCGAAATTTATTTTCGCTAAACAAGATGGCGATCGCTAAAATCGAGTGCGATGCATTTAGGATCGGTAGACCTAGCGGAGCTCAGGGTAGCAACGTCGTAACTTCCTGAACGCACTCAATTATCATTACAAAGACATTTAGTATTATTTATTATTGCCAGAATGAATTCTCGGAAGAGCTTCTGTACCTTCCAAGAAATCTATACACGAACAATCTTATCGAATACTCTTGAGTAATAAAGAAATTGTTAATGGTTTTATCAAAAGGAAATGAAGAAACATGATAAGAAAAAGTAAAGTGAAATATTCTTAATAATAATTAAGAATGGCCGATTAATTTTTTTTTTTAAAACAGATTGTAAATTGTATTAGTGTAAGAGGTTAATTGACGAAACACTTAAAAATAATATTTACTACCTCGGTCTAATGTAACAATTAAAATATTATTTCTTATAGTCCTGAATATAATGTTATCATCTCATTTAATATTAAAATTCTTGTTATATAAAATAAAAATTATATGAGATTAATATCCAATCTGGCCAGAAATGAATAAAAAAAAAAGTAGCCGCAGTGATATTTAATATTACGTGTTATCTTCGAATAACCAGACACGCCTCATAAATATAAATCGATTAAAGGGGGACGTCAACACCATCGAGAGTCAATGCTCCTGGCAAACGACGAACAAAAAAAAAAAATTTGGATCTTCAAATTCCTATGTGGATGTATAATATCCTTAATACCATCTGCTAGAGACGACGGACAGTAAATATTTTCGTTCGAAACATAAATTTGTTGACAAGTACATTTCGCTGTTGAAATACCGAACGCAAACTTATAAAATGACGAATAAAAATAAAAAGCTGGTTTTATTGACTCTCAGATAACGAACTCGTACGTACAGAAATAACAAAAGGACAATCCGATACTCTTTACTGGTGATGGTGTCTCACTGAAAAACTGTTTTATTCGTGGCTAAATACAGGTAGCTGTTGACTTGTTATCGATAAACACATTTTTGCAGGGAAATTTGCTTACCACGGTAACTAGAGAAGCAAAACTATGAAAAATGCAATACACTAATGCTTGAGTATGAATGAATTTTTCTAATAGTTTTGATTCGGGATTTAAGTGAATTAAAAATTAGTTTATCCAGAGAAAAAAAGAGGTGTGGCCACCACACGACTTTCTTATACGTATGAGCGTTTCAAACTATACAATTTTAAGAATTTTTTTATACAAAACTTATTTAAAATCCTATTCTAAGTACTTTCATTCTCTTAATAAATCGCTATAGAATGCATACTTTGCAAGATATTCGAAAAAAAAGTGCTACTCGCTAAGAGTAAAAGTGCTACTTCCGGTCCGAATTTTGAAATTTCATTTATATAAAAAATATTGCCATTCCATATTCCAGTTCTAAATACTTCTGTGCTCTTGATAAATATATATAGAATGCATAACTTACGACATATTTGCTAAAAATCGCTATTCGATAAGAGTAAAAGTGGTACTTCCGGTCTGGATTTTGAAATTTTTTTTATACAAAAGATATTTTTGTACTCACCGCCTGTAAAGTCATATTTGGCGCATGTGTAGCTCGACTGGGAAATACGTTTTCCTGGTCGAGGCGACTGTAAAAATTGAAAAAAACACTGGCACTTTGGGACATTTAAAAAAAAATCTAACTTGGTAGTAATAAAATTTAGTCTATAAGATACTACTTCCCTCCACTATTCTTCACTAAAAGTTGGGGAAATAGGAGTAATAATTAAAAATTCTTCCAAAAAAATTGTGGCGCCATCTATTTGACGAGATTTTAAGCGACATCTTAAGCAAGATTCAAGCGCCATTTATTTGAACCACATCGACATTCATATTGACAGTTAGGAATTGTTTGTATTTAAACCAATTAACGCATATATGTGCTAAGATTTATAAATATAAGAATAAATATCTCATGTTTGCCATGTGTAAGAATATAATAACTTAATTTTAGGGAAAGGTGAGTAATAGTTAAGTACATGAAATGCTTAAATTAATTAGGTAATCTATTTTAGGTTAGGTATGATACTAATGACATTAATCAATAATATTTCTTTAATTTAATGTTCGTACAAAAAATATTGTACAAACCACTTGCGTGAAGACATCTTCCACGCATTCGCGCAATTAAAAGCACTCGCTTCCTGCGGTCGCTCGTGCTTACAATGTGCGCTCATGCGGGAAAACAGTCTTCCCGCACTTGGTTCGTAAATAACTATTAAAATTATGTTTTAAATACTTTTATACTCGTAACGTACTTGTCTAAAAAGCATGACTTGCGAGATATTCGCAAAAAACTGATTTTCGATGAGAGTAAAAGACCTGCTTCCGGTTGGAATTTCGAAAAAACTTTTTTAAGACAATTTGTCTCAAACTTAATTTTAAGTACATATGAATTCTTTATAAGTTTGTTTAAACTTAGTAGTTGACGAAATATTGGCAAAATTCGATTTTTTCACACAAGTAAACTGCTACTTCCGGTCTATCGATTTTACTGAAAAACTAATCAGATCTCAAGAGGGAGATTATACACGTAAATACAAAATTTAGAATTGATAGCTATAGCGGTTTGACCGCTATCGTGGTCACAGACAGACAGAGACAGGCACACAGACAGACAGACACACAAACAGACATTTTTTAAAAACCACTTTTTCGGTATCAGGGGACTTCAAAACGTGGACATCTGCAAAAATCTCGAGGTCGAAAATTTTCATCATCACAATACTTCCTTATACTACGTATAAGCGTTAATTGAATTTAATTAATCAACGGTATAAGAAAGTAAAAGTCAAACTCGAACGCGTTTTTGGGAGATTAATGTACGACATAGAAGAAAAAATTAGGTGTGGCCACAACAGGACTTTCTTATACGCATAAGCGTTTCAAATTACACAAAATTGTTTCAATAGTTTTATTTCATAGAAAAATAAGCCAAATTATAAGAATCTTTTATATAAACATTATTCAAAATCCTATTATAAGTTGTTCTATTCTCTTAATAAATCTCTAAAGAATGTGCATACTTTGCGAGATTTCGAAAGAAAGTCGTACTCGCTAAGAGTAAAAGTGTTACTTCTGGTCCGAATTTTGAAATTTTTTTATACAAAAAGTATTGAAAATTATGTTCTAAATACTTTTATACCCGTAACGTACCTGTCAAAAAAGCATGACTTGCGAAATATTTGCAAAAAACTGATTTTCGATGAGTAAAGACCTACTTCCGGTCGGAATTTCGAATAACTTCCATAACAAAATTCTTCTCAAATTTAATTCTGAATACATATGAATTCTATAATTTGTTTAAACTTAGTAGTTGACGGAATATTGACAAAATTCGATTTTTTCACTGAACTTCTACTTCCGGTGTGCCAATTTTACTGAAAATTTAATCAGATCTCAAGAGAGAAGTTATACTCGTAAATACAAAATTTGGATTTGATAGCTATAGCGGTTTGACCGCTATCGTGGTCACACACACACACACACACTGACACAGAGAGAGACACAGACTTTTTTAAAACCACTTTTTTTGTATCAGGGGACTTCAAAACGTGGACATCTGTAAAAATCTCGAGGTCGAAAATTTTCATCATCACAATACTGTCTTACATTAGGTACGTATAAGAAAGTAAAAGAAAAACAAAAGTACAATTTATTTAGGTATTTTAACTATTTACTTTTGCCTTAAGAAATATGGGAAGCAAAATTCATAGTAGAATCATTATACGATGTATATCGTAATGACTTTTATTTACAATCACGCGTAATGTTGGCATTTTTAACTTTTTAAAAGTTTGGAAGTGTGACTTTGTTCACGTTTACTTCCCGCCATCATTTCGCAACCTCAATATCAATCAAATGTTAGTTAATCTTTATTTTTGATAATGCATTAAAAAGGCTTCCATCCACATTTTAATTAACAAGACGAACAAGAACTTATTTAATACAATTAATTGTTACATTAGAATTATTGGAAGCTTGAATCCATGTAGATAAGCATTGCTGATATGATAAAATGCTGATTTCTTGTCCTTCTCCATTCGAGCTAAGATATCTGGATTGCTACGGGAGGACAGTTTCCCCGCAGTTTCAGTGGAGTGCAGTCCTTTGGAGACTTTACTACTGAACATTTCTTTTATATCTTTTCACCGAAAAAACTGACGTGTATAATAATGTATAATAATGATAAAACCATGTTGGCACGGCGACAAATATGATTTGATGCTGCTGTATATATGTTCATATAGTATAGCCTCATACACATTGGTAAAGTTTGGTAGGATTGATATTGGTCTATAATTATTAATATTGGTATTATCTCCCTTTTTGTGTATAGGACATATACAAGCTACTTTCCAGGACTGAGGAAAGACCGATGTCTGCAGAGATAAATTCTGCAAAGAGACTGAGCAAAAATAGACGCACAATCACGAAGCAGGAAGCTGGGAATATTATTATGTTCAGAGGTAAAGCAATTCTTTGATTTCTTGAGCTGGTCAAGCACATCATCATATGCAATTCCCTCAATATTCATAGACGGCAAATTTGAATGCATACCTCGAATGTCACAACTTCCCGCATCTGGCAAGAATACACCACAGAAATCAGACGCAAAAGCATCAACAATGCGATGAGGGTCGTCGAATTTGATGTCGAAGAGTTTACCAGGAATTCTGGAGCTCTCACGTCTGGATCGTACAAATTTCCAAAAAGATTTAGGGTCACCAACCAGAGAATGCAGAATACTGTCAATATAGGTTTGATAGGCCGCCGTGGCAATATTATCTTTAAGAGATCTGCGTAATCGCTGAAATTCACGTTTGAAGAAATTATTCCCAGTCTGCTTTGATCTCCGATGATAATTAATCTTCAAATCCAATGATCTTCGCGTATATGGTGTAAACCATAGAGGAAAATGTTGCTTATTGTTGTGGCAGGTATAGGGAATGCAAGTGTCCATAATAGAGTAGATTACAGTGTAGAACATATCTGTTGCCTCATTAACGTCACAAAAGGTATCAAGGAAGGACCAGTCAACAGAAAGTAATTCTGAGTAAAGCTTGTGAAAATTTGCTTTTTTATTAATTGGAAAGGTGATTGGAACAGTTATGTAATGCAACAATAAATCCACTGAGCGCAGGATAATGCAAATCAACCATTCAACTCATAAGTCAGATTAGATAGAACCAAGTCCAAAATTCTATGATTCGCATTTAAGATAGCGTTGTACTGCGTTTAGCCAAGAGATTCAGTAAACGATAAAAGCAGATTGTATTTATTCAATCTATTCCATAGTATGTTATTTAATAAGATTTTGATTGTAGCTTCGAAGGTAAAAATTACTTCACAGATATTGCAAAGATCCACAATAATTGTTTTGGTGGATGATTTAAATTATATAAATAAATCAAGCACTAGACAAAATGGAAATTGCAAGGATTGACTTGCGGAACCTTTTAAATGCTTTTGATACTCACTGAAAATATAAAAACTATTCAATTTGGTTAAATCATATTTATCTGACAGAAGGCAAGTGGTTAAATTGAATGGTAACAGTTCTGCAGTAGGAAATACATCATATGGCGTTCCCCAAGGATCTATTCTTGGGTCGTTTTTATTCATCATATATATCAATGACATACACAGTGTCTCTTCAGAAATATGCAGATAAAACAACAATTATTGTAATAAGTATAATCTTGGTTTAATGCTAATAAATTAAAATTAAAAACGAAAAAGAAAACGCAACACTTAGTTTTAGAAAGATAGACTGATCACATAGGAAAGCTCGCAAACCAACTTGCTGCCAGTATATGTGCAATAAAATCAATAGGCACACAAACAGCATCGAATTCTTCCTGCTGTTCAGTTTGGCTTTAGAATTGGCTATGGTTGTGTTACAGCGTTGGCACAGCACTCATATCCTATCATTAAAGTAAAGCTTTTGATGATGTTACTTACCACATGCGGTGTAGTATCTTGCAATACCTTGGTTTTAGTGCGTAGATAATTCAATGTCTTAATAATAGGACGCAAACAGTTAGTTGTTGTGATCAGTAATTCTTATACCACTTTTAGAATCTTAACTTCTGGAGTAGCCCAAAATAATATGCTTGGCCTTTTGCTTTACACCATTCATACTTCTTTTTTGTTAAGCTCACTAAAGTCACATAAATACCACATCCTGGATTCCAAAGCCGTTTAGTTTTATTCTTCATCACATGGATTGGAACTCTGGTAAAACTCTAGTTACGATATTTGGTAGATCAAATGTTCAAGCTTTTCACAAATTAAGGTCTCCATGGACGACATAACAATAACAGTAGTAGTTTTCGTTAAAAGTATTGGTCTTACTATCGACACACAAGATTTTATAGAAATACTCTAGAGCTGGTTCGATTATATTTTTCGGCAGAATGCCTCAACTCTTTGTGAAAAGCGCAGTTGTGACCGTTTTCAACTAATGTGATGTTATACACGGACCTTGCAGTGACGATAAATATGGCATTCAGATGGTCCAAAAGACTTGCCTTAGGTTTATATATGACGTGGAACGAAGTCAGCATATGATTTATAGCCGGTGTTATGCGAAATGGCTTGATATGAGTAACCGCATAGCTTTGCATAGTGTTGTCTTTATCCATAGACTGAGTTTATACCGGGATATCAACAATTAAATTGGTCAATGGTGGTCATGGATTTTAAAATTATTGTCGTAGTGTGCATCGTACATTTAGGTATGTCATAATTTTTTGAATGTCAAAATCTGTCAAGTTATTGTGTTGAAGTTTTCTAGTCCTGCACGGTTTTTGAATCATCCCAAGCAACACGCAAACAGGCATTATTGTTTAATATACGTGTATTCAATCATATTTTGGTTTTATTTTGGATATGGTGTATTTATTTAACGTATATTTAAAACGTATATATTTTTACCGGTGAAATAAATGTGTATGATATACCATTTCTAAACGAACACTGTGTAACATTTGTATTTTTTAAGTACAGTTGCCAAATCAGAGTTTTTTTAAATTATGTGGCATTAGTTGACCATTAAATGGGTGCAAATGATTCTTAATTACATTCAATATAATTCATTTTAGTATACGATATACTTAATTTAGACGAAACTCTTCAACGAGTAATACACGTGTATAGTACACAAAATTATCGCTATTACTCGGCTCTTTCCGTTTGTCTGAACCAATAGTATTTCAACGGTTTCATCACGTGATCACTTACGCCGATGTACCTAATAATCGCTGCACGAGATAGTGAATGTGTGTGTACTCGCGTCGTCGCCATTGTTGTTGCTATTGTTGTTGTTTATGTTTAAGTGTTTGCTGTTAAGGTAAGTACGTATTGCATATTCATGACAGTTGTTTTCCTATGTGTATCTATGATTTTTTTGTGAAATTCGCGCCTACTTATTGCACAGATGACCGTTGCCAGTTACATTTAATGTAGGTGTGCTCTGTTTGTGTAATAATGCGATATAAAAGTATTTTGTAGCCAATTAACAGCGAACTGGTAATAAATAATTGATGCCTAAATTTATTTGAGGTTAGAGGTGGTTTTGTTTTGTACTAGTCGCAGTTTCATTCCGGCTCGATCAACTTTGTGTTAAATCGTATTTATGTAGGTATATATCATAAGTCTTTCTCCTTGTTACGTCCTGAACCAAATCAATAAAAATTTGAAACGAAATATAACCTAACTATACTATAAAAATGGCATTGTCCTGTTTATATTTATATATTTTTTCTGGTAATGTTGTATAGAACTTTGAACATTAATAACAATTTAAATAATTTTAGACTTGTAACAAATAAAAACACAAACTTGACTGAATTTAAAAATGATTATTACATTTATAAAAATACATTAGAGTATGATATAGATAAGTCAAAAGTAATTAAAATTTTTAATTAATATACCTTAATTTTTATATAAAAAAAACAATTATATGTATTTTATGTTACAAATTTAAATAAAATTTTATTATGAAAATCCAAAAAATTTATATTTCAAATTATAAAAATATTATAATTACCAGGATCACTAATATTCCATACATATGTTGTTGAATATTTTAATACTGTTAACTAAAAAGAATATTCATTTTGGCCGCCTAAATCGACAAAGAAAAATATTTTTTTATAAAATTGAAACAAATATTAAAATACAATAAACAATAGCCTACTAATTCCTAAGGAAAGATTCTTTTAAATATTTGTTTTGTGATATGGTGCAAGAATATTTTGCGTGTGTTTAAATGGATTTTATAATCCGCTGAAAGAAAATGTGTTCACATAATCTTGCACTCGTAGATGAACTGACTACGTGTCTTTGTTAAATTTTGACAGACCGGTTTTGTAAATTTTAAATGGCAACGGGGTCGAGTAACCGCTTGTTTTAAAGGTATTTGGAGATCTAGAATTTTTATTATTTATTTAAATTAAATTGCATTTTATAGTAGTTTTGTTATATTTTTTCAAATTTTTGTTCCCTTTGGTTCAAAAGCTAACAGATGAAGATTTTTGTCACGCACTGTATATAGTATTTGAAATTAAACTCTATACCTAAACCCAAACTTTATAAACCTCTAATTTATGTATGTGTATACTTCAACAAAATTGTTACACGTTAGTACAATTTCTCAAATTTATAGAAAATATTGATATACTGTTTGTTGCTATTATTACAGTGGCCATTGTTCTGCAAGTCGAGCCGAAAACACGAAGGGTCAAGAAATTACTCTTCTCCTTCATCATCAATCTCTGTAAACAGTGACGTAAGCCAGTTTCAATGGCAACAACTTGTACACGAATTGGAAAAAATGAAAGAGGTGCAGGATCAACAATCCGTGTTATTGTCACAGATCTGGCAAGCAAGTCAATTGAAAAATATTCATACTTTGCAACGACCTTCAGATGAACCAAATAGACCGACCCAAAGACTTTGGAAGTTTAGAAAAGTGGTTGGAAAATGAAGATAACTATGTTTACATGGTAACATATGATTGAGGAAGTTATTACTGGTCTTTCTTAACTATGCAATTCTTTCTTGCAAAGGGCTCGAACAGGCTCAACTGGAGGAAGCAACGTTAGATGTAATGCCATGAATTTGTTAAAATTCACCATAACCAATAGATTGGGATTGGCATTTAATTGGGCCGGACGCGCTCCCAAATCACCTTCCCAGAGACGAAAATACGCATTTAAGGACACAAACTGCTTCAAAGTCATCAATGGTAAGTCATAACAAAGTAATCAATATTTTAATACCTTTTGCAAGATAAAAGATAAGTTCGATCGTTAAAAATGAATCACGCGGCAATGACACAATTGATATAGGTATATATTAAAAACTTTTTCTGTTAAATACCTTCTATTAATGTATATATTATTCCTTTTTACAGTAGGTACTAATTAATTTATTTGTATATACCTACAGAAGCAGTGAGGATGTGTTTCAAAGGCAAGAAGGAGACAAGTGCGATTGTCGGCGAACTAACTGACAAATCGATTCAACACGCATGTCAAGATTGGTTGAAGCAGTCTAAGCAACGATTCCACAACACCAAATTGAATTAACTGTATTTAATTTTTGTCTGTGCTCATACGTAATAATAAATTTTTTATAAATATTTGGTTTTTCCCTGTTTTCAATGTAGCAAAATTATAGCATACACTTATAAAACATATACGTCTATTTTACATACCTGCACTCACGTATAATACGCGTTTAATTGATACGAAAAAAAACGTATCGTATAAACAATTATTCAACATGTTTCGTAAACGTATATTGTACACTATACTTCAACGTTTATCAGGCGGACATTTTAGCGTTGATAAGACGGTAAACGTCAACCAAAATTATACTTCAGGTATAAACGACAATTAAACGTTTATTCAACTATTTCGTGTTGCTTGGGATGGTTCTCACCACAGAGCACAAAATTTACATGATTGAAGTCTATTTTCGAACGGGTGTGCTAGTTAATGGAACTTGGGAATACAGTCATCGTTTGTGTTCCGACAATTTTCGAGAGCACTTCCCAGCCGTAGCAGTATTACCGAACAATTTTTATGCATGCCTTACAAATTGTGTTGAAGTGTTTCGCGAAACTGGTTCTGTGACGCATAAAAAAGGTGCTGGTAGACCAAGAGTTCGTACAGAAAAAGTTATTAATGACGTTCGTCAACGTATGGAAGAAGAGCCTACAAAGCCTTTAAAACGTCTCTCTCAAGAAATTCGGCTTTCTTATGGGACATGCCAAACGATTGTAAAGAAGGACCTGAAAATGCATCTATATAAGATGCAATCATATCAAGCTCTTCTGCCTGCAGACCACCCCAGACGCCTTGCGTACTGCCATTGGTTCGTTAATAATTTAATGAATGACGATCTGCTGAACTTAACTTTGTTTTCTGACGAAGCTTGGTTCCACCTTTCGGGATACATCAATTCTCAGAATATGCGAATGTGGAGCACTGATAACCCGCATATTTTTATTGAAACGCCACTACATGCTCAGAAAATTGGTGTTTGGATGGCAGTTTCTCGCAGAAGAATAATTGGGCCAATTTTTTTCAATTTTACCGTCAACGCAGAAAGGTACAGAAATATTTTTTTGACTGAATTTGTGCAACAGTTAGACGATGATGAACTTCAATACGGTTATTTCCAGCAAGACGGTGCAACAGCACATACTACACGAGAAAATCTCCTTCCTCCGAGATCACCTTGTTTGACAATTATGGACTATTTTACCTTTCCTTATTTAAAAAATAAGATTTTCGCAAATCCGATACATAATTTGCAAGAACTGCAACAAAGAATTGTTCAGCAATGTGCAACCATAACGCCAGAAATGCTGCAAAACGCTTTTCACAGCATGAGGAGGCGCGTAAACTTGTGCATTGAACAAAACGGGGGACATTTCCAACAATTATTGTAATTTAGTTTTTCAGGTTAATAAAAACGTTATTTATTTCATAACTTGTAGTTCATTATTATTTTACAGCTGAACTAAGTACGTAACACATTTGTATGTTATTGATAATGTCAGTATAGCTTGACAATGATTTAATTATTTCAAAAGGATGATTTAAACTAAGACAAGCGTTTTACATTCCATGACCAACATTGACCAATTTAATTTTTGATATCATAGTATAAGGCAGTGGTTCTCAACATTTTTTCGCCTAGCGCCCACTTACTGGATTTTGTGTAGATCCCAGCGCCCACTGCAGAAAATCGCGAAGGGACACGTCATGGACTACGACTATGGATTATGGACTAGTTAACCTGGGCACAGTAATTAAAACAAGAAGTAATAAATTCTACCTCTAAATTTATTTAAAAATATTAATTAATACAAACAAAAATTATTATTGAAATATTGAATTTTATTTAACAAAATTAAATTAATAAATCTGTGAGCCCAACCCATGCAGTCTTCACTAATGCGATCCTTGAGGTTGGTGCTTGCTCACCAGCTCTTTCACGCGAGGAGTCAGCATAGACAAATAAAGCCGCGAGTCCCCTCTGTTGACCATGTCCAGCCTTTTCCTCTTGTCTGAGTCCAGAAATGTAGCCGCTCTAAATCCGGTTTCCACTAAATATGAGGTCGGAAACGTGAGAAGAAGCTTGTGAACAATTCCCCACATTGTAGGGAATAGTCCTGCCATGCTGTGGTTCTGCCAGAGTTTCTTGAAGCCTGTTTTGATTCGGACTTTGCAATCCTCGTTGTTGCGAAGTTCCACCAACTCCTCCTGCAATTTAACGTCAACGTCTTCCAGCACGACTCCAAACGGGTCAGTGATCCAGGCAGGTACATCCAGTTCGATGAGGTCTTGGAAGCGCGATGTAAGGTCCTCTTTTAGTTGCTGAAGATGAGCCCCATATCGAAGAAGATCTTCATCTGTGGGTGTCTCTGTCATTTGATTAATTTCACTAAATTGGTAAAGTTCTTTCCTAACGATATTACTGCCGAGAAGGGCCAGCTTGTCGATAAAGGTGGTCACTGCGCTCTTGCAGTCGATGAGTGTCACCAGTTTACCTTGAATCTGGAGAGACAACTCGTTGAGTTTCCTGAAGATTGTAGCCAAGTAGAAAATGTCGAATTTGTGTTTCTTCAGCTCACCGGCCAACTTCTCATGTTTGACTTGCAGGAAAGTGACAACTGAATCGAACATTTCACAGAATCGAGCCAAGCAGTTGCCCTTAGAGAGCCATCTCACCTCGGTGTGAAGCAGCAGCCGATTGTAGATCTCGTCATTTTCCAGGCAGAGGTTGCGGAATAGTCGATCGCTTTTTGCATTTGTTTTTATTACGTTCACGGCCGTGATCACGAGATTGAGAGAGTCATGAAGGCTAGGGGTCAGCCGTTTCGCTGCAAAATGCTCTCTGTGCGCTACGCAATGTATGCAGATGATATCTGGATGCTCCTTCTTGAGAAGAGCAAGGAACCCCTTGTATCGCCCAACCATTGCTGGTGCTCCATCTGTTGCGCAGGAGTGAATGTTGATTAGCGGGATTTCCTTTTCTTCAAAGTACTTCTTGACAGCAGCAAAGATGGATGTACCAGTTGTGTCAAGGGGTAAGGACTCTGCAAACAACATGTCCTCTTTTGTTTCCCCAGTTTCGTCGAAGTACCTCACGTAAGACATGAGAAGGGCAGTGTTATCACTCAAAGTCGATTCATCAAGCTGGATGGAAAAGTTGGTCTTCTTGAGAATGTCCACCAACTGGATTTCGACATCACTTGCCATCTCATCTATTCTTCTGGAGACCGTGTCGTTGCTAAGGGGGATAGCCTTCACTATTTCTGTCGCATTCCTATGTAAGACAGTCGAAATCACCTCTTTCACGGCAGGCAGAATCAGTGTTTCCCCCACAGTGTGCGGCTTGCCAGCCTTTGCAATCATATATGCAATGTTATACGATGCCAGCAGGCCATCACGCTGAATCTCTGTCACCTTGGCAAAAGCAGACGAAATGGACGGGGTAGTTTTCTCCCTGTCATCACGCAGTTTCTTGAAGTATTCTGCGGGCTTGTCCTTTTTGTCCGAATGCATCTTTTCTAGATGGTCACGCATACGAGAGGGTTTCATACCTTCATTTGAGAAGACATTGGAACAAATGAGGCACATCGGTCTTGTGCGATCCGCTGGGCTTGGTACGAAACCGAAGGCTATATAGTCGACCGAATGCTGGCGTACCACCTTCTGCTTTTTGCCTGGAGGGGCCATTGCTGTCGTGTAAAAAAGACCGATGTTAAACAATGTTAAACAATTTTGGTTGGAGCAATATAATTAAAGTATTTTGTATAAGTTAGATTTCTAAAATAATTTGAGTTATTAAAAACATTACCAACATCAATAAATGATTATTACCTGTAATAAACGGTTTTCGATTATAAAAATTGCTCTACCTAGTTCTAATTCAGCTCAAATTTATATTGTTTATTTTATAACAGAACCGTGTGTGCTAAATGTACAATATTTTTAATTAACACTCTGTTAATTAATCACACAACTATCGCACACTGAATATTTGTCTCTGTTCGAACGTTATCGCTGACTATCGTAAATAGAATGAATCATGCGAATAATGACTTCGCTATATATACCGCACTGCATGGAATTCTCTGGAAGTCGAACTCTCTCGACCTTGGAACATTCGAGATGCGGTCTACTATACTCACGTTGACTCACAGAGTCCGCGCGTTGCGTCATACATACAATAACATAGTTAAGCACAGAAATAGAAACAGCATGTACCTAACCATAGCAACGATGGGGTTAACAATGCATAATAGGAACATTGGTGAGCGCGGGTATTAAACATTTTGCATTTTTGTATAATTTTACTAATTTTTTACTGTGTAGTGTAGCTTTACCTTTACACCGTACAGCGCCCACCCAAAATCCTCCAGCGCCCACTGGTGGGCGCTACCGCCCACGTTGAGAACCACTGGTATAAGGTGTCTATTTATCTCTTTCGTAAACTTTCACATTTTCAATGTTAGGTTCAGAAGTCCTAAATTATGTATAATTTCCTACGTACATCAATGAAAAGGTTGACTCTCATACATTTCAAGAAGCAGTTAACATATTTAAAATCTTATCTTGTGAAGAAGCAGCAGTTGCATCGTGTCTATCCTTAACTTCTAGATATTTTGTTACTAAAATTATTTATTTCATCTCATTTAGCAACATTCCTATTTTATTTTTTGTATTTACCTGTATGTATTTTATGATGTTTTCGTATTTAAAGGAATAGCTAATTTTACTTACTTTGTTGTAATATTTTGTATTATTAATAGATGATAATAAATAAATTATCATAAGTATCAGTGATATCTATATAGTGCTACCCTCTTGTAATTAAATTAAATTGGCCGAGGCCTTAAACAACCGGTACCCAAGAATTCCAAGAAGGTAGTGAATTAAGCACCACCACGGTAATTAACCTTCTTTTTAAAATTTAAAAGGACGCTTGTCTGTTAATTAATCACCAACTTATAACACTCAGTCTTACCTCTTACTTCCCCAAGGGTCGATGTTAAATATGGGAGTCAGCACTGCCTCCAGCTACAGTCAGAGAAGGGCGAGTTCGAACACCGTACTAAGTCGAAGGTTATGATGTCAGGGCGCCTATCCGTAATAATGTGCTGAGCCCAACAGATATTCAGACCCCGGACCAGATCCAATATAAAACTCCCAGGTGATAAGTAAATAAGACCAGTACACACTCATTCAACTTAACAAACAGTTTATTAAAATTAAATCTCAGATTTCAACAGCGTATTTCCAGTACTTGTACAAAAAAAAAAAACGGCTATATATAAAATCTCTAACTTCCACGAGATAATTAGAACAAGGCAAAAAAAAAACAATGAAGTGAAACACACACGCAACTCCGTTGCAAATTCAGTGACGTGAGATTTCAAAATTTAGAAGTTCAATTAAAAGAAATTAAAAGGTGAACACAAGAACAAACTTATAAACTAACATTGATTCACCAACAATATTCTTACAAGTACACAGTTATAAGGCAATTTTGCCAAAAGTCCCTCTAAAGTCGAACAGTTTGCTCGTATAATGCAACACGTCAACCAAAATGAAACACTCTGTATACCAGAGGCATTCGACAATCTATTCGACGTTAGAAATCAGACTTAAAGTTGTAAAATATCTAATTCTATAACAGAAATAGCGCTAGTTAACTATGCTTTACAAGTAGAATATGCAATTAAATAAAATTCATTAATTCCTTACGGAATTACACCAAAATTAAATTACAATCATTGATTAAATGCATCAAAAATTATCTACGAATTTACACAAGACCGATGTGAGGCCACACTGCCACACACATCCAAAATTTAATTCAATTTCTAAATCCAAAAATAAAATGGCTACGTAACGTCTCCAAAAATGTCAAAGTAACCTCCAAAATGGGGTCACTATTGTTAATAACTACGTTAAATTAATTAATTCAAAAAACATAAAGGCTCACAGGCCATAAGAAGTTAAATTAGGAATTTACGATTACTTATTTGATAAATTAGGCCGGAAAATTGAAATTCACTGTTCAAATTGTACGTTATTGACACAAATTTAGTCAAACTGTTAAGTCAATTAAATTCTACCCTCTGGATAATATCAGAGAAAGATTCACACAGACACAATACCTTAAAACATCACATCCACAGCTTCCAAACACGACAAATCCTTCGGATCCACACGATACCAGGTATATGCCCTCCTATCTTGGGTTTACGACACCTCAAGTGATAGCGTTCGAAGGCTACAGTGTACCAATAAACTGCACCTTAAATGTGCCCTCACCACAAGATCTAACCACAATTCCTGGACACTGGAAAGTTACTAGCACGTGTTTCTCTCGTATTAACTTCAACCAACAATGCTCAAATGAGGTTTTTATCAGGCCTAACACCAGCAGCTAAATTGAATATAGAAACGACACAAATTAGGATCGATTAGACACGTGGAAAGTATACTTACAGCAGCTTATCAAATTCCCAAAGCACAGAAGAAATATCCTTGTTAGACTCAAATACACGTCAAAATTTACCAAAAATCCCTGAGAATCACAATAAAAATCCGCTTTTGGTAAGCGATTATAAACGATACAACTCAACTTCCATATTCTCAAGGCAGCTAAGGGAACAGGTTCTGCTCTCGTGTCCAACCTTTCACAACGGTCGTTAAAAATCAAAAGAGGAAGAACTAAACATCTCAACATCGATCATCCAAACCAACCACGTCAAACACGCCAAGCGAACAAATGAACCAACTAATACTTAAAACGTACGACAGAAATACAGGTTCAAATAACCATAGAAAAATGGAAAATAATTATTACCAATTTGTTGCATAACCCCGGGCCCAAAGAAGTTCAAAAAAAAACAGTTAGTCAAAATTAAAAGTAACAAATTAATTAAATTAACAACAGACGCCATCTACCCGGCAATACCAGATTTACGTTACACCCACCTATGCAGGGCAGAACGCGTGTAATAGAAATCTTAGGCGCTCCTACACCAGATGGCCGTAATAGTAGGAAGATGACACAAATTAAATCAAAAACTAATTACGTATTCCGTCACTAAAATAAACCATTAAAAGGGTAAAATACAACCGAAAAAAAAAACGTAACAATTCCTCCCTTACCACAAAAGGTTATTTACTTGTAAATTACCGTTAAGCCAAGAGTTATGAAACCAGGAGCTGGACTGTGCAAAACACAACATATAACACACGATACAAGGAACCAAGTTAAAAATCAACGACGACTAGGCAAAACGGAAGACGAATGTGCGCGACCATGTCCGACAGCAAACGCAGCAACACCAAACGCTTGACCAAAACCACCACGCGGTCCTTCGGCATTCAGCCGGTACGGGGAATTAACGAGGGATAAATAAAAAAACATGGGTGTCGAGATTCTGCACAGACGCGCCCCGAGACCTGACCAACCGACAGCCCAGTACCACTGATAGCATCAAAAAGGAAATGGAGTAGACGGGTTACGTTACGGTGTGCCCGGCCGGCGGTGATCCTTACGACGGTCGAAGGCACAGGAAATAGGAATAGATACTACCAATAGACCAAGATGCGGGAAAGGCAACCCCCGGAACGACACTCTGCAGACACGCGACGGTAAAAGAGAACTTTGGGTGAGGCCCTCGGTATCTCAAAACAAACAAAATAAAAAGGTGAACTAAAAATGGGTTTATTACTACAGATACGGGATACAAAGCGGAATAAGGAGAGGTATTTAAAGATAGGGTAGCGCAGAATGGTGAATCTACTAAGACACAGACGGCACGTTCACGCGACAAATGTACATTCCGGAAACACAACAATTGAAGATCGCCAAACAAAAAAAAGGACATAGCAAAAGGAGTTTAAAGTCTGGACCGGCGTTGTCCCGACTGAAACGCTGAAGGCGAGCAATAAAGCCATAAGGCGAAAGTCAATATCAAATCCTGGAGGTAACATTTTGACAATAACACTAGCAAAAGAAAGTCGCCAGGACACGACCCTTGGAAGGCTGAGAACTATCAAATAAAGACCGTTCTTCTTTATACCTTCTCAAATAAACGTCTAATTAGGAAGAGAATGTCAGTACGACATATACAACACGATAGAATAACTATCAAATGCAAATTCTAGACCATACGATACGTAGCATAATCCCAAAATGGTAAAGGTTCTAGAACTGCTATACGGTACGAAAGTCATAAAATCGTTAATACGTAATCGTAAACATTACGAAGTCATATTCGGTACGGAACGTCAAAATCAGTACGGTAGAGTCGAAATCGGAACAAAAGTCAAAATCGGTACGAAATACATAACTATCAAAGTTACACGGAAGTCGAAAATAATAACTTAACTAACGTAAGTTAGGCAGTACTCAAAGGTAACATACAGAGTTACACGAAATTAATCCACCCAAATCAATCGTCGCTGTGTGGGCTATCGACAAAACATAGGGAGAACATCCCAAATCAGAACACGTAAGGAAATACGTCGAACCCACGACAACTAAAATTGAAGATGTTAAAAGAAACGGGGGACACTGAGAATTTTTGGGACGCCTTTTACGCCCAGGCATTAAACCCACAGGTATATTCGTTAGGCCTACCTGCAAACCGAAAGACTTGCAAAGATTAATCGTCGTTAGGTTGTGCTTTAAGATGTTCAACACTCCATGTACCCGGAAGCACAACACCAACACAATTTTTAAGTTCATAAGAGTTATTAGACATACGGCGATGAATCATGAAAGGACCAATATACTTATCTGCTAACTTCGCAGAATAAAATTTCGCAGCGTCGGACAAAACAAAATTCTTACGCCAAACCAACTGATTAGGCAGGAAGGAGACAGGACGATGTCTAAGATCGTAACGAACTTTAGACTTCTCATATGCTTTCTGTAGACGGATCTTAATGTCACTATAGAGTCTCGAAAAATTAGAAGATCGACACATAAAATCTTCCGGATTTCTTTGACAAGTTTCGACGGCATTTTCGTCATCCACAGGAGTATGGAAGTTACGTTCACCAGTAAGATACATTTCTCTGCCAAAATTTACAAAATAAGGAGTATGACCAAGAACCTCATGTTTTGCCGTGCGAATAGCACAAGATATTTTCGGAAGGAATAGGTCCCAGTCACGATGATTATCGGACACATACGATACCAACATAGTCTTAATAACACGATTAACGCGTTCAACGGGATTTGCTTGAGGGTGGTAGTACGACGTATACGAAGGACTAACCTTGTACTTCTCTAAAAATTGACGATATTCCCTAGAACGAAACTGGACACCATTATCGCTAATAACCTTACGAGGAGTTCCAAAAAGTAAAAATACATGATTTTCTAAGAATTCTATGATCTTATTAGTCGAGGCTTTCCGCAAAGCACACGTTAAAACAAACTTACTGAAACAGTCAGATACGACAAGAATATAACTAAAACCACGTTTGGTTCTCGGTAACGGACCCACAATATCCACACTTAATACGTCCCAAGGTCTGTCAATAAGAGAGTGACCTCCCATACGACCAGCAGGTTTACGTTGTTCAGGTTTAGTTTTGATGCAAGTAGGACAACGACGTACATAACGGATTACATCATGAACCATTCCAGGCCAGAAATATTTTTGGTAAAGACGATGAAGAGTTTTGAAGATACCTAGATGACCAGAAGTTGGTACATCATGGCAGGACGAAATGATCTCAGAACGACGTTCTTTAGGAACTACTATTTTCCAATCCTCATCCTCATTGTCAAAATATTTGTTAGAAGGACGTACAAATTTACAAAGTTGGCCATTAGCTATCTGGAATGTAGGATATTTCTCCGGATTCGTTTTGACTGCTCTAAGTAGTCTGTGATACCACTTATCGGTTGATATGACGGAAATCGAAATAGAATCAACGACAGGAACCGATCGAGAGAGAGCATCAGGTACCACATGATCCTTACCTTTACGATGAATTATGTCGAAATCATATTGCTGCAGTCGTACCGCCCATCGCGCGAGTCGACCACTAGGAGATTGTAACTTACTTAACCAACATAAGGAATAATGGTCCGTAATGACGCGGAAGTGCGAACCCTCTATGTATGGACGCAACTTCTCAATCGCCCACAAAACTGCTAAGCACTCTTTCTCGGTAGTCGAAAAGTTCCTTTCCGCACCAGTAAGCGAACGACTAAGATAGCAGATTACTTTTTCCTCGTTATCGATACTTTGAGTTAAAACAGCACCCAACCCAAAATTTGAGGCGTCAGTTTGTATCGTGAACTCTTTGCTAAAGTCAGGACAAGACAAAATAGGAGCTGAGATTAAATGTTGACGGATTTTTGACCATGCCTCGTCACAGGACTGATCCCAACGGAAAGGTTGATTTTTACGTAACAAATTTGTTAAAGGACCAACGAGAGAAGAAAAATTTGGTATGAACCGACGATACCAAGACGCCATACCAACAATACGTCTAACGCCAGATACTGAAGTTGGTGTCGGAATTTCAAGAATGGCTTTAACTTTGTCAGGATCAACCAACAACCCCTGTTTATTAATTACGTAACCCAAATATTTCAGCTCATCACGGCAAAATAAACATTTCTCACGATTTAGAGTGAGACCAGCAGTCTCTATACGGGAAAGAACTTCACTTAAAATTTCTAAATGTTTTTCGAAAGTGGACGTAACAATGATGATATCATCCAAATAGACGAAGACATGCGGTTCAAATTCAGGACCTAAAACCTGATCAATGAAGCGCATCCAAACGGCAGGAGAATTTGAGAGACCAAAAGGCAAGCGACGACACTGGAACAAACCCCGATTAGGGACAGTAAAGGCGGTATAAGGTCGAGACGACTCCTCAATAGGGATTTGCCAATAGGCGGATTTAATGTCCAAGGAAGTCAAGTACTTAGCATCACGAAGTTTATCCAAGGTATTCGTTACATAGGGCAAAGGGTAGGCATCACGTTCCGTAACTTTATTGAGCTTCCTATAGTCAATGCAAAATCTATAGGTTTTATCTTTCTTCGGAACCAATAAAATAGGAGACGACCAAGGACTATTAGACTTTTCAACAACACCCAGTTCTAACATGTGATTCAACTCTTTATCGACGATTTTCTGCATAGCAGGAGAAATAGGGTAATATCTTTGTTTAATAGGCGGACCATGAACAACAATACGATGTTCCACTAAATTAGTACAACCTAATTCTTTAGTCGATCTCGAAAAATGATTGTTAATGAGTTGATCTAATTGTTGTTGCTGAACGTCAGAAAGAACATGTTCAATTCCTATCGTATTAATCGAAGCAGGTTCAGACGAAAATACCCATTCACCACGTCGAAGGTCAGGGACAATACCCATAATCTTCCAGAAATCCGCGCCCAAGATCAACGTATGCGGTAAAGAAGGGACAACCAAAATATCTATAACGCTAATTTGATCACGAAGACACACAGGCACTGAAATCTCACCCAAAGATCGACACTTCTGTCCATTTGCTACAGTACATACCGTAATTTTAGACTTCAATGGAATATTCATGGAACGTAAAGTATTCCAACCAGGACCCCCTAAAATAGTGCGTGAGGCGCCAGAGTCAAGAAGACCTAAGAATGACCGATTAAAGATTGACACATTTAAATAAGGACGTTCGTCACCACGAGCGTTCGCGAGAATAAAATCTGTCTGATTCTTATGTCTACTATTCGTCGAATTATCAAAACGGCGTCCCAAACGACGACTTAGGACGTCCGACGAGCGTTTCCCGAACATGAAGGACAAGACGGAACAGTCACATTTGGTTTACCACAACGGTAGCAATGTTTCTTACGAGGTCGTGAGCATTGACCCGAACGATGACCCACAACTCCACAATTCCAACACTTGAAGGGAAAAGAAGTCTTAGAAGTACCAGCCTCCATAACATTACACTTCACAGGAACCTTAGGTGCCGACACACAAGCAAGGTCTGGCTCAAGTGATTTGCCACGGGTAGGAGGAGGAACATAAGCTTCGACTGAAATTCTGCGAGCTTCAAGTTGTTTACCATATTTTAAGAGTTGGGCGATAGACGTGATTTCAACTAAACCAAACTGTGTCTGATAAAATGGCAAAAGATTTTTCAGCATAATCTTAAGCTGAGTAGCTTCAGGAACATGAGTACATAGACGTGAGAATAGATTTTTCATCATAGAAACATAAATGCCAATCGACTCAAGAGAACCCTGAGTTCGATGCTTAATTTCGTCAAATAATCGATCATCATAATCGGGAGCCAAAAATTCAGTCCTCAAACCATCCAATACATCAGACCAATTAAAGAAGGAATCTTTATTAGCACGATACCAAATCAAGGCATCTCCCGTAAAAATATCTATAGCGGAATTGAATAAAATTTCGTCAGTCGAATGACGCGCGACCTTAAGTTCGTTCACACGTTCAATGAAAGCATTCACAGACATTTCGCGAGGGTTTCCCGAAAATTTTAGACCCCAAGTCGCGACAGGAACAGGTCTCAAAGGCGAAACCGGATTGGTCACAATAGGTTCGGATTCCCCATCACTCGATGACTCTTCGGACTCGAAATTTACTAACGGTCCTCCGGTAGTTAAATCTAAAATTGTGCTCTGTCCAAGCATAGTGCTTTTGCGAGCCGCTCTAGCCTTAATGGTTAATCGCACCCCCAAAGTACAAATTTGAGACACAAGTTGTGCACGTTGTTCAATTTCTGTTTCCGTTATTGGTTTACTACGTTGCGCACGACCGAAAGCACAAGCCAAAGAAGTCGACAACTTCTTGTACGCCGATGAAGTCCGCGTATCCGAAAAAGTAGCCAAGGTGGTCGTAATAACATCAATTTTTGCCTTAAGGGCATCAGCGTCTTGAGTGAATGTAAACGGATACACAGGTACTAAAGTTTCAGGATCCTTACAAAAACGTTGCATAACTCTTAAGGAACGACGCAACTCTTCGACCGTACCCCCACTCGTTGAACCGTATCTCGCTAACTCGTACTCTAACTCATCTTTATTCAGTCTGTTAATTCCTATCTTAAGATCCATTATGACGTAATCGAAATTTAAAATTCTACAATAAATACCCGGCAAGTGAACACTCCGCTATAAATTCCTTCCCACAATTTAATTACAATGTGGCAACGTTATTGAATTTAATTTAAGACGTCAAAGATTCAATCTTAAACTGACTGACACAAATCAAAATTACTTCCACTTCTTCACGTGAACACTAAGCATACAACTGATATACCAGTGTCTACTGTACTTCTATTATCCAAATTACTTGTAACACCCCAAATTACTATACTGAGGGAAAAATCAAAAATCAGTATACGATAATCAAAATTCTTGGAGAACAATACGATACTATACAATATACGGAAATGAATTGCCTACGGAAAAGAAATTATTCCCCAAAAAAAAAATATCAGAAGGCCGAAAATTTTCCCTAAGTCTAATCGTGCTATAAAACCATCAAACATACATCATCACACATACAACGTAAGACGTAACTGTGATATAAGCTGGTATATACTTTACTTTTACTCAAAACAAAAAAAAATGACAAGGTCTTCAATACTAAAATTAACTAATTCCTGAAAATGATTCAAAAGTTTCTGAAATTTCCCAAAATCTAAAATTGTTGATTTATTAAAAAAAAACGGCCGCTAAAGCCCTTTTCTAAGGCCCCACGTTGGGCGCCAAAATCCTTGCTACCCTCTTGTAATTAAATTAAATTGGCCGAGGCCTTAAACAACCGGTACCCAAGAATTCCAAGAAGGTAGTGAATTAAGCACCACCACGGTAATTAACCTTCTTTTTAAAATTTAAAAGGACGCTTGTCTGTTAATTAATCACCAACTTATAACACTCAGTCTTACCTCTTACTTCCCCAAGGGTCGATGTTAAATATGGGAGTCAGCACTGCCTCCAGCTACAGTCAGAGAAGGGCGAGTTCGAACACCGTACTAAGTCGAAGGTTATGATGTCAGGGCGCCTATCCGTAATAATGTGCTGAGCCCAACAGATATTCAGACCCCGGACCAGATCCAATATAAAACTCCCAGGTGATAAGTAAATAAGACCAGTACACACTCATTCAACTTAACAAACAGTTTATTAAAATTAGATCTCAGATTTCAACAGCGTATTTCCAGTACTTGTACAAAAAAAAAAAACGGCTATATATAAAATCTCTAACTTCCACGAGATAATTAGAACAAGGCAAAAAAAAAACAATGAAGTGAAACACACACGCAACTCCGTTGCAAATTCAGTGACGTGAGATTTCAAAATTTAGAAGTTCAATTAAAAGAAATTAAAAGGTGAACACAAGAACAAACTTATAAACTAACATTGATTCACCAACAATATTCTTACAAGTACACAGTTATAAGGCAATTTTGCCAAAAGTCCCTCTAAAGTCGAACAGTTTGCTCGTATAATGCAACACGTCAACCAAAATGAAACACTCTGTATACCAGAGGCATTCGACAATCTATTCGACGTTAGAAATCAGACTTAAAGTTGTAAAATATCTAATTCTATAACAGAAATAGCGCTAGTTAACTATGCTTTACAAGTAGAATATGCAATTAAATAAAATTCATTAATTCCTTACGGAATTACACCAAAATTAAATTACAATCATTGATTAAATGCATCAAAAATTATCTACGAATTTACACAAGACCGATGTGAGGCCACACTGCCACACACATCCAAAATTTAATTCAATTTCTAAATCCAAAAATAAAATGGCTACGTAACGTCTCCAAAAATGTCAAAGTAACCTCCAAAATGGGGTCACTATTGTTAATAACTACGTTAAATTAATTAATTCAAAAAACATAAAGGCTCACAGGCCATAAGAAGTTAAATTAGGAATTTACGATTACTTATTTGATAAATTAGGCCGGAAAATTGAAATTCACTGTTCAAATTGTACGTTATTGACACAAATTTAGTCAAACTGTTAAGTCAATTAAATTCTACCCTCTGGATAATATCAGAGAAAGATTCACACAGACACAATACCTTAAAACATCACATCCACAGCTTCCAAACACGACAAATCCTTCGGATCCACACGATACCAGGTATATGCCCTCCTATCTTGGGTTTACGACACCTCAAGTGATAGCGTTCGAAGGCTACAGTGTACCAATAAACTGCACCTTAAATGTGCCCTCACCACAAGATCTAACCACAATTCCTGGACACTGGAAAGTTACTAGCACGTGTTTCTCTCGTATTAACTTCAACCAACAATGCTCAAATGAGGTTTTTATCAGGCCTAACACCAGCAGCTAAATTGAATATAGAAACGACACAAATTAGGATCGATTAGACACGTGGAAAGTATACTTACAGCAGCTTATCAAATTCCCAAAGCACAGAAGAAATATCCTTGTTAGACTCAAATACACGTCAAAATTTACCAAAAATCCCTGAGAATCACAATAAAAATCCGCTTTTGGTAAGCGATTATAAACGATACAACTCAACTTCCATATTCTCAAGGCAGCTAAGGGAACAGGTTCTGCTCTCGTGTCCAACCTTTCACAACGGTCGTTAAAAATCAAAAGAGGAAGAACTAAACATCTCAACATCGATCATCCAAACCAACCACGTCAAACACGCCAAGCGAACAAATGAACCAACTAATACTTAAAACGTACGACAGAAATACAGGTTCAAATAACCATAGAAAAATGGAAAATAATTATTACCAATTTGTTGCATAACCCCGGGCCCAAAGAAGTTCAAAAAAAAACAGTTAGTCAAAATTAAAAGTAACAAATTAATTAAATTAACAACCGACGCCATCTACCCGGCAATACCAGATTTACGTTACACCCACCTATGCAGGGCAGAACGCGTGTAATAGAAATCTTAGGCGCTCCTACACCAGATGGCCGTAATAGTAGGAAGATGACACAAATTAAATCAAAAACTAATTACGTATTCCGTCACTAAAATAAACCATTAAAAGGGTAAAATACAACCGAAAAAAAAAACGTAACAATAGCTATCATAGATACGTATGTTTTTGTTAAATTTAGTGTCTACCTAATTGTTTTATACATTATTTCTGTGAGAAAAATCTATACACTCTTGTGTCTGAGGTGAGCCAACTGCATTGTCACTATTGTACTGAATACATAATTCAGAGATGCACTTCGACCACAAACAATGCTGAGTTCAAATAGGACAAGATTAGGATAAACTTTGCTTATGTACAATTGTACTTTGCCGCAGACCAAAACTATCGATTAAGTTGTGAGACTGTTGTGAGAATTAAAAAGAAAACACGACACGTTACGGGACCGTGTTGCTATCAGGTAAAAAAGTGCGTCATTATACACGATGACGTCAGACTATAATCAATAATTTTTAATTTTAAAATAGTCAAGCCATGAAGAGACACGAATTTGTTTGATATATCAAAGCGGAAACAGAAACATTATTGTTCGACGTTACATTATTTACTATTTTAGAACAGCTGAATACAATGTGTTCATAATGAATTAATAATTTATAATTTATGTATTCCCCCGAAATAAGTTAACTAATTTTTTACTAAAAATATAATTCAATTGTCTAAATTGTATTTTAAGTAAAAAAACACACCGTCTTTTAATCAATCCCACTAAATCTTTCCTTTTTTTTTAATACAAAAATTATTCAAAATCCTATTCTAAGTACTTCTAGTCTCTTAATAAGTCTCTACAGAAGCTTACTTTGCGAGATACTTGCAAAAAAGTACTGCTCGATAAGAGTAAACACGTTACTTCCGGTCCGAATTTTGAAATTTCTTTTATACAAAAAGTATTTAGAATCAAGTTTTAAATGTTTTTATACTCATAATGTATTTGCCTAGGAAGCATGACTTGCGAGATATTCGCAAAAAACTTATTTTCGATAAAAGACCTACTTCCCCGGTAGGAATTTCGAAAAACTTTATTTAATAATTTTTTTTCAAATACACTTTTAAGTACATTTGAATTATATATAATTATATATAAGTGTCAATTTTAAGTTTCTATTTTACTAGTTACTTTTATGTTTTAATCTATATTTCTTTAATTTAATTTGATTTTGGTCGATGGTAACCATCTTTACGATGGTCCAAAATGGAGAATATAATGTTGTCCATAATAACCATCACTTGGAAGACTGTACAAGATCCTAAGATCCTCACGGTCATATGACAGGTATCACTTATCAAGTTTAAATCCATATTGTGTTTCTTTTAGGAATATTGGTCCAGTTGTTAAGATTTGTCAACTTAATATCGAAGGTATATCCAAAGACAAATGAAATTCATGCAGCATCAGTGAATTGACTGGTTTCAAGAGGAGAATAGTATGTTTTTCAATTGAAATATGATCGCGGGTCCAGCTTGTGATTGCGGAGCTGAGATTGAAACAGTTATACATATTGTTGAAGAATGTCCTCTAGCTAAGTTTGAATTTGGATACACGGACTTACATAATTTAACTCAGAGGCTGTTGCTTGGATCTTAACAACCAAATACCTTAGTTTTGTGGCACTGTGATGTAGGTTTTTTATTCTGCAGGTTTTTTCCTACATCCTAGACCAAATGGTGCAGTGTTTTAGAGCCCCCCTGCAGTTATGGCCCTTCTAAATATATTTATACTTTTGTAATATAATTTATATATGTTTCTTTTCTTGTACCTGTCATGTAGTTTCATACGAATATATATATATATATATATATATATATATATATATATATATATATATATATATATATATATATATATAGTACATTTGAATTCTTTATAAATTTGCTTAAACTTAGTAGTTGACGAAATATTTACAAAATTGGATTTTTTCATTGAAGTAAACTACTACTTTCGGTCTGCCGATTTTACTGAAAATCTAATCAAATCTCAAGAGCCAGATTATACTAGTAAATATATAATTTGGAATTGATATAATCAGGCGTTAGACCGCTATCGTGATCACATATACAGAAAGAAAGAGACATTTTGAAATTTTGAAAATCCCATTATCTCATTAAATCATATTTATATTTATGGAAATAATTTAGAAACATCGTATATAAATATATGTAGAGCACTACACATTTTATTAACACAATCAGATCCATTTGCCAACCGAGAAAGATCTTTCTAGAAATTAAAACTTGTGAAAACATATCTTCGATCATAATTATCATCCAGCTGTCCTACCAATAATTGCGATTGAAAATTATATTAGCGACCAAATATACGTTGAAAAAATTACACTGGTCAACAGTGAAATTCCTTCTTAGGTGAAAGTACCCAATCCTGAATGAATTCAACGTGCTGAACACGAATATCACATTGAAAAAAGTTGATTGGCTCACGTTCAAGAGATATTGACGTTTTGTCCATTGTATAGATGCTATTGCATAATGTAATGCAATTTAGTGAGAAATTACGAAATTTTGCGTCATATTGCATTGTTTCATGAATTCGGCTGCAATATGTCCTTAAAGATCCACTTTCTTGATTCCCACTTAGATTTCTTTCCTGATAACTGCGGGCAGGTCAGCGATGAGCACGGCGAACGCTTTCATCAGGACATTGCCACCATGGAGCAACGGTACCAAGGCAAATGGTCTACGTCAATGCTAGCTGACTATTGTTGGACAATCAGTAGAGATGCTCCACAAGTCCACTACAAACGGCAGGCCAAAAGAAGTCGAAAGCCGGAAGCAGACTAATGTTTTCTTACCATGTATTATAATATTGACATAAGTACACTTTTTCTGAAATATGCGTAAATGTTTTCTTACCATGTATTATAATATGTATTGACATAAGTACACTTTTTCTGAAATATGCGTAAATGTTTTCTTACCATGTATTATAATATTGACATAAGTACACTTTTTCTGAAATATGCGTACATATAACAGAAAACCCGTAGCCAATTCAGCTTTTTCTTAGTCATTTTCGTGTTCAGCACATTGAATTCGTTAAGAAATGACTATTTTCAGCTTGGAAGCATGAACTTTTCGAAAATTTGTTGCCCAGTGTTATTAGTAAAAAATAAAATTGCGTAAAAATGCCAACATTTTAGTTTTTAGTTTGTTATGACTCTGCAACTTTAACGAAGTTTGATAGATTGCACCGCGCTGTCAAAATCAATTTTTACGCATAATTCAAAAATTCGCGTACATTCAATTACATATGATACTGAATTTAGCAGATGCATATTACCATTAATAATGAATTTATAACTATGAATTGCACGGAATACAGCACGTAACAAAATTATATATTCCTCGGCTTGTAGTTTACGAGTTGGCCGGGGCATTTATTTACGTTCGACATATTCCGATTTCGTCCGCAGTAAAGTAATTAATTCAATTCTGTCTCTAAACTTTACTCATTAAAAGAGTGGAGAGTCTCACAGACCTGAATTTTCCTTCGCTTCTTTACTTTAGGATTTAATTAAGTTATAATATATAGTGTGTGCGGTGTTCAGTGTGAATGAGTTTACTAAATTATGAAACTTGTACTAATTGGAATAATATATTACCTTAACAATATGAAATAGTAATTGAAATTTCCTTAAAAATTAAACGCATCGGTTCTTTACGTTAGGGGAGACAAACGGGTCGGTCTACATTTAAAAAAATATCTGAAGAAGACTAGCAGCCGTAATATTAAATGGCGTTAATGCTATATTTCTTTGAAATACGTTTGATATGCCTTGATTTAACTAACGCGAGTCAAAAACATGCAATCTGACCTTATGTTCCACAATAGATTTGTGTAAAATGAGCCCGGGTATTCCCCAGACACACGGTTTCAGGTTTTCAAGTGCAGAAAATTTCGAGGGAGGGCTGCTTTATTGGACAGGAATTGGACTGGTAGGTAATTCCGAGATACTGGAACTTGTTCTAGCTAAACTAGATCTCAGGATGCAGCAAGTTTATGATGGTATTTTAGGTCATTTTCATTTTGAATTTCAAGATATGCCTTTAATATGTTCTTACGGCTTATATATTTGGTACTGGTACTTCTCATGATGTGTCACTAGGAATAAAATTCTCTACCCTGTGTTATAAAACATATAACATTTTTATAAGTATTCAATTTCCCCCTTGTAAACAGGGGCAAGTACGGCGCTTCGCAAATCGATCGTCTTGTTATATTTTTGAAATTCTTATGCTACGATATCTACATACAGTGTGCATGCGATCTACCTGCGGATGAATATACTAGACAAGCTGGTCGACTATAAGTGGGAGAATAAGAGGGGTAGCCTCTGTTACTAACATTAGACTACGTTAAAGTCGACACCACAGAAATTGTTACTGCGTTAGTCCGTGAAAATTGCTACTGTTACAAATTCTTTAACCAAAAATAAAGTCATTTACTGTACTGCTTTAGAGAAGATGGACTAGTATATTATGCAATGAGCATTTAATGACATCTATTAAGACACGAGTAAGAAGATTACAATACGAGCCGAAGGCTGGAAAAAATACTACTAGAAAAAGGCGCTCAGACCAGAACAATGGAAGAGAAATCAAAAGAAAGTAAAAGTTAATTCTAGACTCGCATATATAACAGAAGGAAAGAGAGAAAAACGAGGAACGACTTGTGTGAACCACCAGAAGTAGCCCAGTTTCTACAGAAAGTTAATTAAAAATAATGAGATGTGGCCACCACACGACTTTCTAATACGTATGAGCGTTTCAAATTATAGAATCTTAAGAATTTGTATACAAAAATTTTTCAAAGTCCTATTCTAAGTAATTCTATTCTCTTAATAAATCTCTATAGAGATATTCCAAAGAAAGTGATACTCGCTAAGAGTAAAAGTGCTACTTCCGGTCCGAATTTTGAAGACAGAGACATATACAGACAGACAGACAGACAGAAAGACACACATACATTTTTTAAAAACCACTTTTTCGGTATCAGGGGACTTCAAAACATGGACATCTGCAAAAATCTCGAGGTCGAAAATTTTCATCATTACAATACTTCCTTATACTACGTATAAGAAAGTAAAAGAACAAGAAATAACAAATCAATACTTAAATGTGCCAACCTCTAACCAAACTAAAGTTCGTTTGCGTCTATGGTCAGGACGCTTCTTTCTTAAAACTCATCTCGTTTGTTATTTCGGATACTTCAGTACGAACCTAGTTTCAGTTGCAAATTATAATTAGTTTGTATTGTTGTAGTGAGCCTTTTTACGGCGGGAAATTTAATTTGATATTTTTAAATTAACATGCAAATTTTGAATGTACATCTCTTTTTTATTATGTTTTTTCCACGTCTTATATAATGAAATTAATGACGAAGTAACTGAAGATGCAAACCACAAAATTTAAGCTTTTCATGTCATACTTTTTACGGCTTATCAGATTTACTGCGCTTAAGGGTGGGCTTTCCCTAAGAAAAATTCTCGAACGGCGTATGTCGGGTTGCCCGAGATATATTGAAAATATTTACGGAGTTTAATATACCTGTACCTTTTACACGATGGAGGTATACGACCAGCAACATGAAGCGATGCCTGGTCAACTGGAAAGCAAATAAATTTGGGATATTTGTCTCCTGCATTTATTGTATGAAAATATTGGTGCATCTCTTTTGTTCGAAATTTGTTTTTGCTGTTTCTGTATATTTTTTTGGCTTGTATTTATTTAGTTTTGTTAAGACTCCCGTTTTATGTAATGTGTAATTATTTTAATGATATTTGCCGGAATTAATTAGATATTAAATCTTATTCTGCAATAAATATATAGTTTTATTACTATTATTTATGATTATTAATTATTTAAGTTGTACTTCTTATTATTTCTCACCATGATTTGTATTTACTTTACATGTTGAGGCTTTGTAATAATATGAGTAATCTTTTAGAGAAAACTAAAATCTGATAAAAAAATCTATTGTAACAACAGTGCCGGTGTTTCTTATAAAATGTAAAAAATATTTATATTCTTCACAATCGACACTGATATTGTTAGTTAGCGAAATTAAATTATAAAAATTTCACCGTGGGTAAGATACGAACTGTGCGGGCTCCGAACTAATCATTGATTAGAAGCCAATGTTAATACCACAACTTGAAATCGAATGTTATTGATATTATCAATTTTTTTTATTTATAATCTTCCACTGTTTAATTTTTTTTCAGTAAAGCTTCGGTAAAATTTTTAAATATCCGTTATGTGGCGGAAAAAACGTCAAACGCAATCCTTTTCGCACCACCTTAGAGGTAGAGTGCAAGGGCGTTTCTTTCTCATGGTATTCCCAGTAGGCCTAATTCATATTTTTTACAAAAGTATAGACAGTGTAGAAAATAAACAAGAATGGCCAAGTAGCGTTTTGTCTGAACGTATCACAATCAGTAGGTACATACTAATTCTCCAATTTGACGTTTCTAATTTCTCGATTTCTCAAAATACGAGGATCCATAATTTGAGATAATAAAGCGAGAAAATAAAATTACTCTAACTTATTTACCATATCTGTTCAGAGTTCTACATCTATGTGTATTGTCTCATACCAAGTATACTTCTTTAGATCCTTGACAAAAGTAAGAAGCACAATCCGAGTGTTAAAAAATATATCTTGGTCCATTTATAATGTAATTTCACTATCTATAATTTGTTATTGTTAAGTTCGAACTTTTGTAATGTGCAATTGCTTTTGTCACGGCCGAATTGAATTTAGTTTTTTTTCAAACAGTTCCTAATTTTATTTATATAATTACGTAATATATGATTCCGGCACTCGATTTTTTCAATAATTTTTTTAGGACCGTAAGAGGCCGTTTCACGTAGTTTTCTAAGAACGATGCTATCACCGTCCCCTATTAATCTACCATAAATTACACCGTGCATTTCACGAGAAACCTTCTGTTTACGACGAGGACTAATTTTTGTAGCATACGTGATCTTTAGATTTACCAAATTTTGCACAAATTAAACAAAATTTGTTTTTTACGCCTACATACAATTTTTTTGTTTGGCCCATGCTCTTTTACTTACTCACATATACAAAAAAATTCTAAAAACTGTTCTGGAGTCAAAATACAAAGTATAAATAAAATAAAAACATGAAGGCACAACAAATTCAGATATTTAAATAAATGCTTTTGACATCTAGAACACTGAAAGTTCGTATCTTACAAGACATAAAGTTGTTTTTGTCGGATTTTAGTTTTCTACAAACATTGTTCGTATTATTAAAAAGCTTCAAGATGTAAGGTTAGAAATAATAATAAGTCGTGCAACTTTATAATTAATAATAATAATAATGTATATTTATTGCCGAAGAAAACTGCATTTCTGAAATTCCATAAAGTCGGAACCTTGTCCTTGAAAAATAAAATGCATTTTGAAAGTGAGAAGAATAGGTATTAACGAACAGAAAAAAATGTCTAACAAAGTAGACGCATCAATGTTATCACGTAATCAATTATAAATGAACACCGAAAAATATCTGAAATATATTACCATTTACTTGTACATATATACCAACCGCATGTAATGTATACTTATAATTATAATAATAATAACAACATATACTTATACTCCAGACGAAAAATTAATATCTAATACATTCTCGCAAATATCCTTAAAATAATTACAAAATAAAGCCGATATATGAATGAAACATTCGTTTACCTAAGGTAATAAAAAAACTTGAAGATCTCTCTGTTTATATGATGTTCGGCTAATACAGTCGACCAGGTATACCTTCCATATAGCTGGTCTTAGACATTACAAAACAGTGAGTAAAAGGTTGAATTGTGTGTTGCCTATTTGCCATTTATCAGTGCGGACTTTGTGATCATTCTCATTGGTTTCAAAGTAATTTTTTGGAGACCAGGGTTATTTTGAAAGTAAAGTAAATACATTGTCGTGTTCAGAATAAAAATATCTAGGTACTCACGATTCAAAAAAGTACTTTTTAAGCACAGTAAGCTATATATCGCTATAAAATGAAAAAAAATTCAAAGTGCTGTATTTTAACTATTTTTTAATATAATTGCAAATTGTAATCGTGAGTCACTAGAACAAATATTGGTTATATCGTGCATGTAGCGGCAACTTTTTCAAGTACCTTAATTTTTGCGATTTTTTACGTTGAAATTGACCATTTTGTGGCATACGCCGATCAAGTAAAACCCCCCCTTTAGGGTCCTTGCTAGTGAATGGGAAATGTAATATTGGTTGCATAGCACATAATTTAATAAGCCAAGGATGTGCGAGTACTTTTACACATAGGGGACATATAATAAATATTTGAAATAATAACTCAATATCTAAGCGAATAAAAATTCATTTATGACCAACCATTTACACATTTGTAACTGCGGGAAATATTTATAGCAGCATAACAATTCATTGTAATGTGGGTTGCCTAATTTTAATTTATTTTATATTCATTTTAAACAAAGTAAAAAATAGTTAAACGAAAAATAATTGCACAGCCGGGTAGCTTTCTATTTAATTTTTAACGTGAACCCAAGCAAACAAATCTCCTCCGAAGGATTTTTGAGAAAACTGGTTTTTAATATTTTTTGACATATTAATTAATTTTCTGTAATCCGATAATTTTTTTCTAAATTTGATTCTTCAGCCGGGTAGATTACTAAATTCTTCATAAGTTGACGTTGAAAGGTTTTCTCCATCTTTAAAATCAACAAAAATATCTGGATTCTAAAATCTGCTATTTTGCCATTGTTGACAGATCCACTAGCGAGGACCCTTAAGGAATATCTAAATGCCGAAAAATAACGAGGGTGCGATTCTATTGTGGCCGATTCTTGTAACACTTTCGAATCTGTAAGCTACGTAACCTAGCAATTTGACTTACGAAGTAGTAGTTTACTTCACAGAAAAAATCAAATTTTACCGATATCTCGTCAACTACTAAATTTAGACAAATATATAGGGAATACAAAAGTGAATTTGTAATAATGTTTATAAAAAAAGCTTTTTAAAATTCCTATCGGAAGTAACACTTTTAATTTATTTTAGATTTTTAGCTTTGAAAAGACAGTAAATGCAACCATATTTGATGCCGTTTTTATTTCATTACTGTATCTTTAATAATAATAAAAGCATTTTATCAATTTGGCTATAAAATTAACAAACTATTATTATTAAGCATTAAAAAATAATCAGAATCGTTCTAAGTTGAAGCGGTAAATATCTCCTTTCCGAAAGTAATAAAATAACAATTAAAAAGACGAATGTGTTTTTTGGTCGTTTTACTTTTAATGACTTATTAAATTAATTTTAACTCCCTTTCATATTATGTTATTAAAACTTTAAGCACTAAAGTTAGTCGATATTTTAACTGTCGTTTGCTATTATTCTGTTCAAAATTAATTCTTTTGATCAATTAATTCCTCTGATCTTGATACATTATCCTTCAATCAATAATGAGCTATTACTTGAAATGGTGATAATTGTGATTACACTGTAATTGAAACGCATCAAATGCAGCGGAAGCTGTTGTATTTCAATCATATTGCAAAAATACTGTTTGTTTTATTCATAGAGCATTTTTTATCTTTCCAATCGTGCCTGTATTCGTAAAAAGAATCTTACATTATAATAATATTTTATTACCTTGTGTATATGAGGAACGTTGTCATTAACAAATTCCGTATGAGCAAAAAGTTTAATTTGTAAAATAACACCTAACGTCCGTCTCACTTTCTAAAATACCACAATTAAGTATTGAAATATTACACACACTGACCTCCATATGAAGCGAAATTACGTACTTAGTGTATATGTGTAGACCGGATGATGCCGCTTCCTTAGATTTCCTATCTTGAATTTAGTAAATAATGTGGGTTTTTATAAATTTAGATAAATCTGTACATAATATACACCGACACCCAAAAGTTTAATTTTCCTAGATTAATGATTTACAAAGATTTTTAAAACGCGGCCCTCTTTTTTACCATACCCAATTTTATTCGTAGAAAACAAAACACCACCCAATTAAATTCAAAGTAAAATATGTGTTTTGTTACTACCCCCGCTGTTACAATTATATTCTTGTATTTTATCTCTGAATTGAGAATTTTAGTTTTATCGTTTGAATACGTAAACTATTTCGGATTAAATAAATTGTCCTGGTTAATTCGGGTAAATAGATCATCTTTCGGACTCCTTCTGCCACCTAGTGAAGAATTTCATAAGAGTCCTACAGCGTGCGTTCTGCCTTATCTAATCTGTGTAACGTATACATGTGTTGGCGGGTAGATGGCGTACGATGTTTTATTTAATAGATTGGGTATTTTAATTATTTTCTAATTTAGTTTTGGAGTTTCTTTTTGGGCTTAGAGTTATGTGACAAATTAATTATAATTATTTTCCACTTTTCTATTGTCATTTGAATCTGCGTTTATGTCGTGTGTGTAAAATATCAGTTTAGGTCTCGTGGTTATTAGTCCAATGTGTTGATAACGCTTAAGATCGCTAGATGACAAGTGGATTCTTTCTCTTTGAACGTTAACTGTCGTAGAAGAAGCATTAAAACATCACAGAGCAGATGCAATCTTTTTAGTCACTATCTTGAGAAATGTTGGATGTTAAAGTATATCGTGTGTAATCGCTAGTAAAAAGCGGATGGTATAATATTTCTCAAGGTTTAATATGGTTTTGGCGTTATAATTATAATCTTGCTGAGGATATTGTTGTCGTGGCTTAAGAATTGTTTAACTGCTGTAAGTATAATTTCCACGTGTCTGATCGATCTTAATTGTGTTGTTTCTATATTCAAATATAGCTGTTAGTGCATGGCATAGACCTCATTTGAGCACTTTTGTTGTGTTAAGTCTAAGAACCACGTGCCTATGGTAATTTTACGGTTCCAGGGGAATTAATTGCTGTATCCTGCGGTGAAGACATAATTTGAGGTGCAGATTAATGAAATACTGTAGCCTTCCTACGCTAATTTTTCCTGAAGATGTCGTTAGCCGAAGATATGTGAGGCAGTTTTCCTTGTAACGAGTGTGATCCGTAGAAGGTATCGTGTATGGTAGCTGTGGATGTGGTTTTCCTTTAAGGTACTGTGACTGTGTAATTTTCCTGATATTACCCATAACGCGGGAATTATTGGCCAAACAGTTTTGGTAAAATTTATGTCAATTTCGAGTACTTCGTACAGTAAAGTTCAACTTTTCGGCCTAACTAATCAAATAAGTCATCGTAATTTCTTAAATTAACTTCTTGTGGCATGTGAGCCTTTATAATTTGAATTTATTAAATTAACGTAGTTTTATTAATAACAGTGACTCCAGTTTGGGGGTTACTTTGTCATTTTTGGAGACGTTACGTAGCCTTTTTATTTTTGGATTTAGAACTTTGAACAAATTTTGGATGTGTATTGGCGTTGCAGCCTCACATCTGTATTGTGTAAATTCATAGCTTGTTATTTAGTGTAATTAGTCAACCATTTAAATTTATTATTGTACAATCTTGTAAGAAATTATTGAATTTAATTTTAATCACGTTTTCTTATGTAAAGCATAGTTAACTAGCGCTAATATTTATAGTATTAGATACCATATAACTTAGAGTCTGCACTCTTCTGTCGAATAGATTGTCGGTTGCCTCTGGTATACAGAGTGGTTTATTTTGGTGTTGACGTGTTGCAAATTACGATCAAACTGTTCGACTTTGGAGGGACTTTCGGCAAGTTAGCTTATAATTGTATGCTTTTGTAAGAATATTGTCAGTTAATTATTTTAACTTTAAGGTTGTTTCATGTGTTTTCCATTTTGAATTTCTTAAATTTTGTAATTATAAATCATTGGTAATTTGAAGTTGTGGATCACCTTGGGTGACCATTTAAGATTTTATTCATTCCTTCAGAAGTTTATTACTGGCAACTGAGTTGCGCTTTTGTGATTCATATTTCATTGTTTTGTGTCTTTTGAATATATTGTTGAAACCAGAAGATTAGATAGTAATAGCCGGTTTTGTGCTCAATATTTGAAACGTTTTGGGTATTTAAATTTTAATAAACCTGTTGTTAAGTTTGAATGACTGTGTGTTGGTCTTATTCTTCTTATCACCTGGGGAATCTTATATTGGATCTTCTCCGGGGTCTGAATATCTGTTGGGCTCAGCATATTTTTACGGATAGGCGCCCTGACAACGTAACCTTCGACTTAGTACTGTGTTCGAACTCGCCCTAATTCTGACTGTAGCTGGAGGCGGTGCTGACTCCCATATTTAACATCGACCCCTGGGAAGTAAGAGGTAAGACTTGAGTGTTATAAGTTGGTGATTATTTAATAGACAAGCGTCTTCCTAAATTTAAATAGAAGGTTAATTAGCGTGGTGGTGTCTGACTTACTACCTTCTTGGAATTTGGGTACCGAATCTGTGTAGGGCCTTGGCCATCTGATAATTTAATACGAGAAGGTAGCACCGCATCTATGATCAAATAGCACAACTTGTTTGTCCTTTATTTTTCGGAACTTTCAGCATGGTCAAGAAAGGACACTGCAAAAATCTCCTCAATGTTGTAGTTGGTTATATATATACACATATACCGGGTGTCTGGTTAAGCTCGGTCACCGGCCATATCTCGGCAACCGTTTATCGTACAACTTGGCGGGAAAAATCTTGATAGTAAAATTGACCACCAAACGTAGGTTATATAATTAGATAGCAAAAATTTTATAGTTACATGTGCGTGTTTGAATTTAGTCGGTTATTGCATTATTGCATTAACCGATGAATGCTGACAATTAATATGTAATATTAGATTCGCACGTCTATTTTTTAAGTTTAATTTGTTGATATACGTAAAATGTAAATAAGAATATGTATAAATTTAAGCAAAAATTGCTAATAAACGTGTATTATTATTATTATAATTTCAACAAAAATATTTTTAAATTTCCAAAATGCTCGCAAGGGGGCGCAGTTCTCAAGATCAATTAAAAATTCGATAATTTTTCATTAAATTCTAGATTAAGATAGATAAAAAATGTACTAGCAACATTTTCAGACTTCCTTATACAATTTTCATTTGACATTTTTTGATCTAACTCCCATACGAAGGGGTGGGTAGAGGGGGGGGGTATGTCTGCGTACAAAAGTAGGTATAACTTCGGTTTGGCACAACAGATTTTGATGTTTCTGGGCTCATTAGATTGAGAATTTTACAAGGAATTGAAGGATAGTAGTACGAAATTACGTGATTGTCAAAAAGAAAATAAAAGGGGGCGCTGTTCTCTATTAATGTATATTACTTGTTTTTTCTTTAAAATTTTAAATGGCACGGTATATTTTTAGTATCGTAAAATTGAAGCACATAAAAAACTGAAGAGAATGATGAGAACCGGAAGTTGCTACCGACTGACGAAATATTGGCAAAAATTCGATTTTTTCACTGAAGTAAACTGCTACTTCCGGTCTACCGATTTTACTGAAAAACTAATCAGATCTCAAGAGAGAGATTGTACACGTAAATACAAAATTTAGAATTGATATGTGCAGCGGTTTGGCCGCTATCGTGGTCACACACAGACACACAGAAATTTTTTAAAAACCACTTTTTCGGTATCAGGGGACTTCAAAACATGGACATCTGCAAAAATCTCGAGGTCGAACATTTTCATCATCACAATACTTCCTTATACTACGTATAAGAAAGTAATTATCGAATTTTTTATTCATCTTGAGAATTGCGCCCCCTTGTGATCATTTTGGAAACTTAAAAATATTTTTGTTGAAATTTCCGTGGTCTGTTTTTCTATCAAGACTTTTTCCTCTAGGTTGTAGGATAAACGGGTGCCCAGATATGGCTGGTGTCCGAGCTTCAGACACACGGTATACAGAACACATATACAGATATACAGCGTGCCCCAGGATTGATGTTACAAGAGTTGTGCGGTACTAAAAATTTTACTTTCTTATACGTAGTATAAGGAAGTATTGTGATGATGAAAATGTTCGACCTCGAGATTTTTGCAGATGTCCACGTTTTGAAGTCCCCTGATACCGAAAAAGTGGTTTTTAAAAAATGTCTGTGTGTCTGTCTGTCTGTCTGTCTGTGTGTGTGTCTGTGTGTGACCACGATAGCGGTCAAACCGCTGTAGATATCAATTCCAAATTTTGTATTTACGTGTACAATCTCCCTCTTGAGATCTGATTAGTTTTCAGTAAAATCGGTAGACCGGAAGTAGCAGTTTACTTCAGTGAAAAAATCGAATTTTGCCAATATTTCGTCAATTACTAAGTTTAAACAAATTTATAAAGAATTGAAATGTACTCAAAATTAAATTTGAGACAAATTATCTTAAAAATTTTTTTCGAAATTCCAACCGGAAGTAGGTCTTTTACTCTTATCGAAAATCAGTTTTTTGCGAATATCTCGCAAGTCATGCTTTCTAGGCAGGTACATTACGAGTATAAAAGTATTTAAATTATAATTTTAAATATCTTTTGTATAAAAAAAATTTCAAAATTCGGACCGGAAGTACCACTTTTACTCTTACCGAATATCGATTTTTTGCAGATATGTCGTAAATTATGCATTCTATATATATTTATTAAGAGTACAAAAGTATTTAGAGCTAAATTTGCAATATTTTTTGTGTACATGAAATTTCAAAATTCGGACCGGAAGTGGCAAAGTATGCATTCTATAGCGATTTATTAAGAGAATGAAAGTACTTAGAATAGGATTTTGAATAAGTTTTGTATAAAAAAATTCTTAAAATTGTATATTTTGAAACGCTCATAGGTATAAGAAAGTCGTGTGGTGGCCACACCTCATTTTTTGAATCTCAATTTGATCTTTTATAAGTAAGCCCTGCTTGGTTTGAAACTTATTTTTATTTTCTTATACGTAGTATAAGGAAGCATTGTGATGATGAAAATTTTCGACCTCGAGATTTTTGCAGATGTCCACGTTTTGAGGTCCCCTGATACCAAAAAAGTGGTTTTTAAAAAATGTCTGTGTGTCTGTCTGTGTGTCTGTCTGTGTGTGTGTCTGTGTGTGACCACGATAGCGGTCAAACCGCTGTAGATATCAATTCAAAATTTTGTATTTACTTGTATAATCTCCCTCTTGAGAACTGATTAGATTTTGAGAAAAATCGGCAGACCGGAAGTAGTAGTTTACTTCAGTGAAAAAATCGAATTTTACAAATATTTCGTCAATTACTAAGTTTAAACAAATTTATAAAGAATTCAAATGTACTCAGAATTAAATTTGAGACAAATTGTCTTAAAAAAGTTTTTTGAAATTCCTACTGGAAGTAGGTCTTTTACTCTTATCGAAAATCAGTTTTTTGCGAATATCTCGCAAGTCATGCTTTCTAGACAGGTACATTACGAGTATAAAAGTGTTTAAATGATAATTCTAAATATCTTTTGTATAAAAAAAATTTCAAAATTCGGACCGGAAGTACCACTTTTACTCTTACAGAATAGCGATTTTTTGCAAATATGTCGTAAATTATGCATTCTATATATATTTATTAAGAGTACAAAAGTATTTAGAGTTGGATTTGCAATATTTTTGGTATATATGAAATTTCAAAATTCGGACCGGAAGTAGCACTTTTACTCTTAGCGAGTAGCACTTTTTTTCGAATATCTTGCAAAGTATGCATTCTATAGCGATTTGTTAAGAGAATGAAAGTACTTAGAATAGGATTTTGAATGATTTTTGTATAAAAAAATTCTTAAAATTGTATAGTTTGAAACGCTCATACGTATAAGAAAGTCGTGTGGTGGCCACACCTCATTTTTAGTATAGTTTCGAGTTTGTGAATGACGTAGGCCTTGACAGTTGAGCAAGATCTACTTCCGTTTCAGGTAGAGTACATTTCTCGTTCGCAGTATGCTAAAATATTACTAAGAAAAATTGTTTAGAATGACAAACTATGGCTCTATACAAAATTTTAGGAAAATCTCCCTACTTTGATGAGATAGTTATTTTTTAGATTCACCAAAATGAAATTATATTTATTCACAAATTAAGTGTACAAAATGTAATAATAGTAAGATTGATTGTAGAGTAATACTATTATTACATTTTGTACATTTAATTTGTGAATAAATATAATTTTTTTTTTTGTTGAATCTAAAAAATAACTATTTAATCAAAATAGGTAGATCTTCCTGAAATTTTGTATAGGGCCATAGTTTGTCATTCTGAACATCTTTTCTTAGTAATATTTTAGAATACTGTGAACGAGAAAGGTACTTTACCTGAAACGGAAATAGATCTTGGCTCAATACTGTCAAGGCCTACGTGATTTCACAAACTCGAAACTATACTAAAAATAAGTTTCAAACCAAGCAGGGCTTACTTACAAAAGATCAAATTGAGATTCAAAGATTTTTAGTTCCGCACACCTCTTGTAACATCAATCCTGAGACACGCTGTAGAAGAAAGACTAAAAGGCATGTGCTCAGACTGAGCAGGAAATTTGACAGTCTTTTATTATGCACAAGCCCCTTAATAATATAACTAAAAAAAATTAAAAGATGTATATTACAAAATGGATAACATGTGTTATTAAATGAATTAGAAAAAAAACATACATAAAATAAGAAGGAAATCACGGGAAATTCACGGCGGCTCCTGCACTTACTCTTTGTTTTGTTCCAAAATTAGGCAATACGGTACGAGTAACCACGCTCGAAGGAAGCAGACCGGTCACAAGGCACACTCACAACATTTTTATGTCGGATATTAATGTTGTAGATATCTGTCCTATAAGTGATCTTGTTGTAGGTAAAGGTAGGCTAGCTGTTTACATTGAACAATTCTGTAAAACAAAATTCCTGAATGATCGTGACGATTGCTCATACTCAACCAACCAAAATTCTTATATTTGTAAGATATTCTTTGGTATTTACGTCGTAGATATAACGAAGACAAGAATTTGAACATATTAAATGCCATCTTGATTAGTAGTTAAAGTTTAGGTTAATTCGTGCGTGTGATATTCGTTTTTTGATATTTATTATATTACTAAATATGGATAATTTAAAAAAAAAAAATCGTTTGAATCATCTACGTCCCAAAGTGGCAAGAACAGATTCTGCAATGAATCAGAAATATTAGTTTACAGTTATTTTTAATAAACTGTGTGCAATTTGTGGAGAAGTCTTAAGTTTTAACAAAAGAAAGTATGTAGCCATCAAAGCTACATCGACATTTAAACAGCAAACATTCGGAAAAAAAGACAAGCATGTAGAATTCCTTAAGAGGAAAGTAAGGTTCTTCCAGAAGCAGCAAGGCAGTTTCACGTTATCAGCAACAACTAATGGAGGATTATTAGCAAGTTATTGAATATTACCAGTAGGTGTTGGGATTGTGAAAATATTGATTGGTAAAAAGAAAGCTACAAAATTATAAAGAATACCTCTCTTCTATAAACGTAATTAATCTGTCATTATGACCGAGAGGCTATATTAATTAAAATAGTAAATTAATATTAAAAATGGCAATTAGGAAAACAAGTCATTTAAGTAGAATCATTGGAAGATCTTTGATTTATCAAAAACGACATCAACTTCTTTATTACAGGTAATAATGCCGACCTATATGTTTAATGACGGATGAGTGACAAAACATAGAAAGGTGCAAACGCAAATTGTGTAATTAAAAGCGTAAAGGTAAACATTTATACACAGAATCGCCGCTATTTCTATGTAGTTTCATCATAAAATCTTGATTTATAATAGACGATATTAGTTTCCACCGCGCAAATAATATCGATACTATTTGTATATAGTCGGATCGTTTTCGCAACCGACATGGCAAAACTACGAACTAAAAACGCTGATTCAATACCACTACAAATTCCTGTCAACCGGAACAATTTTAGAACAATAAAATTCAAATAATTAATTACTATTTTAGGATAAATAGCTACGGCTTGTAAAATACTATTACATGAAAGTCAGTTAGAAATTAAATATTATAGATAAAATTATTAAATATTACTTTTGTATATCAATATTTTATTTAATACATGGCTATTCTGAGCATTGTTGTCAGATTTTTATTTTCACGGAGCGGATGACACTTGACAAGCGTAGCGAATATTAATGTGAATGACATTGTGGTCATCTTTATTACTTATCACAATTTTAAGTCCCCCTAGAAAATTTCAAGTATTAAATCCGACACCGTACAAAAAAACAGCTTAACACTGGCAGCGCGAAAGAACTAGTAATTTGTGATAGTAATCAGATGGCGATGCGAGTGTGTCGTTATTCAAGATTATTTGCAAACTGTGTTTGCAAACGATCTGCAAAGAGCAATATTATGTACATGAAACTGAACAAAGAACTTTTATTACACATAATTACATGACCTGTTTGGGATTCTACTGGTACATTGCATATTAGTACATGTTTTGCAGGTTGGATTTTATTATAACCTACTAATATCTGACAAAAGAATACAAGCTAAATATTGTCTGAACGTGTTTTCCAATTTACTTATAAAAAGCATAAGAAACGCTGATTATTTTTATTCTGAAGCAAATCTTTCTTAAACAACCTAATTAAAAATTAATCGGCACACTTTCCTGTTCAGAAATAAATCGAATATATTGATCTAAACCAAATTATATAAGAGAAGGTAAGTTTTATTCAACAGAAATGTGTGGTTTTATTTGTACATTATAAATTGGGATAGTAAAAATACTTGTTCATTATTGTATTATAATTTAAAGTTGCTTGGTAAGTTGAATTCTGATCAGTAGCAAAGATTCAGCTTACGAATACTCAACATTTGAAATACTTTAAGATGTTGAATTGTTTAATTCAGCATTAAATATAATCTTTAACTACAAGAAATGTATACTAGTTTAAAGCATGTTCACAGAACAATGGTACCGTAATAAGACAGAAAGTTATCTAATCGAAGAAGCAGGTGATTGTCACATAATAATAAATGTTTGAAGATCACATGTGATATTATTTAGGAAATTTTCAAATTTAAGAAGGGTTAAACACGTTGACTGTAATAGAAGAATGGATAGAATTTATACTAGTTTAAAGCGTAAATAAATAATAATGATGAATTTAGCTTAATCAAAAATGTTTGATTAGAATGCAAAAACTATGTTGTAATCAATGATATACCTGCGAGAAATGTTTCAAACAAGTTGCTTTTAGTATGTCAGTGAGTATGGTAATAATCATAGCGAACAGTAAGAATCTGGCAAAAAAAAGTTTTATAATTGGTGTAATACTTTTCTGACCTTCTTGTTGTTGCATGTAAAATTACTTTAATGTTAGGTAATGCATTTAATGGACAAGCAATATAGCACTATTAGTATGAATACTGCTGTACAACTGTCTTTGCTAGTAAATATCTTTATTGTCTATAGTAAAACTAACTGGAACATATTTACTTAATACATTTCTGAATTTAAATGAACCCCAAAAGTTCAATTCTGTCTGAAAATATTACCTTTATTGTACTTATATTTAATTATTAACAGCAGACAAATTCATACAAATATAAAATAATCATTATATTCGGTTTCTAATAGTACTTAAGCCAAATTATTATCAAATTAATAGTTACATATTAGAATTATTGTCGGTAGAACTAAAATCACAAGTCTAATTGATTATTTAGGGTTATAGTATCAAAATTAATATTACTTGACAGATCAAATTTTGCAACGTCTCAAATTTGACGCCATTTTAATTTTGGTGGCGCATGTCGGTTGCGAGAGCGATTCTAGTATAATTAAAAATATAAGTGGAGAAATTTAGGTGTAAAGCAGCCGCCTACTATTCATGTAGATTGATCATTATGGACCGCATCTAATTTCACTACACAAATAATTCTGACTTATGTGTCAAATTATGCATGGGTGGCAAGCCAAAGAAAAATTATAACGCAGAATTGTGTAAATCAAACATGAAAATGTAAACTAATAGGTGGAAGGTAGGCCATAGACACGTGTGTTTCTAACTTATTTGTTTTCTTCAGTATGGCATAAACAAAAAAAATTTTACCTTGGGAATCTCAGTTTTAAATAATCCATATATGTCGTATAAACTGTTTTTTATACTACAGTTCTCTGTCTTATGTAAATACAAATTCTCCGCCAGGCAATTAGTAAATGTATTAGTCAAATTCATAACCAAATATGCAAGAGATGTAATTAAACGAATTTGTCATCATGACGTAGAGGCTATATTGCTTAAAATAGTAAATTAACATCAAAAATGACAATTAGAACTCCTATTCAAATTAGTTCGTTGTATTTATATTGATTAAAAATAGCAAATTAATAACAGAAATGACAACTAGGAAAGCAAATTGTTTATTAAATAGTCTCCCGGGTTATAGTAGAAGTAATATCCCAATCTCGAATTATTTAAGCTACATATTCGGATTGCCTCTGTTGGATTCAGATGATGTGGGCGACTGCTTCGCTTTCGATTTGGCAGTCATACAGCCTGATAACCAAGCAATTCAGGCATTTGCATATTATTTAGTAAATAATTATATCGCAGAAGATGCCTCAAATTCCGACAGAAAACACATACAGGGTGTCATTTTGAAAACGTACCACCCTCTATATTTCGGCCCCTATAGAAAATCCAAAAATATGCAAAAACACGTCAAACTTATTTTTAAGGGGGACATTTTGTAGGCTGGTTTTCAATTAAATTACATCAACCCTCTAGCGGGGGTGGACATAACCTCTAAAAATTTAAATGGAAATGGGGGTTGAGTGATACCTCATTTTAAAGGTCGTTTAACCCGCTTTTCAAAAATGCTAATTTCTTGTCCTTTATTTTTAATACTTTTGAAGAAATCAAGTCAAACCATGAACATACAAGTATCAAGTGTTTTGCAATAAAACATTAAAAAACCAATAAAAAGTAACTTATTTTATAAAATTTTCGAAATGTTGTCCATTATTTTCTAAACAGTGATAAAGTCTAAAATAAAAATAAAAATAAGTTACTTTTTATTAGTTTTTTAATGTTTTATTGCAAAACACTTGATACTTGTATGTTCATGGTTTGACTTGATTTCTTCAAAAGTATTAAAAATAAAGGACAAGAAATTAGCATTTTTGAAAAGCGGGTTAAACGACCTTTAAAATGAGGTATCACTCAACCCCCATTTCCATTTAAATTTTTAGAGGTTATGTCCACCCCCGCTAGAGGGTTGATGTAATTTAATTGAAAACCAGCCTACAAAATGTCCCCCTTAAAAATAAGTTTAACGTGTTGTTGCATATTTTTGGAATTTCTATAGGGGCCGAAATATAGAGGGTGGTACGTTTTCAAAATGACACCCTGTATAGTATTAGACGAACCACGAATGCATGTGAATCATTTCATGCGAATTTAAATGCTTCCTTTTATTACGCCCCGCTTCTGAATATTATAATTATTATAATTATTTTTTGGATTTTCAAATGCAGACCTACCTAAAGCAAAGCAGTTTGATACCAAGTACACCTAGGAGGAAAGTGTTAAAGAAAGAGCAATTTTTAGAACAAAAGATTCAAGATTTACATAATAAAGCAATTCGAATTTGTTAAAACCGTGTTCTACCATTTCAGACATATGTTATAATACCGCCCTGTATTTCGATGTATATGTATGTAAATAAAATAATTAAGTAAAATAATACAATCAGCTTAATAAAAATGTGTGGGAGACAATTTACTCGATTTAGGTATATAATAGCAGCTTCCTTTCATAATTATCATTTTTGTTACTAATTTACAATTTCAAACAATATAAATATAGCCCCTACTTCATGATGACAGATTAGTTTAATTACATTTCTTGTATAAACATTTTTACTAATGCTTTGCTGAGAATTGGCATTTTCACAATACTGAGTGCATTACTAACTACTGTTGCTTTACACTATAGACATTTAGACATTTAGGCCGGGTCGATTTAAAAATCGCTCAACGTACAAGGAAAATCAAGGAACCATACCTCTAAAATGAATTTTGATGTCCCGACTTTTGACCCGAAGGGCCAAATTTTGAAAAATCCCACTTTGACCCATTTAGAGTGCCCCAATCGAGTCCAAATGTATGACCGACCCCCGCTAACTTTGGAGGGCCGACCCACCCATGCCAGTGGCACACCCCCTGGAACCACCCCTGGGGGGTTCCCCATACAAACATTTAAAAAAATCACCATTTTTGGCACTTTACAAGAAAAATTCAGCGAAATGGCTATGTTTTTTTCTTTTTGGAGTTTATTTTTCTCTTTAGAAATTTATTTAGTCAGAATGAAATGAAAAAATGAATTTTACTTAGTAATAGAAAAGAAACTAAAAAAAAAATATTGTTCGAAATCTTTTTTGCTTTCAAGTCTGGGCAATTTCGCACGGCTCTCTAATGTCGTTGCCATAACAGCCTCCACATTTCCCGGTGTAACTCGTTTGGAAACGCTAGCTAGCAATTGAAAGTGTCGTTCCGTTCCTTGTATGTGTGATGGAATTTTTGGATCAAAAAACGGTGGATCATCTTGATTTAAATATTCTGTCAATGTATCGTACGGAATGCTTCGCGTGAATGGTGGTTCAAATACGTTATTTATATCATTCAAATTGATCATTTCCGTGTAACTTGTGCAATTAAAGTTTATATCTGGTTTTTTATAAACTCTAAGTTCCGTTGGGTCTTCAACATCGGTCCTATAGCATAGAATTTTCTTTATAGCACAGTCTCGCTTTTCTTTGCTATCATCAAACAACATTGATAGCAAGATATTTTCCGAATGCGCATAATATGAATTATCCTTAATTACTTTATTGACAATACTGCGTAAATGAGGTTGTAGAAACCGTGACCAACTAATGAACTTGAAAAGTAATGCACTACCGTACACGACAGAGCTGTAATACTTGATATTGAAGTACATTGGCACATAACATTTAATTATAAATTCAACCAGGATCCGTAAATTTTCGGATGGATGTTCCGTTGTCACATACAATCGTAATAATCTACCGGCCTTGGTGAGCCAGCGAGAATGTACAATTTTCCCTGGTTTCATGTTAGCCAGATCCACCGAAACCTCGCCGTTAGAAATTGCATGGGCCATGCCGTATACGTACTTCGAATCGGTGGAAAATTCAATTTTTTCTGGAGCAGGGGCCATATTTTTCAACTCAATTTTCTGAAAGCCGTCCACCACCTGAAATATAGAATAATCAAATAATTATAAACGGTTGACAATTATAATAAATAAGTGATAGCAATAACTTACCGGAAGAGTTTCACAAGTTTCGATTTGACGTCTCAGTTTTCCAGTTGCCGAACTCGGTCCAGTGCTGGTTGATTTATCCAAAGCTTCAAACAAATGCCGAAACGGAAGTTCGTTGAAGTGTAGAAGGCAAACGAACCAATGCAATGGTCTTTTTAACAGCAATTCGAATCGTCGTATAATTCCAACGTGTGGGCCAGTGTTTGTTGGCTCACCGTCAGTGCATATGCCAATTAATGCATCCAGTGATATATTTTTATCGTTGAAAAAATCATTTAATTTGGTTGTTTTGTATTCAGCGGTTTCATGTTCCAGTCTTACGTAACCAATCAATTCAGAATTCGGTTCTCTCAAAATAACAAGATGAGGTTCTTTTACCATCCTAGTATGATACTTCTCATCAATTTTATCTCTCGTTAAAGTATCATCTTTTCTGCCATCGAATGAAAACGTTAACAAATTGGTATCATATAACCGTTTGCGAAGCACTTCTTCTCTGCATTTCTCTTTTTCTCTGCGAACTTTCGATTTATCCATGATGAGAGGTTTGCCATGCTTATCTTTCATTTTTAAATCTTGGAAAAGAGCGGTTCCTAATGCTGATCCTACTCTATCAGGCACACCAAATCTGTCACATATCAAGGCAAAGTTAAAACAATCGTATCTTTCTGTGTATTGTGAACTTGTGCTTGTATCCATATCTTCTTGAACCGATGGCGGTGCGTATGTTGAATCATCGGGATCTTGGTATATTGGCATTGATGACATAGACGTAGCTCCTTGCTCTTCAATTTCCATCATAAATGCAGCCACTGTTAGTCTTCTCTGATTATGTTGATCGTGCATAAACTCATTGAGGCGTTTTGGAACCAAGCCGCATGCACATTGAGCTGCTTTCAAATCGCATTTACATGTTCCAATGTAAAAAATTCTTTCCAGAGATTTTAGAAACTCTGGAAATTTAGGGGTTTTCTTTTTGCTCTTGATTTGGTCTTGATATTTGTCAAGCAATCTATTCAATTTAATAGATACACAATTTTTCGCCATTATTTCCATACCAAGTTCTTCCCAAATTCCAATCAACTTATTTTGTACTTGAATAGTGAATGATTTATAAGAAAACTTTTTTTGGTCTGTTTTAGCACGTTCGCTCAAGTAAAAATAATATCTCAAGATATCCAGATGGGTTGGTAAATTAAGATCAGTCAAATCAGTAGACACACCAAAAACAGTAACATCATGCTTGGGTATATGACTCATCGGGTTTTCCATAGTTGTTGTGGCTTGATCTTGCGGTGTACAGGATGGTGGTTTCATTGTAATAGGATGATAAATGGATTTTTAAAATAGTACCAACAAGTTTATGTTTTATTTATTTCAACACCACTGTACTTGTAAACACTTTACTCAAAAGCACTTAGTCACTTTTTATACTTAGGACACTTTACACTTTGACTGTTAAAATTCAACTATGTCTGCCGACGTTGATGTGTGCAGCTTATATACTCTTAAGCCGAATGGCCACACATCAAACAGGGTGCTTCAAACAGGGTTTTTTGTGATTGTATTAGTGAAAAAAACTCTCACGGACTGTTTGACGAAAAATCAAAATGATTTAGATTTTTGGTACCTGCGCGGTTTATATGCAGTTAAAAAAATAAAGGAAATGAAGAATTACAGCAGAAAATTCTTTACATATTTGTTTCACAGATTCGGTTGCGGTACCTACTTGCGACTTTAAGTCGCCAACCTTTTTTAAATAAACATCAATATTACAAAAACAGCAACAAAAAAAAAGAAATGTACACAATATATACTTATGTATTTAGGTAAAGTGCACACAAAATATTTTGGTAACAAATGACGGCAATAAAATAGGCAGTAATTTTATGGAAAACCCGCGCGTTAGGTTTTTTGTGAAGGGTGTGGAATGCAAAATTTACATCAGGCTTAATCTTTTATTAAGTGCGCAAATATTTTGCTGATACTAGAGATATTGTTTTATTTTTTTTTTATTTAGCTGAAATTTGTTCTGACATTGTAATGTAAATAGAGGAAGAAGAAGATGAATAAAATTTGGTTCCACAATAGGGTTGCCACAAAACCATTGCCATAGTGGGTATAATAAATTCGGCATAAGCCGAATATAACTTTTTAACGTGTTTTATTTACATATGTTCTGACTAAATAAATTTCTAAAGAGAAAAATAAACTCCAAAAAGAAAAAAACATAGCCATTTCACTGATTTTTTCTTGTAAAGTGCCAAAAATGGTGATTTTTTGAAATGTTTGTATGGGGAACCCCCCAGGGGTGGTTCCAGGGGGTGTGCCACTGGCATGGGTGGGTCGGCCCTCTAAAGTTAGCGGGGGTCGGTCATACATTTGGACTTCATTGGGGCACTCTAAATGGGTCAAAGTGGGATTTTTCAAAATTTGGCCCTTCGGGTCAAAAGTCGGGACATCAAAATTCATTTTAGAGGTATAGTTCCTTGGGCAAAGTTTCTTATTTTGATCCCTAGAGTACGATTTTCCTTGTACGTTGAGCGATTTTTTTGCCTCCATACAATTCGACCCGGCCTAATAGACATATATAGGATTTTTTGGAATTGAGATTATACTATAGATATTATTTAATTAACACACACTTTCTTCCACCTATTTGTTTATATTTTCATGTTTGATTTACACAATTCTTCATTATAATTTTTCTTTTCCTTACCACCACTCGACATATATCAGTATTATTTATGTGGTGAAATTATATATCCATGATAAGTCAGAATCTTCTGATCAAGCTACTATGTGGTTGCTCTACACCTACATTTTTACTTTTTTAATTACACAATTCGCGTCGATATTATTCATGCAAATCAGGATCTTTTGATGAAACTGCATAGAAAATAGCGACTGCTTTATGCCTAAATATTACATTTTCACTTTTAACTACACAATTCGTGTTTGCCACCTTCTGTGTTTTATCACTCGTTTGTAATTAAATTATCTTATAATAACGTTTGATGTCACTTTTGATTTGATATGTATAATTCATTTCGTGGTTTAGCTGCTGTAAAATGAACTCAAACGAAATAAAAAAAAAATACAGATATATTGGTTTCAAATACGTAGTACGGAAAAAATGCTAAACCGCGAAAAGGTATTGTTTTAGCAAACGGCTAAGAAAATAACGTATTTTTAGATATGTATATAAATATATACATAGAAATGTATAAAACTAAATTAGATCTTGAGATAGTAAAGATTTGTAGCTTCTGTCAGAATATCCTCAAATTATTAACGACAATAAGCAACTTATTGGTTCATCGTTGTCTAATACGCTGTTCATAATTATCTACAATTTTATTTTAGGAATAGCCTCCTTGTATAACTTCATCAATAAATTATGTCCTTTCTGGTCTATTCAATATACTACTTAATTAATTATCTATTTTTAATGCTCTTTACTGATGGATTTTTGTCATAATGTTTATTTTAGATTAATGTTGAGTGATTGATACGTTCATTATGATCTTTATTGTACATACATCGAACATACTTTGTTTAACTAAACGGATAATATATTCACAAATATAAGTAGGTATATTTTTCACTTCTATGCATACAAGTATTTTCAACTAAAGACATTTTATTTAAATGCTTTGAAATAGAAACAATCAGAAAATAACAAGTATTTGAAGAAAAAAATTAATAACTAATTTTAAAGATCTGCCTCAGATTTGAATGACTCTTGGGATATCGATATTGACCGATCTAGAAAGATGGGTGGAAAAAATTGGGATTTGAATATTTTTAAATACGGCTCTGTACAATTAATACTTAATTAAAAATTATAGATTACAATGTTTGTTTTATTTAGATATCTCAAATGCATTTCATCAAAGCATTAAACTGCGATCTGAAGAAAATAATTACTATTTAGTTTAAATCTTTAAAAACAAAAATAAATCACTTAGGGATTATACCACCACTCTTCAAAGTTGCATTCTTTTTGAATGCAATTAATATTATTAATAGTATGAGTTTTTGAAAGAAGACATCTTCTTTCAAAAACTCACATTATTAATAATATTAATTGTATTCACAACGATTAGGGGAGACTGTCCTAAAATGACATACCCAAACTGTTTTAAACAAAATGTCGGTCAAAAAATTAAATAAATACACACAATTTCAGCATTTATTATATTGAAATGTTTAATATTAAGTAGCAGTTTTTATTGTTACAGAAAAACACCTAACTAGAAAAAATACCGTCTTACAAAAAAGTAACATTTTAGTCAATACAAAATATGTCCGATAAAATGACATACCCTATATAAATGCATGTTAACTTAACCCATTAGATCCTATGTAACACTAAAAAGGGTTTCAAATCTGCCGCCTATTGATTCTGTTTGACCGTGCAGAGTTGGCAACCCTATTTGTCAACTGAACAGATGTTGTATCATCATATGCTACCACATTTTGAGTGGAGTTAGTGTTGTGTGTGGTTTTCAGTGCAACTAAACATTATAGTATTTTGTAAACTGCGTCACAATGGACTTTGTCGACAAAAGGTAAGTATAACTTTACCAGTTATTATAAGATTCAGTTATTTCTTGTGGAATGTAACTAGCAAAGTGTGAGAAGTATTGTAAATACTTGAAAAGTGTCAATATGCATAAAGTGACTAAGACATGAGCTAATAAATGTTCCCGTTACATATTTCTAACGCTAGGAACTAATGAAAGCGTTTTACTTTTTCAAATAGAAGTGCAATTTTTGGGTATTACTTTATAATGCTCTCACAACTTGTTTTCTGACGGTATTTATACGGAGTTCCTCTTCATTATAGAGCTCTTGCTGATATGCTTAAAGCTGGTGTGACCGTGCAAGAAGCTTTGGATATAGCTTTTGGTGACTTTATACTTGAAGATCCAATCGAAGAAATATTTATTTCCCCTCCTGAAGCAACAATCCTTACAGATGAAGATTCGGGAGATGAGGATGAGGGAGGAAGTTTTGACAACTTGAGTAAGCGACAATTACTAGCTGAAGCAGAAGTTAGGATGGCTAGCGGAACAATTTTAGATGAAGAAATTGCGTATCCGAATCTGAAATCTTCCGACCGCACAAAATGGATCGAGGGAGATATTCAACAGAATGAGAGAAAATTTTCACAGCCGGATTATTCACATCTTCAAAATTTGTCAATCGTTGATTTTTTCGAAATGTTCATAGATGAAGATATAATATTATATCTTACTCAGGAAACTAGCAGATATGCCCTTTTTATACATCAACCGGACCCATCTATTACAAAAGAAGAAATGAAGTGTTTCCTGGCCATTCTAATCCTTAGTGGATACAATACAGATCCTTCCAAACGAATGTACCAGTGGCGGCTCGTGCTAAAAATTTTAAGGTGTTCTGCAAGTTTTACAAAAAAAATTACCTTGCACGGGCAGTAAGAGGTTGTCTCCCATCGATCTTATCGTGCTTTCTTCGCCTTCCGCACTGAAGTAATGGATTTCTGGAACGATTGTCAATTGTCACAGAAAAAAAAAGAGTCACTAAGCACTACTTTACTAACAAATTATTTCTTATAAATTAAATCTATTCTACGTTCTTTTCGATTTGCAAATTTTGTTATCACTTTGTCATTAAAATTGTCTATTTCGGAGATAAACTTTTTTTCGATAGATAGCATGGAAAGAGATGTTAAACGATCTTCGGTCATTGAATTTCTGAGAAACGTCTTAATTCGATTTAGTGTTGAAAAGCATCGTTCGGCCTCTGATGTTGTCATGGGAGTTGTTATTACAATTTCTAATAATTTTCTAGTCTCTTTCAACGTATCTCCCAGATTGTTTTTTATTAAAAATTTTAGAAGAGGTAGTGCGCCTTTTAAAGATCTACAATCAGTTCTTGAGTAAATAACAGACAATTCAGTTCGTAATCTTTCTTTATCAAGGGTGGGATAATAGGAGCATGCGGAAGTGAGTTTGTCCTCAGGAAATTTACTGCAATACTCTCCAAAGCATTCCGAAAAAAAAAGTGATGCCACTACTAGATGCTCTTTAAAATGAAATCGATCTTTTGCACAATTTAGAATAACATCACACACCTCTAAAGCCGAAATTCGATGATTAAATCTGCTGTTATTTGGACGTTTGCGTTTTTCTGGTGGTGGCTCATCGCTTATTAAATCTGATGCTTCACTTATGATGTTGTCAATATTATTTCGAACTTGGCCTATACCGCGTTCAAAATTTTCGATAGCGTCTTTTACTAGAGTGGGTTCAATTTTTCTTTGCTGCAATTGATTAAACAGGATATCTACATGGGGCATTACATGATGGTAAAAAGTCAGCCAAAAATTGAAGATCGGATCATTTAATGTACGGCGAATAGAGGCGGCTGCACTACAGACTGTGTTGTTGGAGAATTGTTCTTCTATCTCTTCCATACACTCAATGAGAGAGGCCCTATTTTCGTACACAACATTAATGGTCCTGATATTAAAATTCCAACGGGTTGTAGCGCCGTGGGGGATCCTTCTGTTTACAATCTTGTTTAACACTTCTACTCGTTGGGGTGAATTATTAAAAAAGCCGGGAATGTCTTGTAGATTTCCAAAAAATACACGTACTTGCGAATTTGCAGAAGCAGCTTTAGACATAATTAAATTTAATTGATGGGCATAGCAATGTACATAGTGCGCAAAAGGGTACTTTTTTTTAATCAATGCTTGAACGCCTGCGTGTTGTCCGCTCATCACCGCTGCTCCATCGTAACTCTGTGCAATCAGTTTGTTAGGTGAATTTTGAATTAAAGGATCTATAACACTTAAAATTGTTTTGCTAAGTGTTTCTGCATCACATTTTTCAGGAATGACGTAGTTCCAAAAACGTTCAATTGGCTCACCATCACGAACATATCTAAAAATAACTACCATTTGAGTTTTTGCAGCAACATCCGTTGTTTCGTCCGCCATGATCGCCAAAAACGGAGAATTATTAATTTCCTCAATTATTTGTTCTTGACAGACTTCAAGTATGCACTGTAACAGATCATTCTGTATTTCTTTGGAAGTGCCTTTAAATACCGAACAATTTTTTAGGTGCTCACTTAGAGTTGCATCTAATTCAGCCGAAAAATTAATAAGTCCACGAAATATCCCCGGATTCTCGGAAGTATCGCTCTCATCATGTCCCCGAAGGGCCAATTCAAAAGCTCCACAAAATTTTATACAATTAATAATTTTTGATAAAATATACCGATTCTTTGACACATTTTCATTATGTCTCTGTATATTTACCCAATAAGCAGAATCTAGTTGAGCCATAATATTAGTTGACCCTAGTAACGCAAATTCCATAGAATTATGAAGATGGCTTTTAGAATTCTCATGTCTTTTTATTTTCAAACTCAAGTGCTCTAGATCCGTGACCCCTATTTCAGTCCAAGCTTTATCACCACCAAAAAGTAAACAGGGAAAACAATATAAAGCATTTTTTTTGTTGCATCCACAAATCCATTCGTTTTTTGAATAAATATCGCTACTAAATTTACGTGTATAATTTTTCCCTCTACTTACACCAGTTTTTTCAATAGTGATATCTACTAATGGCCTGCCTCTTGCTTTTAATTCTAACTTTTCTTCGTATGAATATTTAAAGAATCTCTTCACATTAATTAAATTAAAGACCACCTCCATAATACACAGAGTTTATATAAATTGTCAACAATACACAAAAACAGAAGCACGCGCACTCTAATATTTGTTTTTATGTTAAACACGCCGCACCGTAACAAAAGTCGCGAAAAAATTAAATAAACCGAATCATATGGCCGTTCTCGCTGCACTCAATGCAGCGAATTTGTCTGGTAAAATCAGGCATTAGTTTTAGACAGCCGCGGTGGTAGCGGGGTGGCGCGCGGGTGTCTGTATGGGCTCTGAGCGCACGTTCGTGTGGACCAGATAAGGAACAAGTGAGCGATCGCGCGAATTAGATTGGTTATTCCACTGGCCGCCTATTGAATATTATTATAAAGTATATCAGTTTTTGCTTACATTTTATGTTGGAATTTCCGAAGCGAATATCTCGGCTTCTACTGATCGGATTTTGATGATTCATATGTCAAATTGTAGGGTTTGATGTCCTCTACAGGATGATGTAGAAAAATATGCAAATTTTTTGATATACAGGGGGAGAATTTTCACAACAATATGTTACGCTTTTATAAACATCAGAAATGTCGGAAAAATTATGTAAAAGAAAACTAGTTATAACTAATACAGGTTCGCCCGCCCAATTTTTTGGGAGCTCTGCAGCACTGCAGCGCTTATGCGCCAGCCGCCACTGGAATGTACTGGGAAAAAAGCTCCGATACAAGGAATGAATTAGTGTACAATGCTATGCGTCGAAACCGCTTCGAACAAATTTTACGCTTTGTTCATCTAGCTAATAATGAAGACTTTGATTCAACATCACGTGATAAGCTATGGAAACTGAGACCATAATTTATAAATAAAATTAGAACTAACTTTCGCAGTTGTTTTGTACCAGAGAAAGAATTAGCATTTGACGAGAGTATGGTGAGGTACTACGGCAAGCACGGTTGTAAACAGTTTATTAGAGCAAAGCCAATTCGTTTTGGATATAAAGTATGGTGCCTGAACACATCTACATGCTATTTGATTGATTTTGAAGTTTATCAGGGTAAATCTGTAATGCAAGACTCGGAAGCTGAAAACGCTTTTCGGAAAGCAGCCGCGCCATTAGTAAAAATGATAAAACAATTTCCTGGCAATATAAGAACTTTACCAATCAATTTCTACTTAGATAATTTATTCACCAGCTTGAACCTACTGCAGTTTTTGAGACTTAGTGGATATGGGACTATGAGAGAGAATCGCTTGCCCAAAAACTGTCCTTTATCTTCTAAATCAGCTCTTGTAAAAAAACAACGAGGATATTATGAATCCACTATTAGCCATGATGATGGTGTCTTGGTTTCGAAATGGGTGGATAATTCTGTTGTTTGTGTAGCATCAACTATACACGGTACGAATCCTGTAACAAATGTGAAGCGATATTCACAGAAAGATAAAAGACACATAATGGGCACTCGACCAGCTTTACTTGGGGAATATAATAAAAACATGGGGGGTACTGATCGTATGGATCAGAACATCAACCAGTACAGGATTAAGGTTTGCAATAGAAAATGGTATTGGGCACTATTTAGCTGGTTCATAGACGCTTCTATCAACAATGCCTGGTTTTTATGTCGCAAAGCAACCAATTCTTCAATTTCTCAGATAGCCTTCAGAAGAACTGTGGTTCAAGTATATTTGCAGAAATAAACTACAGCCCCAAAAGGACCTGGTAGAACACCTTCTCCTGCTTCAGTATCGCAAAAGGTAGTTGATGAAGTACGGTATGATGGAATGTCTCACCTTATAGAAAAAATATCACAAGAAAAAACAAGACGTTGTGCCGGGAACTCTTGTAAGTGTTCTGCACGAACACAATGCCGAAAGTGTAATGTGGGTCTGTGTATTGACTGTTTTGTCAGCTACCACACAATATGAAAGAATTACTTTATTTTAGTTAACTTAAATTAATTTCTTAAATATTTACGTCTAAATAAAGCAACATTTTGAAGTTGACAGTTTTGTTTAATTTTTGCTATCATTTGTTCCTAGCGTTACATATATGTCACGCCTGATATCTCGTATCTTTAAACAATACATTGTTACGCTGTAAAATTCACTTTTGTTTTTAGTTCCCGAAAGATTATGTGTCTTTGTCTAAATACGTGGATTTTGTATAAGCTCGTGACTTTTTGGGCGTACCTTGTACATTGTTTGTTTCACCGGTTGCAAAGACTGTCTGCCGTATACCTGCGTGTGTGCTAAACCTGCTTTTGAGCTCTCAGGGCCCTAAATCACGTACCGAGAAATTGACAGATAGGTTTTGTGTATTATCGAGCAAATACACTCTATTTTTGTGAAAACCTCTGTATCTATGTGACTAATTCTAATTGTCTTATCTCTAGCCTATTTTACCCTACCTGTAGATGCGAATAATCTGCATTTGCAGTTACTTTTTTACGCCTTGTTTCAGTTCTTCAACAACTACTTGTTTATTACTTCCGAACTCTACGTAGTGTATTTATGTGTGTCTTTAAATCCATGATACACACATGAGACAGCCACGTTGTATTAACTGTCGCCTGTGTTTTTGTGTATTCCTAGACATGGTCTCTCTACCACGTCTGAATAATATTTTCCTTCGTGTTTATGTCACTAAAAATGTAAGAAGTATTAAAATGGGGAAATGCTTGGAACGGTGGCATACTATTATTTGTTTGCAGATCGCTTGTCGCCCTTTCATCGTTATTCTAAGTATTAGGAAACTTCTGTAATTCTACCCTGGGACTCCCAGTAGAGGTTAAGGTCGTTAATACTCTGAAACATAAGTTTTGATCGGTTCTCCTAACCGTCTTCTTGCAGCGTTTTGATTAGAGCTTGGATATTTCATTAGTTACCTGCAGAAATTCTGTTCTTTCGTATTATAAAATGGTATCTACGATTGGAGGTTTGTTTTGTTTTCTACTGTCAAACGTGGTTACTACGTTGCCGTGTAATGGGTGTTTCACACATTGCCAACCGTTTAGCGTGTATGTCCCTTTCTATCTGCCGACTTTATTAATTCCACGTTCTTCGAAGGGTTGTTACTGTTATTTTATCTTCATATAAGTTATGTTCATGTTTGCGTTTAATTATAAGTCACAGTGTTGACTCCCTTTATGGTCAAATTTAGACTTGTGTTTGTTATTTTGTTTGAATGCTCCCGCCTTCCATTTTGAGGTATTTCCGTGTCTTTATGTTTTTGAAAAGGTGCGTATAGCTGACGCGCATTTGTGAAGGAAGAGATTCCCGGTTTTGGCTTCACTTTATAGTCATATCTTGTGTAAGAACAGTGTGTGCAAATTGCTTATCTCCCTTAGTAATTTGATTACATTATCTATGTAGATATTTTCGCGAATGCGGCTTTAATTGGAGTAAGCAGAAGTTACCGTTACCTTAATTTTTGGTTATTAACGTGAATTTCTACCGTTGTACCGTTACCTAAAAATTCACGTATGGCCATGTGCTGGCTTTTTTTATTAATTTAAATTTTGCACCCTGGAGTGACTTGTGAGTCGTTTATCGCGGAATCTCCATTTTTCATATTGGGGTAAGTGTTTGAAACTCTGTGTTAAATTTTCGGGATTTTATCTTTGGTTCTTTTCTTCTCTAATTTAATAGGATTCTTTTGACGGGCACAAAAGCCCTCAGTAGCCATATTTCTGGTGTTATCGCCCCGCATTATCATCGAAGAGCGCGGAGGTTTCTATCGTTGCTGTAGAAGTTGCACCTCTACATCCATCCCGCCCGTTGAGGTGGAATTTTCCTTCAAGGGGGCCGCCGCCATTTTGGATTCCCGTTGCGACCTTCCGGCGACCATTTTGCCAGATAAGTGCAACTAACGCTGTAATTTTACGTCATATTTTACGTCTGATTTTCGACGTCTTGACGCCAGAGTGCTGGACCTTATCTTGCCAAAATTTTGGCCTAAGAATTCTTGAGTGGCTTAATAACTATCGCACCACTTAGTTAACTGCGAGGTCACAAATTATTCCTAAATAAATTACCGTTTTCTTTCTTGTTATATTTATGTAATATTCAGTTTAATTTAAACTTTGGTTATGTCTACCGTAATTTTGTAGCTCTATGTTGAGACGAATATTTAATTAAAACTAATTTTTAGTAAATTCATTATCGTATCACTATATCTTTTGGAGTGATAATATTTAAATTAGTAATTTTCCTAGTATTTTCTTTACCGTTAAAATAATTGTATGACTCATGATGTGTTGAATTTTTAAACCAATTTTTGATAATAATTTTGCACGTTTATTGCCGTAAGTTAGAAAATTTGTCTTTCACGTTGATCATTTAATTTTCCTGAGCTAGATAAAATCATTTCTGTAAGAGCAAATTTTGGTTCGGGAAGCTCAGTGTTTTTTGTGTATTATAAAATTTCTTTTCTAATTTTACCTTTAATTATTTGACTTTGCTATTAAGTATCCTTCATTTAAATTAATTATGTTCATGTATTCAAACCTGGTGTTGGAATTTAACGAATTTTTCACATTATTAGACTAAGTCTTATATACTGGGATATTAATTTTCTTGCGTTAATATATATATATTTACACTTTTGTATTAACATTGCCGTTGTGGCGTGTCCATGACATCACTTGTACTTATATCATGTGAGGTGATGAAACGTTTCTGCTACCAACCATCTACTGCTGAAGCGCAGAGATTATGTTATAGTATTAAGACTTGTTATTTTCTTTCAAATTTTTATTAATATTACCTAGCGCTTGTGTTTAAGATTTATCAAACTGCCTAGTTACCATTTCATTTTATTTAAAATTAAATTCAATCAATGTTTGCGATCCTTTTACATTTGAACTATTCAACACATTAAATTTTAATTAAATTCTGCTACATTACGTAATACCTTTTCTTTTATTTCTTTTACCTCTTCATTTCTCAACTAATTTTGTGACAAGCACGTACATAAGATTGGGTGCTTACGTTTATACAGGGAGTTCAATAGGTAACCCGCTGGAGGGACACAGCCAGTGGTAGCTCGTAGGAGGCGCAGGTAGGTTATCTGTAAGATAGCATAGTGTCCTGGTGCCCGGACAACGTCGCTAGCGTCGTTGCCGACCGACGCTCTACTTTTAGGTGTTCTACTTTATCTGAACCGTCACGCCGTCTGCGACTGAGTTAGCTCGGCCCTGCGTTATCCAGTTATATCAACCCCTATTGCGTTTCTCCGTTTTCTTTCCCTAATTTAGTCTGTTATCTTAATGCGACGTAGTTCCGGTAGCAAAAAATTTGGCGCCCTAACGTTTTGGGGCCTTTTCCTTCTGGAAATAAGGTGACGAATTTTGGCACCAACGTTTCGGCCAATTTTCCGCCATTTTCAAAATTTCTTTTCCTGCCCCCTAACATTCAGACAAGTTTTCTCCCCCTTACGTACAAATTTGGCACACTAATGCTTTGGAACTTTCTTTTGGGGATTAGATTAACAAATTATTGGCCAACGTTTCTGCCATCTTTTCGCCATCTTCCGGAATAAAATTTTCCTTGTTACCCAACGCTCCAACGAAGTTTTCGCTACCTTCCTAACAATTTGATGCCTTCGTTGTGAGCCTAACGAACAACATTTCGCACTTAACGTTTCGGCTAAGTTTTCGCCACCCTCAAATTTTCTTTGTCTCTTGTGGGTCATCTATCAACTAACAAGTTGACACCTAACGTTTCGACCTAGTTTTCGCTACCTTCCGGAACAAATTTGACAACCGACGTTTCGGACAAGTTTTCTCCATCTTCCGGAATATCTTTCTTATCTTTAAGTATTTCTGCCACTAACATTTCGTCGTACCGCACAGTGGTGTTATACTTTGGAGAAGCTACTTGTTTCGTATCAACGTTTCGGTCCTGACCATCTTCAGGCACAAATTTCGTAATTTTCTCGATTTAGGCCTTTTCTCGACTTGTGTGAGTGGCTACTGAGTGGAGCACTCTTATCGCACTGTTTTCTTTGGTCTTGCCTATATCTATATATTTTTCCCGATTACCTTCTAGGCAAGTCTTAGCGTGCGTTTTGACTTTTCATAGTTTTGCAATCAACCAAGATTTTTCTTTTGTTACCTGGTACGAACTATTTAAGTTATCGACAGGTACACATATATGCCTTGTGACCATTTCAAGACCCAGTTTACCTCTGTAATTTTTCTTAAATAATTTTCTTTTTTTCCTATACAATGGAGCCAGTGCGGTTTAAAGTTCTTATTGAACAACTTTCCTTTGAGGATTTGAAATATCAACTTGCTCTTTATGATGACAAGCTAGATCCAGGGCTTACGCTGGAGAGGGCGCAAGTGATTTATTACTTGATTCTGAGAGGGTGGAAAGATATGCCAAACGACGGGCCATTTATCTCCCCTTATCCTTATGCGGAGGACGCTGAGGCGATCAGGGTAAAGTTCTCTCTCCTAGAATCCCTTATCTCTCAACTTGCACGTACGTCTACAATCACGGAATATCGGAGAATATCTTCCACTCTAGCTTTTGTCGCTGGCCGCATAGTAAATGCGCAACCGCGAACTGAGGATGAGAAGAACGAATGTAGCTGGTTTTCTATGCGTAGTTATGAATTGGCAGCCAAATTTTTCTCGAGGTTTCGAGCTTTCGGAAATTTTACCCCTCGTGACCTTATCGATACCTCTTCTTGTTGTGCTGCTATTGAGGACTATAAGGCATGGAATGCCGAAGATTATATGAGTGACGACGAGGATTATATGAGTGACGACGAGGATGACATGGGTGACGATGAAGATATTGGCCAACCTTCTCCGTCAGTTAGTGTCATGCCAGATCCGACTCTTTCTCCAATTGTTACCTCCCCACCTATGATAGTCTCAGTTGCCTTCACTGACTTGTATACTTCCGAAGACCCAATCAGATCTGTGTCAGTTGTCTCTCCCGTATTGGAAACTTCCGAGCCCGTGGATAATACAATTCCTGATGTATCTCCTGACTTACAGCTTACCTATGATTCAGATTCTGATGTATCTCCTGACTTAAAGTTTACCTATGATACGATTTCTGATGTACCTCCCGACTTAGGGCTTACTCATAATTCAATTTCTAATGTCTCTTCCGACTTCGTGCTTAACTATAATACAGATTCTGTTTCCTCATCTGACTTGGAGTTTTTTGTACGCCCTAATAATTCAGATTCTGACACTTCTACCGATTTAGAGTTTCTTGTATGCTCGGATGGCACAACTTCCGAAGCTTCTTTCGACTCAAAGCTTCTTGTATGCGCAAGTAACGCAGATTCCGATGTCTCTCTGAACTTGGAGCTTTTCGAATCAACAGATGTCACAGCTCCATGCGTATCTTTAAATCTGCATATATCTGATTTGGCTAATGGTAAAAACGCTGTTGTTTCTTCGGCTTTGGATTTCTCTGTTCCGTCGAGTGAAGCGGATCCATTCATCTCGCTGGACATGGGATCTCTCGAAGTTGCTGAGGATAATACCTTGAACATCTATCGCGAGCGTTTCTCTAAAATGAAAATTTCTCGGACTCCTCCTGTTTATCTTAGCCTGGCTATGGTCTTGTTTGTGGGTTACGTTTTGCAGTGGTACCCTGTTGATCTACCTTCTTCCGCCATTTGGTCAATGTTACCTGACGAATTGCGAAACAGACTTCAGACGGAAAACATCGACAATCGTCTGCTGAATAAATTAGTTTGTCTTTTATCTCGCTTACGTTTTCGCTATGTGTTGCTTCGTGCCTTGTCTTATCGCTAACTCCTTCCATTATGGCCTGTAGAGAGTGCCTTGGCTTGCAGCCGTAACACCAGAATTTCTCTACCGTGTACCTCGCGTGATGTAGGAGGCATCTAAAGGGGCATTTTGGCCTGTAGCGAGGGCCGAAAGAATTCTCCTACCGTGAACCTGCGTGAAGTAAAAGTCTTCTAAAGGGATCCTGTCTAATATTGTTCCTCTACCACCTTAGGACAAACATTTTTCTTTATCGACCTATTAGTGTGATTACCGGCCCCATTGCACAGCTTGTATCTGTGATTCTGTCTATGCATTTATCTTCCCGTACCTTTATCGCTTCCGTGTGTTTCGGATCTCCCGTGTCTTTGCATATATGGAGTGGCAGCCTTGCTAGGGGAGTCCACACTATATTTGGTTTACCTTATCGGACATGACTTACCTTTAAGCTAACTAATGTTGCTTAATTACCGGATTTGACTTTTCTTATTTGAGAAGGTATAAAGAGGGATGGTTCCTTTATGTGTGATACTCCTCAGCCTTCCAAGGGTCGTGTCCTGGCGACCTTTTTGCTTTTCTTACGTTCAAAATGTTACCTCCAGGAATTGATTATGACTTCTGCCTTATGGTTTATCGTTTGCCTTCAGCGTTTCAGTCGGGACAACGCCGGTCCAGACTTTAAACTTTTGCTCCCTATTATCTATTTTTGTTTGGCGATCTTCTCTCGTTTTTGTTGTTACCGGATGTTACGTTTGTTGCAACGGCATATCCGTACCTCTGAGCAGTTGCACCATTTTTCTTTTGTTTCTCGTTACTTTCCCGTACCGGCCGAATGCCGAAGGGCCACGTGGTGGTTTTGGCCAAGCTGTTTGGTGTTGCTGTGACTGGGTGTGGCTGTGTGCGTTTGTGTAGTAGACAACGTCCGTTTTAGAACTCTCGCTTACCCTTTTCACTATCTTTATTCCGTCAGCCTATGTTCTCGGTGCAAGAAATTGCTCTGCGATCAATTTCTTTTCGCTGGAAAGGGAGGAATTTGTTACGCTGTAAAATTTACTTTTGTTTTTAGTTCCCGAAAGATTATGTGTCTTTGTCTAAATACGTGGATTTTGTATAAGCTCGTGACTTTTTGGGCGTACCTTGTACATTGTTTGTTTCACCGGTTGCAAAGACTGTCTGCCGTATACCTGCGTGTGTGCTAAACCTGCTTTTGAGCTCTCAGAGCCCTAAATCACGTACCGAGAAATTGACAGATAGGTTTTGTGTATTATCGAGCAAATACACTCTATTTTTGTGAAAACCTCTGTATCTATGTGACTAATTCTAATTATCTTATCTCTAGCCTATTTTACCCTACCTGTAGATGCGAATAATCTGCATTTGCAGTTACTTTTTTACGCCTTGTTTCAGTTCTTCAACAACTACTTGTTTATTACTTCCGAACTCTACGTAGTGCATTTATGTGTGTCTTTAAATCCATGATACACACATCAGACAGTCACGTTGTATTAACTGTCGCCTGTGTTTTTGTGTATTCCTAGACATGGTCTCTCTAGCACGTCTGAATAATATTTTCCTTCGTGTTTATGTCACTAAAAATGTAAGAAGTATTAAAATGGGGAAATGCTTGGAACGGTGGGCATACTATTATTTGTTTGCAGATCGCTTGTCGCCCTTTCATCGTTATTCTAAGTATTAGGAAACTTCTGTAATTCTACCCTGGGACTCCCAGTAGAGGTTAAGGTCGTTAATACTCTGAAACATAAGTTTTGATCGGTTCTCCTAACCGTCTTCTTGCAGCGTTTTGATTAGAGCTTGGATATTTCATTAGTTACCTGCAGAAATTCTGTTCTTTCGTATTATAAAATGGTATCTACGATTGGAGGTTTGTTTTGTTTTCTACTGTCAAACGTGGTTACTACGTTGCCGTGTAATGGGTGTTTCACACATTGCCAACCGTTTAGCGTGTATGTCCCTTTCTATCTGCCGACTTTATTAATTCCACGTTCTTCGAAGGGTTGTTACTGTTATTTTATCTTCATATAAGTTATGTTCATGTTTGCGTTTAATTATAAGTCACAGTGTTGACTCCCTTTATGGTCAAATTTAGACTTGTGTTTGTTATTTTGTTTGAATGCTCCCGCCTTCCATTTTGAGGTATTTCCGTGTCTTTATGTTTTTGAAAAGGTGCGTATAGCTGACGCGCATTTGTGAAGGAAGAGATTCCCGGTTTTGGCTTCACTTTATAGTCATATCTTGTGTAAGAACAGTGTGTGCAAATTGCTTATCTCCCTTAGTAATTTGATTACATTATCTATGTAGATATTTTCGCGAATGCGGCTTTAATTGGAGTAAGCAGAAGTTACCGTTACCTTAATTTTTGGTTATTAACGTGAATTTCTACCGTTGTACCGTTACCTAAAAATTCACGTATGGCCATGTGCTGGCTTTTTTTATTAATTTAAATTTTGCACCCTGGAGTGACTTGTGAGTCGTTTATCGCGGAATCTCCATTTTTCATATTGGGGTAAGTGTTTGAAACTCTGTGTTAAATTTTCGGGATTTTATCTTTGGTTCTTTTCTTCTCTAATTTAATAGGATTCTTTTGACGGGCACAAAAGCCCTCAGTAGCCATATTTCTGGTGTTATCGCCCCGCATTATCATCGAAGAGCGCGGAGGTTTCTATCGTTGCTGTGTAGAAGTTTCACCTCTACATCCATCCCGCCCGTTGAGGTGGAATTTTCCTTCAAGGGGGCCGCCGCCATTTTGGATTCCCGTTGCGACCTTCCGGCGACCATTTTGCCAGATAAGTGCAACTAACGCTGTAATTTTACGTCATATTTTACGTCTGATTTTCGACGTCTTGACGCCAGAGTGCTGGACCTTATCTTGTCAAAATTTTGGCCTAAGAATTCTTGAGTGGCTTAATAACTATCGCACCACTTAGTTAACTGCGAGGTCACAAATTATTCCTAAATAAATTACCGTTTTCTTTCTTGTTATATTTATGTAATATTCAGTTTAATTTAAACTTTGGTTATGTCTACCGTAATTTTGTAGCTCTATGTTGAGACGAATATTTAATTAAAACTAATTTTTAGTAAATTCATTATCGTATCACTATATCTTTTGGAGTGATAATATTTAAATTAGTAATTTTCCTAATATTTTCTTTACCGTTAAAATAATTGTATGACTCATGATGTGTTGAATTTTTAAACCAATTTTTGATAATAATTTTGCACGTTTATTGCCGTAAGTTAGAAAATTTGTCTTTCACGTTGATCATTTAATTTTCCTGAGCTAGATAAAATCATTTCTGTAAGAGCAAATTTTGGTTCGGGAAGCTCAGTGTTTTTTGTATATTATAAAATTTCTTTTCTAATTTTACCTTTAATTATTTGACTTTGATATTAAGTATCCTTCATTTAAATTAATTATGTTCATGTATTCAAACCTGGTGTTGGAATTTAACGAATTTTTCACATTATTACACTAAGTCTTATACACTGGGATATTAATTTTCTTGCGTTAATATATATATATTTACACTTTTGTATTAACATTGCCGTTGTGGCGTGTCCATGACATCACTTGTACTTATATCATGTGAGGTGATGAAACGTTTCTGCTACCAACCATCTACTGCTGAAGCGCAGAGATTATGTTATAGTATTAAGACTTGTTATTTTCTTTCAAATTTTTATTAATATTACCTAGCGCTTGTGTTTAAGATTTATCAAACTGCCTAGTTACCATTTCATTTTATTTAAAATTAAATTCAATCAATGTTTGCGATCCTTTTACATTTGAACTATTCAACACATTAAATTTTAATTAAATTCTGCTACATTACGTAATACCTTTTCTTTTATTTCTTTTACCTCTTCATTTCTCAACTAATTTTGTGACAAGCACGTACATAAGATTGGGTGCTTACGTTTATACAGGGAGTTCAATAGGTAACCCGCTGGAGGGACACAGCCAGTGGTAGCTCGTAGGAGGCGCAGGTAGGTTATCTGTAAGATAGCATAGTGTCCTGGTGCCCGGACAACGTCGCTAGCGTCGTTGCCGACCGACGCTCTACTTTTAGGTGTTCTACTTTATCTGAACCGTCACGCCGTCTGCGACTGAGTTAGCTCGGCCCTGCGTTATCCAGTTATATCAACCCCTATTGCGTTTCTCCGTTTTCTTTCCCTAATTTAGTCTGTTATCTTAATGCGACGTAGTTCCGGTAGCAACATAATTTTTTTCTAATAGAAAGTAGTTTGTATAAATGTTTAGAACAGTTTCAATATAAAAAAAAATCTGGGCACTAATGGGTTAAACAAACGCAACATAAAAGTGATTCTTATTTTAAAAATAGACGTAATAATAATTTTGTTGAAAATAATGAGCCTTTTAGCATGACATGAATTATCATGTTTGATATTTTAACTTTGACAAATATCACATAAGAACCGCTTGACTCGTTTGCTTATACCAGCACATTCTGTATGGCCCCACTTTCTGCACCTTTGGCATCTAATCCAATTTTCTCCAGATTTTGAAAGGCTATATAACTCATTGCAGTATATACATGAAGCGTCATCTTCATCATCTTCTTCCATTTCTTGTAAACAATCACTTTCTTCTTCACTGTCTCTTCTTACAATTTTTCTTGTAACTTTTCTTCTTTCTGACTTTCTTCTTTCTGTCTCAATGTTATTTTCGTATTTCGCCTTAATTTCTTCCATTTGTGGAGTGCTCGTCAGTAACTCGCCAGACTTCTGCGTGCTTCTCTTTTTTTCGCTTCTGTAGAAGCTCCTTGTTTTGGAAGTGGGGAAAGCTCTGAAAGTGGAATTGCTGTTCTCCGAACTTCAATCACTTTTCTTTGATTCATGTATAGACATCGTGGTTGTTGTGATTGGGCTTGTTTGGATAGATGGACCGGCAACTTCATCAGTGTGAGCCGTTACGTGAGGATGGTCAGTTACCAAACTGGACATAAACAGATAGTCTGGGAACACATCTGGGTTCAACGAAAATATCCCTGTTTTAGCAAAGCCAGAACATGCTATTACAGTTGTAGCTGCCTTACCATAAGCAACAGAAAAAATCTTGCCTATCTGAAATGGGCCTACTATGCGACCAGGGTTAGCTTTTAACCATCTGTCAATTTCTTGGTTGTAATATGTATATAGTGGACCAAAAATGTAACATCTAATGGCTGAATTCGATGCGTACAATGGGGAGGCAAACACATTAAACTTATGCCATTATCTTTCGCATATTTTAGGGTTGGATAATATTTGTGGCTGCTGTGACCATCCAAAATCAACAAAACTCTGTTTTCGAGTTAAGTATGAAAAAGCTCGCCCGTCATCCACCCAGACTCCTCGCACAGAAGTGTTGTTCCTACTGGGGCATCATCCACAAGTTCCGTTTTATGCTTCTTCCTAGGAAAAATTAATGCGGGGGGAATGAAAGATCCTGCTGCATTCATGCAACATACTACTGTTGAATGGGAACCACGTTCAGCGCTGGTTATGCATCCCACCTGTTTTTTGCCTTTAGTGGCAAATATCTTGGGAGGTTTCTGAACAGTTGAGATGGCAGATTCGTCAACGTTATATATGTTGTTGGGCTCAAAATGGTATTTTTCCATGAGTTGCTCCAAACACAGAAGAAATCTAGACACTTGAGGTTTGTTGAAGCCCTGTGCCTTTGCTGCAGATGTAGATTCCGGCTTTCTTAAACTAACTTCTGGATGCCGCATACGAAATCCCACATTGTTTTGGAGCTAAAATTGATTATGGTGGATTTAAGGCAGCTGCTTCGATATCTTATTAAATTGACGTAGCCAAGCAACATCTGTTTTATTTAAAAAATGAGGTGTGGCTACCACACGATTTTCTTATACGTATGATTATACAAAATTGTTTTATATTGTTTTAAATAGTTTTATCTTAGAAAAATAAGCCAAATTTTATGATTTTTTTTTATATAAAAATTATTCAAAATCTTATTATATCTATAAATCTGTAGAATGTATACTTTGCGAGATATTCGAAAGACAGTGCTACTCACTAAGAGTAAAAGTGTTACTTCCGGCAGAATTTTGAAGTCTTTTTACACATAGGTATTGAAAATTGTGATCGAAATACTCGTAACGTACCTGTCTAAAAAGCATGACTTGCGGAATATTGACAATAAACTCATTTTCGATAAGAGTAAAAAACCTACTTCCGGTAGGGATAAAATTCTTCTTAAATTTAATTTTGAGTATACAGGGTGTCCCAGATAGTGTGCTCACCATTGGGATCTCGTAAACGGTAAGAGATAGAGAGTTGGTTAAATGAGACAAAATGTACGTGACACCTGGGTTTACTTTTTTAAATAAAAAAAACTTTTAAAAAAATGAACGATACGTGCGCTATAGGGGAAAAACTAAAAATCGGCAATTTTAATTTCGTCGTTTAACTTATTTCATGTAAAAGATACCGAAATACTATTTTGACATTATGAAGGTACTTTTTTACGCAGAATTCAAATTTGGTATTGCAACCTCTGAAGCTTTTATACGTTTCGAGATTTTTATACAAACTTTCTTATTTTAAATACAAATCGTAGGCGGCTTTGACTGTATCAAAAAGAGCATAATTTGCTGATTTCAATGATGTATAACACTTTGGGTTTATTTGTAGAAATAACAAAGTTACAAGAATAATTAGCATATTTTTTTTTTATACTTACCTATTCCTGGAAACAAAATACAAAAATGACTGAAAAGTAAATAAAACATTAACTTCACATACCTAACTATTTATTTACTACTAGTAAATAGATAAATTACATTAAATGCTCAAAAAGTCCTCCATTGGTATTGATACATAACTGAGCTCTTCTTAGTGTGGAATTAATCACTTTTTCTAAAATACGTCCATTTATCCGATGAAACTCTCTTAAAACACAAGCTTGCAGTTCCTCCACATTATTAAATTGTGTTTTATACACCTTATTTTTTATGTAACCTCAAAGAAAAAAATCCATTGCGGTTAAGTCTGGGGAACGTGCAGGCCATGAAATGGGTCCTCGGTTACCAATCCACCGATTACCAAATCTATTATTTAGGTAATTCGTAATAATGTGAGCATTATGTGCTGGTGCCCCATCTTGTTGGAAATACATATTCGCAGTTAGATTAAGCGGAATATCGTCTAGAACAGTGGTTCCCAAACTTATTTTGCCTACTGCCCACTTTGAGAATAAATTATTTTTTAGCGCCCCCATTTTTTCACCTACTCAAAAACCACTATAACTTCAAGCCTTTACACAACGCCCCCATTTTTTTTCTGGGTCTCTTACCGCCCCCCTTTAGACCTGCAGCGCCCACAAGGGGGCGTTATCGCCCACTTTGGGAACCTATGGTCTAGAAGATCTTCTATTTCACCTTGAAGTAAGTTCAAATAGCGTGCACTCGTTAAATTGTTATTGAAGATAATAGGTCCAACTATTCTTCTGCCGATAATACCGCACCACACATTGAACCCAAAACGTTCTTGATGTCGAGCTTCATGTAGAGCATGGGGATTTTCTGTCCCCCAATAGTGAATATTATTTCTGTTAAATAACCCATTGTTCGTAAATCGAGATTCATCTGACCACAACACATTAAACAGAAATGTAACATTGTTGTTATTCTGATTAATGTACCAATGACAGAAACGAGTCCGCCTCTCTGCGTCTCCTGGTTGGAGTCCTTGGCTAATGTGGACTTTGTAAGGATGATATCGATGCTTTTTTAATATTCTATGGGCTGATGTTCTAGGGATTCCGGTGTTGTTTTCTATTTCTCTTGTGGAAACTTTTGGATTTTCACGCACCTGATTTAATACAATAACTTGGGTTTCCTCATCTACTCTTCTTCTATTTCTTTTCGGTTTACTAAAGGCACCGTATGTTTTTAGATTTACTTCTAATCTTCGAAATAAAGTTTCGTGTGGTTGCCGTCGATCTGGGTACAACTCCAAATAATGATTAGCTGCATTCCTTGAATTTTTGTGAGCCAATATGTAACTTTGAAGCATATCATATTTCTCTTCATTATTAAATTTCTCCATAACGTGAACAACAATAAACAAGTAATAAAACGAACCAAAACAACAAATGCGGTGATTTTTAAATAAACGAACAAAATAGCAGACTAAATAACACAAAAATAAACAGATACGTAACTTGCTTGTAAATAAATTTGACAGATACTACTTATTGTCTTAATAATTCAATGCTGCCTCTGATGTATAGCCTATGCATTCATAAGGATACCAAAAATTGCACAAAAATCATTATAACTTTGTTATTTCTACAAATAAACCCAAAGTGTTATACATCATTGAAATCAGCAAATTATGCTCTTTTTGATACAGTCAATTTGTATTTAAAATTAGAAAGTTTGTATAAAAATCTCGAAACGTATAAAAGCTTCAGAGGTTGCAATACCAAATTTGAATTCTGCGTAAAAAAGTACCTTCATAATGTCAAAATAGTATTTCGGTATCTTTTACATGAAATAAGTTAAACGACGAAATTAAAATTGCCGATTTTTAGTTTTTCCCCTATAGCGCACGTATCGTTCATTTTTTTAAAAGTTTTTTTGCTTAAAAAAATAAACCCAGGTGTCACGTACATTTTGTCTCATTTAACCAACTCTCTATCTCTTACCGTTCACGAGATCCCAATGGTGAGCACACTATCTGGGACAGCCTGTATAATATGAATTCTTTATAAATTTGTTTAAACTTAGTAGTTGATGAATATTGGCAAAATTCGATTTTTTCATTGAAGTAAGGAACTACTTCCGGTCTGCCGATTTTACTGAAAATATAATCAGATCTCAAGTGTTACTTCAGGTCCAAATTTCGAAATTTCTCTTATAAAAAAATTCTTCCAGATCTAGCTCTAAATACTTTGTTACTTTTGATAAATTTAAATTTATGAAATATCTTCAAAAAATCACTTCTTGATCAGAGTAAAGGTGTTATTTGCGGTCGTAATTTCGAAAAAGTATTGAAAATTAAGTTCTAAATGTTTCTATACTCATAATATATTTGCCTAGAAAGCACGACTCGCGAAGTATTCGCAAAAAACTGCTGGGACGAAATGGCTGGGGCGAAACGGCGGAGGCGAAACCTACTAGAACCGATAGAACCACTACCTTTAATTACTTGGTTCTTGCAAATGATGGCAGCAGACGACGTTCTATACATATTAAATTAGGAATGCATAAAGAAAAATGCAGATAGTTCAAATATCAAAAATTTTAAACTGTATTAAGTGAGACAATCCACTTTATAAGCAGTCAGTTGTAAATTTAATTTATCAGCGACACAAAAACAATTTTAACCAAACACATTTCTTTAAAATGTATTCCCAATGAACTTATTGTAATGTGATTACGTTATGCGCCAACAAATTCCAGTCTTTCTGTTGGCAGATCACTTCAGGTTCACTAACTGATCCTCTGAAATTTGGAGATCACTTACAGCTTGGCCGGAGCAGTTCAGCTCCCTGATAATCAACTGAGTGACGTCACTTATGACGTTTCACATGAACTTATCTGATACAGGGAGCAAATAAAACACCTAACTACTACCTACTTCAATTTAGACAACAAAAGAGTCTGGTCAATATCTGAATGCTCCTTAGGGCTATTTTAACGAGATGTCGAAAATAGTTTATTAAACAAATGGCATCCATTCCTTTTACTTTTCTCTTAGCTTTGGATTCTTTTTCTTTTATTTAAGAAATAACCCCCCTTTACGAAATTGTTTGGTTAAGATAATTTTTCACTTTCACAATTATAATTTATTTTTAAATTATAATTAGATATTAGATTTTTGTTATTATTTTTATGAAAATTAATATTAATTTTGTATTTGTTATATCAGAAATAGTAAATCACAATTTTTTAATTTTTCGTTAATCGCACGATTTTCGTTGTGGAAGTAAGAAGAAAATTATTATATCTTCACGGCGAAATTTCGACTTCCTCTTGTTTATCGACGACTTCGTCATAAAATAACCACCAATCACAGAAATTCCAGTATAGTCTCAAACCCCTGAGAATAATGAATTTCATCTTGTTTAGTTAACGTATCGTTTTCTTTATTGAGCATAGTTGAACATGATTTAGTTTATAACAATAAATTGAACTAAGCTGTTTATTCTCGCTAGATCCTACTTAAATTGCTGGTGATGTCCATTTATATCTCAACATTCTTTAATTCTACACATTCTGATGCTTTTATTAAATATTGTTAATGTTCAATTCTTTATGCATTCATTGTATTATTTAAGGTTCTCATGTGTACATTTTATTAGTAAATCAAAAACAATATTTCTACGTCAATATTATTGTAAAAATATTGACAAGAATCAGTTTTTCGAAATTCTTACGATCAAACGTTGACGAACTTCGTGAAAAGATTATAACCCGTATCAGAAGAATGCGGTAACGTATTTTTACAAACATATTTGACATATTATGTAGACATTGCGAGTACATATAATATATTTTGCAGAAATGCTGAAAATTGACAGACTTCCACTTAAGGTAGTTAAAATTATTGTTGTAACTTATACATATATTCAATAAACTCTTAGATTCCACTGCTCATAGTTTTGACACATACAGCGCTAAAGCTGAATAGCCCATTACTGGTCAAGCACTACAAACTAATAGAAATGTAAAATAATAGACTTAAAAACATAACATACCTGGGTCCAACATTTGTGCTGGCTGGGGAAATATGAACGAAAACGGAAACAAAAGAAATCCTAAAATAAAAACGTAAAATTAACAAAAAAATATTATTACAGGAAAAAAAAGCATTAAAACTAATAATATAAAAAAAATAAATAAAACTTTCTGTCGTTCAAAATAGATTAAGATTGCCGGTTTGTGATTGTTTTGCTTGTTACACAGTCATATATTTTTAAACCCGTAAGTAGGTCAGTCTTCATAAAATCTTAAAATTTCTGAGTTCTGCTCAAGTGGTTATAAAATTTTGATAAACAAGTGGTACTTACAAAGGCAATTATTGCATTCTGAAACTATGTACTGATAAATTAGCCAACTTTCCAGCTCGACGATTGTGGTCATCTTGAAGTTTCAATTCCTGATATAATTTTCCGCAAGCATCTGAAACAAAGATACAAACGTTTGATTTGTAATTAAAAAGAAATTAAATTCAGATTCAAAAGAAGCATTAAAATTATAGCACGATATTGTTCAAAAATTGTTGTGTAATATTTTCTCTTGGTTGAAAATGTTCTTAGTCAAATTAGATTTCTGTACTATAATACCTCTCATTACATTCAATCTTTTGAAAACAATAACTTTAATACGAATTTGGTTATTTTTCAAATTCGATACTATCCTTTTAACTCTTCTAATACATGATATAACTTATTACAATTGCCAAGAAATAAGAACACATCATTTCCCAATTCTCTTTTCAAAACGACTGTTTATTTTAAATAGTCAACAATTTGTATTTTTTATCCACCACCAATATATGGAAAAACCGTACATAAATTTACAAACATTAATAAACATGAAACGTTCAACTACTATTCAATTTATGATTCTAATTTATATAAATCAGCACTTTCAATAATTTAACAAGAATAACCTAAAGCCATTTTTAAAATGAATATTTATTTTAATATCATTATGAAATACACTTATCTCAGGTTAGACAGTAGAAGCTTATAAGTAAGTACATTCCATTTGTCAATTTATGTTTAGTATATTAATAACAAGCTGTAGAAACCAGAACATGTAAAAAAAAGAAACACCAACAACTAACATACGAGGGCGACCTGAAATGTTTTCGAAATCAGCAAGAGATGGCGCACGAAGGTTGAAGTGAATTCATTGGTCGGCAAGGGCAACCCTTTATAGCAACTGTCAAAATTTCAGACGTCTACTGTCAATAGTTGTTATTTACGAGTGCGTTTTGTGTAGCAAGTCAGACGGTTTCGCAAAAATCGATAAAATCGAATTTCGTGCAGTGATAAAACACTTCTGGATGGCTGAGAAAACGGACACGGAAATTCCAAATATTTTGCTAGAGGTTCATGGCGGATTTACTCCGTCATTTTCGACCATCAGCTTCTAAGTGAGCGAGTTCAAACGTGGCCGCACAGGCACAAGTGATGAACCACGCAGTGGACGCCCAAAAACCGCTACCAACTATGAAATGGTCGACAAGATTCATGATGTCGTGTTAGCCGATCGCCGATTGAATCTGAAAGAGATAGCAGAGACAACAGGCATCTCAGAAGAACGCGTTGGCCATATCCTACACGAAATTTTGGGAATGAAAAAGCTATCGGCGCGATGGGTACCGCGTTTGCTCAAACAAAATCGGGTGATCGTTTCGGAGGAGGGTCTGGCCAGGATTCAACGCAATCCAAGAGATTTCTTCATGCGTTTCGTAACCGTGGATAAGACTTGGATCCAGTACTATATACCAGAGACCAAGAAACAATCGAAGCAGTGGACTTTTCCGGGCAAATCAGCTCCGAAGAAAGCAAAGACCGTTCCATCGGCCGGAAAGGTCATGGCGACCATTTTTTGGAATTCCCAAGGTGTGATCCTCATCGACTATCTGCAAAAGGAATAGACGATCACGGGGCAATATTACAGCGATTTATTGACCCGATTCAACGCAGTATTGAAGGAGAAACGGCCGCGTTTGCAGCGGAAAAAAGTGCTTTTTCACCATGAATAACAAAGTTAATTATTACAACACTGTGTCATTTATTTATAGATTTCAGGATCCCCTTAACTTTTGTTGAATATATTTATATAAATGGTGAGTTAGTTTAAAAAAAGTAAACTGCTCTCAGGAACGTTGCTAATTGAATTTTTGTATATTTTTTCTATACATATTGTATTGCACAACCATTTGCTAATGTATTTTGTTTCGTTTAAAAAAATAAAAACAGTGTTTATAGTTTTGATAAAGACTTATTAATAAAGGCGAAACGACTATTATTTTCAAATATTTTGTTTAATTTCAATTTGTATCATCACATCACGGCCGCTACACCAGGAAGAAAGAAAAACTATTTTCGTGGATTCGTCTTCTTTTTTTGAATATTATAATTAATTAATAAAAATTAAAATTAATTTAAAAAAATAATTAAAGACACATCCAAGGCAACAACGCCGACCCAACGTGATTGCTGGTTGGGTTACTTTTAATTTTAGCGTCCTCTAGCGAGATAAAAAAAACGGTTACCTATCCTAAATGGCATTTGAAAACTAACTTTATTAGTAATTTAATGAACAATTAAAAGAAATATTAACATAAATATTTAGAAAACCTTGCAGAGGTTTAGGAACTACAAACTTAATTAGTTTACAATAGATGTTGAAAGTGTTCACCGCTAGCTGTCATCATGAGTATAAATGTTGTTTCAACCGTTGTCTCACGTTTTGGAGCAATTCTGGAGTTATTTGATTACATCCGTTGACGTAACTTCTCTAGTGAAGCAGGTGGACCAACAATACGTTCTGTGCACTTTCACTATTTTTAAAATGCAGTGTAACTATTTCTACTCACTCTTTAATAGAGTGAAACAATTTATGTTTCATTTATTAAAATTTGATTTAATTTTAATGACATGTATTTGACAATGAAGACAATTGAATGTCAAAAATATTACGTATCTACCTGCTAATAAAATTAGCTTTCATATCATGTCTCTATTAGAAACACGAAACCGTTTTTTCTTCCGCCAGAGGGTGCTAAAATCACAATAGAGGGGAGGGAAATGAAGTATCACAGTTGAGTATATGTGATTGTCCCCTTGGATTAAAAATCGACCAGTTTATGCGTTTTTGTGAAAAAAAAAAAGATTTCTCCTTCGAGATACTGAATTTGTTTCACTTTCGGTGCCGCATTATCATACATATATACCTTATTCCTTGAATACACCGTACTGACGATCACCAACGAGTCTGAAACACGTGTCTGCGGTTGCACTACAACGGAATAACCCGATATTCTTTCTCCTATTATATTTAGGATATATCTCGATCTCTTATGAACAATAGGTTCATATAACCATTAAATTACTATTCGTATATATGATATATTGAATGCATTAGGCATTGATTATATTTTATCTAAATAAACAAGATATTAAGTGGGGCTACTATAACTATGTAAACATTATCCATATCAACGCTATTATAATTATGTACTTTGTATTGACGTTCATGTATATATTTCCGTAAAATTTCGAGGGGAAATCTTATCGTTGTGCCGGAGACCACATTTGTTTTATACTTATTCAGTGTGATTACGGATTTTGCTAATACGCAACCGCTTGTGTATAAACAACAATTTTGTAATTATTCTATTGTTATATCAATTAAGAGTAATACGTGTTGAAATAAACATATTACGATTTAACAATATCAGTAAACAAGTAAACATTTATAACTGGTACAGTTCAGTGTATTATAGTTAAAAACTATTATTTAGATATATGCAGTACGTATATGTATACTGATAAAGCATGTCACACTTATGGCGAACGCATCGCTATCGGATACATTTGTTCACACAGAAAGAGGACATACATTGATTTATGTAATATGCTGGCCTCAGTCATCTGATGATATGGTATTATAGGAGGAAGCTAGTATATACAGAAATGCCATTACAAAGTCGTACATCAAAAAGAAGAGGGACAATTAGTCGTGCGTCGAAAAATCACTGCTTCCTCAGATAAATACTTCCTAGTTTCTGGCTACATCTTGTCCTAGAATAAAAAGAAGTGATTCAAATATCGCGCCAAAATGGTGTATATTTTTAAGATATTTCATAGGTTCTTACATAGGCAAGTTTAACATGGAAAAATAAGCTCGCCAAAACGTCATTTTATGTTTATAACCAAGCCATAACTAAGTCTCTTACATTTTACTTTGGTTTATTGTATTTTATTATGTTATTAAATAAAATCCGTACTTTTATGTACACCATGAACATGAGCGATCAGACGGCTTAAGACCTAAAGATCAAGTGATCAGGCATTTTAAACTTTGAATTCGATGAATCTGTCAAAAATAAGTACGACAGTGCACAGTTTCTTTTTTAAAATCGAATGTCCAACACTTAATAATATCATTGTAAAAATAACTATAGATGAATCCATATCCAAAATGAACTGAGCAACTCAACATAGATTCTTGAAACTAATTAATTTCAAGAATGTGTTAATTAAATGCTAATTATATTACATGTTAATATACAAGTTATGTTTCAGATATGTCAAGCATAATAAGAAACCTTTACTAATAGAAAAATATGAAAATATCAGGTGGAGATTATCTGGGAATTATAAAAAAGTGCAGATTATGATAGTCGTCCAACATTTAATTAAATGAAACATTCTTGAATGAAGGACACACAAAGGAAAAAGTTTGGATTGCCGCAAGTATGTATAATGAATGCACGACAAGCTTTTGTTGAAAGCCTACCGACAGGATTAAAAAGCCCTACTGGTAAAGATAGACAATTAATAATAATACTTCACACAGGATATGAATTGGAATATGTGGTAGAAGGACAACTGATTCATGAAATGAACAGTAAATTTTTTTAAGAATATGTCAACATTTATTGCCTAAGTTGGAAAGGGCAGCTGTATATACATAAAACTGTATTAAGGTTACCTCCATATCATTGCGAGCTCAATCCGATTTAAATGTTTCAGGCCCAACTAGAACCATTTATTGTTTGTGTCTGAAACAGTGATAGTGGAAGTGACTTATTAATGTCGAGCAGAAGTGAATCAGACTAATTTATTCTGCAATTTTTATTCACATTCTCACGTGTTGTATTTTTAATCTTTTTAACATATTGTGAACACTAAATTATTGTTAATTTCCAATATATAATAGAAATAAAAATTTGTTATACTTTATAAGATAGTCTAAATTATTCAATGAAAATTTTTCTCCATATGTTCAAAATACATAAGTAGCAAATAATAATTAGTAATGTGTATATGTAATTATCTTTGCAGGTGGTGTAAGCAACTTCAGACAATGTAAATTTTTATATTTGTTACTGTTGTATATAGATTCACATTTCTAAGAGTAGTTGCTTGAATTTACCCACTCAAAGTTTGTAATAGTAACATGAATTACTTTTTTGTATAAGTTCTTTATTAAAATAGAAACTAATAAGCAAACTTTTTCTGCAAGTTCTTAAGCACGTCTTTATAAAAGGTTTGATTCATTCTTGCTCTCTGGTACAAATATTTACATAGACTTTATTCACAATTTTCATGTTGGTATAGCATATTCACTAAAATGCATAGTAAGTATATATTTAAAACGACAATCCTCCTCAAAACGCTCATAGCAAAGTCTACTACTTTCATGTGTAAGTTGGGCCTATACATTTATCCACAAGATCTTCTAATGTTTTTCTTTTTTTTGGTAAACTAGAATCAACAAATTTGAATATTAAGATAAAAGATTTATATTCATCAAATTAAAGATGTATAGAGAAGACGCTTTATATTCAATTGTACGTCACTGATGACGTTTACATGTTATCATTAGAGAAATTAGTATTAGAGAAACTAAAAATGTTACTTTGTTAAATTATATTTGAGGACTTTTATTCCATTAGTTTGAATAGAAAATATATAAATTCGTCGTAATATACGCATTCATGGAAAACAAACACATAATTTACGTTTCAATATTAAATTTCTCCCTTACATATTTTTAATAGACTAATACATAGTTTAATTCGGTGTTGGCAGATTAATCATATTTGTCAATAAGGCATGTGTTGTGTATATTTTTCCTGTCAAATTTACGTGTTAATTTTTGCTTTGATTACGTTATTTAAGACGGAAGTTGAGACAGACTGAAATCTTAGAGCATTTCAATTACTAAATATATTACGTTATAGTTACTATATTGTGAATACTTTTTTTTGGTTACAACACATGTCATTGACACAAAATAAAAAAAAATGAGGTGTGGCCACCACACGACTTTCTTATACGTATGAGCGTTTCAAACTATAGAATTTTTAGAATTTTTTTATACAAAACTTATTCAAAATCCTATTCTAAGTACTCTCATTCTCTTAATAAATCGCTATAGAATGCATACTTTGCAAGATATTCGAAAAATAGTGCTCCTCGCTAAGAGTAAAAGTGCTACTTCCGGTCCGAATTTTGAAATTTCATATATACAAAAAATATTGAAAATCCAGTTCTAAATACTTTTGTACTCTAGATAAATATATATAGAATGCATAAATTACGACATATTTGCAAAAAATCGTTTTCAATAAGAGTAAAAGTGGTACTTCCGGTCTGAATTTTGAAATTTTTTTAGACAAAAGATATTGAAAATTACGTTTTAAATACTTTTATATTCGTAACGTACTTGTCTAAAAAGCATGACTTGCGAGATATTCGCAAAAAACTGATTTTCGATAAGAGTAAAAAACCTACTTCCGGTTGGAATTTCGAAAAACTTTTTTAAGACAATTTGTCTTAAACTTAATTTTAAGTACATATGAATTCTTTATAAATTTGTTTAAACTTAGTAGTTGACGAAATATTGGCAAAATTCGATTTTTTCACTGATGTAAACTGCTACTTCCGGTCTACCGATTTTACTGAAAAACTAATCAGATCTTAAGAGGGAGATTATACACGTAAATACAAAATTTGGAATTGATAGCTATAGCGGTTTGACCGCTATCGTGGTCACAGACAGACACACAGACAGACAGACAGACAGACAGCCAGACAGACAGACAGGCAGACATTTTTAAAAACCACTTTTTCGGTATCAAGGGACTTCAAAACGTGGACATTTGCAAAAATCTCGAGGTCGAAAATTTTCATCATCACAATACTTCCTTATACAACGTATAAGAAAGTAATACCGGGTGTCCACACGAAAACTTTATATTGAATTATTTCTGGTGTTTTTGAAGACAAAAACTTGAAATTTTGGGTGGTTGTTCAGGATATAGGGGGACAATGAATAGTGTATTTCATACCGCCCCATCGGGTCACCCGCCGCCGCCGGCTACCCCCACTCCAATATTTTAAATGACACCCTGTATTTTTTTTGGTGGTTTTGAAAGAACAAAATTTTCTTGATATTCCTATGTGAAAAAACTAGTAACAGACATTATGACATTTATGAGATATTTAAATTTAAAAGTTTCAGATATCAGAAATTATTAACTCCGAAAAATCATAAGTTAGTCATGGAAATAGTTTGCTTTAAATTAGAATTGTCAAAATTGTGACTTTTGTGTTTCATTAATATTAATACTTGTAAAATTGTTCTTAAAGTTTCGGCTTTTTCGCTGAAATGGTTTATACTCTTGAAGAGAGAACTGAAATAGTGATTTTGTATGGGATTGCAAACAAAAATTATTCCCAAGCGGCGACGTTATTCAATGAAAACCATCCAAACAGAAACGTATCTGTTGCTTATGTCAGACCGCTAATAGAAAATTTTTTGCAAACTGGATCTGTAAATAATAAAAAACGGAATACGAATAATTGTGGTGTACTAAATGAAGCTATGCAACTAGCAGTTCTTGGGCATATTAATTTAGACCCAGAGCTTTCGTTGAGAAAATTATCCGAAGTTTCGGGAGTGCCAAAATCAACCTGCCATAAGATATTAAAATTAAACAAAATGCACCCTTATAAAATTCAACTTCACCAAGAGTTGGGTGACGGTGATTTCGACAGAAGAGTCGAATTTTGTGAAATAATGACAGATATGATTCGGCAAAATGAAAATGTTTTGCGAAGTATTTGCTTTAGTGATGAAAGTTGCTTTTACTTAAATGGTCTTGTGAATAGACACAACTGTCGATATTGGAGCGACGTAAAACCCCATTTTTTCCGAGAAGGCAACACACAATATCCCCAAAAAATTAATGTATGGGCTGGAATTCTTAATAACCAAGTAATTGGCCCGATATTCTTCCAGGAAAATTTAAATGGACCTAAGTACTTACAATTTTTGGAAGAGCTAATACATCCTCTAGAAGAAAACTTGAATGAAATAGAGGAGGAGCAATTATATTTTCAACAAGATGGAGCTGGGCCACATTACTGTTTAGACGTTAGGAATTATTTGGATAATATTTTCCCAGGACATTGGATTGGACGTAGGGGCTCTATTGAATGGCCAGCTCGCTCCCCCGATTTAACTCCCCTAGATTTCTTTTTGTGGGGACATTTGAAGTCTGTTGTTTATAAGACACCGCCACAATCAATAGCTGATTTACGTAATAGAATAACAGAGGAATGTCGTAATTTAACGCCACAAGTGTTCGAAAATGTTAGAAATGCTTTTGAAAATAGACTTTATTCATGTTTAAATGTAAACGGTGAACAATTTGAGCATTTAATTTAACTAAAATGTTGTGAATAAATCTTGTTTTAAGTATTTCCATGACTAACTTTCGGAGTTAATAATTTCTGATATCTGAAACTTTTAAATTTAAATATCTCATAAATGTCATAATGTGTGTTACTAGTTTTTTCACATAGGAATATCAAGAAAATTGTGTTCTTTCAAAACCACCAAAAAAAATACAGGGTGTCATTTAAAATATTGGAGTGGGGGTGGCCGGCGGCGGCGGGTGACCCGATGGGGCGATATGAAATACACTATTCATTGTCCCCCTATATCCTGAACAACCACCCAAAATTTCAAGTTTTTGTCTTCAAAAACACCAGAAATAATTCAATATAAAGTTTTCGTGTGGACACCCGGTATATCTGGCAACATAAACAAGACGAGTCGTCATGGATCTAGTATGACGTACTATTGAAAGCAACGGGTTTCCTCTATACCTACTTGTGTTTATAATTTTACTCTTCCTGCTGCTTCCTGCACTCTTATTACTGCTTCGATTGGTAGAATGAAAAACGGCACATCGATCCATTTTAAACAAAGTTGTAAATGAAACACAAAAGAGCTAAATTCTTAGTTAAAAATAATACAGTACTTCTAACCTCAATTGTCATGATGTCATATCAAAGTGTCATTTTAAGCTATGTGTTCCAGGTTTTGGCGATATGTTTAAATCATTCCTTCTTATTCTGAGACAGGGTACAATTAAATATTTTCGAAATAGAAAATATGTCATATTATAATAATAAACTACTAGATCGCGGCGGCCATTTGATGATGACGGCTTTTATTGCAGACTAGATCGCAACGTGTTCGCAGCTAAACATTTAATGTAGAAGTGGGAAGATCGGAGAAAGTCGTTGTGATGTCGATTGTTGTCGGGATTGGTGACGGATAGTAGGGGTGACACACGTTGCCACATATTATTTGTATACGTATAAATCGCATATAAACATTGAATCCATATACCTAATGAAAATTGACACATACGGTATACATTATTACGTGTCTGCTACATATTAAAAAGTATATACCTTACCAGAAGCGTAAAGTACTTTACACGAAATATATCACCAAAGATACACTCATGTTTTTAATTGAAGAAACAACGTCAATAATTTTATGATTTTCGACAAATGAACCTTCTACCAGCGAATATTCAGAATTCGTAATCGAGTAGGAGTTATTTGCGATGCACTCCCTGTCAACGAACCCAAGATTATTTTGGTATCTGGTTCCAGTGAATTAATACTGGAAGTGGAATGATAATGACTTTGCTCACTTAGAGTGTTGCATCTGGCGTGTGCGAAGTGGATTCGTTATAAATATTTTGACGATGGCTGGCGAGGTTAAAACATTTTACTGTATTTATCTGTATTTACCATAAATAAAATTCTTGATGAGAATATGTATACACTGCACTCATATGTAATAAACAATATATAAAATATGTACTAAAGCATGTGTGTATATTTTTGATTTCACACTTCTCATTTAGAATGTCCGTGGTTGTAAATTGTTTGTACTTTTTATGTAATTAACGTGCGCTTAAACTTTGCTTTAAGACATTAAAAACCGAATAATTACCGTACTCAAATATAACAAAGAAATTTTACGTTACACCGAATAGACATTTATTTATTGAATTTGTAATGAATTTCAATTTTATTAGTAACAGATCATGAAACTTACTTTTAAGTAATTGCCCTAATTATGCTTAACGGACGACCCTACAAAAATCTAGGTTGGCAAACAGCAAAACTTTGGCAAATTTTCAGAATCATGCACTAGAAATGTTAGACTTCACTTGCCGTTGCGTCTGTCAGCGAAAATCTAGTAGTCGTCCTTAGGAATTGATTACTATTCCTTCATTGGCATTTTCTTTTCAATTAGTCCCCCATTTTATTTTATTGACATTGGAGCATTTGTAACCCATAGAAAACTTTTTTTAACACTTTAATTTAGGTTGGTATTCGTGAAAGATAATAAAATAAAATGTCAAATATTTTCAGCTGAATAAACGTAAATACAAAATTTAGAATTAATATCTACAGCGGTTTGACCGCTATCGTGGTCACACACAGACACACACAGAGAGAGAAAGACATTTTTCCAAACCACTTTTTCGGTATCAGGGGACTTCAAAACGTGGACATCTGGAAAAATCTCGAGGTCGAAAATTTTCATGATCACAATACTTCCTTATACTACGTATAAGAAACTAATACATCTAGTCCAAGTTGATCAGTCTATGTTACTAACTCAGAACCGCTTACGACAAAACAAGATCAAATTTGACAAATACGATTGACTATATTAAGCTGCACATGCTGATGAACGTAAAATTCGCTAAAATACCAATGGCTAAACGGTAAAGTTAAGCATAATTGTCATTAAATTTATATTTGCATATATCAATATAAAGAAGGATGCAATTATATTCTGTTTACAATTATTACTGTTAGAATTACTTAAATTCTCAGTGGGAATCTATAAGCAAGGGAATTGACCTTCCAGTAAAGAATTATGGAGATTCGTTTTAAATTCAACGAATATCACGTTTGAAAACTTACACATATCTTGAATATAAATTTGCAGACTAACTAGTCGGATAGAACTGTAAATAAATGCGCGTTTTATACACTGCACTTTAATATACCTACTAAAATTTACTATGAATTATACAGAGTGATATAACTCACAATACGCGATTTGCATATTTATTCTTCTGTATATTAATACTATTATGTGTTATGTATAAAATAAACATTAAATGGTTTGCTATGTAGTAGTATTGCCTACAGGAAATGGAAAATAATATTGTATATAATACACTAGTTACGACAACTGAATGACAATACAACTGTCACAAAAACGAAAAAACTATTTGGTGTTCAATACATTGCAGAAATAGTTACATTCGATGTCTTTTACTGAGAATTATCTGTAATTTTAACAAACGATAAGATTGTACCGTATAAACGACTGTGTATCCGTCTAAATATTTAAATTACGGTTACCAATGTTCAGAACGACCTACCTGATGTAGAATACGATCGTTGCGAGCATAATATCTAGTCTCGCACAGGATTCGCGTGGATAGATCGGCGAACGTTATGAGCATTAGATAGAACGGCATTGCAATCGCTAGGAGCGACACAATCATTATCTGAAACGCGCCCTATGTTACCATAAGTGTGACAATAACATGTGATTTGAAACATACTGCTGTTGTATCTCTAACGGTACAGTAAAATTTAAATATTTTACATTTATAAAGACGAGTACAAAAATACTTTTTTACTGACATGCTTGTTAGAAACTAACTACTAATTTCTGTATATGTTCCGCATTGTATAGATTAGAAAATGTTTGTATTAAATTTAAGAATAAGTGCCCAGTATAATTTCTTATGAGTAGGAATTGGTAGGGTCTTGTTTTTGTTCACTCTTCGAGCGTGGAAGTGTGTGGGAACTGCAAGGTTGAAGGACAACCCCTTGTCCTTCAACCTTGTAGTACCCCCCCCCCCCCCGGTAACAGGTGCCACCCTGGGAATGAGGAAATATATGGGAGTCGGCTGGAAATCTTCAAGAGAGGCGGTCAATAGCATCTTAGACCGTAAAAGTAATGAAAAACTCCTAAATGTGTAGAAGTTAATGTATATTATCTTTATTGAAAGCTGAAATAGTGCACTTTAGTCTATAGAAAAAATGAGGTGTGGCCACCACACGACTTTCTTATACGTATGAAAGTGTTACTTCAGGTCCGAATTTTGAAATTTCATTTATACATAAAATATTCCAAATCCAACTCTAAATACTTTTGTACTCTTCATAAATATACATATAATGCATAACTTACGACATATTTGCAAAAAATCGCTATTCGATAAGAGTAAAAGTGGTACTTCCGGTCTGAATTTTGAAATTTCATTTATACATAAAATATTCCAAATCCAACTCTAAATACTTTTGTACTCTTCATAAATATACATATAATGCATAACTTACGACATATTTGCAAAAAATCGCTATTCGATAAGAGTAAAAGTGGTACTTCCGGTCTAAATTTTGAAATTTTTTTTATACAAAAGATATTTAAAAGTATGTTCTAAATACTTTTATACTCGTAATGTACCTGCCTAGAAAGCATGACTTGCGAGATATTCGCAAAAAACTGATTTTCGATAAGAGTAAAAGACCTACTTCCGGTAGGAATTTCGAAAAACTTTATTAAAACAATTTTTCTCAAATTTAATTTTGAGTACATTTGAATTCTTTATAAATTTGTTTAAACTTAGTAATTGACGAAATATTTGCAAAATTCGATTTTTTCACTGAAGTAAACTACTACTTCCGGTCTGCCGATTTTGCTCAAAATCTAATCAGTTCTCAAGAGGGAGATTATATTCGTAAATACAAAATTTGGAATTGATATCTACAGCGGTTTGACCGCTATCGTGGTCACACACACACACACAGACACACAGACATTTTTTAAAAACCACTTTTTTGGTATCAGGGGACCTCAAAACGTGGACATCTGCAAAAATCTCGAGGTCGAAAATTTTCATCATCACAATACTTCCTTATACTACGTATCAGAAAGTAAAAGAGTAGGTGAATCTGTAAGTGGACCTACGGCGATTAACGAAGTTACCAGTATCTCTACCGTCGAGAGGAATCCTTAACAAAACGGACCGACAGCTGGAAGATCTTCAGATCCAGTAAAAGAAGAAGAAAAAAAAGGCGATAATAGAAAACGTACTTAAAAATTATTAATATGAGAGTGCTAAATAAACAAAGGGATAAAGTCGTCACAATTTAGAGACCTAATTAAATCGTATGATAATATAGGACAAAAATATCTATACAGTAGCTTGTCTTAGTGACGGCTATATTTAAGTATTTGTACATAACTTGCCGATAATAATTCAGCCTGATATTATTAGCCTTGTATGTTCCTTTTGGGCTGAATGTGCTTTTACTTTCTTATACGTAGTATAAGGAAGTATTGTGATGATGAACATTTTCGACCTCGAGATTTTTGCAGATGTCCACGATTTGAAGTCCCCTGATACCGAAAAAGTGGTTTTTAAAAAATGTCTGCGTGTCTGTGTATGACCACGATAGCGGCCAAACCGCTGTATATATCAATTCCAAATTTTGTATTTACGTGTAGAATCTCCCTCTTGAGATCTGATTAGTTTTTCAGTGAAAAAATTGAATTTTGCCAATATTTCGTCAATTACTAAGTTCAAACCTATTTAAATGTACTCAAAATTAAATTTGAGAAGAATTTTATTAAAAAAGTTTTTCGAAATACCTACCAAATGTGTCGTAAATTATGCATTTTATTAATATTTGTCAATAGTACAAAAGTATTTAGAGCTGGGATATGCAAATTTTTTTACATACATGAAATTTTAAAATTCGTACCGGAAGTATCACTTTTACTTTTAGCGAGTAGTAGTAGTTGAATATCTAACAAAGTATGCATTCTATAGAAATTTATTACGAGAATAGAAGTACTTAGAATAGGATTTTAAATAATTTTTGTATCAAAATATCTGAAAATTCTATAATTTGAAACGCTGATACGTATAAGAAAGTAGTGTGGCCCATTTTTTATGCCTATGTTGTTTGTATTTATGTATGCAAGTAAAGACACCTGAAAACAAATAATATATACTGTGTTATTTTTGGTAGAGACGGCATTTTTTAAATATTATTTGCAACTGATTTGTCGACATTGACTTAGTTCTGTGGTTATTAGCATTCTGTGTTTATTTTGATTGAATTTAATACTGCTTTACCAATGTTGTATTTATATTGGCAGGTACAAGCGTTAGTTTCTAACACAGCGCTATTTAATTAGAATACCTTTGTTTTCTTCTTTGTAGCGTTTAATGTTCGAGGATTATTCTTTGATGTTGTGTGGGAAGTAAGTAAACAAAGCAAGTATCTCGCTACCTAAATCGTTCCTAAGATAATAAAACACGAATCTTATGTTTATAAACAGCTTGCCAGGGAGAATTATTTAGTTTTAATTTTTTTTACATAGTAATATTCCAATTTATATTTAAGAGCATTAGAAATAACGGGCAGTAAGTTGATATGATCGGTACATATCACAGGCGTGACTTAACTTTAGACTCTGTTGAAGCTGCGAATTGCCATACCTAATTCCTATAAACTCTTACAAAAAAATTAGGTGTGGCCACCACACGACGTTCTTATATGTATGAGCGTTTCGAACTATACAATTTTAAGAATTTTTTGCACAAAAATTATTCAAGATCCTATTCTAAGTACGTGTATTCTCTCAATAAATTGCTATAGAATACATACTTTGCAAGATATTCAAAAAAAAAGTGCTACTCCCTAAGAGTAAAAGTGTTACTTCGGGTCCGAATTTTGAAATTTCATTTATACAAAAAATATTGCAAATCTAGCACTAAATACTTTTGTACTCTTGATATATATATATAGAATGCATAATTTACGACATATTTGCAAAAAATCGCTATTCGATAAGAGTAAAAGTGGTACTTGCGGTCTGAATTTTGAAATTTTTATTTACACAAAAATTATTGAAAACTATATTTTAAATACTTTTATACCCGTAACGTACCTGTCTACAAATCATAACTTGCAAAATATTCGCAAAAAACTGATTTTCGAGAGGAGTAAAAGACCTACTTCCGGTAGGAATTTCGAAAAACGTTTTAAATAAAATTGTTCTCAATTTTAATTTTAAGTAGATATGAATTCTTTATAAATTTGTTTAAACTTAGTAGTTGACGAAATATTGACAAAATTCGATTTTTTCACTACTACTTCCGGTCTGTCGATTTTACTGAAAATCTAATCAAATCTTAAGAGGGAAATTATACCCGTAAATACAAAATTTGGAATTGATACCTATAGCGGTTTGACCGCTATCGTGGTCACACACACAGAGACAGACACACACACTGACATACACAGAGAGAGACATTTTTTAAAAAGCACTTTTTCGGTATCATAGGACTTCAAAACATCTGCAAAAATCTCGACGTCGAAAATTTTCATCATCAATACTACCTTATACTACGTATAAGAAAGTAAAACATAACATTGAACCAACCTTAAGGGAGCTGAATGGTTTCTCTTATGTTTTACATCCTTATACGTAGTATAAGGAAGTATTGAGATGATGAAAATGTTCAAACTCGAGATTTTTGCAGATGTCCACGTTTTGAAGTCCCTTGATACCACAAAAAATTGGTTTTGGAAAAATCTCTCTCTCTCTCCCTCCCCCACCTCTCTCTCTCCCTCTCTCCCTCTCCCCCCTCCTCTCTCTCTCTGTGTGTGAAATTTTAAAATTCGGGCCGGAAGTAACACTTTTACTCTTAGGGAGTACCACTTTTTTTCGAATATCTTGCAAAGTAAGCATTCTATAGCGATTTATAAAGAGAATGGAAGTACTTTGAATAAGATTTTGAATAATTTGTGTATAAAAAAATTCTTAAAATTGTATAGTTTCACTCATTCGTATACGAAGGTCGTGTGGTGGTCACACCTGATCTTTTCTTCAATAATATTTTTAGGTTAATGGATTAATAGACTTGTTCTGTTCAATTATTGATCATGTGATAGAATTAAACAACAAAGAAGCAACAAATATCCTTGTTATTAAAATGGATGTCTAATGTAATTTAAATACACAGGTATTCTACATCAGTATGCGAAATAGTAGAATAATGATATGGAATTTTTACTCAAAAACCAACAACCAATACACAAATAAGACAATAGTTCAAAAACTGCGCGTATTAATAATTAAGTGGTTATGCACAAATTAATATTATTCAAGACATATACATGTATAATAATTTGAATATGTAGAGGTACTGGTTATAAAAATCAGCTTATCAACAATTATCACTGGCTATATCTTAAATGATTTAGTATAATACTTAGAGTGTTATCTTGAATAGAGAAATTAAAACATTCATTAAAACCTTCTATGACATAATATGCTACCAAAGTACCAAGATACTCTGTTTATTACTGGATAAAGAAGAAGTAAATAGCAAAATTTAATACAATAGTATGGTACAGAACCTATTCTGAAAGCTATAGAATGGTCAAATGTTGAAACCGAATACTATAAATTACGGTGATTCAAGTCAGAAACAATATTCATATAGGTACTCCACCTTTATCTTGAGTCCCTTCAGGCAGTGGCGGCTCGGGGTGGTTCACATAGGGAGTGCATAATTTCAAAATTAAAAAATGAGGTGTGGCCACCACACGACTTTCTTATACGTATGAAAGTGTTACTTCCGGTCCGAATTTTGAAATTTCATTTATACAAAAAATATTCCAAATCCAACTCTAAATACTTTTGTACTCTTGATAAATATATATAGAATGCATAATTTACGACATATTTTGCAAAAAATCGTTATTCGGTAAGAGTAAAAGTGTTACCTACTTCCGGTCCGAATTTTGAAATTTTTTTTATACAAAAGATATTTAAAAATACGTTCTAAATACTTTTATACTGATAATTAACTTCATAGTGTTGTAGACCAATGAGACATTAAAAATAGTGTCACATGCACCAATCACAAGTTAGAAATGATTTCTTTAACTGAAAAGAATGTATGCTATTTTTCTTGCCGATACCTCATTGTTTTAGCATTATTTTAGCAACCATTAATATTTAAAAAATCAAATGTCATTTTGACAAAAGTAAAAATGTCGCGCTTCGGCAACATTCCTGACGCTTCAATTAATGAAAACATTCAAAATTCGATTCCGAGAAAGACAACTCAGTGTAGAGAAAGCGTGTGGAATCAATTTGCAGAATTTTTCCAACAACGCAAATATGAATTAAGCGAATCTTTGTCCACTGATATGATTGCAAGTATTTTAAAAGATTATGCATTTAATATGCGGAAACGTAATGGAGAAGATTATAAGGAATCATGTGTCAAAACGCTATGGAATACAACCGCCAAGTTAGTGCAAGACTTGTATTTTAACAAATATAATAGAAGAATTGACCCATTCTCGGATATAGTCTTCAAAGCTGCACGAGAAGCGAGGAACACCAAACGCAAGCAGCTGCAATCAATTCCGGAGAAACGGAAAGTAAGCGCTGAAGCATTCTCTCTTGAAGAAATTGACAAGATTATAAACAGCTTTGACGAAGATACTCCAGAAGGTCTTCAGAAAAAGTTTTTTCACATTGTTTCTTTTGAATTAGCGTGGCGCGGTGGGGAAGGAAGCAATTGTATCACGGACTATTTTAAAGAAGAAATAGGAAACGATGGATGTGCGACAGGCAGGATTATTTATAATCCTATATTTACAAAAACTTGTCAAGGTAGGTTAACAATAACTAAAGAAATTCATTAAACTTTAAATAATATAGGTGGTGCTGAAAAATGCGCAGAGAATAAGTGGCTTACGCCTAACAAGGAAAACAGACCGATGTCCAGTAAGGTTATTCAACAAACTGCAAGAAAAACGTAGTCCACACATTACATCTAATAGACTATTTTTAACTGCAAATCCTCACTGGAAAACAACTGGAAAATGGTACAAAAATTCTCCTGTAGGTCACAATGAGATTGCGAAGTGGACCAAGTCCTCCGCGGTAAAAATTGGATTAGATATTAAAAAAAGGAAATTGACAAATCACTCGCATCGTTCTAGTATTGTTTCGCATTTAACAAAATCTGGAATAAATGAACAAGAATTAATTAAGATTACTGGCCACAGTAATGCATCTTCAATAAAACCATATCTTCATATTGACGAGAACCACCACACCAACATCATCAACCAAATACGACACACCAACTCGAACATCATTCATCAAAATTCTAGTTCAGATTTACCTCATGTCGCATTTCCATCAACTTCAAAACAAAATAATTCTCAAGCTACGTTCACTAATTGTACTTTTAATTATAATTATAATTGTTCTCATAAATAAAGTTGTTAAAAATTTGACGTATTTAACGCTTCATTCAGTTAATTCTCCAACCGAAGATCATTCGTTCTCAACTCTTGTCAGGCAAGATTTTTATTTTGTATGAGCATTGGTTGCTTGGCAATTAAACTCGATCAAATTCTTGGGAAAAGAACCCTCGCGCTCCGCGCTCGGGTTCTTTTCGTCAATTTGATCTAGTTTAATTGCCAAGCAACCAATGCTCATACAAAATAAAAATCTTGCCGACAAGAGTTGAGCACTTATGATCTTACTGTTGATAATTTACCTGCCTAGAAAGCATGACTTGCGTGATATTCGCAAAAAACTGATTTTCGATAAGAGTAAAAGACCTACTTCTGGTCGGAATTTCGAAAAACTTTATTAATCCAATTTTTCTCAAATTTAATTTTGAGTACATTTGAATTCCTTATAAATTTGTTTAAACTTAGTAATTGACGAAATATTTGCAAAATTCGATTTTTTCACTGAAGTAAACTACTACTTCCGGTCTGCCGATTTTGCTCAAAATCTAATCAGTTCTCAAGAGGAAGATTATATTCGTAAATACAAAATTTGAAATTGATATCTGTAGCGGTTTGATCGCTATCGTGGTCACAGAGAGAGAGAGAGAGAGAGAGAGAGAGAGAGAGAAACATTTTTTAAAAACCACTTTTTTGGTATCAGGGGACCTCAAAACGTGGACATCTGCAAAAATCTCGAGGTCGAAAATTTTCATCATCACAATACTTCCTTATACTACGTATAAGAAAGTAAAAGTATAATACAAGAACGCTTACCCAATCTTTATAAGTTTCACCGACATACTGTTCCAGACAGGTACTGTTCATTGTACAGTTTGTTTTGAGGGAATAATAAATATAACACTACAGTTTGATTACATCTGACGATAAACGAAGTCCATTTTGCGTGTCTTTGACTTGCAGAACAGTTCTATCACTTTTTCATTAAAATTTGGGAAATCATTTATAAATTCAATTAAAAACCGGTGCTGCTTCGATGTGAACTCTGAGCGATTTATCTAATTCTGCCGTAAAATTTATCAATTCCCGAAAAATGCCCTTGGTATTCGACGTTTGCCGTTCATCATGACCCCGAAGTGCCAGTTCAAACGCGCCACAAAATCTAATGCAATTTATTATTAAATTTAACACATGCCTATTTTTTGTTACCTGTTCATTGTGTTGTTGAACTGCTTTTCTATATGATGATCTAAAACTTTCTGAATGTTATTTTTTCCTAACATTCTTAGACTAAATATATTTTTCAAATGCCCTTCGGAATTTTCATGTTTCGTAATTTTAGCACTAAGATGAATTAAGTCTTTTATTCCGTTCTTTGACCAAGACGGTTCACCACCAAACAAAAGACACGGAAAACAAAACAAAGTATTTTTAATTTCACACCCACAAATCCAGTCATTTTTCTGATAAATATTCATTTTGAATTTTCTTATAACGTCTTTACCTTTAACAGATTGTTTATTTCCTAAACATAATTGAGGCATCGGCCGTTTAAGATTTTTATTGCGATTTTTACTTTCTTATACGTAGTATAAGGAAGTATTGTGATGATGAAAATTTTCGACCTCGAGATTTTTGCAGATGTCCACGTTTTGAGGTCCCCTGATACCAAAAAAGTGGTTTTTAAAAAATGTCTGTGTCTGTGTGTGTGTGTGTGTGTCTGTCTGTCTGTCTGTGTGTGTGTGACCACGATAGCAGTCAAACCGCAGTAGATATCAATTCCAAATTTTGTATTTACGAATATAATATCCCTCTTGAGAACTGATTAGATTTTGAGCAAAATCGGCAGACCGGAAGTAGTAGTTTATTTCAGTGAAAAAATCTAATTTTGCAAATATTTCGTCAATTACTAAGTTTAAACAAATTTATAAAGAATTCAAATATACTCAAAATTAAATTTGAGAAAAATTGTTTTAATAAAGTTTTTCAAAATTCCTACCGGAAGTAGGCCTTTTACTCTTATCGAAAATCAGTTTTTTTCGAATATTTCGCAAGTCATGCTTTTTAGCAAGTACGTTACGGGTACAAAAATATTTAGAACATAATTTTAAATATCTTTTGTATAAAAAAAATTTCAAGATTCGGACCGGAAGTACCACTTTTACTCTTACCGAATAGTGATTTTTTGCAAATATGTCGTAAATTATGCATTCTATATATATTTATTAAGAGTACAAAAGTATTTAGAGTTGAATTTGCAATATTTTTTGTATACATAAAATTTCAAAATTCGGACCAGAAGTAGCACTTTTACTCTTAAGGAGTAGCACTTTTTTTCGAATATCTTGCAAAGTATACATTCTATAGCGATTTATTAAGAGAATGAAAGTACTTAGAATAGGATTTTGAATAATTTTTGTATAAAAAAATTCTTAAGATTGTATAGTTTGCAACGCTCATACGTATAAGAAAGTCGTGTGGTGGCCACACCTATTTTTTCATCATACGTTAACCGCGAAAACGTGTTATTATGCATCGCAGACACGAAATTCATCTTACAACAGCGCTCGTCACGTTAAAGCCACTCCGCTTCGCGTCGTGGCTTTAAACTCGTTACTCGTGCTTTAAAAGCTTGATTATGCACTAGTATCATAATATACTATTAATAATCATTTAACGTTGTTTTATTTATTATATTATCATATATAACCCGCGAACTTTATTTAATTTTTTTCTAAATAACTATAAAAAATATGTTTTTATTTCTCAACATGATCAAATAAAAGGAATAGGATTTTAAATTTAATGAACCTTAGTGATTAGTTTCATAATTTTTTTAATTAATTAGAAAATTAGTAATTAATATTTTTTTTCTTTAATAGAAGTATGTAGTAATAATTTCATACCTATCGGTTATAAAAGCATATTTCACATCCGTAATCTGGATAATGTAATTAGTTTCAAGTTCTATTATATCGTAAAGTAATTAACTCATTATATCTAATTATGCAATTCCTGTTTAATGACTGGCATAATCCATCTATGTGAATATATATATGAATAGATCTTGGTATTGGCGACCTTTCATTAATTGTCAATAGTTAAAACAGCATAAGAATAAAAAACATGAATTAAACGTTTCGACAAGTTTATTCCTGTCTTCTTCAGTATATAAACACACTTTGGGATCACACAATACTTAGTGATTTAATAACCCCTGTTGCGTTACACATTGGACATCTATGGATTTTAACATTTTTAAGGTAATACTGGACATATTGTTTTAATTACACACATTTTTTTCAATTAACATACACCTTTTTAGTTGTGTTGCACTGAAGAAGCCAAATAAGATAGAAACAGGTGTGAGAATAAATTGGACAGTTCAATTGACCCACATTATGGGTACGCGATGCCCTTTCCTATTTTTACATAACCTAAAAATTGCATTAATTCTTTTTAGTCATTAAAACTTTTTAGATGACAGCTTGCTGTCAAATTGTCATTTTACAGTGCCTCTACACCAAAATAAATATTCACTTTTATATATTATATATACAGCATGTGTAAAATCATATTGGGGATAGGACATATCTATACTATGCATACTGGCAACAACGCGCAGGTCGTGCCAGTAAACTTCAGTAAAATACGATTAGCATTTCAGTCGGATACCGTCAGTCGATTGATGAACATGTATTTATCTAAGCATGCATCACACGCTTCGTAAATACATATTTACCAAATAAGAATTCAAAATACTTCTGGAAGTTTTATTATATTGCGTATACAACGCAGTTGGAAAATAAAAGCACAATTCTAATTAAACATTAATTCTTAGTAAATTATTCTATAAATCTACTAAGATCGGAATTTTAATGAAAATAAAAAATATACTCTAAACAATACTAGAAAATAAAATGGTATCGCATAGGCTCAAAAATGCCTCCTTCAGCAATCCGAGTCTATCATAAAAAAAAAAAAATTTCTCGCACATTACGAATCATATCAACAGTCAATAAGATTCGTAATGTGTCGGAAAATTTATATGATAGGCTCGGATAATGCCTTACTGCTGAAGGATGCATTTTTGAGCCTATGCGATAACATTTTATTTTTTTAGTATTGTTTAGAGTATATTTTTTATTTTCATTAAAATTCCGTTCTTAGTAAATTTATAGAATAATTTACTAAGAATTAATGTTTAATTAGAATTGTGCTTTTATTTTCCTACTGCGTTGTATACGCAATATAATAAAGCTCCCAGAAGTATTTTGAATTCTTATTTGGTAAATATGTATATACGAAGCGTGTGATGCATGCTTAGATAAATACATGTTCATCCATCGACTGACGGTATCCGACTGAAATGTTAATCGTACTTTACTGACACGACCTGCGCGTTGTTGCCGGTATGCATAGTATACACTCTAAAAAGTATTATTTTGAGTCGAGTAAATCTATTTCAAATCAAGACTTCTCTGTTTTGTATATGGGGAAGTAAATTTAGTTTTAGTTTGAGAAAAATTGCATTCACTTGAGCCAAGACTATACTTAACATAAAGATAATATAATCGTTTGAAGCAATTTATATTTCGTATGAATATAATTTTTTTGAGAACGTTTTTTTCTTAATTTAAAAATATACTTTTTAGCGTGTACATATTGCAGTGACCTTGAGTTGGGTTGTAAATTATAAATAAGTATAATCAAGATCACTTCAAGGTTTTATTTAAATTAATTTTTATTTTATTTATTTTTATCATGATGTGTATATAAATATTCACTATGTCTATAATTTGCCAAAAATTAATTTTTATTTAAGTAAAATAATAAAAGAATCTTAGTATAAATTTTATAAAAGTCATAATATTAAAATAAACATTAAATGTTACGTGAAGAAGAACGAGCAAGTGTTTCCCGCACGAAGAATACTGTGACCGTATGGCCGGCGAAAACAATATCCTGCGCTAGACGCATTGTTACGTTTTTTTTTTTTTTGGTTGTATTTTATCCTTTAATGGTTTATTTTAATTGTCGGAATACGTAATTGTTTTGATTAAATTTATGTCATCTTCCTACTATTACTGCCATCTGGCGTAGGGATGCCTAAGATTCCTATTACACGCGTTCTGCCTTGCATAGGTGGGTGTAACGTAAACATGGTATTGTCGGGTAGATGGCGTATGTTGATTCATTTAATTAATTTGTTTTCTTAGTTATTTTTGATTTCGTTTTTCCAACTTTTTTTTTTCAGCCAGAGTTATGCAACAAATTATTAATAATTATTTTCCATTTTTCTATGGTTATTTGAACCTGTATTTCTGTCGTACGTTTTAAGTATTAGTTGGTTCATTCGTTCTCTTAGCGCGTTTGTTCGTGTTTGGTTTGAATGGTCGGGTTTCACACGTTAGAATCTTCCTCTTTTGATTTTTAACGGTCGTTGCGAAAGGTTAGACACGACAGAGCAGAACCCTTTCCCTTAGCTTCCTTGAGAATATGGAAAGTTGAGTTTTATCGTCTGTAATCGCTTACAAAAGCGGATTTTATGGTGCTTCTCAAGGGTTATTGGTAAATTTTTGACGTTTATTTGAGTCTTACGAGGATATTTTCTTCTGTGCTTGGGAATTGTTAAGCTGCTGTAAGTATATTTTTCCACGTGTCTAATCGATCCTAATTTGTGTCGTTTCTATATTCAATTTAGCTGCTGGTGTTAGGCCTGATATAAACCTCATTTGAGCATTGTTGGTTTGAGGTTAATACGTGAGAAACACGTGCTAGTAACCTTACGGTGCCCAGGAATTGTTGTTGGATCTTGCGGTGAGGGCACATTTAAGGTGCAGTTTATTGGAACACTGTAGCCTTCGAACGCTATTACTTGAGGTGTCGTAAACCGAAGACAGAAGGGCATATTCCTGGTAACGTGTGGATCCGAAGGATTTGTCGTGTTTGGAAGCTGTGGATGTGATGTTTTAAAGGTATTGTGACTGTGTAAATTTTCTCTGTTATTATCCAGAGGGTAGAATTTAATTGACTAAACAGTTTGACTAAATTTGTGTCAATATCGTACAATTTGAACAGTGAATTTCAATTTTCCGGCCTAATTTATTAAATAAGTAATCGTAATTTCCTAATTTAACTTCTTATGGCCTGTGAGCCTTTATGTTATTGAATTAATTAATTTAACGTAGTTTTATTAACAATAGTGACCCCATTTTGGAGGTTACTTTGACATTTTTGGAGACGTTATGTAGCCATTTTATTTTTGGATTTAGAAATTGAATTAAATTTTGGATGTGTGTGGGCAGTGTGGTCTCACATCGGTCTTGTGTAAATTCGTAGATTTTATTTGATGCATTTAATCAATGATTGTAATTTAATTTTGGTATAATCCCGTAAGAAACTAATGAATTTTATTTAATTGCATATTCTACCTGTAAAGCATAGTTAACTAGCGCTATTTCTTTTATAGAATTAGATATTTTACAACTTAGGGTCTGTTTTCTAACGTCGAATAGATTGTCGGATGCCTCTGGTATACAGAGTGTTTCATTTTGGTTGACGTGTTGCATTATACGATCAAACTGTTCGACTTTGGAGGGACTTTTGGCAAATTGCCTTATAACTGTGTACTTGTAAGAATATTGTTGGTGAATCAATGTTAGTTTTAAGTTTGTTCTTGTGTTCACCTTTTTTTTTATTGAACTTCTAAATTTTGTAATATCACGTCACTGAAAATTTGCAACGGAGTTGCGTTTGTGTTTCACTTCATTGTTTTTTTTTTGCGTTTGTTTTGATTATCTCTTGGAAGTTAGAGATTTTAGAATATAGCCGGTTTTGTACAGTACGGGAAATACGCTGTTGAAATCTGAGATAAAATTTTAATAAACTGTTTGTTTAGTTGAATGAGTGTGTACTGGTCTTATTTACTTATCACCTGGGGAGTTTACATTGGATCTGGTCCGGGGTCTGAATATCTGTTGGGCTCAGCACATTATTACGGATAGGCGCCCTGACATCATAACCTTCGACTTAGTACGGTGTTCGAACTCGCCCTTCTCTGACTGTAGCTGGAGGCAGTGCTGACTCCCATATTTAACATCGACCCTTGGGGAAGTAAGAGGTAAGACTAAGTGTTATAAGTTGGTGATTAATTAATAGACAAGCGTCCTTTAAAAAAATTAAAATAGAAGGTTAATTACCGTGGTGGTGCCTAACCCACTGCCTTCTTGGAATTTTGGGTACCGTTTTGTTTAGGGCCTTGGCCATTTAAAATTTAAATACAAGAGGGTAGCAGCATAGATGAATCATGAACGTGTAAACAACTTGATATTTACATGTTTGTTTACCTTTTTCAAGGATTGTTAATGCGCTGCTTTCCCAAGTGACCGATAAGAGCAGCACCATCGATATGCAGTTTTGGAGGTGGTATCGGTATCTGCCGAGAGTTACCGTACGTTTTTGTAAAGAAAATTATGCATAAAAGGGCTGACGGACAAAATTTACGGACAGCTGGTGAAAACCGCTGCTTTTGAATATTTTTGGAAGTAGGTGATAAACCACTCCCTCTTTTCTTGAATTTGAACTTAGAATATTTTTGAGATTTTCGATACTTATAAAATTTTTCAACAAGATTTAACACTTGTAATATTTTCCGTAATAATCATGCAACATGTTTTACATTGAGATTTGTAATTATTTTAAAATAATTATTTATGTACGGGATAATTTTATTTTCAAATTCAGATTTTGAATTTATTTAATTTCATTTTTATTTTCTTTTTCTAGAGTGTTTTGTTTTGCATGTAGGGGTACTACGCCATACATTATGATAAAACATTCTAGTGATTGTAATGACTAGTTTGGATAGCATAATAATTTTATTTTAGTATAATTTTTTTTTCTTTTCAACTTTATTTATCATACAAAAGGACTTGTAATTAATAATTTTGTTTTATGTATATATAGAATACATAAGTGAACAAGCTTTTGGATTTTATCATGGATGAGTTTGAAGTTATGTACGAAGAGTTAAGGTGATTTGATAATATTTGTTATAAATGTGTGTATAGTGGTGTACCAAATTTTTTGTTTGTGATGGTGTTTTGTATTGGAATTTCACAAGAAGGTAAAGTTTATTTTTAATGTATATATTTTTCTTGCATGTATATCAAGTATATTTTGTAGTACTTGTGTGTTCAATGTTAACGTGTTGGGTAATACATCAGGGATGTGTGAAATGAATTAAGTCGTTATTTAATTCATAGCATGGAGTCCTGGTGAATCCCAAAGACACGAATTAGTTTTGATGGTACTGTGTTGGGAGCGAGAAAAGGCACCGGGCAGAACTAATCAGGACTGAGTTAATTAATTGAATACGCAAAGACTTTATTTTATTTTCATTTTATTTATTTAATTTAAAAAATATATATATGCCTTAAGGGATGAGCACATTGTGGTGTATGTTCGGGTTGTGTCCGACGAGTTAAAAAGACATACTCGTAGGGTGGAACTTTGGGGTACCCATCTGTGTGAATTTGTTTTCTGATGGTACTGTGTTGGGAGCGAGAAAAGGCGCCGGACAGGACTAATTAGGGCAAAGCCATTTCCTTAATGTTTATATTTTGTTCACGAATGGTAAATCGTGTAAAATTTTGGTTATTTATATTCCAGTACAATTCATCATGTGTAATAATATTTTATTTTATTTTATTTAAAGATGTTGATTGTTTACATGTATCTATGGCAAATATAAATCATAATAATCACGTTCACATTTTTTTTAAAACATAAGTTTTCCACGACGTTATGCTTTCATTTACTTTATTTCTTATAATGTTTTTTGTTGATTATGATGTATAGATTTGGATGATGTTTGAGATATTGATTCTTTGTTTGTAAATATATATATATCTGTATAAATTAAAATTTTGAATTCGTTAATATTTATTTTAATAAATTAGATGATAAGATTTATTTTGCATTTTATTTTCTTTACCTGACCTGGAGATAATTAAAGAGCATTCAAATCGATTGGAGAATCTATTCATATTTTCTGCCCCTGAGAAAATTATTTATTTTTTTTAAAACTGAGCTGGTTGTATGTAAAAAATTTGCTTAACCTACTATTCAGCAGAAAATGTATTGTATCTTAGTCTAGCATAAGGCCTAGCACTAGGATGCGTGCTTGATTCTTACATACACATTAATTAAATAATTTAAATTTATTTTATATAAACCTTAATTTATAAGAGTCACAGCAATATGTCCTATCCCCAATATGATTTTACACATGCTGTATATGAAAAAATTCAGTGTTAAACTGATGATATTTGAAAAAATATAACTTATAATAAAGTAATATAACTCATTAATATGCCCTTGTCTATGGTTTGAAGGTCTTAATCAAGACCGAAACGTTATGAGATGAAGATAGCATTTTCTTGATAATTTTTTAAAACTCTAATTCTGCTAAGTTATATATTTTCTCATATATATTTATACATACCGTATGCGTCAATTTTCATTAAGTATAGGGATTCAATGTTTACGTGCGATTTATACGTATACAAGTAATACGTGGCAACGTGGCACCCCTACTGTCCGTCACCAATCCCGGCAACAATCGACATCACAACGATTTTCTCCGATCTTCCCACTTCCCCCACCAGATGTTACATTCAATGTTTAGCTGCGAACACGTTGCGATCTAGTCTGCAATAAAAGCCGTCTTATTACTGGAACGGGAAACATGAAATGGCCCCCGCGATCTCCTGATCTAGTACTTTATTATTATTTTCAGAATCCTTTTTTATTTACCTTATTTTTAATTTTATTAGAATTACGCTTTTGTTTGTGTCATGCAGCGTGAACGCAGCTTAATAATTATCTGCATTTACTGAAAGGAAAAAGAAAAACAAATCCTTGCAACTCGTAAATATTATTTCTGAACGCATGACAAACACCCAAGTCAGTGGTCCAATAGGTACTGCTGGCATTGGAGAGGAAAGTAGGGGTGCCACGTTGTCACGTATTGCATGAGTTGATCGCCTATGGCTGGCTAATGAAAATTGACACATGCTGTGTACTGTCCCTATTTATTTACCTATAACTTAAACCAGACACCAATTCTTGACGAACAATGTTTAAACAGCAGCTCAACCTCCTTGTGTCACAAAATATTCATTTCTCCAATATCTCTTAGGCCGTAGGCGTATACTCAACCAATGCTTTTACTATGAATAACTGTCCATAAATAAATTAATGGTTAAACATAATTATTATTATAAACAAGATGGAAATTAAGACAATTTAAATAAAATATTCTACTACATTTGATTAATTTTGTATTTCGTCTCCACCCTTTGCACAAAACTAATTTTGACGTTCCAGTCTTAATTATAACGTTTGCGAATCATTACTTGTTTCACCAATTATCCAAGTGACATTGGTTTTCCCAGTCGTTTTTCATTAAAATTTCATTAATTAATCGATCAAAGTGTTTCCTTAATTTTCCCCAACGTTAAACGTCTAGTCGTTGTTTTGCTCTCCGAAACGGACTATCTCGGAAACTTCGCGAAAATTGAACGCTCACATTTAAACAAGTACGAAGTTACCGTAATTTCTATTGATCATCAGATTCGCCTTTGATATTGTTATAATGAACAAATTATGATTATGGAAACTGTGTATTTAATAGTGATTGGACCATGAAAACGTTTACAAAACAAAATCTGTTGTGATCTATAATAAATATTATTTTTAATTTCTAGAATTGAAATAGAAAGCTAAGACAAACAAAATTTAATACGATTGAAATGAAAAAAGCAGGCTGATACCAATTCATAATTTTATTGTTAGTAGTATGTATTTACTACTTTATTTTAAAGAATTTTATAGTGTTATCGAGATTCTAAATTTTAAAGTAGTCTTCTTGCATCTGATTCCTATTATTCAACACTAAAAATAAGTTCAAGTGTAGTTTTTAATCTTAGCAAATACTTAAATACGAGGTAAGCACCAGAAGTTTCCGGCTTCACCATGTTCCGGTAATGATAGAAAAAAAATATTGTCAGTCTTACGTAGCGCCATCTTCTGTGAAATAGTGGCACAAATTTTAGTCGCGCATTTGTCTCAGTCGCAACAGTTCTGACAAAAGATGGATATTAAACTTCGCTTGTATGGTGTATACGTATACGGTGAATCTGCCCCTTCCCTTTCCCCTGTAAAACAATGGGCAAAACAATTTCGACGTGCCACGTGCCGGTCGGCCAGTTGAGGCGCTTACAGCGGAAAACATCGAGCTCGTCAGGCAGGCTACGTTGCAAGACAGGCGTTTGAAAGTCAGAGAATAATTAAAAATGTGTGGGCTTTCTGCCAACGACAAATCCTTCATGAACACCTTAATATGAATAAGGTCAGTGCGAGGTGCGTGCGACGATTATTGTCAGCAATTCAGAAACAGCAACGCGTGCCATGCTGTGAGCAGTTTTCAAACCTCGGTCGCGACAACAAGAACCAATGTCTTCAATCCATTGTTACAGATGATGTAACTATGGTTCTATACTTTCATCCCTTATGGAAAAGGGAATCAATGGAATGGTGAAAGCCAGACGAAGAACGACCAAGGAAGGCAAGGATGGGACACACAAGAAAGAAGATCATGGCAACAGTCTTTTGGAATTCAAAAGGAATCCTGCTTATTGATTTTAAAGAAAGGAACACAGTTGTTAGTGCACAATACTACGCTACTTTACTTTAGAGGCGTGGAATGTTGCGCCATACTGTTCGCCTTCTGCACGGCACGGCTTCTGTCCATAAGGCTATAATTGCGCAGGCTGCTGTGAAGGACTGTGGTTTTGTAGAACTTTCGCACCCAATGAATAAAAAAGCTTTTTGAAATATTGACAATGAGCGACTACCAAATCGAATTAATAAATAACAAGAAAAAGAATATATTCCGCTGTATTGCAACAGCAGGCACGTGTTTCTGACTCGTTGGTTCTCCTCACTACGGTAAAGACACAAGGTGCGATATTCTTGGAGACAGAAGCAATAAACGGAAGACCATCTGGATGACAGACCGCGGCTAATATATTGCAAACCATACTCAAAAAAGAAAGAAAACTTACCATACAGAAGAACAGAAGATCGACTTGTAAAAAAAATTAATTTTTCGGTATTATATATTATACCCATTTACCACCAATTTATATTTAAAAATTATAACCTAAACAGAAAGGCCCTTCTGTTTAGGTTATAATTTTTAAATAGCTGAAAAGTTATTAAAAAACTTAAAAATTAGATTTAATTGTGGTGTGATAAAGTGAAATAAACATCATTTTTTACGATTTTCATAATTTCAAAGGTGTGCATAACAGATACGACTAAAAATGTGACATGGAAAATTTACTCGGTGAGCACCTTAATTATTAATTATCTCCGTTCCTGTACGTGAGCGCATATTAATTTATAAGCAAAAGTTGTTCAATTAGAGGTCCTCTATAAGGCACACTAGTCATTTTGTCAAAAATCGGTTGCACCCATATACTACAATTTACCCAAAGTTTTTATTAAAGATGAAGCCTGAAAATAAATACTTCTAATGTGGTTTTTATCTTTTTATATTAGTGAAGGAACCTCCTTCGAAAATAAGAATTTTAGAGAACATCGTTATCTCTCACAGCCATGACCATATTGGCAAGAAATCAATTCAAACCTCACCGGTTAAGGAACTATCTACAGGTAAATGTTTATTATAAAATATTATTTTATAAGAACTAAGTATTATTTTAAATTTTAAAAGCATACTAATTTCAAAATGTATTTTAGAATGTGTGTAATGTCAGAAATCCAACACCAATACAATTTAAGAGAGCATTTGAAAAGTTGCTCTGTATGAACTATCTGCAGCATTCGAATGGTGCAAATTGTGCCGAGGATTTTGAAGTGATTTTAAATCAATTGGACGCTGTAAATCCAACAGATATAGTAGAATTATTTTCCAATAATGAAACCAATGAATCACAAGAATTCTCAGTATATACCAGAGACTATAAAACTCTTGATTTACCAGAGCAAAATGCTTTGACGTATGTCAGTGGGTATTTAATTAATAAATGTTTAGATAAGCCTACATGCATAGCATGTGAGGAAATGGCAAAAGATGAATCTAAGTTATTGTCACCATCGACCTTATTTACTCATTTCAAAGCAGCAACTGATGAGGAATTATTTGGAAATTTAAAAAGACCAACACAGCATTTTGTTTTGTATACAGGGTGAGTCATTAGTAGCCGCTTCTTCGATTGCTCTTTTGTGTTTTAAATAAAAGAAAAAACAATTAGTGGAAGATGCATGGTTGCTTGTGGCGCATATTGTAAAAATACTTTAAGCTCTGGCGCACTTCCGGTTTCACCGGAAATGCACGGAACTTAATTTTTTTAAATGAATCACCCTATATATTTTTGGATTTTCTTGTACTGCTTTAAATTGTCTGTTCGACTGTTTTTTCTTTTTCAAAATGGAGCCAATAGTTTTTGAGTTAATAATTTTTTTTGAAAATATTTAACAAAAACACGCGTTCAGAAAAAAATCATTTTCACATTGTTTTTAAAAGCAAAAACATTAACTTTGGTGGTGCTTGTAGCCAAGAAAATTCTGCATCATTTGGTAAAGTTGCACTCGACAATACCTCAAAAAACTTTGTTTTTTCAAAGCCTACTTCCTGAAATTTTCACATACCAAAAACTTATTTTTTTTAAATGGAACACCCAGTATTTTATTGAGTCATTTTGTTCCTTTTTTTATTCTCTTTCATTTTTGTTAAAAATGTCCTATACCTATCTTTTGTAATTTTTGAGATAAACACTATAGGAGCAATTAGCGGTCAATTAAAGAACTACGGGCGCTGTTCTATGCACCCAAATATTCGTCCAATAAAGGTTGGAATGCGACTGACTGCCTGAGTCAACTGTTGAAGAAAGTCGGTATACATTTATTTCAAACTTATAAAAGCATCGCTATTAGTTATCATCCAAATGTATTATTCTTATGGAGAGTCAATAGTTATGACTGACGTTTTTGGGTGAATCTGAAAGAAATTCTTTGTTAGCATCCAGACTTTGTGCACAGCGATCCCTGGTAGAAGTTAACCGAAGCCAGAAACCTTCGAAAATATAAAGTGGACGGTTTGAGTAAACAGATAGCATTGAATATGAAAGAAAGAGCGGAAAAAGCAATAACTGGTGAGGATAAGACGTTTATGGTACTTGCGAGTGTAGTCGAACACCCTCCATACTAGTACTAAGAAAATTAGTCGTTAGTTAAGTGTAAGTCAAATTTGAGAATCCAGAATAATTACGAAATATGAAATTCACCCGTAGCATATTTATACACAAGGTTAGATGAAAGAAATTTTCAGAATCGCTTACATTTTTGTCAATTGGCAGGAGATAAATTATTATTATTATTAAAGTGAATACGTTCATCGTCACAATTTCCGTTATTATAACACATAAAATCACTCACTTTATCACACCTAGAAACTTTCAAAATCATTGGTCATTAAAACAGTGGGGAGGAATAATGGGTAGTTAGGTACATAATTGGACCTTATTTCTTTGATGAAAATGTTAATGGAGAAGAGTATCTTCGCTATCTACGGACGGATTTTCAAAACTTTTTGAAGACGTCTTCAAATATGTCAGTAAACATAACCTTTATTTTATTTCGATGATAACCAACAGCGTCAAAAATGAAATTTTGCAACTGGACATTGCCGGAATTAAAAAAATGAAATGCGATGCTCTTCATTCTATAAAATTATTACTTTTGGGATAGTTGGATATAACATTTACTTTGTTTGACAGTTGACTAAGGAACGCGGGCGCCATCCCTGCCTTCCATTGGTTGAACGAATATTTTAGTGCATAGAATAACAGCGCTCGTAGTTCTTTAATTGACCGCTAATAGCTCCTATAGTGATTATCTCAGAAATTACAAAAGATAGGTATAGGACATTGTTAACAAAAATGAAAGAGAATAAAAAAAGGAACAAAATGCCTCACTAAAATACTGGGTGTTCCATTTAAAAAAAATAACTTTTTGGTATGTGAAAATTTCTCGAAGTAGGCTTTGAAAAAACAAAGTGTTTTGAGGTATTGTCGAGTGCAACTTTACCAAATGATGCAGAATTTTCTTGGCTACAAGCACCACCAAAGTTAGTGTTTTTGCTTTTAAAAACAATGTGAAAATGATTTTTTTCTGAACACGTGTTTTGATCAAATATTTTCAAAAAAAATTAATAACTCAAAAACTATTGGCTCAATTTTGAAAAAGAAAAAACAGCCGAACAGACAATTTAAAGCAGTACAAGAAAATCCAAAAATATATAGGGTGAGTCATTTAAAAAAAATAAGTTCCGCCAGAGCTTAAAGTATTTTTACAATATGCGCCACAAGCAACCATGCATCTTCCACTAATTGTTTTTTCTTTTATTTAAAACACAAAAGAGCAATCGAAGAAGCGGCTACTAATGACTCACCCTGTATATACAGATTGGAGTGTATGTTTCTACAAATTTTTCCAGAAATTGCTACAACAAATCAAATTGGAGCTAAACTACTAGGCGTTTTGAAAAGCATAGCTTACAATCCACCTTGTAGTGGTTTTCGGGAAGGATTATTTGCTTTGATTGTTCATTCGTCTCAGAATATTTTATACACTGAAATTTGTTAATAGAGATTTTAATTCTCAAAAAGGCAAAAATGTATAGTTAAATATTTTACAGCATTTATGATTAAAAAAATACATTTATTGTGTTGTTTTTTATTTGGCAATTGTGTTCCTTTCAATTTAAAAAAATTGTTAGTGAGAAAGTATTTATAAAGAGAATAAAAAAAGCAATTAAAGTAGCTCTACAGAAAGAATAATTATGTGAGCAATTAATTGAATGTAATGATCGAATAGTAGGTAGTAGTAACTAATAATTTTAATCAATAAAAAAAGCAAAATTTTAGTTCAATAATAATTTAATCTTGATAATTGAGCACTTGTGAATATTAAACAATTAATTAGAAAGAAAAACTCGTTTCACAAAAATATATATGATTTATTTCATAAACTATATGTACATTTCGAGTTGATGTTTGCTTGGCAAACGAAATGTACATATAGTTTATGAAATAAATCATATATATTTTTGTGAAACGAGTTTTTCTTTCTAATTAATTCAATAATAATTTGTCCGTAATTTTTATTATAACTGATTTATTTGTCAATTTAATTACTATTATTCAAAGCGTTTTAAGAAGACCTATTCTAATTTAAACTCGTAGAAAGTATTCATCAGAAAGTTCTATTTTATCTAATAATAAAACCTATTTTATTATGTATATAAATCATATTTCCCGCCGGCCGGGCACATTTTTAAAAATGGTGAATTGCTTCAAGGTCTTCAAAACGTGACACACAAACATCAAGCTTCCGCTGATATTGTTTCTATTATTTTGTGGTAATATACAACGGTGCAAATAAAACCATGAATTGCGTTAGTAACATAATCGAAATGATAGAAAATAAAACACTGAGCTATGATATTAAGATAGAATTAAAAAATCTAGGTCCCCCTAGACCAGATTTATTGATTAAATTAGAAGATTACAATTCGAAAACTAATAAAACCGTGACGAGAAAATTCAACAGAAGCTCTTACAGTTTATCAGACTGGTTGTGTGGGTGTAATGTGCAAAATGCTTTTTTTTGTTATGTGTGCTTAATTAGGAATTCTCCACAAAGCGACCCTGCCTGGACTTCTAAAGGTATTAGCTAGGGATTTAAAACACTTTGGTGAAAAAGTAAAAAGACATAAAGTAAGTGAAAAACATCTTAGTAACATGATAGAATATTCAGTTTTGGGAAAGCTAAATATAATGTGCCAGCTGAACTCTGCATATAGATTAAATATAATTCAGCACAATGAACACGTCAGTAAAAACAGACATATTCTGGGAAAATTAATAGACTGCATTAAGTTTTGTGGCATGTTTGAAATCGCTTTACAGACAGAGCGAATCCGGGGATTTTTCGTGGATTGGTTAATTTATTGGCCGAAATTGACAGCACCCTCAAGGACCACATCAACAAGTCTAATAATAGAGTTTTTATGGGTTTGTCAAAAACCATTCAAAATGAATTGCTGGACAGTATCTACGAAGTTTCTCGCACTTTGATTCTAAACGAAATTAACAAAGCCCACTATATCGCTATACAAGCAGACGAGACGACAGATCGGCTACATTTTCCCAGTTAGCTTTTATAGTTCGATACGAGTTGAACGGAAATATACAAGAAAAATTTCTGTCTTTTCTGCAACCAGAGAATCATACTGCTGATGGCATTAGCAAATGTTTATTGAAAGAACTTAGGAAAATTAAATTGGACCAAACGCCTGCAAAATTAATATCTCAAAGCTACTATGGCGCCTCAGTAATGAGTGGTAAAAACAACGGTGTTCAGGCAAAAATTAAAGAAATTTACAAAAATGCAAATTATATTCATTGCTATGCGCACCAATTAAATCTGATAGTTGAACGGGCTGCCTCACATAACAAGCAAGTGAAAGTTTTCTTTTGCAACCTAGATGGTTTTTCTACTTTTTTTACAAGATCCCCAAAGCGTATTGCTATACTGGATGAGGTTGTGAAAAATTGACTATATACCTCGGGCTGCACCGATCAGATGGAACTTTAAATCAAGATGTGTTGTGAGTGTCTTCAGATATAAAAAAGAGCTTATCACATGTCTGACGCGGATCATAGATGATGAATCTAGTGATCAGTCGACAATAAGGAAAGCTGTAGGCTTGAAAAACGTTTTAAATGATTATGATTTCAATTACTGGTTATATTTTTTTAATAAAATCATGCCGCATTGCGAAATTCTCTACAACCAATTACAACATCGTCAAATTGACAGTATTAAAATACAGTCTTGTGTGTCATCATTTAAATCGTCAATTCAGCATGTGAGGAACTCGACTGATTACGATTATTACAAAGAAAATAGTGACAACGATGAAGAAGAAGAGGGAACATTCCCGACAACGGATCAGAAGACCCCCTTATGAAGACAAACACAAAATGGTTGCTAAAGAAGTGTGCGACATTATTATTAACAACATTGATGACCGTTTTTTGTTTAGTGATCACCTATCTATAGCTCTTCTTTTTCAACCACACTTATTTTCAACATATCAAAATTCTTTCCCCGAAACTGAATTCCAGATGGCCGTGAAGACTTTTAATTTGGAATCAATTGCTTTTAAGCATGAATTGGTAGTTTTGTATAATAGACCAGATTTTGGAACTGCTTCATCTGCTCTAACATTACTGCAATGTTTCTATGAAAATAATTTAACAACTACATTTGCCGAATCTGTGAAGCTATTAAAAATAATTTGCACCATACCGATGACAACAGCTGAAAGTGAACGGTGTTTTTCTACTTTGAAGAGAATAAAAACATTTTCTAGAAATACCATGCAGGAAAGCAGACTATGCGCCTTAGCAATGTGTTCCATTGAAAAACAATTACTGACATCAACACCAAACTTCAATGAATTAGTTATTAATCATTTTGCTAATCGCAAGGAACGGCGATTAGATTTTATTTTCAAAAATGTTAATTAGAGAACATAATGAGTTTATTTTTTGTCTGCACTTAATTTTTGATATTAAACACTCAGACCCCCGGTGCCCTCCCGTCCCAAAAAGTCACGGGCCGCCACTGCTTTAAAGTATATTTAGTAATTTTTTTATTTGAAACTATAAAATGTAGAGTACATGTACATGTTGCTATTTCATTATAGGATTAATCGTGCATATGTTAATTAATCTATTATAAGACTGTCTTGTTTCTGTAGTGTACATACTCCATGTCAATCAATCTGAAGATGACCAGTATTCTTCGTCAAATGAGTTTTCATTTTCACCTTCTATTCCTTCTTCTTCTTCTTCTGTTTCATCATCTGTTTCTTTTGATATACTTTGTATTTGCCCTGGAAGTAACAGTTCAATGCATTCTTTCGAAAAAGCTCTATATAGCGTTCTTTTCGGGTTTCGGTCTAATGCTTGATAAGAGTGGATCTGAAGTCAGCAATAGCCTGTTAATAACATCCTTATTACAAGCTTCGCGAGAGAATTTTCTCGCGTAATTCAATCGATATTCATGGAAGTGCTTATTGCATGCTTCAGCTGCTTCTTCTGACAACTGCCCAATTGGCAAAAGTGCGTTTATAAAATCAGTGCTTTCTTTAATAAATCTTATACTTATTGGCCTGCAATATCGAGGAGAGGATGGAGTCGGATTACGCCAAATTACTTTAAAATTTGTTTCGCAAATTAGTTGCAATGGCACCATTGATGTCAGAAATATGTTTGCGTCAGAATAAGAGTCGCTTTCAGATTTTTGTCTAAATCGAGACTGCTGAGAACCATCACATCTCCATTTTGATGATAACTGCATTGTTGCCCGCTCATTTTCTGTTAGTCTGCACTACTTCAGCCAAATATAAAATCAGATTTTCAGAAGTGTGGTCTAGTAAATCTTGTAAATTAATCTCTGCGCAATTTTCGCTAATAAAATAAGATTCTGATTTTGGGTAACATCATTTTTTGGCCTGTTGTAATCTGCTATAGCATGAATATTGTTTAGTTTTCATAATCTCGTACTGCCTTCTCGACAGTCCCGCATCAACAAATCTCGATTGAGCTTCTAAAGGCGAAATTTTCTCTAGATTACGTTCTTGATCTTCAGCGTAAACTTTTTTGTACTTTGTTGCCCGTTTTGGAGATTCAGTAAGTTGTTCCAGCACTTTTGCAGCGTCTCTTTTACCACAAGACCTTAATTCGGTAGCAAAAACAAGCTCTTCGTATGCCACATTTTAAGCAGTGTTTCCGTTTTTCTTCTTTTCAACGGGCACTTGATTCATGAAAAAGTATAACTGGCCTTCCCGGTCTTACCAAGGTACGAGGAAGTTCAAAACCGCCTTTAAGCCAAATTTCATATTTTTTAAGAAAATTTTCTTGAAATTTGCCCTTAAATCGTGACATTTTATGTTTGTATACTTTTGTTTCATCTTCTGTGTAATTTTCTTTACATAGAGGAAAATTTTCAACATATTAAAGTTTTTCCTTTATGGTGTGACCCCCCGTACTCTCGCATAATGTTGTAAATGTTCATTCGAGAAACCGTTTTAAATCCCGATGGTCCTGCAACGAAAAAATGCAATTCTATTTACAATTTGGAAAAAAGTAAATTTTGTTACGCAGTTGTTAAAAGGTTTCTAAAATGTCAGGTTGCAAATAGTCGCACGTAAATCACGTTTTGCCAAAAACATTACACTGTAAGCTGATAAATACTGCAAAATTCATCACTTAGAAACACTTGAAAGTGTAACTTTTTCCCTTTTGAATATGAAAAGTATAGGAAAACAAACAAAAATAATGTACTATTTTCAAAACCAGTCAATTACTCTTATCGCATAAATACAGATCCAAATATTTAATATATTAATACACATACCTGGCTCATAGCCTTCCATAATACAGAACTTTTGAAAGTTATCCTCAAGTCAAAAAATAATTTTTAAAATTCACGAAATCGCTCAGAGCACTGTAAGTAAACATATTGCAGTAGCTTTGCTTTCAAATTAAAATATGGTAATCTTGTACCAGCAGAAATTAACCAAAAACAACGATAATACAAAGCAGCATAATATATAACAAATGCAGAGATTGCGTTGACATGTTAAAAAAACTACTTCAATAAATTTATAAATTCAATCCCTATTAACATTCGTATTATTCTTGTAGGTTCTAGCAGTGATCCTTCCTTTATTTGTCGACAACATTTCTTATTTAAAATTAAATAGGATAAGGTTACTAATAAAAAAAACTAAATCTCATAAAATATTTGTATTCAACTCAATACTTGATAACAACATCAGTAAAAAAATTCTTTTGCCACATGTGGCTGTAAAAGAAATTGTCCTTTTTATTTTCCAATCACAAACAAAAAAAATGAGGTGTGGCCACCACACGACTTTCTTATACGTATGAGCGTTTCAAACTATACAATTTTAAGAATTTTTTTATACAAAACTTATTCAAAATCCTATTCTAAGTACTTTCATTCTCTTAATAAATCGCTATAGAATGCACTTTGCAAGATATTCGAAGAAAAGTGCTACTCGCTAAGAATAAAAGTGCTTACTTCCGGTCCGAATTTTGAAATTTCATGTATACAAGAAATATTGCAAATCCAATTCTAAATACTTTTGTACTCTTAATAAATATCTATAGAATGCATAATTTACGACATATTTGCAAAAAATCGTTATTCGGTAAGAGTAAAAGTGATACTTCCGGTCCGAATTTTGAAATTTTTTTTATACAAAAGATATTGGAAATTAAGTTCTAAATACATTTATATTCGTAGCGTACCTGTCTAAAAAGCATGAATTGCAAAATATTGGCAAAAAACTGATTTTCGATAAGAGTAAAACACCTACTTCCGATAGTAATTTCGAAAAACTTTTTAAATAAAATGGTTCTCAATTTTAATTTTAAGTACATATGAATTCTTTATAAATTTGTTTAAACTTAGTAGACGAAATATTTGCTAAATTCGATTTTTTCACTGAAGTAAAGTACTACTTCCGGTCTACCGATTTTACTGAAAAACTATTCAGATCTCAAGAGGATTATACACGTAAATACAAAATTTGGAATTGATATCTCCAGCGGTTTGACCGCTATCGTGGTCACAGACAGACAGACAGACAGACACACACACACACACACACACACACACACAGACATTTTTTAAAAACCACTTTTTTGGTACCAGGGGACCTCAAAACGTGGACATCTGCAAAAATCTCGAGGTCGAAAATTTTCATCATCACAATACTTCCTTATACTACGTATAAGAAAGTAAAAATGTATCTATCATATATACGAAAAACACATTGCTTTTAATATATTATATAGATTTAAAATAAAATATTACTCCTTACTATCTTCAAATTTTTAATATCGTATAGTTGCAAAGAAATAAAATTTTTCTTTTACGACGCTGAATCTTATTTCAACAAAGACATTCATTTGCACGAAATGCCTCTGGAGATCTAAAATCTCGCAAAGTAAAAAAAACACCTTGATAAGACTCTCACCAATCGTCATATGTAAATATTTACACGTTGAACATACCACAAATTGGCTATTTGTCCATCAAAAATGCTTACACCTTTACTTATTTAAATATGCTTGAAATCTTTATTAAATTTTTATCTAATAATGCACAGTTAACATTGCTAGCAAACATTCTCACGTTGTACCATTAATGCCCTTTTTACATCATTAACAATACTCCCATGATTTGTTAAATTAAGCTTCTATAGCAAATAAAATAATATTTTATTCAAAATATTGACGATGTTAAACGCTTTGCTAAAAATGAACATTTTCACGTAGCATCTTTAGCATACGCCACACATCACCAAATATCTATTACGAATTTATTTCAAGAAAACTTACTTATAATAATCATACATTTCATCAAATTCCTCTTGATTTTTATCTATCATTTTGATAATAAAAAAAAAATAGTGAAATTAAACAAAATAACAATGAATCAATTATAATATAATAAACTACTTATTGAAATCAAAAATAACTTAATACATTTAACTACAAATGATTTTATGCAGTGTATCTGTACGCCTGCAATCAATTCAGCATCAAACAAAATTTTTGCGTTCGAACAATTTAAAAGATCGGCAGCTTCTCCTTCTTTACCGTCGTTCGCGGCTTTTTATCATCTCGGTCATCGAAAAAACACGATTATTCGTCTGCAGCGCCACAATTTACGCACTAATGTTTATGTTGGCATTGTCCTGCTCATATTTGATTTCTTCAAGTTTTCCCCAGTTTGAACTATACCTATATTGTTTTTGACAGTCAGAAATTGCACAAAAATATACACACAAATTGTTTATTATTATTGTCCGTGCACATTCGCGATTCCTTATCTTGAGTAGGTATATTCTTCTTCCATTAACGCCATCCCTCATTGTATTTGTAAATGAATTTGTTGCCTTTTTCATCATTGTTTAAATACTTCCTTTTCCCATTATTTAACACTATCCGTATTTTTCTTTTGCAGACATCTCCGTTAGAAATAATCGAAAGGACATTGCATACAGATGGAATCCTTTCTTTTATGATTACTTTGTCAGGAACATGGACCTTGACAGCTCTATCCCTGTCTTCGAACCACCTTCTCTCATCTTCGTGTAGGTTGATTTGTACGCAGCTGTTAACAACATTAACATTATTCTTTTCTTTGTAGATTTATTCAGATTAAACCAATTTTATCCCATTATTTCTGGAACTTTTCTGGATTAAACCAGATTTATCCTGCTATTTCTGAAGTTTTTGCTTTATTATATCGTGTCGAATAAAAACACCTTTATATATATATCCTTTTTTTAAATTACTATTAAATATAAGTATCAGGTATTTATTATATTGTTAAGTGTGACCATAAAATGTCTAACAGATAACAATATTTTATAAACTTATTTTATTTCTTACGTCTATTCATGATGAAAGATGTTTTCATGTCGTGAATGTCTAATTTCACCTTTTTCATACAATATTACAGCATTCAAATGACTAACTCTTTTCACTGTTCCATCTTTCATCATCACTCTCTCTCTGTTATTTATTTTTAACACAATATTAAGCTTGAAAAGTGGTTCACTTTTCAATATATTTAGTGCCACTCTTACACAATGCAAAAAGTTTGGTTCGGCCTTTGTATACTGAAAATACATCTTGTGTTCCTGGTTTCTATAAATATAGAATACATTAATTTTATTTTCGTGTTTATTTTTTGTACCTTTCATATAAATTTTATTTCAATTTCAATTACCATATACCTATCATCATAATGTTACGCCGTTGCGGTTATGCAACTCATAATTCATTTTTCAACAATTATGTTTACCACTAAAAATTATTTCCTTATTCTAATACTTAATTGTCTAACTATTTTATAATGCCTAACCAATATAGGGATCACGGCAATATGTAGCACTATTAATATTCAATTTTGAACTGACATACTGGACAGACTGTTCATATTTATAATAAATCTATTGCAGGTAATAATACCCTGTTAGTAGAAGTTTTAAAGAGACAAAAGAAATTTGGGGTCGGATCAACTTTCTGAAATGGACTTTTGTCCAGCAAGAATTGACAAATACCCCACTGTGCGTTAGTCTGGAGAAAAAGAGAACAGCGATGAAATGAAAATTTGATGGTCCCAGCGACTTCTTTCGGCGGAAGGGCTGTTTGTGTCTGGGGTGGAATATGTTTGTGTGAGCGCAATGACTTATTGGTATTAATGAACGCATCACTGACATCCGTAAGGTTTCGCGACATGGATGCAGAGTCAATCTTTATCCCATTTGCTGGTGCAATTGGTGAAAGATTCGTTCTAATTGATGACAACGCTCGCCCTCACTGTGCTAGGATTGTAAATGAACGGATAGTTCTTCATGGTATTGAGAGAAAGGATTGGCCAGTATGTTCACCAGACACGAACTGCATCGAACACGTCTGGGCAGAGATGTCAATACAAATCGACCCAACCTACTTGCACAGGCGCCCCAGTCATTAGAACAACTAGCCACTCCTTAGCGTCGTATTTGGCGTAACATACCTCAGCCTTTCATCGATAATTTATGGCTACTAGTGTAAGGGCACTAAGGCGAGGCAAAGGTGATCTAACAAGACACTAAAATTAGTTTTCAATAGTCGACAGAACAGTAATTTTACTATTGCTAGTTTATTGTTTTAGTTCTTTTTTGGTAAATTTGAGAAATTTTATTGTTTTAGTTACTTTTATCATTGCTGTGGTTGTAAACTTGATATCATTGTGTCATAATAAAGAAACTAGCATCATTTAAATAGTAAAGGTGCACGCACAATGAGGCGAAGCGAAACGCATTTATTACGCCTATAGAAATGTAGGTAAGCTTCGCTTCGGCACGCGACGCTCCAGTGTGCGGGCACCCATTTGATTAGGTGCATTTTTATCAGGCGTTATAAATGATCTTCTCTTCGCTTCGCCTCGCCTCAGTGTGCGTGCACCTTGAAATTTTAGAAATTATTACAATATCCACTTCAATTGTTGAGCAGTGTATTTAAATCGGTATCCGATCAATATTAAACGAGATAAACGCATAATTTGTAAACAAAACCAAAATATCAATGTAAATCTTCTGGGAGTCCATGAATGTTTTGCCCTGACTAGCTCTATCTCACTCGCACGAACTCTCACTCTACTGTTGGAGTCGATGCTGTACACTTGCTTGATTTGATAGACTCTATCCATAGAGTATAATACATCCATGGTTTAATCTTACACTGATAGCATAAGTAAGTAGTATTTTGATACAAATTGTTTTGAGTAAAGTGTTTTACGTAAAATTTCATCACGGTTATCTCAGTAATTAATGAACAGCTTATATATTGTAAGAAAAAATATGCGTGCAACTTCTTCTGTTTGAAATTTACCTAATCTTAAATTTCTAATTCCAATGTGATTAATCATTCATATAAAGAGTTAATCAGTTTAATTCGTTTGATACAGAAACAATATAAAATTCAAATGTAACTGGATCTATTTCCCTATATAGTGAGTTGAGATTTCGATCAATTAATCATTTCTTAATAGAACGACAATATTATTACAATAGATATTGGTTTTTTCGAATGTACACAGTATATTTTATATTCAACAAGACAATCACGGGAACAAAAAAAGGCATAACTACGATATGAACACGTCGAGGTTCCCACCACATAGAAAGACGATGTGTTTGCAAGTACAACATACATACTAGGTACCGTTAAATACAACTACGACCTACAAGCACTGTTAAATTACTTGTTGTGAACTGGTGTAGTATACACAATGAACAATATATAAACGCTCCCTATATCAATGTTGAATATGGGCGCCTGGTTTCCTTCGATCGTATAATAGCTGACGTACATAATTTTTTAATTAATTGCGTCAACCGTTATCGATGATTATGTAAGAATCGAAAAAAAACTACAAGAGGAATTCCTTACTTCTTTATTCAACAACTATGTATTCTTTTTTAACGAGAAAACCAACTACGGAGAAACGATTCAAATTCTAAACTGAATACAAAATATTGAAAAGAATGAAGAAATATTATCTTTAATGGTAATAATGAATAATTACATTATATGAAAATATAATATAATATGTATGTACAATACTTGACGACATTAATATAAATATTCTGTAAGTATAGGAACGATTTAATTTTGTGGTAAGACATATGAGTAATGTTTATAGCGGTTGTTCCATTATTGGCATCTAATAATGTAGACAGCCAACATTTTTTAATACAAAACTTATAGGTAATCATGAGCTACAATTTACAAATATTTTCATCTATACTCACTTTTCAAAAACAACAAACCAACACGACCGTATGTTTCTTAATGAAATTCTATGCATTTTACTTCTTATACGTAGTATAAGGAAGTATTGTGATGACGAAAATTTTCGACCTCGAGATTTTCGCAGATGCCCACGTTTTGCAGTATAAAAGTATTTAACACATAATTTTCAATACCTTTTGTATAAAAAGAAATTCAAAATTCGGACCGGAAGTAACACTTTTACTTTTGTCGAATAGCGATTTTTTGCAAATAGGTCATAAATTATGCATTCTATTTTTCAAGAGTACAAAAGTATGTATATAGAGCTGGATTTGCAATTTTTTTTGTATACACAAAATTTGAAAATTCGGACCGGAAGTAACAATTTTACTCTCAGCGAGTAGCATTTTTTTCGAATATCTTGTAAAGTATGCATTTATCAAGAGAATAGAAGTACTTAGAATAGGTTTTTGAATAATTTTTGTAAAAAACAATTCTTAAAATTCTATAATTTGTAACGCTCATACGTATAAGAAAGTCGTGTGGTGGCCACACCTCATTATTTACATTCTCAGACGTAGTACCTATAAAGAAAAATTGTTGACTTAGTGATACGAGATAGGCGCCATAAATTTTCGGCCTGATACACAAAAAAGAAACTTGGAACAATATAAGAGTTTTTATTTTTCAATGTAATCTCTCCTAACTTCTATACATTTATTACAACGATTAATTAATAATTCGATACCCTTGTAAAAATAATCTGAAGTTCTTCCGTCAAAATGTTCTATAACAGCTGCTTGCATCTCACTATCGTCCTTAAAACTACGTCCCCTACATACTCTCACAATCCCAGAATATTGTGGCCATCACCTTTTTCGTTGATTGAACGACTTTCGCCTTACTGGGACGAGGTTCATGAGGTCGCCGCCATTCCATGCACTCTCTTTTCGATAGAGGATCGTGAAACAGAACCATTGTTTCATCCCCTGTAACAATAGAGTCCAAAGTCGGTTTTGGGTCGTCTCTACACATGTTTAAAAACGACTGCGCACATTCGACTCGACGTTTACGTTGGAGACCAGAAAGAAGTCGCGGTACCCATCTAGCACTAATATTATTCATACCCACAAATGGTCATGGAGAATTCGGCGAACACTTGTTTCGGAAATGTTTGTTATCACTGGTAATTCCTTCACTTTCAAACGGCGATCTTCTAGCACTAAATGTTCAATAATTGAAATTTGTTGAGGCGTTTTCACTTCAATTGGTCGCCCCGACCGATCAGCATCTTTCAGAAATTCTTGTCCCAAACGGAAACATTTTGCCCACTTTTTTACAGTTGAATACAAAGGAGGTGAATCACCCTAAACGCCGTCTAAACGTTCTTTAATGTGATAAGGTATATGCCCTTCTTTTGTTAAAAATTTAATGAGCGCGCGGTACTCAAGGTACTACTAGGCTTCGAACCGGCATATTTATAGTGTACACCTGGCGTATGTGCATGCATGACGTGACGGAGCTTGAACACGTTTGAACCTGTATAAGTCTGTTAGGCCGAGAATTTATGGCGCCTACCTTGTATTTGCAGATATTCATGTTTTGAAGTCTCCTGATACAGAAAAATTGGTTTTTAAAAAATTTCTCTGTCTGTCTGTCAGTATGTGTGTGACCACCATAGCGGTCAAACGGCTATAGATATCAATTCCAAATTTTGTATTTACGAGTATAATCTCCCTCTTAAGATCTGATTAAATTTTCAGTAAAATCGGTAAACCAGAAGTACAGTTTACTTCAATGAAAAAATCGAATGTTGCCAATATTTATAAAGAACTCAAATGTACTCAAAATTAAATTTGAGAAAAAAATTATCAAAACAGTTTTTCGAAATTCCTACCGGAAGTAGGTCTTTTTTCAAAAATCAGTTTTTTGCGAATATCTGGTAAGTCATGCTTTCTAGACAGGTACATTACGAGTATAAAAGTATTTAAAATATAAGTTTCAATACCTTTGCATAAAAAAAATTCAAAATTCGGACCGGAAGTAACACTTTTAGTCTTAGCGAGTAGCACTTTTTTCGAATATCTTGCATAGTACGCATGCTATAGATTTATTAAGAGAATAGTGTAGTTCGAATAGGATTTTGTATAAATTTTGTATAAAAATTCTTAGAATTGTATAATTTGTAATAATTTGTTCATACGTACAAGAAAGTCGTGTGCATGCAGTTCTAAAGAATATGCGTTAAAGTGTCAACAAAACATTAAATTCACGTACTGAAATGATATCTCTACTAATAGTGTCTATATACAGTGTGTAAACCACTTATCGAATAAATTCAGTAACTTACAAACTAATGACATTTGCCGAAAACGCTGAAACAGGTCAATTTTTATTTTAAATTGCCCTAGTTTTAAATCACTGCACCTATTAGTGACGTCATCTCCTTTAGAGCTGTGACGTCATACGCATTTTTTTTTAATAGAATGCTATATTTTTTTATAAATTTGTAGATAGTACTATTAAATACCTTTTCAATGAACTAACACTAGTTAACTTTATTTTCAACAGTTTTTGTGATTTTTACATTTTTACGTTCCAACCACAACAACAACAATTATAAAAACGTCAAAGTTTACTAATTTTTTCTTTGATCAAAGCAAAATTACTATCTTCCTTGTATTCTACTACCGTCAGGTGCTATCAATTTCATCACACAGTTTTTTCGTGTTGAGTTCTCTGTTTTTTTTTTAATGTAAAAATCTCAAAAACTGTTGAAAATAAAGCTAACTTGTGTTAGTTCATTGAAAAGGTATTTAATAGTACTATCTACGAATTTATAAAAAAATATAGCATTCTATTAAAAAAAATGCGTATGACGTCACAGCTCTAAAGAACATGGCGTCACTAATAGGTGCAGTGATTTAAAACCAGCGCAATTTAAAATAAAAATTGACCTGTTTCAGCGTTTTCGACAAATGTCATTAGTTTGGAAGTTACTGAATTTATTCCATAAGTAGTTTCCACACTGTATATAATACGCATTTCATCATTCATCGTTGTTTCATAAAAATTTTCAAAAGTTGACCAATTTTTGACGTAAAATCGCCATATCTCAGAAACAGTTAAAAATCGACTAATACAAATTGATTTCTGTTTAATCAGCTCATAAAGGGCTTTCATAGAATGAAAAAATTACATAGGACTTCATATTAAAAAAAAGCCATAAGTTTGTGTTGGTTGTCGAACAGTCTGTATAAACGTAAATATTTATAAATAATACAGTTCATGATTATTTACAATTTTTCTATTAAAAAGTATTCGCTGTTCATATTATTAGAAACTGATACTGAACTTTACCGCTTTGCTGGGACACCGGGCATAAGATTTAAGAAATTTTGTAATTTTCTTATTCTGCTATTATCGAAATCACTGATATTAATAAATACTAATTAGAATTTGAATGTATCAATTTTCAAACTTATTTAACATTCATGCTCATTTTTTTCGAACCCCCTAACACCGCGATAAACTCTTATCAATAACTCCAAAATCTAGACGCAGAAGGTTCAGATGTCTTTCCTTCTGCAGTAATTCTACTGCTAAATAGAATTAGCTTAAAAATTACACAATCATGTAAAATATGCAATGATGCAATAATGAGGGACTCAACTTTAGCCTACTGCGCCAGGTAACTGTATAAACAAAAGCACTTTCTCTAGGAAATATTTCTTTCATTATATAATTACATACTTAATACACTCTTTCTGACAATGAGATGATGCCAATGTTTTAGAAAATTTTCACATCTCAATATTTTAGATAAACAAATTATATAACTAAATTTCAAAGGAATTACGTAATGTTTATGCTTTTAAATATATTACATTCTTATACGTAATATATGCAAATATTGTGATTAAAATTTTCGACCTCGACATTTTTACAGATCTCCACGGTTTAAGTCCCCTGATATCGAAAATGTTGTTTTTGAATTTCCCTCTCCCCCTCTCTCTTTCTCTCTCACTCTCACTCTCTATGTGTGTGTGGGTTATGTGTCACCACAATAGAGGCCAAATGGTAAAACAGAGCGAACTTTAAATTTAGAAATATACTCTTCCCCTGAAGATCTGATTAGATTTTCAGTAAAATCAGCAGACTGAAAGAAGTAATTTACTTCAGTGAAAAAATAGAATTTCACCAACCTAAAGAGAGGTTTTTCAAAATTACTACCGGAAGTAGGTTTTTTATCGAAAAATAGTTTTTTGCTTATATCTCGCAAGTTATGAAGAGTATGAAAGTATTTAAAGCTTGATTCTGAATAATTTTTGTTAAAAAAAAATTCGTACACATTTACTCACAGATTTATTTTTTAAGAAAATAAAAGTATTTAAAACTTAATTTGGAAGAACGTTTGTATAATTTGAAACGCACGAACGTATAAGAAAGTCGTGTGGTGCCTAAACCTATTTTTATTAATTGAATTGTTTTTCAACTATGTATAGCAATATATAACAACAAAATATATGAGGACTTGAAGATTAATTAATATTTGAAAGTTTGGCTATCATGTTGTAGTTAAAGATTTGAACTACGTAATAATAATAATATTTAGCAGAAAACATTAAAAAGATACTAGCAATCCTATCCACTTTAGCTTATGACATGATTTTCGGAAAAATCACGAAGACGATCCAAAGCGGCGCTTGTCAACTCGACCACGAATACAGGTAATCAGAAAAAGGACCGTGTAACTCGACCACAAAATTTAAGCTCTAAGGCTTAAGAGATTAAAATGCCTTATCCCAATAAACGTAAATAAGAGTGTATAACAGATAATAATAAATCAAAATACTTTCACATTTATTTCATTTTTATTTTCAAATTTTATTTTACAGAAATATACATACATAAATTATATTTCTGATATTTACAATACTTAATACTTCTAATAGACACTAACAAACCACCCATGCAAAAATAAAAGATATATTCTCATAAAATAAATAAAATAGATACTAAACCAAATTTTATTTTACATAAATTTTATATAATACAACATTTTAGAATGGTAAACATATAAATGATACATTTCTTACAAAAGTATATATTGATATTAGTTTTTGTTGTTTTTTCAACAAGTTGTCATCAATAAAATCTATTTTCTTTAAAATACATTTTCTAAATTTTTTATTGCAGGTCTTCGCGCTTGTAATTTTCACATATACTCGTATGTATTTCTCTTTGAAAATTCAATAATACATTAGTAAATTGATATATGTTTGGGTGGCTGTGATAAAAACTAGAATTAAAGTGTGAATGAAAAGATTCGCAGCTGTTGGTAGTCCTGTACAAAAAATCAGTTTCACTACACCATAATCTAGGAGGAAATAAACTGGCATCTGTAACATAAGTTTGTTGCAAATATGCTCTGAACTGAATTATTCTAGAATCTTCTGACTTAATGCCAGAAGATTCTAGAATAATTCAGTTCAGAGCATCTGTAACATAAGTTTGTTGCAAATATGCTCTGAACTGAATTATTCTAGAATCTTCTGACATTAAGTTGTATAATTCAGTGTTAAAAAATTCTTTAGCTTCTTCTGGATTCAAGAATTGAATACCAAAATACATTTTCAAATATTTACCAATAACTGAATTATTATTTCTATACTCAGCAACCAAACCAAGTTGTTGAATTTTTTTAAACCAACTTTGGCACAGATGGAATCTACATCCTATGAGTTCTATGTCTGGCCAAATTAGAGCGCATGCACTATGAATTGCTTTTTCAAAATCTATAACAATTCTCTTAGGTAAAAACTGTAAATTTAAATCAGAACATTTTTGTCGTAAAAGATTAAATAAGCTAACATATGTTTCACACTTTTTATGAGGCAACAGCGCAAAAACCAATGGAACGTAGTATCCGTTTTGGAACCCATGTATGGTAAACATTTGGCTGAAATAATTACAACAAAACTGAAAGGTACCGTCCATATAAACTGTTTCAACTGAGCACAAAAAATGTACATTTGTAAAGCAAGCAAATACAATTATTTCTTTTGCGGGGTCAACACCGATAATAAAATTTTCTCCCTTACAAGTCTGCAAATTTAACTCACTTTCTTGAAACAATCGGAAAATGTCTCCTCTACTTTTAGGTAACACTGGAACTTGTTTTCTTCTTGCGATATACATATACCGTCTGACACAACCCAGGTCTTCAACTGTGAGTTGATTTAAATATCCATTTTCTTTCAGCTCCTGGCGTATAACTTTTGATGGTTTTTCATACAGATCTATTTCGGCCTTCCTTTTAATAGTATTACTGAAGGCCTGCCTTACAATTGTTTGATCTGACGTATGGATGTGGTCGCCAACCTTTTCGATTATGTGATTTTCATCTGTGATCATAGAATAGATTCTTGCATGACACTCGCGTTTCCAACATCTCCAGCGAATTCTTCCGCATTACTAATGCTACTTTTTGAAAACTTGTGATTTTCTACCACAAGTAGTTTACCACCTCTTTGACTTGTCATCTCCATGATAAACAGAGTAAGGAACACACCACAGCAAGAGTTATTCGTAAATTGTAAATTACTTTTCACTTCTGTCCCTATATATTATATTAAGAGCCCGTTTAGGGTAAAATAAATAACCAATGAGAAATTTACTTTCTACACTATTATATACTATTGGTTAGACTCTACTTTAATGTGTATGTAAACAAATTTAATCCTATAATTATGACGATATCGTATTATAGAATTTAGAGTAAAAGCGGATTAAATCTCTGGTCGAGCTGACCGGTAATACTAATCCCTAAATTTTCGAATTACTTGATATATTCTTAGCCGTGGTCGAGTTGACATACGCCCATCCAAAGTACATCAGTCGGTAATCTTAATTTACTGTGCGTAGAGACAACTGATCACAACTCTTAATAAGTGTTCAGTTCTTAATTTCAGGGACAGAACTTCTTTTTGCCTTAAGGGGGGGTGTTGTGGACAATGGAATAATTACTTGTTGTTTCCACCGTCGTGATTGTTGCACCTAGCCACGGGTTGTAAGGCCGTAGAGCTATATGTTTGATAATTGCTTGGTGCCGGTTAGTTTTATATAATAAAACACAATGTTATGGATGCACTGACTTTACTTCTTAAAATCCACAATTAATATCACTTAACTAGATTTAAAAACTATATATATTTCATAGAATTGTTGGAGCACTTGTTGCGTATGTTGTATGTTTTAACTGTCGTATGCTATGTAGCAAATGTTACTGTTGCGAGTGTGACTGTACTGTCGTACATTGTTTTTGTGAAATGATGTTCACCTTTTTGATTCTGAATCGACACTAACTTGAATAGATTCTTTCTTTTCCTACCCTTGTGGAGAAGAAGGGATAAATATGAACAATTGCCTTTACGATAAATGTTTCTTAATGGTTAGTTCTAGGAAATATTGCTCGTTTACAAATTACAATACCCAACAATCGGTACGTAATAAAACAATATAGTGTAAGTTTACTGTGAACAATACGTACGTAATAAAATAATATAATATAAGTTCATTGTTACCTTTCGAAGACTAATTCCTTACCGTTGTGCTCACCAAGAATAATTTATTTTTAATTACTAGGGAAAACCAAGATGACTAAATTATTCACATTATCCTAAATTAGATTTCTATAGAAGTTTAACATTAGAACGATTTACCTAGAATCAGGTAATTACAGTATATGTATCATTTATTGATCTGAATAAATTGTCTAATGTTTGAATAATAATTGTCATTTATAATTATCTTAATTATACTAAATAATATTGTTTTGGCATAAGCCAGAACAGGGGGTTATACTTGATAGGCGTATGCCACAAAATGGTCAATTTCAACGTAAAAAATTGCAAAAATTAAGGCACTTGAAAAAGTTGCCACTACATGCATGAAATAACCAATATTTGTTCTAGTGACTCACGATTAAAATTTGCAATTATATTAAAAAATAGTTAAAATACAGCACTTTGATTTTTTTTGGTTTTATAGCGATATAAAGCTTAATGTGCTTAAAAAGTACTTTTTTGAATCGTGAGTACCTAGATATTTTTATTCTGAACACGACAATGTATTTACTTTACTTTCAAAATAACCCTGTTCTCCAAAAAATTACTTTGAAACCAATGAGAATGATCACAAAGTCCGACTGTATTAATCTTCAACTTTTTTTATTACCTTTGGTAAACGAATGTTTCATTCATATATCGGCTTTATTTTGTAATTATTTTAAGGATATTTGCAAGAATGTATTAGATATTAATTTTTCGTCTGGAATAAATATATGTTGTTGCGGTTGGTATACCTATACAAGCAAATTGTAATATAGCTATTTCAGATATTTTTCGGTGTTCATTTATGATTGATTACGTGATAACATTGATGCGTCTACTTTGTTAGACATTTTTTTCTGTTCGTTAATATTCTTCTCACTTTCAAAATGCATTTTATTTTTTAAGGACAAGGTTCCGGCTTTATGGAATTTCAGAAATGCAGTTTTCTTCGGCAATAAATATACATTATTATTATTATTAATTACAAAGTTGCACGACTTATTATTATTTCTAACCTTATATCTTGAAGCGTTTTAATAATACGAACAATGTTTGTAGAAAACTAAAATCCGACAAAAACAACTTTATGTCTTTGTAAGATACGAACTTAGAAGTTTGCCGGACCCTTCAAACTAAGTGGCTGGAAGTTACACAATTTTCAGTGTTCTAGATGGTAAAAACATTTATTTAAATATCTGAATTTGTTGTGCCTTCGTGTTTTTATTTTATTTATACTTTGTATTTTGACTCCAGAACAGTTTTTAGAATTTTTCTGTATATGTGAGTAAGTAAAAGAGCATGGGCCAAACAAAAAATTGTATGTAGGCGTAAAAAACAAATTTTGTTTAATTTGTGCAAAATTTGGTAAATCAAAAGATCACGTATGCTACAAAAATTAGTCTTCGTCGTCAACAGTCATGGAGTCGACAATTATTGCGGAATGTTTCTCGTGAAATGCACGGTGTAATTTATGGTAGATTAATAGGGGACGGTGAAAGCATCGTACTTAGAAAACCACGTGAAACGGCCCCTTACAGTCCCCAAAAAATTATTGAAAAAATCGAGTGCGAAATCATATATTACGTAATTATATAAATAAAATTAGGGACTGTTTGAAAAAAAACTAAATTCAATTCGGCCGTGACAAAAGCAATTGAACATTACAAAAGCTCGAACTTAACAATAACAAATTATAGATAGTGAAATTGCAGTGTGACATTATAAATGGACCAAGATATATTTTTTGTGAACACTCGGATTACACTGAAAAAAAGGCTTGTTGTAACTTTGACTAAACTGGTATAGTTGTTGTAATTATTGTACACTCAAACATAAATGATGGTTGGTTCTACTAAATATAGATGATTCGGATATTTGCGGTAACAATATTCAAAATGTTGTACTTGTATTGTTGGCACAACTATCGCGCTAGATGCTCTTGATCATAAGATATTGTAAAATTCGATAACAACAGTTTAAGTAGTAAGTAGCGACAATAGTATTCAGTAAATATCAGAAGTACAATGTGACTTTGCTGTAAATACCATACATTCGATTCGGGGAACTACAGAACATCGTTATGTTGGCGTCACTTCGTCGCCGCGCAAGCTCATTCGAGTTTAACCAGACGTTGAGATTGGTGCGATGTGCAATGGATGTTAAAGAATATTTGGTTAAATGGGGCTTATCTCATCTGTGGGAGAGCTTTGAAGGTAAGCACTCAATAGTCAATATCGTTATACTTATATCATTAAGGTAGTTTTCTTTAGCATTTACATATTGCATAGTGTTATTGTGAAACGTGAGATAAATGATCGCAAATAGGTATTCCGCAGTTGTACATTTATTTATTTTATTCAGTACTAGCTCTAAAAAACATCATTATGTATCGCGTCTGATGCTTGGGAAATTGATTTTCAATACCTTAAACAATAATGGATTTTTCTCTCCTACTAGTAGATCATAAAAACAATTGACAATACAGGCGGCTGAGATTGAGTAAACCTTCAGGTGAATTTTTTTTGATTTTTCTGGCAATAAATCATATTGCACCTGATTTGCTTCTTCGCGAATATCTAGGGGGGTGCACACACTATTTTCTTCGCTGCTCGAAATTTTTTATTGATTTAATTTTTTAATAATTTGTTTTCTCAAGCTACTTGCTTTTCATGGATATCTTATATTCGTTCCGACTTTTTATATTATCATTGAAGAAAGATTAAACAAATGTAGTAGTAGTGAATAAAATAATATATAAACCACGGGAGAGAACATTTTTATAGCCTCGCTTTCATTATTACCCTCGACGCTTGGCGTCTCGGGTATAAATCAGCTCAGCTATAAAAATAGTTTTCTCTCCCTTGGTATATAATTACTATTATATTATTACTCACAAGAAATTATTTATTTCAGAGCAAGGAATTGACTATGAGGCCTTTATTAATTTAACAGATGATTTAGATTTAATTAAGGAGCTGATAAAAAAAATTGGGGACAGATCAAAATTTTTAGCCCATTTCAAAAACTTTAGAACAAGAGAATCATTGCTTATATTGGATCTAGAAAGTACCCCCACTACCAGTACAGGAGAATTTTCGGGACTTAACTATACAACTTTAGACAACTTATCGCAAGCTCAACCAATAGAGCAACCACTACAGATTGTACAAAGCGTCTTGTCATCACCAGAGACTTTGTCGTTAGAAGACTTGAGTTCATGTTCTAGCTCTTCTTCCTTATTAAATGACTCACTTGAGGACTTTGTAGAAGACAAGGCGTTAGGTAATTGTGACTTATACATATTTTTCTCATTATTATATAACTTGCCATTCGTATAACTAATCCAAAACACTTTTAGAAAAAATACCTGTTCCGTATAAGAGACAAGATGCCTTTATAGGAGACTACAATAAGGGGACGGAGCCTTTGACCTATGATTTTGTACGTGTATATTGTTAGAGATTTTACACAATAGTGAGTTTGCGAAATGCATTTTTACTTTATACATATTTAAACGGTGTACCTAATTATAAATTTAAGTGCAAAAATATGTCTATATCTATAAGTATATGATTTCCATGATAACCGACATAATTTATAATTGATACACAGTGTCTTTGTGTGTTTTTTGAATATAAGTGTTATTTTTATAATATGTGCAAATACCATATTACCAAAATATTACGTACTTATTGGTATTTCCAGCGTGAATTTGTTCAGTTTGTTTAATAAATTTGATAAAATAGTCACATGTATTTTTATATCCTATAAACCTTCCTGACTCTAAACATACATTTGGTAACGAGAACAATATTCATGTTGTTGGTATTACAGATGGTAATTAGTAGGCGCAACAATATCAATGGTTCTTAAAACCCTTTCATTTTGTTCACTCCACTGTATAGTTTGCTTGTCGCTACTAGAAGCATTTATTTATTAGAACAATACAAATAGTTATCAGAACCCCATTTTATTTTGTTAACTCTACTATGTGGTATTGTCGTTCCATCAACAATGCTATATTGTTAGTAGAACACTTCTTTGTCAACTATAACAGTATAGTGTTCACAACCAGTCAGGTTGCTATCCCTATAATATTAATCATAAAATTTTGTGGTAGTTATCGAAATTATAGTTGTCTTAACAAACTTTTTTTTGAGTGTATGCTTCTTACTTTTGTCAAGGATCTAAAAAAGGATACTTGGTATGAGACAATACACATAGATGTAGAACTCTGACCAGAAATGGTAATTAAGTTAGACTAATTTTATTTTCTCGCTTTATTATCTCAAATTATAGATCCTCGTATTTTGAGAAATCGAGAAATTAGAAACGTCAAATTGGAGAATTAGTATGTACCTACTGATTGTGATACGTTTAGACAAAACGCTACTTGGCCATTCATGTTGATTTTCTACACTCTATACTTTTGTAAAAAAATTTTTTTTTGTAAAAAACATGAATTCATTAGGCCTACTGGGAATACCATGAGAAAAAAACGCCCTTTGCACTCTACTTCTAAGGTGGTGCGGAAAGGATTGCGTTTGACGTTTTGTCTGCTACATAACGGTTATTTAAAAATTTTACCCAAGCTTTACTGAAAAAAAATTAAACAGTGCAAGATATAATATATATAATATTATATCTTGCATAGATAGATATATAAAAAAAATTGATAATATCAATAACATTCGATTTCAAGTTGTGGTATTAACATTGGCTTCTAATCAATGATTAGTTCGGAGTCCGCACAGTTCGTATCTTACCCACGGTAAAATTTATATAATTTAATTTCGCTAACTAACAATATCAGTATCGATTGTGAAGAATATAATTTTCAATAACTTAAAACATGGGGCTACTTAGAGAATATAAATATTTTTTACATTTTATAAGAAGCACCGGCACTGTTGTTACAATAGATTTTTTTTATCGGATTTTAGTTTTCTCTAAAACATTACTCATATTACAAAGCCTCAACATGTAAAGCAAATGCAAATCATGATGAGAAATAATAAGAAGTACAACTTAAATAGTTAATAATCATAAATAATAGTAATAAAACTATATATTTATTGCAGAATAAGATTTAATATCTAATTAATTCCGGCAAATATCATTAAAATAAGTACAAATTACATAAAACGGGAGTCTTAATAAAACTAAATAAATACAAGGCAAAAGAATATTCAGAAATAGCAAAAACAAATTTCGAACAAAAGAGATGCACCAATATTTTCATGCAAAAAATGTAGGAGACAAATATCCCAAATTTATTTGCTTTCCAGTTGACCAGGCACTTCTTCATGTTGCTAGTCGTATACCTGCATCGTGTAAAAGGTACAGGCATATTAAACTCCGTAAATATATTCAATATATTTCAGGTAACCCGACATACGCCGTTCGAGAATTTTTCTTAGGGAAAACCCACCCTTAAGATATTTGTATCTCCTTTGTGTAGGTAGGGTAAATTAAAACAAGGATATAATAATAATCAATTATTGTACTTATCTTGACCAACTGGGTCTCGTGCTATCGCTGCGCCCTATCATGGCCGTACCATAATGGACTTTTGACTGATTCTGCTAACATAATAATTGCGCCCTCAGTTCAAAACATTATAAACCCGTTGGTGATCGTGGGTGGCCTTTAAAATCACGTGATAAAAATATGCAATGTGATTATATTGAGCCCAGATAGCACTTGTTGAAATTCGACTGATTTTATATTTTACTTATTTTTCTATATAAATTCATCGGACACCACAAATATTCTACAAAAAAGTTTCTTTAGAACTCTTAGAAGTAACGACTTGTACCAATAGTAGTTTCTGCTTCTTTTGTTTAAGCAGAGCCTATTATTTAGATGTTAGGGAAAGTAACACGCATTCTTGAAACTTGACAAACAACTTAAAATACACGTTTTTCTTTTTACACCATCTTTTTATTACTTCTATACTACTCCACTGCCATCTATATCCGTAATTTACAAGAGGCGCGAGATTCAATTTCCTTAATACTCCCACAAATTGAATCATGAGCCTTTCAAATAAACAATCAATCGTTCTTTAAACACTACTTAAAACATTTCCAAAGATATACAGGTAATACAAATAATATAAAATACTTACACATACTATTCATATTCAAGTCTCTAAATTTGTTAAATTTTCACAAAGGTAATGGTTTCGTAAAAATATCTGCAAATTCTTCACTTTATATGTATTTAATAAACAAAATACCAGCCTCATATTTTCACGCGCAGAATGATAATGTATTTCAAATGTGTTGTTCTTTTATGGTACACAGGATTTATTATTAGTTGAAAGGCACCTTGAATGTCTATTAAAAGCAAAGGCCTTTCATCCACTTTACACCCAATATCACTTAAAAATTGTTTTATTTTAATAACCACAATTTTTCATTTTTTGGGTTAAAATTAGAAAAGTGTTAATATTAATTTTTTAAATTATAATGGAAAAATTGCCAGGCTGAAGTGAAGCAGCGCTGGTAGATGATATTTTGTCAATAATATTACAGACAAGTCTGAATATATGAACTCCAGAGTATTTCAGGGCTGGTTTGAACAATTTTAAAGATACCAGAAACGATTTGCTTTTTTATGAATATATATTGTCAATTGCTGTTGGGAATTAGACCTGTTTCTGTTGAATAAATATCTACTATATTTATTTATTAATTACTAAAATGCTGTAATTATTACCAATAACGCAACATATTATCTTTGTAAAATTGAAATGTTCCGACAAGGAAATAACTAGTGTTGAAGCAAATGTTGGTCTGTCTTGAATTGTGTACAGAAATTCAATAGAATTGGTATATACAGCAGCAAATAGTGTGTCACTGTGAGTAACAAAATTAGCAAATTGTAATAGTACCAAATTGGAAACAAGTACATAAAATATGTACAAAAATTTGAAAAAAGTATTAGTTTAGAGAATATTACATTTTTAACCGGCGTTATGTGGAAATATCTTGTATTTCTTTTAGTAAATGTATATGTATGTATCAGTCCAGTCCAAGAGGTCATCTACAAAATCTAAACAAACTCTTCGTAACATAATTATCATTACTTTTTGAACTTTTAGAGAAAAAAGTAGAAATTAAGTAAAATTATTATTTCTACAGACAACTTAATTTTTAGCAACACTTTTAAAATTTTATTTCGTTCTATTCCATTATTTTAAAGTTATTAACATTAATTATTGTTAACTTAATGATTAAAGTGTTTAATTATTAATTAATAAAATTAAAATAACATTATTTTTAGGTTTATTAGTCTACTACTAGATGGTGTTACATATGGGACGATATTTTGAGGTTAGCAGAATCAATGGTCGCATTTAGCAGACACAATAGTGAAGTTGTACGTGGCCTTTTTGGGCATTCTGTAACGATATTTACAATCTATGCAATAAATTTCGGAATCACTGACAATGGAGGACATACAATCAGTGTGACCTTTAATCCAACTTGCCATTGTTTTAAGATGCCATTCTCGACGTTCTTCCATATCATAGTAACATAAACTTCTAGATCTAAATAAATGATAACTAAAAATGTATGCGTATGGTATTGAAACTTAACAAAATCCAATGCACACTTACGTCGAGATAATTGGGAAAAATAGATTCAATGAAACGGTATTAAACAGGAACTATTACAAAAATTACGAAGTACGTAATTAACATTCAAAACAATGAAAAAACGAAACTAATGTAAGTATGAAAGGTATATACATACATATATAACTTTATTTATCATGCGAAATATAAGGTAAATATAATAAATTTTAAAACCCCTCACGCTACTACCTACGCCGATGAAGAAACGAATTTTATGAGGAAAGACGACTTTTTTTACTGTCGTTTTGGGGCAATAACAGATGTTGCAGTTCGCCATATGAATAGTGCTATTCAGTAACTGCATGTTGTTTACATTATTTCTTTGCTCCGTCGTCATTTAAACCTGGCACGTCCGCTGACGAATTATAACATACACTAAAAGGTGTATGGATGTTATTATTTGTGACAGTCCTGAAAATTATTAATATTATTTTGCAACATCTAAAATTTGACGCCATTTTGGCAACCGACATGACATACGTCAATATCTGTTGCCATGCGATTCAATCATATATGATTTTGCTATTTATTTCAACTGAATCTAAATTGAAGTTTTGTTTAGTCACTAATAAACATCTATTTGTACAAGGCACTTGAATTATTACACCTATTTTACATGTATACTCGTTCTTATTTATTTTGCAGTTTAATTATATTTTGAAAGATCTTTAAAACATCTGTGTTCCACGATACGATTTAAAAATCAGCCGCTTTAGATTATTTGATATTACCTAAGTTGCACAATTTAAATAATAACAGTGAATGGTGACTAGATCTGCCCCTAATATTTCAATTACTTCACACCACCTAGAAAACGTATATTCAACACAGCAAATAATACTATGTATAAAGGAAGATTTTATCTTTTAATAACAGGTTGCTTTTTATCTGTTTTAGTTTGGCAAATGGAATATCTATGTTGCGGTAGATTAACGCAAAGGAATCGGTTGAACAATGAATATGGCTTTTCTCCGCAGTTTATTTGGAAACTAAAAATAGCATAAATAACATATATTTTACTGGTATAATTATCCACAAATATACTTATTATAATTATATTTATGATGAATAAAAATAATCAGATAGGAATATAAATTATCGTATTTATCAAGCGTTTGAAGCATTATATGAGTTGAGTGTGCAGTCGATGCTTTTACCTGGATGTGTTTAAAAAGGTAAAACGATTTAGGGAATAACTTCCGCATTTGAGTTTCAAAACACATCACTAATACAATAGTTTATTCATTTTTAAAACGATTAAAATCGCGTAACTGGTAAGATAACACGAATGACACTCGTTTAATGAAAAATATCAAACGTTAGATCCAATTAAGTGCTTGTATAACTTTAAATGCCGTTGTTTATGTTGTGTTAAAGAAATATTGAGTGAACAAGAGTCTCCTGCCTTCCACGTACGCGCTCATCTAAAAATAGTAAATTTTTATGACCCAACTACCATAACCGAACAATAATGAGAAGATTTTCTTGTTTTGCTGGAATTGCGCAGAGACAAGGAAGGTCATTCATATGATCTCGGAGCGAGGATTGAAAATAAAGAATGAAATGGCGGAACGTGAACGGCGTGTGTCACTAGTTAAGAGAGGAATCTGACCCGGCCGGTATGTAATAAGAAGTCCAAAGCATTTCGCAGTAGTCGATGAGTAATGTACGCCTCCTGATGGAATGATTGTGGCGGTACAAAGAATATATTTCGCGAACCACGGCAAACATACATGAAAAACTAAATTTGAAATTAATTTAAACGATGTATTGTCAAGTGGGAAGATATTTTGTATACACATTGATTACGATAGATCATTTTGGAATAGTATTTGCATAATTCAGAATTTGATTCATATACAAGCCAGTCCAAAACATCGAAGGTGACTGTATTTCTCTTATTTAATTCAACAATAAAACAAATTAACCCTTAACAGGCAGCATATCGAAAAAAAGGGTTTTGAAATTATGTTTCACAAAGTAGACTTAATTTTTGGAAGCATACAGATCATTTACATAGAAAAATATCTCATAAAGTTGAATAAATGACTGTTTGTCCAGAAGTACAGCAAGACAAATCTACAAATCAATAATAATGCCACATTTTACTTCTTGTGGTAGCATAATTAACGTGTTTTGCAGGGAAGCAAATATACCAATAAACAGATGATGCTAGATACGTTGGAGTAAATATTCTTTTGTGCAGCTACCATACTAGGTATTTACATTATCACTATTAGCAAGTATGCGCGTGTATAAAGTGTTTGTTAAAACCGTTTTTCTACTCCCATACTTTAATTGTATTATTAGATATGCCGAACCTGTACTTTAATGATGTCCATTACGATACAGATTTTCATTATGATACAAGTTTATATCCCATAGGAATACAGATTTATCATTACGATACAAGTTTATATCCAATAGGAATGCGACATTCCAATATTCAAACAATATTCAATATGGCGACTGCATATCTGACAGATATACAAATTAAATAAATGTGACAGTTCTCTGCAATTTACAAGTAAGTACTAGTAAAATTTGTGCTTTTTTGAAAATATAAACGGTAAAAATGAGGGATAATGACAGTGAAATGTAAAATTTGAATCCACCAGAAATTATGGAACAAGCCTTAGTAACCACGAACAATTTATTACCAGCTAAATTCGCAAAGGTGCATGGAAAATTTTAACCTCAATTTATGAAATGGAATGTTCAAAAAATAATGTTTTATTATGGGGTCGTAGAAAAAATAGTGTATGCAACTCGCATTTAATGGCTATTAAGACACTCGTATTCATTACAATACTCGGCTTCGCTTCGTATTGTAATTTTCTTACTCGTGTCCTAATAGCTATCATTAAATACCCATTGCATAATATACTATTACATCGTTGAGATGAGGTGGTATAACGTGCATCCTTGAATTCGAATTTGAAGAGACTTCAAGTCTTTTCAAATTAACCTAGGATCTTTGGTATTATGTTTAAACTCCAGGTATTTATAAAAATTCCAATGCTCCTGTAATTTCCTTTTTTGTGCTGGGCCTTAGGTTTATAGCGCAAAGTCATATCAACATTCTGATATTATCTGTTAGGCACGGTGGAAAAAAATTGGTTATTTTGGAAGTCTTGAAAAGAGCAACTATATTACCGATGCTAAATATATGGAATAATAGATGAAGTGATAATTGCTTCAGATTTTCAATAAAAAGATCATGATTAAAGTATTTGAAATAACGACAAATACCCAACAAATGTTGGAAATCCCGCCTCCACCCCGTGGTCTGAAACATTTATATCTTTGCAATCGCAGGAAGTCACAATCGATAAATCGGAAGTAAGAATCAAGTCAAATAAGTGAAGCTAATCGTTTTGTCACTCTAGTTGGTTGTGAAAGCATCTGGTATATAACAAAGAGTTCAACAGAAAAACCCAAATGCACGGTGATCAGCAAGAAACCACGTAGATATATACTGGAAGTAGAGGGTAAAAGCATAGGACAAGTGATGACGATAAACTGTCTGAGAATCATCAATCATAGAAAAAAGAAGCAACAAAGCAAGCCATTAAAGCAATAAGAGTAGCTGCCTGAGAAAAACCATAGGAATAAATAAATATATGACTACAGAAAGCGAAGTGAGGATATATAAGACAACAGTGAGACCAATATGAATATACCGGGTGTCAACGAGATCATCTATCAGCCCGCCATTTATTTATTAGTTAAAATAAAACTTTGAAATTTGGACCGTATATATGAGTGATTGGTGGGCTTCTTCAGGTACACTCAGTTTTTCTATAGCACTTCCGGTCACACCGGAAGTGACGTTAATTTTGAATTTTTAAATACAACATTTATTATTTCTGTTCATATTCTGTTTCTTCTGAAAATTTGCCATCTAGTGCAGGTTAACTTTTGACATTTCTGTCAAAGATAGCGATATCTGTTAAAATTATCCATTAAAGTGAAACTGCTTTGCAACAATTGTCAAAATGCAAAAACCATCAAAGTTAGCTTTGAAAACAATTAAGAAACGTATTTTTCACATTTACACGCATTGGCGAAGGAAACATGTATTTCACGTTGAAATTACTAAGAAAATATTTTTTTTTTATTTTCAAATGACAGGTACTCGTTTTTTTAAATAGTAACACCTATTTTTTATTGCAGTGCCATATTGGCATAATTTTTAGCTTTCAAGTGATATAAAATATGCTGTGGTTTAGTGGTAGACAGGTAGTACAAAATATAAAATGTTTTAAAAGTAGTCTAATTCCAAAACAACAGAACAATTACCTACATTTCAAATGAAAAAAATGAGGTGTGGCCACCACACGACTTTCTTATACGTATGAGCGTTTCAAATTATAGAATTTTAAGAATTTTTTATACAAAAATTATTCAAAATCCTATTCTAAGTACTTCTATTCTCTTAATAAATCTCTATAGAATGCATACTTTGCAAGATATTATCAAAAAAGTGCTACTCGCTAAGAGTAAAAGTGCTACTTCTGGTCCGAATTTTGAAATTTCATATATACAAAAAATATTGCAAATCCAGTTCTAAATACTTTTGTACTCTTTATAAATATATATGGAATGCATAACTTACGACATATTTGCAAAAAATCGCTATTCGATAAGAGTAAAAGTGGTACTTCCGGTCTGAATTTTGAAATTTTTTTTATACAAAAGATATTGAAAATTATGTTTTAAATACTTTTATACCCATAACGTACTTGTCTAAAAAGCATGACTTGCGAAATATTCGCAAAAAACTGATTTTAGATAGGAGTAAAAGACCTACTTCCGGTAGGAATTTCGAAAAACTTTCTAGATAAAATTATTCTCAATTTTAATTTTAAGTATATATGAATTCTTTATAAATTTGTTTAAACTTAGTAATTGACGAAATATTGGCAAAATTCGATTTTTTCGCTGAAGTAAACTGCTACTTCCGGTTTACCGATTTTACTGAAAAACTAATCAGATCTCAAGAGGGAGATTATACACGTAAATACAAAATTTGGAATTGATATCTACAGCGGTTTGACCGCTATCGTGGTCACACACACACACACAGACACACACACAGACACACACACAGACACACAGACATTTTTTAAAAACCACTTTTTCGGTATCAGGGGACTTCAAACGTGGACATCTGCAAAAATCTCGAGGTCGAAAATTTTCATCATCACAATACTTCCTTATACTACGTATAAGAAAGTAAAAACACAGTTATCATAGGAAATAAACGACTTCCATAAATTTAAACAACTACTAGATATTAAACAAAGATATAGGTACACATGTTCAATGTTTGCATTAAAACTATTAGTAACACAACAATAGCGAAAACAGTAATTTACAAAATCTATGTTATGAGTATTATTGAAAAGAGCTAGATGTAAGCTATTATTATTTAGGTATTTATTATAAATGTTCAAAATGTCGTCCTTCCTGATCACTACATAAATTAAGAGGTCGTATAAATTCCCTCACACAATTATGTAACTGGTGCCTGGTTTTATTATTTATTGCTTGCCTCACTCGTGCTTCCAGTTCTTCGCGAGTATAGCAGATTGTACAGTGTATACTTTTTCTTTCAAATATGGCCAGATATGGAAATCTAAGGGTATTAAATCCGGTGATCTAGAAGGCTACCTGACTGGCCCATTGGTACCAATCCAGAGGTCACCAAAAGTTTGATTTAGGTAATCCCTAACGAGTCGTGAATTATGAGGTGGTGCGCCGTCCTGCTGAAAAATACAGCATATCTTTGCTCCCTTGGTAAATAACATTACATTACATTAATTTCATTATTTAAAAAATCCAAATTTCTTTCGGAAGTTAGATGTCCGTCAAAAATTATAGGAGGCAAAAGAACGTCCCCAATCATTCCCAGCCAAACATTAAAACCAAACCTCACTTGATGGTTACCTTGTCTGTATAATCGCTGATTTTCTTGCGCCCAGTATCTCGTGTTTTGTCGGTTAAATAATTCAAGATTTGTGAATCTTGATTCATCGGAAAAAATAATGTTACCAGCAAAATTACCGTCTCTTCGGATATTATCTACAGCCCAGTTGCAAAACTCTAATCTTCTCACAAAATCTGTTTCGAACAGGTGTTGGTTGATCTGATACTTGAAAGATTTGTAGTTATGTTTCTTCAGAATTTTTCGCGCAGATTCATAACTAATAGTTAACTCGCGACCGATTTGTCGGAGGGAAACCGTTTTATCAATTTCAACTAAGGCGAGTACATTAATTTCTGTTGCTTCGTCAACAACAAGCTTTACAATATTATTTTGTGGATCGTCTTCTTCGCTCCTGAATTGAGATTCTACTCTTATAAAATAATTTGGGGGTGGGTGCTGTCGGTCTGGAAAGCGCTGTACATAGAGCGCTGCAGCGGCTCTTGAATTTTTACGGCATTCTCCATAAATTAAAAGAATATCAACTTTTTCATTTCGCGTATACATTACCAAATATGTATTGTTTACTGTACAACTATAAAATAACTTTTAAACAATACACAACAATAACGTGAACTATCAATCAACTTGTATTGACAGTTCACAGCCTGTTAGTTGTTTACAGGTGACGTTTATTTCCTATGATAACTGTGTTTTTTTTCATTTGACGTGTAATTGCTCTGTTGCTTTGGAATTAGACTACTTTTAAAACATTTTATATTTTGTACTCCTGTCTACCACTAAACCACGGCATATTTTATATTACTTGAAAGATAAAAATTATGCCAATATGGCACTGTAATAAAAAAAATAGGTGTTACTATTGAAAAAAAACGAGTACCTGTCATTTGAAAATGAAAAAAAATCTTATTTTCTTTAGTAATTTCAATGTGAAATACATGTTTCCTTCGCCAATGCGTGTAAATGTGAAAAATACGTTTCTTAATTGTTTTCAAAGCTAACTTTGATGGTTGTTACATTTCGACAATTTTTGCGAAGCAGTTTCACTTTAATGGATAAATTTAACAGATACCGCTTTGACAGAAATGTCAAAAGTTAACCTGCACTAGATGGCAAGTTTTTAGAAGAAACAGAATATGAACAGAAATAATAAATGTTGTATTTAAAAATTCAAAATTAACGTCACTTCCGGTTTTACCGGAAGTGCTATAGAAAAACTGAGTGTACCTGAAGAAGCCCATCACAATTTATTACAATCAGCGAGTATGTAACCGAACAAATATATGAAATTGACCTAGTATATGTCTAAAACGCAAAATAACAGTCAATATGACAGATAGAGTAAAAGTAATACAAAAAGGAAAGAAAGAATTACTAGAACAGAGCAAGCAAAGCCAACGAACATCGATAATATCTGTTGGACTCTTCAGGGATTACTGCCCTCACGAACACGATGCTGGAGCAATTAATGTCACAGTATTTGTTATAACTAGAGCACATTAAAAGGACAAGTGATCTAACCGCGACGATAGTTTGCGGAAATGGCAAATTAGAAGTACAGGCATAACGCGACACAGAACGTGGTATAGCAAACTTATTTCCTGAAATGACGCAAGAGAATCGACCGTGTTGTAAAGGAATTTAGACAATAAACATAAGAAACTAAACTTGGAATCTGTGGCTCGAAACTACACAAAAACACTAAAACACCTTCACCACACTAAAGCACAAAAATGGCTAAATACGTATTTCAACAACTAAGTTGTCATCATCAGTAGCACTGATTAAAAATCGCGCTGTCTACACACCGTAGCATAACAGAACAATACGTATTTAGCCATTTTTGTGCTTTAGTGTGGTGAAGGTGTTTTAGTGTTTTTGTGTAATAAACATATACCCGAGGCAAAACTCCTGATGGAGAAAAATTAATTCAAACTGCTCACCACACAAGCATATTCAAGACATTGTTTATGTGGTTAAAAATCCCCTGTAGTCTAAACACGCTCCAAATCAACGCCATTAAACTGTAGACAAAAGTCCAGGCAAGAAATACATTACACTTGGTGGTAAATTGTTCGTAGTACACCATTGAAAGATATTACACAGTAAAAAAGAATTCGTTGTTAAGGTACGTTTTTATGTCGTTGTCATTTTACATATTCTTCTTTTTAAAGTAACTAAAAATGTTAAATAGCCCAAATTTAACAATACCTTTTGTTAAATATTCAGGAACACATGCTATTATAACAAAAATATTAGTCAAATCAAATTTTATAGACGCATTTTCTATTTTTATCATGAATATCTACTTTGTTACAAATACGAAGTAGACAGGTGGGGTGAAGTGGTGACCTTAGGCCGTATTTATAAAAACAAAGTATTTCCTTCAAAGGTAAAAGTAAAAGTAAAAGCAAAAGCTTACAAGGAAAAGGTAGAAGAAAAAGGTTTTGCTTTAATAGGTATTCATAACCTTTCCCTTTTCTTTGCAAGCAAATCCTCGCAATAAAAAGGAAAAGGTAGACACGCGCGAGTTAGTGCACGATCTTACTGCCGGCTTTTTCAGCCACTTTAAACTGACAAGCGACGCCAAACACGTTGTAACTTGCAGTTACAGTAGCAATCGTAGTGCGTTGTTATAGTGGTGTACCCGAGCATTTAGGATTTGTGCTTGTACATATAATCGCTTAGAAATTGTACTCGCAGTTTTGATTTTACATTGGTTGAGCTGTGTTGGATATTTGTGATTGAAGAAGATGGCAAGTAACGAGGAACTGTCAGACGACACCGGCGATGATCAATCTTTATGTAAATTCATTGCCGAAAGGGTAAAACAATACCCGGAAATATTGGAAAAATCTCAACTCCCCGCGAAAAAAGTGAAGAAGCAAACGGCTATTGAGAAAGTCGTCACAGAGTACAGCCAGCTGTATGGACAAGACATTACCTCGAAAGCTTTAATGAAAAAGTTGGGCAATATAAAAACAAGACTGAAGAATAAAACCGACAAGAACAAAACAGGTAACAAGCGCATTCAACCGTTACTACCATGGGAAACGATACTGATGGAAGCGATGCATGCGGATGTAAACCCCACCGTTGCGGAAACCCCAGGTAAGCGAATAAAAGTACCCCAGAAATCTGTATACGAAGGCACCTAATATTGGATATATTTTTGTCAAATGTTAAATTTTTGCGGGCGCACCATTGCAGTTTGACCGTGATGTCAAAGCCCAACTTCCACCACAACCAGCAGTAAATATTGGCAAACGAGAACGGCACAAATTGAAGACGGACCCATGGCACAAGAAACTGAGGAAACGAGAAAGCTAACGAATAGTCAACTTCAGCTATTAGTGCTGCTAGAATAGTTCAAGGTTGCCCGTCTCCAGCAACAGTACTTCTGTGCCAAACTGGAGGATCGAGCTCTACCCGCTCCAACATTTTTCCACGTGAATGATAAAACATTTGAATTCTTGCAATAATAAAGAAATGCGTTTTATAAAAGTTTTATTTGAGAAAATAAACTTCTTAAAATTAACACTTTCTCAGAAAATAAAACCAAAATTATATGTTTTCTTTTATTTTTGTATATGTTTTTCATATCAGCGGTCCATGCCCGCAGATTTCCAACCTCCTGTGGGCAAACATTAAATTATCATAGAAGGTTATTGTAGATAAGCTGAGATAATTGTGTACGACGTGCTTGACCTTGATCAGGCGCGCACTCCACAACTAAAAGCATTCGCCCTACAAGTGTATATAGATGACTGAAGTAAAAATTTGCTACACAAGCTCCGCTGGACTAGATGCATATTTTCTGAAGCAAATCCTTCAGTTTTAAAGCAAATGCTACTGTTTATGAATTCTAAAAAAGTAAAACCTTTTCCTTTGGAGCAACACCTTTTTACTCCAAGTTCAAATCTTTTCCTTCTTTTTATTATGAATAAAATATGAAGTAAATGCTTCGATATCTGCAAGTAAAAGCAAATCCCCTTTTTTATAAATACGGCCTATTGGAGTGCCTGTGTATTTGTGTATATGATTTAAATGTTAGATCTCGTTCATACATGTTCGTTAGTAAACTTATAAGTAAGTGAAATGGAGAATGTAGGGATTAAATTATACTTTAGGATTCAATATCGGGGAGAAATTGAATGGTGTACAATATATTAACCGTGCACATATGACGATATAATTAACGCAAGTAAGTAAATAAATATTTTAGGTTTCTAGATAAATACATATATTTGTGGTGCATTTACTTCTTTCGTTTTTTTTGTGATAAATTAATAAACGACACAGTATATGTACATAGTAGTAAGCTAAAAAGAACTAAGAAAATGCCGTGAAGCAATTATGCTGTTTCAACTACGTCATATTTTGTTGAATTACTAATCTAACTACAATCCTATTTATAATCATTTAATAGTTGTTGTTTTATTGACAAAATAATTATTTTTAGTTCAAATGATATACCCTGACATAACAGAAGGGTTCACAATACAAGATGAGCATGGAGCAAACCTTCGAGGTGATTTTCTGGAGGAATATATAAGAATTTCACCGAGAGGTGTTCTTCTGATGGTTAAAGAAGGCAAGTATCTATATATTGCTGTACTCAAAATTAGTATTACCTTTTTTCAATTTGTTATTCATATATAATTATTTTTGGTCGAAAAGGTTTATAGATTAATTTGTGGTGATTCGCATTACGTAGTAAAGCGGCGCATCTCGTGTCATAATTGTGTAATGACCTGGCAGTACTTTCATGAGTAGATACTACTCTGTCTGGCATACTCAAAATATTTTACCATGTATAAAATAGACAGCATCAGCGTGAGGATGTTATTGCATATGAAATACTGTTTACAGCTGTTCTTATAACGCAAGTCGAATATTAGTCTGACAATATGCTTTTGGAGGATAAATACTCGTTGTGATGTTACAGCATTTCCTCATGATGTAATATCGTATATGAGCACCGTATTAACAATAGAATAATAAACGCTTACCAATTGATTATAAAAAGTGAAGTAATAAAATAATACGTTATCTTGCTTGATTTAGACTACCACAGCAACGAGTCGTCATCAACTGTCACTGCATACACATATAGCCCCGGTATATCTACAATTGGCACATCAGAATCGTCACCTTCAGTCACTTCTGAAACGTCAGTAATTCGCATAAGCCATCATCAGAAATGTATTACCCCAGAGGTACGTTAACACCTGTAAATATGTACACATTTAAGTTATTGAGCAAAATAATTTCAGGCTCTACGAACTGCTTTAGATAGTTTCCCTGGTGGTAGAGAAATTTTCAACTATTATACAAAATATTTGACATTAAATGATGAATATAGAAAAAAATTAGTACCTAAATCTTGCTGTGAATTACTTCAGACAATTATTTCCTTTAAATTGCATGCCATCTGCATTTACTCGACAACAGTGTGCAGAAGCAATTATAGTTTTATTCCCCAATTTAAAGGATCCTTACGCTCCAGCAGGATATGTAGGTATGTTGTATGTATAGTTACCTATTCTTAATTTTACAAGTTTTTATTTTTAGGAAGCCTTTTATGATCCGATCACAAAGAAAGGGTTTCTAACAACAAGATTAAGAACTCTATTAAGAAAACGAAAAAGTGTTTCACCCTTACAATTAGTCACTGCAGGAAGTAGTAAGACAGATAATAGTACTGAAAATATCACAGAAATAGAAGAGGCACTGTCATTTATGAAACATGCCTGCCCGGAAAGTCAAGTAGAAACACTTGTTGAAAAACTTATACTCACTTTTCCATATAGACAAAAAAATGTCTGGAATCCACCTACTTTCCCTAGATTTCTAGACACCGAAGGATTAGTAAGTTATTAACAATAAAATAGCTTATTAGTTAACAATTTGTTTCACAGATATTGACAGAGTTTTCTTTAATGTTTCCGGAAAACCATAATTTATTTATATCTGAATTTCCCAAACATATTAACAGAATACAGGAAATATAGGTACACATTGTCTGTTAAACACCCATCGCCAGAAGTGTACTCTGATGATGATAATTCCTCTGGTATAAATGTTTTGAGCATTATAAAATATAAATACATGAAACCTATATATTTTTTAGCTTGGAATAAAACAACTATAGCTATTATTGCTTCATTACATTTATTACCGCCTACTGCACAGGCTCGAAATAGTAGTGGAAATAGAGAATCTGTTCTATCAGCCCAAGATTTACTGTTAACATTTCAAAAGGTAAAGTGTTTTACTTATATACGGAAAATTAAATATTTCGTTTCTTCTTACTTTCAGACTGATGTATCTATCGAAAAAATATTGGAGACGCGAAAGAACACTCAACCATTGCTTTTAGCTGTAGAAGCAGAGAGAGAGGAATTATTGAACATTATTATATAGTATTCGACCAAAATATTATACCAGTACAAAAATTAACGGGCAAAACCGATTTTCTTGCATCCTTTGACTTACTTGTTAAGATACATTTTGTTTTTAACCTTCAATATAATAAGCAACTTAAAAATTTATTCGAATTTATTCAAATCGCAATTTATAAAATTGATAAAGATGTGAAGTGCACTAGTAGAATGAGAGAATTGAGTGCAAAATTATATAACGTATAAGGTATTTGAAAACTTGTAATAACATATTAATTTTTGCTTTATAAAAGTGTACAATTGTTTCATTTGTAAAAAAAAATTTAATGTAGAGAAACTTCTTATAAATTATTTTCGGATTGAACACGCATTATATGAATTTTGGATACACATAAACGTGCAATAAACCAAGCCAACAGCATATGTGGAACGAATGGAAACATTTAAATTTATCTACGAAACCTATTTATGGTAAATATAAATTGAACGTTGTAATTCTTTATTAAATATCGATTTTGGAAAGGAATTAGAATTGCTATTTACTGAAAAAATAAAAATTTTAGGTTGTTTATTTAGAAGAGGGTGGTTTATATTAGAAGGCGTAGATGATGATTCGTTACCAATTTCTATGGAAATCCAAGATTTGTTTGTTTTTAAAGAAATACCATTTGCTCTTTGTAAAAAATGGAATACTTGTTTATTTGAAGATAATTATAATGCCTACCTACATTGTTGAGAAATTGTCATATGTAGAGAGTACTATTAGATATTAATTTAACTTCACTAAAACATACTGAAGCTTATGAAATACATCATCCTTACGGCTCTAATATAAACTGTATTATTTTAAAATATGAGTTTGTTTCAGAATAACTGTCTTTTGTATTTTTATAGGTATAAAATATTTATATATCTTACTTAAATAAACTGTAATTAATATTCCAGTATAAATAAATCATAATTATGTACCTGTTTGTGCTGTATTATTTCCTACTCTTGCGGAGTGATATACTCAAGTCTTAAGTTATGAGTTATGTTATAATTTGTCATTCTGTAGAAGAAAGTAGAAAGAATGCCTTAACTACACAAGTTCAAATAACAAATAAGTAAATTATTAACTTTTCTTGTCGTTAATAGGAGAAGTGTTGGCAATGAGAATAATTTCTTAAATACTTTGGCCGAAAGAAATTATATGATGATAATGCAGTAATAAATATGTGCGACTGGAAAACGGACGTACTACTTTAAGGTGTTTGTAGTGCTCATTTAATATCATCGCTCTTCTCGCTGGCTTATACTAAAATTCAGATTTTCGATAAAATTACTTTAAGTATTAGAATTAGGCAAAAATACAAAAGTTAAAATGTACGCTTGGAAGGGAAACCTACATTCTTTGTAATAGGGGGTGCGTTTCTAAACGAAACAAAAAATTGAAATATCTTGAAATTACTGAGTTTTGCATGAATATCATTTTGAAATTACGTGCAAATGAGCTTTACTAACCGATAAGTTTGCAGTCAATCATCCTGTATAAACATCCATAGGAAAGCAGCTACTAAAATTAGATAGGATCAATCAATGCTTGTTAATTTAACAAATTTCAATAGTTACCTTTGCATCCCATGCTTGTCTAGTAACATATTCCTATTGTTAACTGAGCAACCACTATCGTATACTTCACTATCATAATTTGCTAAATAAGCAATCCTACTTTCTTAATTTTACAAATACCACAAGTTACCTTTGCGCCAAGGGCTCGTCCACTAACATAATCTGGTTGTTAACTAAGCAAACGCTATTGTATATTTCACTATCAAAATTAGTTCGATGAACAATTAACGGTGGTTAATTTAACAAGTTTCGATAATTACTTTAGCAACACATGTACGGTCAGTAACACAAACTCATCGTTAACTGTCATACTTATGTAGTAAAATTAACAAAGAAGTTTGTGTTTTTAACAGTATACAATTGTAAGTTTTGCAAGATACATTTTCCTTAATAAATAAAAAACCGGTCCCTCTTACTAAAATATTTAATTTGTCCTTGCGTACTTCAACATTTCCTGACGTCTGGAAAATTGCTCGAATTTGTCCAGTTTTCAAGAAAGGTGATAAATCTGATACGAGCAACTATAGGCCTATTGCTATTATCTCTAACTTTGCTAAAATATTTGAATCAGTTATTTATTGTTTCATCTCTTTTCACTGTAAGCCTTTTCTTTCACCGCATCAGCATGGATTCATCTCAAATCGATCAACTGTTTCTAATTTAAATACTATTACTCAGGATATAGCTGAGGCGTTGGACGAGGGATGTCAATTGGATGTCATTTATACAGATTTCAGTCGTGCCTTTGATTCCATAGACCACTCGATCTTGCTCAATAAACTTTCTTATTTTGGATTTGGACCTTCTGTAATTAAATTTTTTAATTCTTACCTGCTTAATAGGATTAATTTTGTCTTTTATAATGGCTACTCATCAAGAGTCTATATTTCTACTTCAGGTGTCCCACAAGGCTCGAATTTAGGTCCCCTTTTATTTGTCCTTCTAATTAATGACTTATTAACTTCCATTGGCTCCTCCGTCTTAGCCTATGCTGATGATTTAAAGATTTACCGTCGGATATGCACTTCTTATGACGTTGGTCGCCTACAGGCTGATCTCAACACTGTCTGTAGTTGGTGCTTAAATAACAAGCTCGCTTTGAATATTAGTAAATGTGTTCATGTGTCATATACAAGAAGAATTAATAAGATAGACTCGACTTACCAAATTGACAGTCACACACTTGAAGGTAAAAGCACTGTCACTGACCTTGGTGTCTTGTTTGATAGCAAGTTAAGTTTTAATGAACATATAACTCGTATTACCCATTCTGCGTCGAGATCTCTGGGATTCATTTTTAGATCTTGTAAAAGGTTTAGCAATATACCCGCTATTAATTCTTTGTTTTATGCATACGTGATTAGCAAGTTAGAGTATGCTTCGACTGTGTGGTACCCTATTTATGGAGCTCAACGGAATGCAATTGAGCGTATTCAGCGTAGATACTTGAGATATCTGTCTTACAAGCTAGATGGCCACTACCCAGATTTAGGTACGGATTATGACACCTTACTTCGCAGGCATAACTTCGAAACTTTACACGAACGAAGAAACAGATGCAGTGCAAGGTTTCTGGTAAACATTTTAAGTAACAAAATTGACTCTCCATACTTACTGTCCAAAGTGAACTTCAGGGTTCCAAGGATTGAGGCGAGATCTTCCCGGACATTTACCGTACCAACTGCAAGGACTAATGTACTTGGTAGAGCACCGTTGATGCATGCATCTGTGAATGCTAACATTTTTTTTGTGGATGTTTTTAATTTGTAGTATTTATGTATATCTTTATATCTAGTTTAGTTTCATTTGTTATCTTTTTGTTGATTATATGTAGAGCGTGTATTACTCTTTAATTATTATTATTGTCCTGTCTTGGATTATATCTATTGGGCAAATAAATCAATATTATATTATTATTATATTATTATATTATATTATATTATATTATATTATATTATTAGTAACACGTCTTTTTGTCAAAATTTTAACAAACAACGAGAAACTAAAACTAACAAAACTTGTAGTTTGTTAAAATAACATTTTTCTTTTGTGGACCGTCTGGAACTAAAAAATTTGTTAAATTTTTGTTAAAATTGACTAAAATTTTTTTACTGTGTAACTAGTTCTTCCTGAACGCGAATACAATCTAAAACCGAAGATATATTGCAAAAAATCTACAAGTTATCCGCGAAAAGCCGCTTATTACAACTGATAATAGAAGTAAGATCATTAATAAACATATTTAATATTAAGGGACCTAGACTGGAAACTTGCAGGATCACAGATGAAGTGGTGTAAGTGAAAGAGGAGGATTCTTTGTAGAAAAACATACTAAGCGTAATGGCAAGAATAGTGTGGTCCAAAGAATCGAAGGCCTTCGCAAAATCAGTACCCTCTATTGACCAAGCTATTCGAAATAAATTACGTGGCAGAGATTGGTAACGCTGGATCTCGCATTCAAAAAACCATGCTGATACGATGACAAATTCCGTCCAATTCATGGATAAAGACCTCAATGAATACATAGTTCAAAAATTTTTGAGAAAGGTGATAGGATAGCAATATGGTTAGTAATAACTGTCGCCAGTCTTGAGACGGGCGTAATACTGGCAATTTTCCAGACGTCAAGAAAAGAAGAGAAACTTAAAGAAAGCAATGAAAATGAATTTCATAGTTACAATCTTGCAAAATGGGAAGATTGCAACAGTAGAGGGGACAACAAAGACACTGCTGAAGTAACCCGCAAATTTATTTAGAATGTCTTGCGGCGTATCATAATTGACATGTGTAAAGATATTCGACTATTTCTCCTCTTGTCTTTTATGTAGGCCTAAATTTATTTTATTTTACGTGAAACATTAAGGTGAACCTGGCTCAAGTAGGCATTATAAATGCCAGGAACAATCGTGAAGCAATGGACTTGGTATTGTGAATATGAGTACGGCTTTTGATACAGTTCCACATGGCATACATACATACATGTTGTATAAACTTTATTACTATGGAGTGAGGGGAGTGGCGTATAATTTATTGAAGTCCTACCTACAACACAGAAGACAGGCAGTTAGTTGGAATAATAGGATAACGAATCCACAGCCTGTTAACTATGGGATAACTCAGGAATCGATCCTTGGGTCTGTTCTCTTTATTAGTTACATAAATGATCTCCCAGTAAACTTGAGTAGTGGCAAAGTGCACCTGTACGATGATGATACCTCTTTAATAATTAATTAATAATTCGATGCCCTTGTAAAAATAATCTGAAGTTTTCCCGTCAAAATGTTCTATAACAGCTGCTTGCAACTCACTGTCGTCCTTAAAACTACGTCCCCTGTCTTTTCTAAATTAGAAAACAAAAAAATTCACAAGGAGCCATATCCGGACTATACGGTGGATGTTCCAAGTCTTGAAAGCCACATTCGCGGATGGCAGCTTGTGAAATGGCAGCAGTATGGATGGGAGCATTGTCGTGCAGTAATCGCACACCTTTTGTCAATTTTCCACGACGTTTTGCACGAATATTGTCCCTTAATTTATGCAATAAAGACACATAATATGTGCCGTTCATACTTGTATTACGCTCGTTAAAGTCAATTCGCAAAATGCCCTCACAATCCCAGAATACTGTGGCCATCACCTTTTTCGTTGATTGAACGACTTTCGCCTTTCTGGGACGAGGTTCATCAGGTCGCCGCCATTCCATGGACTCCCTTTTCGACAGAGGATCGTAAAACAGAACCATTGTTTCATCCCCTGTGACAACGGACTCAAAAATCGGTTTTGGGTCGTCTCCACACATGTTTAAAAACGACTGCGCACATTCGACTTGACGTTCACGTTGGAGAGCAGAAAGAAGTCGCGGTACCCATCTAGCACTAATATTATTCATACCCAAATGGTCATGGAGAATTCGGCGAACACTTGTTTCGGAAATGTTTGTTATCACTGCTAATTCCTTCACTTTCAAACGGCGATCTTCTAGCACTAAATGTTCAATAATTGAAATTTGTTGAGGCGTTATCACTTCAGTTGATCGACCCGACCGATCAGCATCTTCCAGGCATTCTTGTCCCAAACGGAAGATTTTGCCCACTTTTTTACAGTGGAATACGAAGGAAATGAATCACCGTAAACGCCGTCTAAACGTTGTTTAATGTGACAAGGTGTACGCCCTTCTTTTGTTAAACATTTAATGACCATGCGGTACTCAATTTTCGTTACTTCAGACATTTTCGTGCGCTAGTCACGTTGGTTGGCTTCTACTAGGCTTCGAACCGTCATATTTATAGTGTATACCTCGCGTATGTGCATGCATGACGTGACGGAGTTTGAACACGTTTGAACCTGCATACGCCTGTCAGGCCGAGAATTTATGGCGCCTACCTCGTACATACGCTTCAAAAACCATTTAAATCTTCATGATTACGTGACACGTAATAGGAACCTTGTGGTGACCCACCATCGACTGAAACAAACTCAACAATAGTGGACTACCCAAAACCAGTGGCGGCTGCTGCAGGGAGGGCAACGGGGCACTGCCCCCCTGTAACAAATTTCCCCTTGACAAATTTCTTTCAACGGATAAATTAATTATAAATACCTAATTTGTATGTAATTTTTCTGATTTGTTTGATAACAAATAATATGTTTTCGGAAGTAACAGTCCGTCTTTTCAGCGCGTTTAAAAATCGCAGTCTGACGTACGCTCCGGGGCATCTCGCGCGACTGCCCCGTGAGGCCCCGTCTGTATTGGAAATCGAGCGATGAAACTGGCGCGGGTAGCGCGCAGATATACGTCAGCGGTGGGGCACTCATCTATGGTGCCGCGTGGCAGTCCAGTATGTAATATACAGTGAGGACGCGCGGGTTGGAATAAATTCATTTAAAATTTTTGATTTTGTTTTATGGAAAAACGCTCGGATAGGTCGATTTTTATTTTTAGCTGCGGTTTTTCTGATGGTAAATTGATGTACAAAAGGTGGTCCAAAAATAAGTTACGACCATCAATTTTTTTTTAAAATGGAAACATATGTTTTTTATTTAATTTGTTAATTCTAGATCGAATTCTAAGTATTTTTCATGTACCATGTCCTATCCCCAAACTCAACAGTTATCCAGAAATTTACAATTGAACATATCAATAATTGCATGTTCAATTGTAAATTTCTCGATAACTGTTGAGTTTGGGTATAGGACATGGTACATGAAACATACTTAGAATTCGATGCAGAATTAACAAATTAAATAAAAAACAACAAAAACAACAAAAAGAAGTTACGACCATCAATTTTTTTTTCAAATGGAAACATATGTTTTTTATTTAATTTGTTAATTCTACATCGAGTTCTAAGTATATATGTATATTAAAATATTTAAAATGTTCGAACGAAACATGTCTCTCATTTTAAGCTTTTATGAACTTTTAATAACCCAAATAGAAAAAAAATAGTATAAAATACACGTTTCATAACACATTTTGCACACTTGTTCTTGTTCTTAACTTAAACGCGTGCGCAAAAATCGTGTGTTACGAAACTTGTAGTCTTATATACTATTTTTTGTTATGTGTGCTTAATTAGGAATACTCCACAAAGCGACCTCGTCTGGACTTCTAACGGTAGTAGAGATTTAAAACACTTTGGTGAGAAAGTAAAAAGACATGAAGTAAGTGAAAAACATCTTAGTAACATGATAGAATATTCAGTTTTGGGAAAGGTAAATACCTATAATGTGCCAGCTGAACACTGCATATAGATAGATTAAATATAATTCAGCACAATGAAAACGTCAGTAAAAACAGACATACTCTTGGAAAATTAATAGACTGCATCAAGTTTTGTGTCATGTTTGAAATCGCTTTAATGGGCCATGACGAAACACAGTGCGAATCCGGGGATCTTTCGTGGATTGGTTAATTTATTTGTAGGAATTGACAGCACCCACAAGTCTAATAATTGAATTTTTATGGGTTTGTCAAAAACCATTCAAAATGAATTGCTGGACAGTATCTACGAAGTTTCTCGCACTTTGATTCTAGACGAAATTAACAAAGCCCATTATATCGCTATACAAGCAGACGAGACGACAGATTCGGCTACATTTTCCTAGTTAGCTTTTATAGTTCGATGCGAATTGGTAATTTTGTATAATAGACCAGATTTTGGAACTGCTTCATCTGCTCTAACATTACTGTAATGTTTCTATGAAAATAATTTAACAACTACATTTGCCGAATCTGTGAAGCTATTGAAAATAATTTGCACCATACCGATGACAACAGCTGAAAGTGAACGGTGTTTTTCTACTTTGAAGAGAATAAAAACATTTTCTAGAAATACCTTGCGGTAAAGCAGACTATGTGCCTTAGCAATGTGTTCCATTGAAAAACAATTACTGACATCAACACCAAACTTCAATGAATTAGTTATTAATCATTTTGCTGATCGTAAGGAACGGCGGATAGATTTCATTTTCAAACAAGTTAATTAAATAGCATATTGAGTTTATTTTGTGACTGTACTTAATTTTTGATATTAAACAATCAGACCCCGCGGTGCCCTCCCGTCCCAAAAAATCACGAGCCGCCACTGCCCAAAACTTTATAATAAACTGCCTGATGCCATAGCTTGTCGTCTGAGAATTTCGCAAGAGCTGTTAAAAAGCTTCTGCTTGACAATGTGTTTTATAGTGTAGATGAATTTCTGTCATGCAATTTTGACTGTTTTCGCTTAACATGTTTTTTATACTAAATTGTTTCTTTTGTCGATATATTGGTGACTACTTTTCTTTGTAATGTTTTTGCTGATGTATATTTCCTGTTAACGTGTCTTTTCTGTTGACTAAAATAAAACAAACAAACGAACTAAATATTTCTGTGCATCAAATATTCTTCTTTACAAAAAAGAAAAAATCAAGAAATATAAAATTGCAGTAATACACGCAATGACATTTAAAAGTAAATCTTGAAACCGTTTCTCGAAGGCCTTGTCTTAACGGGCACGACCATGTTTTATTATTCGCGTCGCTTCAAGTGGCCTTCGAAATAAGGAATGCGCGCATCGCTCCGAGCTTCTCGACTCCGCATATATTCGTTTGCGAGAAGACAAAAAATCATGTCAAGTAGATAATTACTTGCTCTCTTGGAACGAAGAAAACAAATATTCCGCACGTTCCAGAAACTGAATACCACACAATATACCAGGGTAGCCAAAGAGATACATTTCGTATCATTGAATACAATAATAGTGAATGCGTAATTTTTATAAGATAAACTGATGATCACTATATAGGATGTTCCGCGACTCGACCGACAAACTTATCTCATATATTCCGGGGGTCATTAGAATCAAAAAATGTTATATGACCTATAAGTGAATTCCTCTTTGTTTCGTAGATATTGAAGGACTTTAATTTAAAAAAAAAATTATAGGTACAATAAAATTTATTCATAAATTGATAGATAATTAACATAAAATTACTGTTCAAATTGAGAACCGCCATTTTCTAAACAAGCCACTATTTTTTGTGTCATAGAATGTTGCCGTTAATTGCTACCAATTCATTCTTTAGAGAATTAGTAGCTTCAACTATATGGTCAGTCAACTCTTCGCGTGTATCTGGTTTACCATTAATGAACACACGAGATTTCAGGCAACCCCATAGAAAAAAATCTAACGGAAACAAATCAGATGACCGAGGTGGCCAATGTACACGATCACATCGTCTTATCCACTGTTCCGGAAAATTTTCATTAAGCCCCATCTTGCTGGAACCACATGCCACGACGAGCTTCCAAAGGAATATCTTCCATGTAATTCGGCAATTCTTCTTCCAAAAAGTGAAGGTAACTTTCTGTGTTAAGACATTCTTCAAAAAAATGAGGCCCAATAAGATGATTATTTAATAAGCCGCACCACACGTTGATGGAAAAACGATGTTGATGGTTAACCACGATTGTCTCGTGTGGGTTTCGATCCGCTCAGATATGAGAATTACGTGTGTTGTTAATACCATTCCTTGTAAATTGGGCCTCATCCGTAAAAAGTATGTGTGGAATAATCTCCAAATTATTTTTTACCACTGGCGATATCATACTCGATTTTCTAACTCTCCTGGAAGTAAATGCTGAACTTTTTGTAAATGATAGGGATAAAGCCCATTATGATGCAGAATTCTCCATAGATTGGTTTGAGGAATTCCCATTGTATGAAATATTATACGGATACTGGTAGAAGGACTTCGTTCAACTGCATTTAAAACTACTTCAGCGTTCCCTAATACATCTTTTTCTACACGACGACTTGGGAAAGATCCTGTCTCTCCTAAACAGCGAAAAACGTTTGAGAATGTTGTGTGGTGAGGAAAAATGCGATCTAGGTATTGCCTGAGGTACTTCGCAGCTGCAGCACGCCCACTTCCATCGCAGAAACCATACAAGAAAACCATATCGGCATATTCTGCATTAGTAAAACGCGGCATAATGGCTTAATAGTATATTATTCAACGAGTTTGCGTGGATAATTTTATTACACGAGGATGAAGTTTGCAGCACGAGCGCAGCGAGTGCTGTAATCGTCCGAGTGTAATAAAATATCCACGCAATGAGTTGAATATAATGCTTTATCTACTAATGTATTGGCGGTACACGAAATATTATACATTTCCAGCAGGCAGAAAAAGCTGTAGACGTGTTAAGATTATAATTTGATTAGAATAATAATAAGCACGCTACTTGACATTTAACGTTTGACGTTCGATGTCATTCAGTGCCTACGCAACTAAGATGAAATCGCTTTTTTTCCAGTGTTTATTTGAATGTAATTGGTTATATTTTCCCGCCTATTTTTTCATTGGTTCCTGGAAGTGTTGAATAATATTATTCAACAGTTTCTTATCCAATCAAAAACACTTTACAAACACAGTGTTTAATAATGAGGTCTAATATCGGTATAATTTTTTCATGTATTATTTGACATTAGTAGATAAATTAATATTACAGCACAGAACTCATTAATTTGTCATACATACGTCAATTTGTCAAGGCTAACTAAATTAGAGGAATTCACTTATAGGTCATATAACATTTTTTGATTGTAATGACTAGAGCGCGGACATGACCGAGTTAAACTAGGACGAACTTACAACGGAGCAAAGAAATAATGTAAACAACACACGCTTACTTAATAGCATTATTCAAGCATTATTCATATGGTGAACTGCAACATCTGTTATTGACTCACATGCTGATGGGAAAACACCACAAAAAAAGTCCACTTAAGTCGTAAATATCCTATTTTCATCGGGGGAGATATAGGAGCGTCAGAGGTTTTTAAAATTTATTGTATTTACCTCAAATTTCGCATGATAAATACCGTGCATTTTTTTAACGCGGAACATAGGGATTTGCGTGCTAAAAACTCTACCCCATGTTAACTTTTGTTGCGGATCAAATTTGAAAGAAATTTGCATTTCATTTAATAAATCGAACATTTTTCTACCAATTGTACAATGTTTTAATGACATGAAGTTGTTCTTTATAATTATTTTTTCGTTTTCAGTTGTAATTAATTCGCACAAAATCATCACGTAAACATTTAAACATTTTATGCTAGATGACATCGCTTGTCACTTTACTATTGACAAGTCAATTTACGAAAAAAATTTCCATGTACACAGTTGCAGAACGAGTGGAAATTGTTACGGCATGTATTCAAGGAATGTCCTTCAGGGATATTGTTGACAACTTTGCTGCAGCATATTCTGATCGGCCAGTTTTAAGTATTTCGACAGTGTCTCGAATTTACAATGAATTCCAGAGCACAGGCTGCGTAAATTGTGACCACAAGAAACGAATTTGAAATTCATCTGCAGTTACAGAAGAGACCAAAATAAACATTTGCTTGATGGTTGAAAACGAGGGCTCCACAAGCTTAAATATGCTTGCCGATCAGTTCCAAATTTCAAGAAGCAGTTGCCATAAAGCGCTGAAGGCCGACAAGTACAAATCATATAAGATTAAAAATGTTCAGAAATTGTTACCAACAGATTTCTTCCCAAGAATGGAATTTTGCCAATATTGGATGGAAAGAATAAATAACTATCCAAGTGTTTTAACAAGAATACTGTTTTCTGACGAGTGCACATATGCTCTGGATGGGACGGTACACAAGCAAAACCAAAGAATTTGGGCACGACAAAATCCTTATGAGATTCGAGAGGCTAACAAGCAGTGGCCTCAGAAAGTTAATGTTTGGGCGGGAATAGTGGGGAATAACATGTTGCGGCCGTTTTTTATAGACGGGAATTTAAATCAACGGAAATATTTAGATCTACTTCTAATGGAAGTAGGTCCCCGTCTGGATGAGTTGCGAGGTAATGGGGAAATAATATTCCAGCAAGACGGAGCACCAGCTCATAGTGCTGCCACAATCACGGAATTCTTGAATCAAAATTTCCCCAACAGTTGGATTGGACGATATGGACCATTTAGATGGCCTGCCAGAAGCCCAGACCTTACCCTACTCGATTTTTTTATGGGGTTATGTATCAAGTAAAGTCTACGACAATGTTCGAGGGAAACCTGAGAACTTGGAAGAGCTAAGAGCAACAATCACAGACGCTTGCAATTCAATTACAGTGCGACAATTGCAAAACACTCGTAGAAATTTCTACGATCGGTTAGGATATTGTGCAACTGCTGAAGGCAAACATTTTGAACAATTCCTTTAAATTATTTTTATGTTCACTAATTCAATAAAATATCTCATAATGTGTAAAATTACATTTATTTTTATTATTTATACCGCAACAAAAGTTAACATATACTTAAAACTGGCCAGTTACTGCAGCAAAGTTATCAATAATTTCCACGCGTTCTGCAACTGTGTACATAGAAAAAAATTTCGAAAATTAACTTGTCACTAGCGAAGTGACAGGCGATGTCATCTAGCATAAAATTATTAATAGTTTACGCTACGTTGATTTTGTCACTCAATTTTGTGCGAATTAAATTCAACTGAAAACGAAAAAATAATTAAAAAGAACAACTTCATGTCATTAAAACAATGTACAATTGGTAGAAAAATGTTTGATTTATTAATTCCGCGTTAAAAAAAATGCACGGTATTTCTTCTTCGGAAATATTTGGAAGCCTGTTACCTAACGTTCTAAACCACCGCATTTTCACATCTGGTGAAAGAAGAGCTGCCCACTATAGCATCATTTGCTTCCGGTATTAATGTAAAAAACTTTACGAATCAGTCGCACAACTTAGCCTCCAAAGAAACTGCTACCCCTTTTAAAAATTGGATGTCTCATTGTGCCATCTTCTTCATTTTGACATTCAATGAAACCAACAACGGAATGAGACATTCAAGGAGTATATTTTTTTCTTCCTGTAGGAAGTTGAGAGATGAACTAATCGGTGTCATTAATTTGCGGTACTCATGTAAGTACTGTAAGTCTGGTTATTTCCAAAAAATCGCATAATGCATCGAGCTTTTTATCATACAGTAATATAAGAGAAACGGCATCAAAAAACGAATTCCATCTCGTTACTACTGGAACTATTAAAACCGATCCCAAGGTGTCTTTTATCGTTTCTAAAGACTTTGGCCGATAGCTTTTTTTCCAAAAATCTTTGATTTCTTGTTTTTTCTTATTTTTATTCGGATAATTATTGCCTTCTTAGATAACGCGCACCAGCATAACTGAGCCGCGTTTATCTCTAAGACATTTTTTTAAACAACTTCGATTACGATTATTTAGAAAATCGTTATTTACAAAATATCTATCTTTAGATTATTGCAATTGTTCATCGAAGATATTTCGATTACGATTACTGTAATTGCAATTTGAACTTAATGAAATTACGATTACTGCAATCATAATCTAAGTTCCATCGATGAATAATCGTAATCCAAGCCGCAATCAATTATACCTGTAATCCTTATCAACCCAACTCTGAATGCGTATATTATTACTAATTTATACATTTTCTATTTAAACTAATGAAATGAAAGCCCAAATATAATTTAACAAAGTAACTTTTTTATTTTCTCTAATACAGTTATGACAACATGTAAACGTCATCAATGACGTACAATTGAGGAGCAACCATGCAAAACGTATTAAATCCACTTTTTCACAAATTGGGTTTTATTTGATTTTATATATTTTGGGGATGAGTTAAATCCATTGGCAACCTGAGAATCACTCTAACTGTCTTATATCCTTCTCAAATAGCGTGCCAAATATGAGCAAATCAAGCAAAACGTATTAAATCCAAATTTGTCAGTAGACTCAAGCAAACCGTATTAAATCCACCTCTAGTAAATCAAGCAGTGTTCTGTTTTATTCTACAATTAATTTAAAACTCTGGCTGTTAGATGGCATTCTAGGAGCTGTTAAACACAAATTTGTTTGAGTTTTGAAACGGATGTTGCTGCTTTCTCGATTTTGTGTTAAGTGCATGCAGGTTCGCTTATTCGTTTATAATTTTATTAATTCAAATAAAACAATGGACTGCTTGGTGAAAGATTGTAATTCAGGAACTAGAGTGCGAGGTGTGCGTCCAACTAAACGGAGTTTGGCTACAGATAAAAGGTTAGGTTAGGTTAACTGTTCACCGTAAAATTTTACGTGTTTTTTTATTTTTGTCAGATATTCTGGTAGAAGTTTTGAAGTGAAAGAATTTGTAAGACCATGTAGTCATAACGGAAAATCGTACAAATGTAATTTAATCACGCTGGCAGATATTGAAACGATCCGTAAACGGTTTTATTCAACCTCAAGCAAAATCGACCAAGAAATTAAACTTTGTCATTTAATGTCAGTTACTGCTATAAAAAGAAAACGTCCAGTAAAAAATACGCCTCGAAATCGATTATTTAACGTCACATATTTTTTTAAAAGTAAAAATCTTAGACATCCAGTGCGGGTTTGTCTGCAATTTTTTGTTACTGTTCTGGGAATATCAAACAGACGTGTTCGTCATGTTGCCAACATAATTAATGAAGGTAAAGTGCCTAAAGAGCGCAGAGGTGGTGACAAGGTTTCTAAAAAGTCGGAAGCAAAAAAAGGAAAAATTAGAGAATTTCTTGGCAATTTGCGAGGAAGAGAGAGCCATTACAATCGTAGCAAATCAAAAAGGATTTATCTATCAGCTGATCTCAACATTGCAAAATTACACAAAAAGTATAACTTGGAAAACGAGAATAAATTCAGAACAAGTTTATCAATGTTCACAAGAATTTTCCGAAATGAATTTAATATTGGTTTTTCCAGCCCAGCTTCAGATTGCTGTGCACTGTGTACCAGATTACGTCACAAAATTAAGCAGGTGAGAAATGATGAAGAAAAGCGTAATGCAATGACAGAACTCAGAATTCATAAAAAAAGAGCAGCAGCATTTTACGAATTAGCCAAAGAGGAACCTCAACAGTCTTTTACCTTTTGCTTTGATATGCAACAGGTTCAACCATTACCAAGAACACCAGTGAACGACGCATTTTATTCCCATCAAATAAGTTTATACTCTTTTTGTTGTGTAGACATGAAGTCAAAAAATCCCACTTTCTACCTTTGGACAGAAGACCAAGCTGGTCGTGGCTCTGAACAAATTGGGTCAGCTCTTCTCAATTACTTGGATTCGATAGACCTCGCAGAAATAGACATTTTAAGGTTATTCTGTGACGGATGTGGCGGTCAAAATCGCAATTCGCACGTAATTCATGCTTTATATTATTGGCTGAAAATGAAAGCCCCCACGCATCTGTCAGAAATTAGAATTTTCTTTCCAGTTCGGGGTCACAGCTTCTTACCGGCTGACCGAGTGTTTGGTCGTGTAGAGAAATGTTTAAAAAAAAATCCTACAGTTTTAAGCAGAGAAGCGTACGCCGATCTATATCGACAGTTTGGTACTGTTAAAGAGTTAGGGAAAGACTGGGACATCTTTGATATTAAAAATTTGGAACAAAACCTGAAAAAAGTTGTTGGTATATCAGAATATAAACGCATATACTTACAAAAGAAAAAAATAAGCAATAGTCAAAAAAATACGTCAGTAGTTCTTAAGTGTCACAAAAACTTTAGATATAATGGTTTAGAGGAAGTAGAACAAAGCGTAGTAAAGAAGAGGAGAAGTGATAAAAATCTAAACCTAAATAAAGTTTCCCTTGGCCGACCATTTCCCGAAAAGAAAAAAAAATCGTTGTCATATTTACTTTCACAACAATTTGGGGAAGACTGGGAAAGTGATGAAGCTCTACAATGGTCTAAGAAATTCTATCTACAGAAAATCAGCAAGATACAGAAGAGGAAGAAAATGAAGCAACTGAAGAGCACTGTGATTGTCTAGAAGATGATGTTGGGGTCCATATTTAAATTTGTTTTAAATATTCAAAATAATTTTGCTTTAGTTTTTTTTTCTGTTGGTGTAGAGTTAACGTTAATTTTTGTGTTTTTTTTTTTTTTTGTAATAGTTGTACTTGTTATAAAGTTAATAATTGATAGTTATATGTATCAATACTATACTAATAAATAATGTTCAAGCAAACTGATCTAAATCGAAGACTAATCAAGCAAATCGTATTAAATCCGCTTCAGTCAATCAAAACGTGTTGAATCCAAAATGTTTTCCTTAGTAATCTTAAAAGCAAAATATGTAGCGTTGCAAATTTTAACTTATGAACTCTAAGAAGATACCTCATTGATATAGGTTAATAAAAATCCAGTTATCTTACACAGATTTTATGTGACAACATTTTTGCATTTATCTCGAAATATGCTAAAGTGGATTTAACACGTTTTGCATGGTTGCTCCTCAATTGAATATAACGGGTCTTCTCTATAAGTTTGGCAAAATTTTTTGAAAAAAAGTGATTTTAATTTTTAATAGTCTTTATATCGAGGGCGATGCGCTCAGTCCAGGAGTTTCGAATATTTTCATTCCGTCGGCAAAATGGAATGCTTTTCTCAGTCTATGAAATATATATATTTCTTAAATCGTTCGTATTTCGTCAGTTACTGAACATTTTTCGATCAAGAAAGTAGAATTTCCCTGACCCACGACAGTAGGGAACTGGTGGGAATGGGAGCCACTTAATGGAAAACATGTGAAAGAAAAATTAAAATATTTTTCTCATTATTAAATGCTTGTTGGTAATGAGAGCCATGCTGGAAAACAGTATCCACTTAATTAAAACATTTTAAAATGTTAATTTAAAAGTAGGCAATTTTATGCAAAAATCGCAAAAGTAATTCTTTGCTTTTTCAGTTCCACTGCACGCTGCATGAGCCAATTTCCCACAGTACCTGCAACGATACCACATTTTTCCATCCTTACCAGAGTCGTTACATATTACACACATCTGACAATTATTGTCATCATTATAATTTTCATTAGACGAGGAATCAGAAAAACATGGTGTGTTGAAAGTAGATTTTAGTTCTTTGGAAGAACTTTCAATGTCATCCAACTCATCATCGTCGCAAATTTGAGATTCATCAGTGCTGTCTTCTGAAGAGGTTTCATGCTGAATCTTCTTTTTCTGGTGTTGTATGCTACTATTGTGGCGTGGCTACTACGATTGTCCAGGATAAGCAGAACTGGAGCGTCTGGTGTTGGATTAGCAATTTTTTTTAAATTCCTGTTCATTAGTCCATGCATTAGAAGTGCAGTAATATTGAGCATCAAGTGGACCATTTTTTCAAGATGAATCGAATGACGCTTTCGAGGGAAAATGATTACATGTTCAACAGGCGTTTTTTCTTCCATTTCAGAAAATATTGCAGCTTTTCCTAACTTTGGCCCACAGTCGCTTAACCCTTCTTTTAATCTTTTCTGTAATGTGCTGTATGGAATTCCCATCTCTCTGGCGACTTTATGAATTGATTTCGTTTTCCCCTTCATCGCTTTAACTGCATTTTGCAGAATATCTGCAGTCCAAAAAGCCTTTTCGGTAGTTCGTTTCCTGTTTTTTAGCATCTTAAACTGAAAAAGAGACGTGGGGAAATGAGAACCAGTGTGGGGTAATAGGAGCCAGAAGTGGCTCCCATTACCCAAAATGCATAACATATACTAACATGTTTTCAAAACCACTAATATTAATTTTTTCGACAAAATAATTACGTGAGCATAAACTACGTATTCTATTTTAGGAATGAGGCAATTCATAATCAAAAATATGTCAGTAAATTTTTATACTTACAGTTAAAGAAATTGGAATAACCTTACACTAAAAGTGATGTAAACACAATAGGCGCCAAATAAAATGTTAACTGCATAGTGGCGGTTTGCTGTTGGGGGTATAGTTAGTTCTACACAATAAGAGATGGCAGGACAATTAAAATTTTGGGAATTGAGTTTATGTTGTATTTTAAGTATTGGTTCCCATTACCCGCTGGCTCCCATTCATTCCCACCCGATCCCCTAATAACCAGACTAGTATGATTTTACTGCAACGTCATTAAGGTCCCCTTTTCTATTAACAACATTAAAACGTCGAGGTTTGTGTGTTTTTGAATCAAAAATTTTGACATTTGCCCCTTTGTCGTCAATCTTCAATAAAAATCGAGGTTTGTGTCTTTTTGAATCAGGAATTTTGACAACTTGTCGTCAATGTCATCGATAGACATTTTCATTAGCTCACCACACCAACATGCCCCTGCTAGCCCGAATACTATCGCACGCGGCAATAAAAATCAGAAAATTAAATTAAATTAACTCGTAGATATATTATTAACCTTCATCAATTTCTGATCGCAAAAATATCTGATTTTTTTCTTGATATCCAGCGGATTTTTAAATATGCAGTTAACTTGGGAAGCTTTATATATATCAACGTTTTTCTTCAGTAACAAAGTGGATTTTGACATGAAGAATATGCTCCACAAAGTAGAGGATTTATAATTATTCGTCTTCTCTGTGAAATAAATGAGGAGAACTTCTTCTGTAACTACTGTGTCTTTTTTAGAATTGCACCAATCTTCACGTTTTCTGAAATCTGTCTAGCTTTGCTTGGAAGTAAATCTTAAATTGCAGCGTTGGTAGCTGCACTTATGTGCTATGGAATGTAGTCTTCTATATCACTATTTTTTTCAAACACATTCATATTTATCGCACCGTTAGTAAGTCGAAGAAAGAACCAGCGTAAATTGCAAAAAGTGATGAAGTTTTATTGTTGTAAAAGTTTCTTGACTAGACTCACTAAGGAAACAACAGAAACATAGCCGTTTGTTTTCTCTAATCATTTTTATTGTCAATGTTAATTTATTTTCTAAAATTCGATTTCAGAAAAAATAGAATACAATTAACGTCAAGAAAGTGTCTTTATCTGACTTAGCGGTTAAAGTACTTGGTCGCTAAACAGCCGTCAGGAAAAGTATCACTTTCTAGACTTTTATGTAAATAACTATTACTACGACAACTTTCATATGCTTATTTAACTACTTTCAAGACCTTGCATTTTTGTCATTGGTACAGTCGACCAGAACGGATTTGAATGAAATAATTTTGAACTCTTGGACGCGTGCGCAAAAATCATGTTTTGAAAACGAGACATTCGCGGCAAGTTCTCTAAAAGAAAAGTGCGCGAAAGGTCTTATGGAACGTGTATTTTATATTATTTGTTCTATTTCGAATATTAAAAGCTCAACAAGACAAAGTAAGATACTAAGACACATGTTTTGTTAGAAAATTTTAGAAAATCCTTCTTTCTTTAAATTTGTAACAGTCTTAGAAATTATTACCGTCCATCTTTATTTAACGATTTATATCGTTATTTAGTCTAAATAGAATTTTAGCATGATGTTTATTCTTTGTAGTTTCTACACATGGTTGTTAGATTTTAACGTTTATATTTGGCATTTAAATATGCTTTGTCTTCATATTTTATTCGTAACCAACTGCAAGAAAAATAAAATCAGCGTGCGATAAATTAAGACTTATGCAAACAAAACGGGTTTCGTAAAGTAATTCCATAGTATTTCCTAAAAGTAGTAAGTAGCTAAGACTGCTCCAATTAAGCGATTTTGCCAAAATTTCCGCATTTCAACTCAAATTATTATTCATTCAATAATAAGAGGCCTCAGGATAAGGATTACAAGCATTACCAAACACTTCAGTGAAAGATCCATTCGCATGCGCAGTCAACAATCGTCTCGTCTATATAGCTTGCTGATGTGTATGTCTCATCGCCCTAGAACACCACTAGTAGGACGCTAAAATAGAGTGGAACTAGTAGACACGGCTTCAAACACAAGGAGCCCGTGCGACAAGTCACGTTTCTCATCGCCCATTTAGCTCTCTCATGTACACCACCCTTTTTAGCTACACAGTGCTGGTCAGGTTTAACAAGTTTGGAACACACGCCTGCGGTTGCACTATATACACCTTGAAGTTTCTAATAAATTCATGTTTTATTTACACATTCCTCTTTATTATCTTTCTATGTTTTGTCAGTAGTGGGTCATTTAACCCATAGGTTGGCATTGTCTGCCATATAGTGAAGCTGGTGTTGTTTCCATGAAATTGAGGATCTTCTGATAGGATAGAAGTAACAAATAGCAGTCTGTCTTCCTATTTTTGTTTTATATAGAAATAAATATAGACTTCAGAATATTTCTTCTTAATGGTTTAACTACGTTTCTATATTTTACTTATCGACACTAAAAAAACAAATAAACTATGACTTCGCTATACCAGTGACATCTTTTAACATCATTTCAAACAAACTAGTTATCTTAAGCAACTACCTAATCTTTTAACATGTTTTCAAACCATTCGAATATATATCCATGAATTAAATTCCAATAAATAATTTCGCAGTCGTATTTTGATTGAAATGCCGTGTATGGCATTATTTTCCACAATACAAAATGACTCTCTTATACAATCCCGTATAAGCTTCATATTAGATATACAGCTTGAGCGCGCGGGGTATGATCACCCAATGCCAGTCGATATTCTTCGGACGTATATTCGGAAAATTGATCTCCGCCAGCTAGCTGTGTTCGCCAGATATAGATATTTACATCAGTTGCGTACTGGCTGCAAAGAGGAATGCACGTAGGTTTTTGTGTTATTTTATGGTATTTCTGTTATACTTATTTATAGTTTTTTTTACCATGAAATTTCTATTTACTTATTTTTCTCTAGACATCTTAGTTTATTCTGCAGATGTTTCAGGCGGGTTGTTTTTATTTCATTCTAAAACCCAGTTGTACTGCTATAACTTTTTACACAACTACATTATTATTTAATTTCATAAGGATAATCATAATTACGTTATAAGTATTACAATCTTCGCGTTATTATCGACTTAGTTATCTAAGCAATCGTCATCACTTAAAGAGAAAATTTAATTTGTTCTTTTTATCAATCTGCGAAAAAATAATCAGATCACTATGAGTTCGAATATGAGCAGGCAATGCTAGTATGTTGTGCCGTAACTCTAATATGTATTATCGGACCACGTTTAGATGCGAGTTTACGTATACCATCGGGTGATCATACCTCGCGCGCTCTTGCTGTATTTGATTGACGCCTAACAGACATAGATATATGAAGATGTAGTTCCTCATTCTCTTTACGGTAAATTTCCATTTAATTTAGACATTTATTGCATTCTATACGCGCATGTATGTATTATTCGACCTATATAAATTATTACACGCCAAACAGACACACCCAACATCGTTTTTGAAATCTCCCACCTCCTATAATAGCGTGTTCCGGTTTTTTTCTCTACAGTAGATTTAAACAAAACGCAAATATATGAGATGGATCTATTTCTCGGGAGACAAGATATCGACATCCTATCGCTAACTGATCACTTTTTTCGAGTGAATTGCTCAAACCAGTTGTACAAACCATCCTATCGCATAATTTGCACACACATACCTACATAACAAAGGCGATATCTACGACAGATTCCTCAACATACAAATGAAAACACTTCTAAGGCCGTTCTTTTTCTGTGATCGATTCTTTAAAAGTTCTCCCCTATATACGCACGGAACAGTAGAAACACGCGACCGTTAAGGGTTTCCAGCTGTTGGACCAGGTGTGTTGCCCGTCAACGTCGTCGGCCTACATTTTGGAACGGAAGTGTCTGACGGACCGATTTCCTAACTCAGTCTCACTGTTGTTAGGCGGTCTATTTGAAGACGGTTAAATAAGGAGAGGCTTAGTTATACTTCATTTTTACCTTCTATAAATGCCTGTTCTCAAATAAAATGGGAAGAAACGGTTGCATATTGTTAAATTTCAATGACTGGAAGTGGTTATGAATATACTTTAATTAAAATCAGTTTCAACAAGTCAATATTTATTTAATTAATTAATTATTTGGATGAAAAATATTTTTTTGATAATCCAAAAATTTTAAATATTAAACAAAACCTTTTTACATATTATATATTACGGACTGTAATTAACGTTTTTCTGAAGAAATTTTTATTATTAGACAGGATGTTTCCAAATAAGTGCAAAAGTTTTCAGAGGGTGATTCCTTGTCAAAACTTAAAGGAGGTCTTTCATGTAAACGAAAGCTCTTAGGCTTGCCCTTGAAAAGTTACACGCTTACAAAAATGAAATAAAGAAATTTTTTGTTCTTATACGTAGTATAAGAAAGTATTGTGATGACGAAAATGTTCGACCTCGAGATTTTTCCAGATGTCCACGTTTTGAAGTCCCCTGATATCAAAAAAGTGGTTTTAAAAAATGTCTGTGTGTCTGTCTGTGTGTGACCACGATAGCGGTCAAACCGCTGTAGATATCTATTCCAAATTTTGTATTTACGTATATAATCTCCCTCTTGAGATCTGATTAGTTTTTCAGTAAAATCGGTATACCGGAAGTAGTAGTTTACTTCAGTTAAAAAAGCGAATTTTGCAAATATTTCGTCAATTACTAAGTTACAACAAATTTATAAAGAATTCAAATGTACTCAAAATTAAATTTGAGACAAATTGTCTTAAAAAAGTTTTTTGAAATTCCTACCGGAAGTAGGTCTTTTACTCTTATCGAAAATCAGTTTTTGGCGAATATCTCGCAAGTCATGCTTTCTAGGCAGGTACATTATGAGTATAAAAGTATTTAAATGATAGTTTTAAATATCTTTTGTATAAAAAAAATTTCAAAATTCGCACCGGAAATACCACTTTTACTCTTACCGAATAGCGATTTTTTGCAAATATGTCGTAAATTATGCATTCTATATATATTCATTAAGAGTACAAAAGTATTTAGAGTTGGATTTGCAATATTTTTTGTATACGTGAAATTTCAAAATTCGGAGTGGAAGTAGCACTACCAGTAAAAAGGCTACCTAATATTTTTTAATTTTGTTGTAATCTTTTAGAGAGGTGAAACATGCAACCCCTATTCCTTTTTTACCAGACCTTTCTAACAAAATAAAATTTCTTGATTTAAAAACATCCGTTGAAAAGAATGATTTAGTGCTAAACTTTTTTAACACTAAGTGTTAACAACACAAGTCTTGTGTTTTTTTTCCCGTAAAAGCAATAGTTCTTAATAAAAAAATAAAGTACTATATCGTGCATGGACGTATCTTCTGTGAATGAAATCGAAAAATCTAGTAAGATGGATGTCACGTTTTGTTTGCACAAATTATGACTTTAATCGTAGTATTTTATAATTATTCCGCTTCTTTTGATTTTTAATGTAGGCATGTACCAGTACCATGTTATGTTTTAATAGAATATAAAATAAAAACACAATCAAAACAAAATTATGTGTATTACAAAAATGAAAAAGACAACAAATCAAACGGAACAGAGTTATAAAAACTACTCGAAATGACCACCTCCAACCATTAGACAGGAATCAAATCTTCGTCTCATAAATTGGCGCAAACGTTAAAATATTACGGGTGTGTTTTGGATTGTCTCGCAGCCTGCAATGATGCGATTTCTTAAATCATTTACACATTCAATGAGCGTCGTATAGGACTTAAGGTGATCCCAGATGTAAAAGTCCAAGGAGTTTAAGTCTGGTGATATGGGAGGCCATGGCTGAGGTCTTGCTCGGCCTATCCAACGATTTGAATACACGACGTCCATGTAATAACGAGCAGTTATGCTAAAATGGGCAGGCCACCATCGTGCATAAACCACAATCGTGGTCGAATAGTTAGTGGAATATTTTCAAGTAAAATGCACTATTTAACCTCAACGAATACGGACCAATAACATTTTCGCCAATAATTTCGCCCCGCACGTTAAGTGAAAAATCATATTGGCACCGACCTTCTTGAATTTCATGTGGGTTATCTTCGGCCCATAGATGGTTGTTATGAAAATTTGTAATCCTTTGTCTTGAAAAGTTGGATTCGTCAGTGAATAATACGTTTTCTAAAAATTGAGCATTTTGGGTAATCATTTGAAGGACTTCATTGACAAAAGTGTACTTGATGGGGAAAGTCTCGCGGCAAAAGTGCCTGGACTCGTTGAATATGGTAAGGATACAATTGGTGATCCCTTAAAATTTTCCAGATTAGTTTATTGCAAACATTTAGTGAATTAGCTACTGTGAGCTACTTAATTCCGGACGATCTTCAATAATATTGAGAACCTCTTCTTCCAGTGCCACCATTCTTATTACTTGTGGACGACCACAATCAATTTTTCGTTTTTGATATGTTCCTCTTTCACAGAGACGTTGGTGAAGACGTGCAAAAATTGTGTGATAAGGTATCACGCGCTGAGGATACATCTCTGCATAGAGCCGTCTAGCTTCCAAAGAATTTCCATTTGCACGACCATACATAAAATGCATATCGGCCATTTCAGCGTTAGTGTAATTATTCATATTGAAGAGTTAAAAGGCACAATTGAACTTTCAACTACCGCATAAAAATTAATGCGAATTGAACTTTCAAATACCGCATAAAAATCTAAACGAATTGAACTGTCAACTATCACATAAAAATCAAAGCGACTTGACATCCGCCTACTACATTTTTTTGATTTCATTCACAGAAGATACGTCCATGTACGATATTGTATTTTATTTTTTATTAAGAAACTATTGCTTTTACTGAAAAAACGCAAGGGTTAAAAAAGTTTAGCACTAAATTATTCTTTTCAACGGATATTTATCAAAAAATGTTATTTTGTTAAAAAGGTCTGGTAAAAAAAGGAATAGGGATTGCATGTTTCACCCCTCTAAAAGATCACAACAAAATTAAAAAAAAACTATTCCTAGGTAGCCTTTTTATTGGTAGAACACGCCCACAAAATACCATTTCTTTAACTCTTCATCAGCTTTTAAGAAAAGAAAAACAATTTTTATATCTCATTTTAGGTAGCGTGTAACTTTTCAAGGACAAGTCTAAGAGCTTTTCTTTACATGAAAGACCCCCTTTAATTTTTGACAAGGAATCACCCTCTGAAAACTTTCGCACTTATTTGGAAATCCTGTATGTCAAAATGTTAGAAAATCCTTTTCTTTCTTATGATATTAAATATTAAGAGAAGGCCTAATACCAAAAAAAGTTAACGAATTTGGCAAAAATTGAAAGTGCTTTTTTCTATAGAGTTTTTGTATGAATTCAAGATTATAACTCACGATTCGAACGAAGGATATGCGTTATTCTTTTTTCGTTTTGTTTGCTATGTTCCTGAAAAAGTTATCAGGAGCAAACATTCGATATAATTACAAGGGAGAGTCGGGAAATTCGGACCAATTACAAAAATCATAATTTTTGTATGCATTCTGGATCATAACTGACGATAGCAACGACATAGTTGGTTGATTGTTTTTTGTTTTATTCGTCGTTTTTTATGCATCGGGATAGAAGTATTGAATGTTTTAAATTGAAAAAAATTTGGAAAACCTAGAGAAAATCTGGAAAAACGCATTCCAGCCTAAATTAAAACAAAATTACATTTGCTTTTAATTTTGCGTTGTTTCACGATCTGTCCAACAATAGTTATTTATGTAACAAGTCAGTAAAGTGATACTTTACCGAACGAGTCTGATTTACGAGCCAAGCGAGTGAAGCGAGCGCGGCGAGTAACAGACGAGTTCGGTAAAGGTACTTTACTGACGTGGTGCATACAAAATTTTATCGCCAACCGTGAAAATTGTTAATTTAAGAAATAAAGATATAATGACTTATGACAGTTTATGACAGTGACAAACGATTTATTTTTAAAGTCATCAGTCATGTCTACGCTGACAGATATTAGCGGCAGGTAAAGTACTTTATTGTACAGTACGATAAAGTGTTTCTTTACCTCCGTAAAACGCTATGGTAACGCATCACTTTACTGACGGTTGGCGATAAATATAGTTATTGTATTTTTTAGTCACCTATCAATTTTTGGTCACTAGGTAACCGATTGGCTTGATTTACAATTTGATAATTACCTGTCAAACAACATTTGCGCACGTAGCGAAATTAATTGGAATAGAAATAAAATAACTACATTTTTTATTTTTAATTCACTAAACCTAAACCAACATGTATTTGTTTTGTCAAGATTATTGTTCATAGCAATGCTAGGATCCGATAGGTGGCGCTGTAGTCGACCCATAGCGCGACAAACCACCGGAAAGGACAGAAGAACGTATGTCGGGCCAGCTAGTATTTAATAGTAATCAATAACAAAATTGACAATAGGAAAGCAAGGTGTTATCCAAACAGTTTCACTACAGTAAACATTAATTAAAAATAGCAAACAACAACAAGAAATGATTAAGAGGGGCGTTTACCTATCGAAAATTAAGGCATCGCCGTTTCGCGTTTTTTAAACTCATTTTGTAATTTTAGAATATGAAATTTGGGTTAGTGATGCAAAAGGCATCAATTTATAATGGCAAGGTCCGTTTTTGTACTAATTTATTTTCTTAAAAAAGTTATGTGTCTTAGAAATAACCCCAAAAATGCATGAATTTTATGAATGTCTACTAACTAAGGCTGATACAAAAAAAGAAAAAAACGACCTCCCCGCGCCAGCTACACATTTGATGTACGACATAAAAGAAAAAAAAACTTTCTGTAATTATTTTTGAAGATAAAAAACATTAAACAGTAAACATCGTCACACACATTTTACACGTCGTTTTTCCAAGCTTTTGCGTCGTCTATCCCCACATTACGGTATCTCTGCTAGTCCTAGCGAAGACGAAAATCTATCGGAATCGGTCGGCTATTCCAAGTCAGAGTGACAGTTTGTAATTAAAAAGAAATGTCATATAATATTCGAGTGTAATGTCACGAAATGCGAATGGGTGTCATGGAGACAAGGTTTGTCAATAAAACTAAAATTGACATGACTGACAGCTGTGCTGACAGTATAGAGAAATTGTAGAAATAATAGTATATTATACACCTAGGGAGTGAAATGATGTTTTTTTCCGAGGTGCAGTTTGTAGCCCGAGGGCGAAGCCCGAGGGCTCTACAAAGCACCGAGGAGAAATTCATTCACTCCCGAGGTGTATATACTATTTTTTGCACGACCCAAACGATTTTAATTGAAGAAATCTAACTTTTTTTAAAAATTGTCAACATGACGTTTCCAGTTGTCGAACGCAAAAATCGACCGTCAACTTCCAGTGGGTCAAATCAAGTGGATATTAATGTAAAAGAAAATCGACTGTCCAATTCTAGCGGCTTTAAGCAACGTGTGATTAGTCCATTAACATCTTTGTTCACTATTAATGGTGGTACTAACATTAATGTCAATATTAATATTAAATAAACGATTAAATTCATAAATTGAGTTGGCTATGTTTTTTATACCAAGGGAGCAAAAGAGTCACTTCACTCCCTCATTTAAGGGAGTGAACGTGCCTATTATGCAAGGGTCGTGCAAAAATGTATGTGTCTATTTAATGAATTGGATATAATAGTATATTATACACCTAGGGAGTGAAATGATGTTTTTTTCCGAGGTGCAGTTTGTAGCCCGAGGGCGAAGCCCGAGGGCTCTACAAAGCACCGAGGAGAAATTCATTCACTCCCGAGGTGTATATACTATTTTTTGCACGACCCAAACGATTTTAATTGAAGAAATCTAACTTTTTTTAAAAATTGTCAACATGACGTTTCCAGTTGTCGAACGCAAAAATCATGCTGGTTCTGATGGAAACCCTTGATTAAATTCATAAATTGAGTTGGCTATGTTTTTTATACCAAGGGAGCAAAAGAGTCACTTCACTCCCTCATTTAAGGGAGTGAACGTGCCTATTATGCAAGGGTCGTGCAAAAATATACGTAAATAACATTAATTAGTGATATTAAATAGTTATTCCTATAATTGCGTGTTCTGTTTTTTTAAATTAACGAACGAATCACGCTACAATAATATAAGTTATGGGCAAGCGAAAATTGGATTATCATAAAAAATCAACCAGCCAAAGAAGTAAGCATGCAAATCGTATGAAAAATCAAAATACGAGGTAAGTAATTTTTGGTCTACAATTTTATTTACATTATTTTGATATTTGTTAATTTGATTTAATTTAACTAAGTACATAATACCAATATGCGAGTAGATTTCAGAATTTAAATATTTGACGATTCATTTTATGTGTAGGTAGATTAAAATTTTCAACCCACGGTAGCTTTGGATTGCCTTTCTTACAGTCCGCGTCTAATACATACGCTTTTGCTGTTAGGTCTGATGCAACTTCCATTGATTTGTCATCCCCTGAAGGGGTTAATGCTGGAAACGCTGAACACATCTATTTAGGCAACTCACAAGGTAATGGGAAGTACGTATTACAATCGAAACTGTAGACTTTGGACATTATTTACAAATTTACATATTATTACAGTTACAAACTTCCAACTGAAAATGAACCCGAGGAAGGTAATTTTCTTGTAAAAAAAGAAACCAGGAACGATAATGACGAAACGAATATAGAAGGACGTAGAATATTTGACATTTTGTATTTAATTCAGCAGTTAAAAAGTTTTGGCGGCCATGAATCGTCATATGGATGCAATTCAACTAACATGACTTTTTTAAAAGAATTGAGAAATGGATTAAATTGTAAATTTGTATTTAAATGTAACATATGTGGTGCAATTGAAAAACTTTTTTCTAACATTGAACGTGATAGCTCAAAAGATATGGGCATAAATGAAGCTGTGGTAAGAGATTTAAAAATTTGTAATCACCTGGAAGTCGTTATGATTACGGTGTCTATGTGTTATTGTAGTATTTGCTCTTTATATGTTTTAATGTACATAGAAATTAGACTCAAAATAATGTTAGGTGTCCCCCGAGAAAACTATAATCTGATTTTGTTATGGTAATCTAAGCTATTTATGTCTATATTAGTGTAAAAGTCAAAATTTTCAAGGAGATGCTTATATTATTTTGAGTATGGCTAAATAGCTACCGCAAACGCTTGTCTTCAAAATGTGCATTGTAGGTTTTTGGAAACTTGTGCACGGGACAAAGTTTTACTCAAATGGAAGAGCGTTTTTCAATTATGAATATGCCTACCATGTCTTCGCGAACGTATTATGATATACAAAAGCACGTTCATGAAGTAATAAAAGAAAATGCGGTGGAAGAAATGGCGGAAGCTGCAGAAGCAGAGAAGGCTGAAGCTATATCTAAAGGAGAGCTAGATAGTGATGGGTTTCCACTTCTAACTGTAGTTGTTGATGGTACTTGGGCTAAAAAATCATATAAGTCTAAATAATATATTAAACACAAGAAGTTCTTCATAAAAATTAAGAATACTTGATTATGTACATAATTTATTATATATTATTATTTGTTATACACATGTATGTATTTGTATATCGATCAATTATTTGTAATAAAGTAACTTCATCATTTCTGAAATTGTTTTTTTGTAAGAATTTCTTTTTTATTATTTTTTTCTAGATCTATTTATCATTACAATTGTACATTATAATGAGAAATAATGTTGTACTATTGTGATGGCTGAAAATAAATTAAAAAGAGAGTATTCTTTTATTCTAAACAAATTGAATGTATTAATTTTCATCCGACTTTAAGATGTGCATTAAAGCGAAGTGAAAATGAACCCATTTAATTTGTTCACATCCAAAAATAATAATTAAATATTTCAAAATATGAATAAGTATATGAAAGTAATACGTGACTAGACCCGCAAGAGGGCAGTTCCGTAAGTTTTTCATTCTTTATACATATGTTTCCCATCTAGAGTATTCCTTTATCTATGAATAAAACCGAAGCGTTCGGATCGGAACCTCATAACGTGTAGCTCCACCCACTCACACCCCCTTGCGTCGACTCGTCCCGCGAGTAATATAAGTTGCATACGTTTTTATTTGTAGGTAAAGGCCCCTCTTAATAGGAAAACAATTTATTTTGATTTATCAAAAACGCCATCCAATAGCATTACAGGGCAACAATGTTGATATATGTGTTTAATGACTAACATAAACATATGAAAATGCGAAATATGTAATTAAAAGTGAAAATGTAAACATTGAACAGCCGCTACTATATATCAGTTTCATTAGAAGATTAGAAGATTCTCCTTAGACAACATTCAATTCCACTACGCAAATAATATCGAAGCAAATTGTATAATTAAACGAGTAATTGTAAAAATTACTAGTAGAGCTGTCGCATGATTCATGTAGGTTAACAAGACGGTCTAGATTTTTCTTAGACGCACATCTAATCTCATCACACGAATTATACTGACTATGTATCAAAGATATTATAATATTATATATCATTAATATATTTTTGTATAAATCAAACATGAAAGTGTTAATTCTGTGTTACTAACCACATATATATTATATGTTCTGGTTGCTGTGGCATCTTTAAGTATAACGGTTTTGACAGTATTAAAAATATACCTATGAGTGCTAAGTTAAGTAGAAAGGATATGGTGTCAAGAAATAAAGAAGATTTGGCTTTAACTTATAGAGATTCACCATTAACATCAGAAAAAGTTTGCAATGAGACTCCCACAATTCCATCAATTTTAAAGAAAAATAAAAATGAAGACTGTCCATCAGTTTTAGAGACAAAAAAAAATAAAGACTTGCCTTCAACCAATAAAAGAAAATTGACAGAGGAAATAGAAGATATTGCATAGTTACGAGAAGAGGGTAAGAACAGACAGCATAATGAGAAAATGGCTGATCAAAAGGACTTAATATTCATTTTAAAAGAAACTCCAAATATGCTTAATAGTCACCGACATACATTTTTATTTTTTCAATAAAAGGTAAACATAAAAAATCAAAATGATTATTAATTCAATGTAGTTTGAAATAAAGTACGTAATAGTTGTACCTGCACCTACCTATGGAAAAAAGAAATATATATTGGCAGTAAGGTATCAAGTCTAATTCCTGTTCTCCTAATGCTATTTATTCGCCATAATTTACATTCACAAGCCTTCATTTAAATATTCTCCTAGCAAGTCATCTGGATGCATAAGGCAGATATTATGTAAAGTACATGCTGCTATAATCGTACTTGGAATTAAATCTGCCCTATTCATATCCAGTATTTTAATCTGCAAAATCTACCAAAAGAAGAGCAAATGTCCGGTCATTCACTTGTCGTTTTCTAACATGTATTGTATTGCATTGTATTTGTTGTTTAGCTAGCTGGCCTCTCTCAATGTATGGTGTTATGCGTCAACTTAATATAGGATAAGCCATATCTCCAAATATATATTCATCATATTCAAAATAGTTACGTCTTTCAGTAAGAAATTTATATTTTTAATTTTCAATATAATTTACATATTGTTCTAGTACTACTGGAGTTATTTTACTGATTATTTCCTTCACCTGTCAAATTTAAATTTTGTCCAATCACAATCAAAACTGAAGTTGAAATTAACCAATGAAAGGTACCGGTTCTTGATATCAGCGACTATTACAAATCGACTATTTAAATGTAGGTAACAAATCAAGTATGTATTTTTTCATTAAGTGGCATACGTGTCAAATAGATGAAAATGTCCGACAAAAAGAGATTTAGCGATGTTTCGGATGAAATTATTGATAATCACATCGATTTGACAACTCATTTTTTATTATGAAACTTGGTTTAGGAAATAATCTTAACAAATATAGCTCGAGCTTGATAAGTAGTCGACTATTACATTGTTTCAATTTTTCTCGTGTGCCTCCTAATTTGACTTAACCAAAATTGGCATTAATAATTAAAGACTAAAGCCCTCGAGCTAAAGCTCTCGTGCTCTAGTCAAATTATTAATGCCAATTTTGGTCTCGTCAAATTGACCGTAGCGCACACTCGAAAAATTGATCACAATGAAATAGTCGACTATTTGTCAAGCTCTCGTTATATTATCTTTGAATACACATTAAGAACAGTCATGGTTACATCAATTTATGGTTATTTTAAGAAACAAATTGCATTTAAATTTGTAAATCGTGATCAGATTTGTTCACCTGCGTCAATTACTTATTTCATTGTCTTATTACTTACTTATTTTCTACTTATTTTAGTGTCTTCATTTAATCTCTATATATAACTGTGGAGTTGTTTATATACTCGTAGCATAGTTATTTATGAACCAAGTCAGTAAAGTGATACTTTATCGAACGAGTCTGATTTATGAGCCAAGCGAGCGAAGCGAGCGAGGCGCATAACAGACGACTTTTCTGACGTGGTGCATACAAATTTTTATCGCCAACCGCAAACGTTTGTAATTTAAAAAATAAAGATAAAATGACTTATGACATTTTATGACAGTGACAAACGATTTATGTTTAATATCATACAATCATGCCTGTGTTGACAGATATTAGCGACAGTTAATAGTATATTAAAAGCTAATTATGCACTGTGTCATACGATATTTTTTAGTATAAATGCAACAATAATTTTAATTAGAAGAAATCAAATCAATAATTTCAATACATTTTATCGAGTGACATGTGTCTCTATATTATGTCATTTGACATTTCACTTAATTATTAAACATCATTGTTATATTAATAATGTCGACAGAAATTCAAAAACTAGCTCTTGAAGCTGAATTAAGTTTAATACCTGCAAAGTCCAAGCATTTATATTATAAAGAGTACGAAAAATTATTATTATGGATGGAGCAGACACAGACTGAACATATTGATGAATCAGTAATATTAGCGTATATATTGGAAATGTCCAGAATTTATAAAGCTTCGTCACTTTGGTGCATTCATTCCAAACTGCAAGCTATGCTAAGGGTTAAAAACAGAATCGATTTAGCATCTTATCACAAACTCCATGCCTTTATGAAAGGAGTGGGCAAAGGTCAAGAAGCTAAAAAATCTTTGGTTTTTACGGAAGAAGATTTATGCAAGTTTTTTAGTCAGGCTCCAGATAATATATTTTTATTTTTAAAAGTTGTAGCAATTTGTGGAGTGTTTGGTAGTTGCAGAAGAAGCGAAATGTGTAATCTGGTTATGAGTGATATAAGAAAAGAAGGATCTGCCCTGATAATTTGTATTCGTCCGTCAAAAACAGAAAAAGGCCGGACGTTTGCTGTAGTAGATAATTCCAACATAAAGTATGCCGAGATATTTAATAAATATCTTGCACTACGTCCAAAGCATATCAGTACAGATCGAGTTTTCTTAAAATATTCTCAAGGACTATGTATAAAACAAGTTGTTGGGATTAATACCTTTGGAAAGTGCCCTTCCATTATAGCACGTTATCTAAATTTCATAAACGCTCATAAATACACAGGTCATGCCTTCAGACGAACATCTGCCACGATTATGGCTAATGGAGGGATGAATGTCGATGAGTTGAAACGCCAAGTGGGTTGCAAATCCTCATCGACAGCGAGTGGGTATATTGAAGAGTCTATCACAAACAAATTAGGCGTTTCAAAATTAATTGCTGGAGCTGTTCAGAAAGGAGGCAATATTGGATCTGACACATTTGTTAACACTGATAAGAACGTTGAAAATACACAAATAAGCAATGCTGCAAGTCACTTAACAATAACGAATAATCAAAACTGTACGTTTAATATTCATTTAAAATAATTTTTCCGTTCATGTTACATGTTTTGAAATAAAATTGACCATAATTGTTGATTAATTTGATAGTTTACAATAAAATAATAATGTGTTATACGATATTAAATGCGGTACGAACCAAATAAACCAAATCAATAATTCCAATACATATTATCGAGTGACATGTACCTATATGTCATTTGACATTTCCTGACATTTCAATGGACTATTAAACGCTTGGGATTGGCTGTTACCAAGCAACCTTTATACGCACGCCGTGCGATAAAGGCCCGATTATGCACGCTTATGGGTGTGTTTTGATTGGTTTATGATGCATGCATACTAAATAGTATATTAAAATACAAGTTTCATAAGACACGATTTTTGCGCACGCGTTCAAGTTCAGAAAACGAGGCGCTAGGCGAGTTTTCTAAAGAACAAGTGCGCAAAATGTCTTATGAAACGTGTATTTTATACTATTGTTTCTATTTCGGTTATTAAAAGTTCAAAAAAGTTTAAAATAAGAGACATGTTTTGTTCGAATATTTTAGAAATTTGGCTTTTTTGACGTTGGTTACTCTGATTTTTAAGTAGAACGTTTTAAATATTTGAATATCGGTGGTGCTATAGGAAATTGTGTTTAAAATTCAGACTGATTTATACAATAAATTATTTCAAATTATCAACAAAAAGGACGAAATAAATAACTGTACGCCCCCAGAGATTCGCAAAATAGCAGAAGACAATTTACAAAATCTTTCGTCCACAAACTCTCTACATATTTATCAAAACAAACTTTTTTGCAATTAGTACCGTAATCATACCATTTATTTCACTAGTGCTGTAATAGGGTCTATTACAGCACTAGTTGCGTAATAGAAATGGAACATTTAAACAGATTTATTTTAAGTTGGTCACATTGCAACAGAAATGGAGATGTCAATATGACATTTTGTAAGCAAGTTTGAGGTTTTTATATTGAAATTCATTGTAAGATTTGATATTTTTAATTAATCTTTGAAATAGTACAACTATTATAAACATTTATATTAACGTTTGAATTATCTTTCGAAATGATAGTGATACCGTGTGCAGTAGAAACATTCTGTTGAAAATTATCAAAAATGTGTCAATTTTAATTTTGTGCCAAACCAAGGTGACAACCGCCACAAAATATCCCTTGATTATTTGATTTGATGATTATTTTGCTTTTACAAAAAGAGAAATTTTAAAACTAATTGCAAAAAATAGCATAAAAGACACGTTTCATTTGACATTAAAGCACTCATTCAGTTAAGAAACTCGTGGCTATGCCACTCGTTTCTTAAACTCTGAATTCGTACTTTGAAACGTCAAAATGAAACTTGTCCTTTAATATACTATTATAACAGTTGTACTATTCAGCATGGTAAGTAAATGTCAATAGTAGCATCCGAAAACTTACCATCCAACTCTGCTTAACAATTTATATTGCTAAATAGTAAGTGAAATGTTAGCATGTGTGCTTTTTATTCTTTGTACAATTTTATTGCACATTTTTGTTACTTTAAAGGCTTATATTTTGACATTTAAATACGATTTGGTTCCATTTTTTTTGTTACCACCTTCAAAAAAATAAAATTAGCGTGCGATAAAGTAATACTTTATGCAACCAAAACGGGTGTCGTAAAGTGAACTTTATAGCACCGGAATAGAAAAAGTACTTTACCTGCCGCTAATATCTGTCAGCGTAGCCATGACTGATGACTTTAAAAATAAATCGTTTGCACTGTCATAACCTGTCATAAGTTATTATATCTTTATTTCTTAAATTAACAGTTTTTTCGGTTGGCGATAAAATTTTGTATGCACCACGTCAGTAAAGTACCTTTACCGAACTCGTCTGTTACTCGCCGCGCTCGCTTCACTCGCTTGGCTCGTAAATCAGACTCGTTCGATAAAGTATCACTTTACTGACTTGTTACATAAATAACTATTATCACCAACCGTCAGTAAAGTGATGCGTTACCATAGCGTTTTACGGAGGTAAAGAAACACTTTATCGTACTGTACAATAAAGTACTTTTTCTATTCCGGTGCTATAAAGTTCACTTTACGACACCCGTTTTGGTTGCATAAAGTATTACTTATCGCACGCTAATTTTATTTTTTCGAAGTTGGTAACAACAAAAAATGGAACCAAATCATATTTAAATGTCAAAATATAAGTCTTTAATCTAACAAACATGTGTAAGAAGTTGTACAGAGAATAAAAAACACAGTTACGAACATTTTATTTACGCTAATTAACAATATAAATGGGATGATGCCTTTTTTATCTTTCTTTCTTTGTCAAAATAAGCAATTACTACATTTTCCGTAATATTCACTTAATATTATTTATGTCAAAATATAAGCCTTTAAAGTAACAAAAATGTGCAATAAAATTGTACACAGAATAAAAAGCACACATGCTAACTAACATTTCACTTACTAATTAGCAATATAAATTGTTAAGCAGAGTTGGATGATAAGTTTACGGATGCTACTATTGACATTTACTTACCATGTTGAATAGTACAACTGTTATAAAAGTTTGTTTTCATAAATATGTCGAGACTTTGTTGGCAAAAGATTTTCTAAATTGGCTTCTGCTATTTTGCGAATCTCTGGAGGCGTGCAGTTATTTATTTCTTCCATTTTGTTGATAATTTGAAATGATTTATTGCATAAATCAGACTAAATTTTAAACAAAATGACAAGTCCGCCGATATTCAAATAATTAAATTGTTTTACTTAAAAATCAGAGTAACCAACTTCAAAAAAACAATATTTCTAAAATGTTCGAACAAAACATGTCTCTCATTTTAATCTTTTTTGAACTTTCAATAACCGAAATAGAAAAAATAGTATAAAATACACGTTTCATAAGACATTTTTGCGCACTTGTTCTTTAGAAAACTCGCCTAGCGGCTCGTTTTCTAAACTTGAACACGTGCGCGAAAATCGTGTCTTATGAAACTTGTATCTTAATATACTATTACCTGCCGCTAATATCTGTCAGCGTAGCCATGACTGATGACTTTAAAAATAAATCGTTTGTCACTGTCATAAACTGTCATAAGTTATTATATCTGTATTTCTTAAATGAACAATTTTCACGGTTGGCGATAAAGTTTTGTATGCACCACGTCAATAAAGTACCTATACCGAACTCGTCTGTTACTCGCCGCGCTCGCTTCACTCGCTTGGCTCGTAAATCAGACTCGTTCGATAAAGTATCACTTTACTGACTTGTTACATAAATAACTATTAATAGTATATTACAGTACAAGTGAAGAAAGTACTCGTTTCGCTCACGCGTGCGTCAGATTGACACACGAGGCGCAGCTGAGTGTGTCAAGACGCACAAGTGAGCTAATGTAGTTTCTTCACGAGTGCTGTATAGCGTTTTGTTCAATCCTGCTAAATTACCTATCTAAAGATGTCAAAGATTAAAAATTTCAATTTGTCTGACAGTTATACCACGCGATCATTTAAATTCTAAATTATAGCAGGCGGGATTTTTTTTATTAGGTTGTCCAGAATGTCAATTATTGATTAATTAACATTGTGAAACGTCACTTTGACAATTCAAATTGTAAATTAGTACTTATATACCAACTTAATTTAAATTTCACAGCCTGCTCTAATTTAGAATTTAAATGATCGCGCGGTAATAGGCGCTTTCCTTTTACCAGAGATCTGAGCTGAGCTAAAGTGATGTGAGTCTCTCTGCTCACTTGAAGTGAGGAAGGTTCTGACCAACCTCACTTCGTCTCAGTCAGCTGATTACAAAAGGAACGCGTCAAAATATTATCTCAGCTAAAGTGAGGTGATATTATCTGAGATTTATGATAAAAGGAAAGCGCCTAATATCATTCATATTGCATTCATGTTGATTCATGTCAATATTAATTGTGATCAAATAATATAGCATAGATAGCGGGTTTTACCGTTGGTATAGTTACCTGGTTACGATAAAATAAAAATTAGCTATGTTGTCAACAAAATTTTATTTTTGCTTTGTTTAGAGTAAATTTGTCATTAATTTCAATATTTAACAAAAATATGGAACAAGAAGCTGTCAAGAGATGTTGTAAATGAAGCGAATGCTGTTGTATTCAATTTATTGCCGCCAAAATCTAAAGAAAGGTATATAAATGAGTGGAAATTTCATGAGTGGATGAATATAAAAAGTGTTACTCTTATAACGGAGCAAGTACTCCTAGCGTATTTTAACGGATTATTAGAGAAGTATGCACCGTCTTCTTTGTGGTCCACATATTCTATGTTGAAATCTACTTTATTTGTTTTTGAGAAGATAGATATCAGTAAGTAAGTTTATAGTATCATATTTTTTGATTTATTTGATCTAAATTTGTAATAATTTATAGGTATAAGACATTGTTTTCGATTTTGAAAAGTAAATCTAAAGGATATCAACCTAAGAAGGCCAAAGTGTTTGAGTATCAAGATGTACAGAAGTTCTTAAACGAAGCCCCCGATGAGAAGTATGTACTTGCTGATGAAAATTGTTGTTGTTATGGGAATTATGGGCGCTTGTAGGTGCGATGAGCTAGTTAATCTCAAAATGACGGATATAGTAAATAAACAATCTATAGTGGTGGTTAATATTTTGAAAAGCAAAAATTATAAACCTCGCTCTTTTGTTATTACCGATGTTGAAGGAGGAGGTTTTAATGGTTTAGAAATATATAGAAAATATGCTGCGTTACGTTCTTCAATAATGCTTCGTGAGGGAAGATTTTTCCTGAGTTACTATTATGGTAAATGTACAGTGCAACCTGTAGGTATAAACACGATATCAAAGATACCTAGACTAGTGGCAGAATATTTGGGGATGAATGATGCTCATTTATATACAGAACATTCCTTTCGACGAACCTCAGCAACATTACTAGCCCACGTTTCAGGTGATATTTTAACGCTTAAACGGCACGAAGGTTGGCGATCGACGTCTGTGGCAGAAGGTTATGTAGAAGAGTCAGAGAGCAATAAAATTAAAATTGCAAGAAAATTAATTACTGGTGAAGAGGGCACGACTAAAAACATTCAAGCACAAACAAATAAAACTGATTTTGTGAAAGATACCCATACATTGCATCTAATAATATTTTTAATAATTGTACTGTTAATTTCAATATTTCTTACTAGTTAATTGTATGTTTTGAATAAATTATACGAATTCTATTCTAATGTACAGCGGTGGACTTTTTAAAGTGGACACCTTTTAGTTGCTATAGTATTTTTTTTATTTTTATGTATTGTAAATATGGTTTCAATTAGTGGCGTTTCAGTCAGTTGTGTCACTTTGACTTATACCAATGCAATGTACTAAGTACTTGTTACACAGGGTACATTAGGTGTCCACCTTGGGGAGTCCACCACTGTACCTTTCATTCAATACTACTCTTGCACTTCTTATCTAAAAATATTGAAAACTAAATTGTCAAATTTGACATATGAGTGAGCGAAAATCCATTACCTCACTCCGAGTGAGTGAGGTAAATAGACGCTTTCGGGCTTAGCAACCAGTGGAGAAACAACGTGTTTCAAAGGCAGGATTGAACAAATGAAATAAATTAAACTAATCTGTCATTATGACAAATCATCTACCTAATCTATGTCATCTACTTATGACACCACATGGTAACATTACCGACTTATGTGTTAAATAAGTGACAAAACAAAGAAAAGTGATAGCGTGAAATTGTGTAAATCAAACGTGAAAATCTTAATTATAGACATAGACACGTGTTTCTGACTTATTAGTTCAGTATGACAGAGTCAAGAACGCGTATGTTGATTCAAAATAGTCTTACGTTAAGAATTAGTAATGTATTCTGTATTGTGAAATGCCAAATTAGTAATCATTCATTTCATTTAATCTCTACTGTGAAGTTGTATTTACATAAACATAATTATCCGCAACCAATATACAGGGTTGTTATAAAGTAAGGGATATACTTTAACTTATTATAACTTTTTAACAAATTAAGTTAATATCAAAAACTAAACGAAATTTAATTGTTTAAATAATGGGATTTTGTATGCCCAAACCCAGTTACCGCAAATGTTCAATATGTCCTCCATTTTGATCTTGTAAGATCAGCAACCGTTCCTCTAAATTGTACACTGCATTTCTTAACATTTCTAGTTGAATTGCACCAATTTGCTCCGTAATATTATCTTTTAATTCTTGTAGCGTTGTTGGTCTTCTTCTAAACACTAAATTTTTTAAATGACCCCACAGCCAGTAGTCCGCTGGGTTAAGATCAGGTGCCCTTGGTGGCCATGAATTTGCAAAATGTCTGCTTAAAACGAGATCTTGAAAAACGTTAGTTAAAAATTCTTTAGCTGGTCGGAAAATGTGCGGAGGTGCTCCATCCTGCATAAAAATCATGTTTTCAATTCTGTGGTGCTCGTCTTGCAGCTGTGGAATAACATAATCTCTTAACATTTGCAAGTATCGTTCACCGTTAACAGTTACAGATACGGCTTCTCCATTCTGTAGCTCTTCGAAGAAATACGGACCAATGATAAAATCAGCTGTAAAACCGCACCAAACGGTGACTTTCTTGTCATGAAGACCTTCTTGAACAATTACTTGTGGATCTTCTGCAGACCAGATTCTACAGTTTTGAGTATTGACTCCACCATTCAGAGAAAAATGTGCCTCATCTGTCCATAAAATACGGGATAACCATTCGGGTTCAATTTCCATCTGAGCCAATAATCGCAAAGAAAAATCGTACCTACTAGCCAAATCTGTCTCCTTTAATTCAAACAGCATTTTGAGTTTATATGGATACATTTTTAGAATTTTGCGTAAAATTTTCCAGACCGTGGTGTACGGCATTTGCAATCGCTTGGATATCGCATTTGCACTGCTGATTGCTAGTGGATTACCTCTGGCTATGTCCTGATTTTCGTGAAGAACCTCTGCAACTTGGACATCACTAATGCTTGGTCTTCCTGATCTCGGAAGGTCAATTACCGAACCTGTTCTTTCAAATTTTTGTATCAAATTGCGGTACGCTTTCATACGACAGGGCCCCGCTCTCAAACTCATTCTCGTGCGAAACCTTCGTAATCCAGCTGTGTAATTTCTGCCGCATTCATAATAACACTGAACTAAACCAATTCTTGTTCGTAGGTCCATGCTATTACAGTTTGAGTCGTTAAAACTTTACGTTTACTTGAGTTTTAATTTGAAAATAAACTCCAAATTGAATGATTTACTTTTAACACTTGTGTCAACAACTGTCATGACAACGCTTTTGTTTTCCATAGATACAACAAATCCCATTCCTTAGGCAACTAGATTTCGTTTACTTTTTGTTGTTAGCTTGATTTGTTAAAAAGTTATAATAAGTTAAAGTATATCCCTTACTTTATGATAACCCCATATATTTTTCAAAGTAATAAATTAAACCAATCTATCATTATGACAAATCATCTACGCATGACACCACATGGTAACATTACCGACTTGTGTATTAAATAAGTCATAAAACAAAGAAAAATGATAGCGTAGAATTGTGTAAATCAAACGTAAAAATTTTAACAATTATGTGTAAGGCAGCCATAGACACGTGTTTCTGATGTATCAGTTTTCAGTATGACATTGCCAAGAAAGCGTATGTTGATTAAATAATGTATGGAGTATGAGTCTTATGTTAAGAATTACTAATGTATTCTGTATTGTGAAATGTCAAATTAGTGAAAGCATTACATTTTTCGTACCCAATATGCTAGAAAGTAATAAATTATATTAATTTGTCATTATGACATATGGCGCAAAAGGAGGTTTTTGGAATTCAGATTCTTAAGGTAGGACTGTAGTGAAGTTGAATATGGTCTTTGATAAATCAAGAATTTTCCAATGGAAGGAGAATAATAGTGGTCTGCTTTCCTATTTGCCATTTTGTTATTAGTTTGCTATTTGTAATCAACGAACAGAAGAATATGATGTACCTACAAAGTTATCGTAAAAGAGTTGGTGAGTCGTTTTGAAGACCTCGTGGAACTCCGTTGCTAGCAAACCTTGGTCGACTCTATTCCAAAACATTGAAATTCCATTATTTAGAACAACCCCCAACATTCGCAATCAAATGGAACATAAAAAAATGAGGTGTGGCCACCACGCGACTTTCTTATACGTACGAGCGTTTCAAACAATACAATTTTTAAAAAAAAATTTACAGAACTTATTCAAAATCCTCTTCTAAGTACTTTCATGCTATTAATAAATCGCTATAGAATGCATACTTTGCAAGATATTCGAGAGAAAGTGCTACTCGCTAAGAGTAAAAGTGCCACTTCCGGTTCGAATTTTGAAATTTCATGTATACAAAAAATATTGCAAATTCAACTCTAAATACTTTTGTACTCTTAATAAATATATATAGAATGCATAACTTACGACATATTTGCAAAATTTCCACAGTGTAGCTACCTATGGTAATTCTGATAACGGATACGTCTGCGAGGATGTGGGATGCTCTAATTCTACAAAAAGAGCTTACAACTATTTCTGGGATAAAATATAGTTAATCGTGCCGGGAACATTTTAAAAGTGAATGAATACTTTGGTTGCTGTCTACATTTATTGCTATATCAAAAAATGAGGTGTGGCCACCACACGACTTTCTTCACTCAAAAAAAAGTTTGTTAAGACAACTATAATTTCGATAACTACCACAAAATTTTATGATTAATATAGGGATAGCAACCTGACTGGTTGTGAACACTATACTGTTATAGTTGACAAAGAAGTGTTCTACTAACAATATAGCATTGTTGATGGAACGACAATACCACATAGTAGAGTTAACAAAATAAAATGGGGTTCTGATAACTATTTGTATTGTTCTAATAAATAAATGCTTCTAGTAGCGACAAGCAAACTATACAGTGGAGTGAACAAAATGAAAGGGTTTTAAGAACCATTGATATTGTTGCGCCTACTAATTACCATCTGTAATACCAACAACATGAATATTGTTCTCGTTACCAAATGTATGTTTAGAGTCAGGAAGGTTTATAGGATATAAAAATACATGTGACTATTTTATCAAATTTATTAAACAAACTGAACAAATTCACGCTGGAAATACCAATAAGTACGTAATATTTTGGTAATATGGTATTTGCACATATTATAAAAATAACACTTATATTCAAAAAACACACAAAGACACTGTGTATCAATCAAAAGATTATGTAATTATATTTATGTGCAGTTGGTCATAACCATAGTAAAAGATCATCAACATTTTCGTTCTCTAGAGTATTTTCTTCGACATTTTCCTCTTGGTCTACACACTCTCCTAAAAATTTATCTGTCCTAAACTAGGCAGCAAAGCATTATTGAAAATTTACCTTTGTCGTTTGGATTGTCCCCCAAAATTCCTGATGTCCTCAAAGATCTCCTAACGTTGTGATATTTGTCAAAAAGTTTACCCTTCGCACAACGTTTGTATTTTCCTTTTACGTATGGCGTATAATAAGTGGCTAGTGTTTCTTTAGGAAATAATTGTTTAATGTGACGTGCTAACTGAACGAAACGTGCTGTTGGAATTCTACAAAATTTAAAAATATACATTTTATTGTTTACTAATTTGGAGAACTATCTAGGGACCTTTTATCCGAGTGAATTCTTAGCTCTTCGTTGATAATTATTGAAACAAGATTATTGCGTAAAGTTGGTGTCAGATTATTAGTTTTTAATATTTGTCTCCCTGCTACACTTTTTTCCAGCAACTTCTTTAGATCCTAAAAATATATAACAAACTTTAGGATGTTACATGAGAAACTGTAAGAAAGTGAAGTATATTGGGTTCCTATTACATGATAACGTCAGTTATAGGTAATGAAATAGTTATCAGACATTAGTCAATAGTTTGCGCAACACACATTTACGTTATAAATTATGTCGGTTATCATGGAAATCATATACTTAGATATAGACATATTTTTGCACTTAAATTTATAATTAGGTACACCGTTTAAATATGTATAAAGTAAAAATGCACTTCGCAAACTCACTATTGTGTAAAATCTCTAACAATATACACGTACAAAATCATCGGTCAAAGGCTCCGTCCCCTTATTGTAGTCTCCTATAAAGGCATCTTGTCTCTTATACGGAACAGCTATTTTTTCTAAAAGTGTTTTGGATTAGTTATACGAATGGCAAGTTATATAATAGTGAGAAAAATATGTATAAGTCACAATTACCTAACGCCTTGTCTTCTACAAAGTCCTCAAGTGAGTCATTTAATAGGGAAGAAGAGCTAGAACATGAACTCAAGTCTTCTAACGACAAAGTCTCTGGTGATGACAAGACGCTTTGTACAATCTGTAGTGGTTGCTCTATTGGTTGAGCTTGCGATAAGTTGTCTAAAGTTGTATAGTTAAGTCCCGAAAATTCTCCTGTACTGGTAGTGGGGGTACTTTCTAGATCCAATATAAGCAATGATTCTCTTGTTCTAAAGTTTTTGAAATGGGCTAAAAATTTTGATCTGTCCCCAATTTTTTTTATCAGCTCCTTAATTAAATCATCTGTTAAATTAATAAAGGCCTCATAGTCAATTCCTTGCTCTGAAATAAATAATTTCTTGTGAGTAATAATATAATAGTAATTATATACCAAGGGAGAGAAAACTATTTTTATAGCTGAGCTGAATTATACCCGAGACGCCAAGCGTCGAGGGTAATAATGAAAGCGAGGCTATAAAAATGTTCTCTCCCGTGGTTTATATATTATTTTATTCACTACTACCACATTTGTTTAATCTTTCTTCAATGATAATATAAAAAGTCGGAACGAATATAAGATATCCATGAAAAGCAAGTAGCTTGAGAAAACAAATTATTAAAAAATTAAATCAATAAAAAATTTCGAGCAGCGAAGAAAATAGTGTGTGCACCCCCCCAGATATTCGCGAAGAAGCAAATCAGGTGCAATATGATTTATTGCCAGAAAAATCAAATTTCACCTGAAGGTTTACTCAATCTCAGCCGCCTGTATTGTCAATTGTTTTTATGATCTACTAGTAGGAGAGAAAAATCCATTATTGTTTAAGGTATTGAAAATCAATTTCCCAAGCATCAGACGCGATACATAATGATGTTTTCTAGAGCTAGTAGTGAATAAAATAAATAAATGTACAACTGCGGAATACCTATTTGCGATCATTTATCTCACGTTTCACAATAACACTATGCAATATGTAAATGCTAAAGAAAACTACCTTAATGATATAAGTATAACGATATTGACTATTGAGTGCTTACCTTCAAAGCTCTCCCACAGATGAGATAAGCCCCAATTAACCAAATATTCTTTAACATCCATTGCACATCGCACCAATCTCAACGTCTGGTTAAACTCGAATGAGCTTGCGCGGCGACGAAGTGACGCCAACATAACGATGTTCTGTAGTTCCCCGAATCGAATGTATGGTATTTACAGCAAAGTCACATTGTACTTCTGATATTTACTGAATACTATTGTCGCTACTTACTACTTAAACTGTTGTTATCGAATTTTACAATATCTTATGATCAAGAGCATTTAGCGCGATAGTTGTGCCAACAATACAAGTACAACATTTTGAATATTGTTACCGCAAATATCCGAATCATCTATATTTAGTAGAACCAACCATCATTTATGTTTGAGTGTACAATAATTACAACAACTATACCAGTTTAGTCAAAGTTACAACAAGCCTTTTTTTCAGTGTTATATGTATGAGCGTTTCAAACTATACAATTTTAAGATTTTTTTATACAAAACTTATTCAAAAACTTATTCTAAGTACTTCCATTCTCTTAATAAATCGCTATAGAATGCATACTTTGCAAGATATTCGAGAGAAAGTGCTACTCGCTAAGAGTAAAAGTGCCACTTCCGGTTCGAATTTTGAAATTTCATGTATACAAAAAATATTGCAAATTCAACTCTAAATACTTTTGTACTCTTAATAAATATATATAGAATGCATAACTTACGACATATTTGCAAAAAATCGCTATTCGATAAAAGTAAAAGTGGTACTTCCGGGCTGAATTTTGAAATTTTTTTTATACAAAAGATATTGAAAATTATGTTTTAAGCATGACTTGCGAAATATTCGCAAAAAACTGATTTTCGATAAGAGTAGAACACCTACTTCCGGTTGGAATTTCGAAAAACTTTTTTAAGACAATTTGTCTCAAACTTAATTTTAAGTACATATGAATTCTTTATAAATTTGTTTAAACTTAGTAGTTGACGAATAATTGGCAAAATTCGATTTTTTCACTGAAGTAAACTACTACTTCCGGTCTACCGATTTTACTGAAAATCTAATCAGATCTCAAGAGGGAGATTATATTCGAAAATATAAAATTTGGAATTGATACCTATAGCGGTTTGACCGCTATCGTGGTCACACACAGACACACACACAGACAGACACAGACATTTTTTAAAAACCACTTTTTCGGTATCAGGGGACATCAAAACGTGGACATCTGCCAAAAATCTCGAGGTCGAAAATTTTCATCATCACAATACTTCCTTATACTACGTATAAGAAAGTAAAAGACTAGGATAAGCAGCTCTTGTTCCTTATGACGTATCCGTCTGTTTAAGAAATCATTAGTCAGCGCCCAGAAACCATGCTGTTTGGAAGAAAACTTCAACCGCAATTGTAGTAACATCACAGCCTGTTAATTGAAGTTCGGTAGCAAGCCCAGAGAAGATCTGACAGGAGAAGATGTCATCACTCCGAGGAACGCTGGACGATATTTTTATTAGGCAGGCACAGTCAATATTCTAGTGGCAGTTACATTCAGGCTGAAAGGCATATGTGCCAGGCAGTAGATTTAGATAATCGGTTTTAGTAGTAGTAATAGTAAGTAATATTAGTTTATTTGCCATCAAAACCTACATGAAATGTCGGGTACAAATATAGTGTAAAAAACAAATTCATGTAGAGAATTTCTAAATAAATAATAACAAACAATATAAATACACATAATATATAAATAGATTAAATCAGTTCTATACATAATAGTAAGTAAACACAGATAATGTGATAAAAGTTCATAACACAAATATCAAAATACATTTTCTAAACAAACAGGGCAATAAAATCATTTGTATATGTGAAGGATCAAACAGAGCGAGGATATTGTTAGATTTGAATGATAATAAATTTAATTAATAATACTATTGCCCGCGGGAAAAAGCCTCGAGATACTCCTCTGCGGTATAAAAACAAGATTCAGTCAATATGTCAATATTATTTCTACAGTTTTGTTGAACTGGGTTAGTCTTGATTTCTATTTTCCAGGAGACGAATATATAATTGAGGGCTTCAGTAAATCACTCATTACCAACACATCTGCTTTTCGCAGGTCATACCCATCAAGCGCTCATATTACTCGTGAATTTAGGTATATGCGAATACGCATATATTACTTTCTTATACGTAGTATAAGGAAGTATTGTGATGATGAAAATTTTCGACCTCGATATTTTTGCAGATGTCCATGTTTTGAAGTCCCCTGATACCGAAAAAGTGGTTTTTAAAAAATGTCTGTGTGTCTGTCTGTCTGTCTGTGACCACGATAGCGGTCAAACCGCTATAGCTATCAATTCCAAATTTTGTATTTACGTGTAAAATCTCCCTCTTGAGATCTGATTAGTTTTTCAGTAAAATCGGTAGACCGGAAGTAGCAGTTTACTTCAGTGAAAAAATCAAATTTTGCCAATATTTCGTCAACTACTAAGTTTAAACAAATTTATAAAGAATTCATATGTACTTAAAATTATGTTTGAGACAAATTGTCTTAAAAAAGTTTTTCGAAATTCCAACCGGAAGTAGGTCTTTTATCGAAAATCAGTTTATTGCGAATATCTCGCAAGTCATGCTTTTTAGACAAATACGTTACGAGTATAAAAGTATTTAAAACATAATTTTCAATATCTTTTGTATAAAAAAAATTTCAAAATTCAGACCGGTAGTACCACTTTTACTCTTATCGAATAGCGATTTTTTGCAAATATGTCGTAAGTTATGCATTCTATATATATTTATCAAGAGTACAGAAGTATTTAGAACTGGATTTGCAATATTATATAATATATTTCAAAATTCGGACCGGAAGTAGCACTTTTACTCTTAGCGAGGAGCACTTTTTTTCGAATATCTTGCAAAGTATGCATTCTATAGCGATATATTAAGAGAATGGAAGTACTTAGAATAAGTTTTTGAATAAGTTTTGTATAAAAAAATCTTAAAATTGTATAGTTTGAAACGCTCATACATATAAGAAAGTCGTGTGGTGGCCACACCTCATTTTTTGATATAGCAATAAATGTAGACAGCAACCAAAGTATTCATTCACTTTTAAAATGTTCCCGGCACGATTAACTATATTTTATCCCAGAAATAGTTGTAATTGCTCTTTTTGTAGAATTAGAGCATCCCACATCCTCGCAGACGTATCCGTTATCAGAATTACCATAGGTAGCTACACTGTGGAAATTTGTATAGTAGGTACTTTTGGTTGCTTGGTGCGTGGAAATGTTTTTTATTGCTCGTATAGCAAAGTTGGCCATTTTAATCTTTTACATAGTGGTTCTGTATGAATGTTCGAAAAGTTAGCTGGTTGTCGACACTTATACCTACGAAATTTACGACTTTTTTTATATCTTCATTTGATTTGAAGTTTATTATCTGTGCCTTCTCTCGGTCTCGGTGCCTCCACTATTGTCGTTTTCAGTACAGTTTCGGTTCTTTCGCAAGGATCGATGTGTCATCGGCATATATGATTGTTTTGCAATGTATAATGCTGGCAGGCAGATCATTTACATAAATAAAAACAGTAGCGGCCACAAATTGATCCATGCGGCACTCCAACGTTTACAATAGCTACATCCGAAAATTCATTCTGCCACCATAGTAAGCCAACCCTGTCAATTCATATTGCCAAAGTTTCCTCAGCAGAGTCTCATGTGAGACGCAATCGAATACTTTGCTAAGATCGCAAGTTACCATTGTTACTTGTTCTCCTTCGTCTTTCGCTTCCAGGATTGTTGCTATCATATCTAACATTTCTGTGAATGTTGATCTTCCTGTCCGAAAACCGTGTGGACTTCGGTAAACACATGGTGTTTTTCTAGGAACTGGACGATTATGTTCTTTATAACAGTTTCAAAGACCTTGGATAGTACAAGTAGCACTGAAAGAGGTCTGTTTAATGAGAATCGATTTATACCGTTTTGTGTATACGGGTTCTACTTTGACTTTGTTTAAGTTAAGTTTAGGAAATTAGCACTCCTTCCAAATGCATTCATTACAAATTCCCATCGACAGGAACAATTTCAGAACAATAAAATTAAACTAATTATTTAATATCTAAGGGTACTTATATAGCTATTATATGAAATCCGGTAACAGGCTGAATATTATAAATAAAGTTATTAAATATTACTTTTCTGTACCTGTATTTTATTTAATATTTGGCTATTCTGTGTAGTTACAAGCATTGTTGACAAATTTGTCTTATTTGGATGACAATTATACAGTGTCATCATTCTTAAGAGGGACGTTCACTAACAAATAGAAACTTATGCAACTTATATTACTCGCGGGACGGGTAGACGCAAGGGGGTGTAATTAGGTGGAGCTAGACGATATTCGGTTTCGATCACAGCGCTTTGGTTTTATTCACAGATTCTGTCATAGATAAAGGAATACTATAGATGGGTAACATAATGTATAAAAAATGAGTACTTACGGAACTGTTAATGTTGTTGATGTTTTATAATAAGCCAATTTTTGCTTGCCCATAACTGTTATATTATTATACACTCGAATATTATAGGTATATATTTCTTTTTAATTACAAACTGTCACTTGGATTTAAGTGTGGAATAGCCGACCGATTCCGACAGAAATGTGAAATGTGTGTGACAATGTTTACTATTTAATGTTTTTTATCTTCAAAAATAATTATATGAAGACTTTTTTTATATCGTTCATCAAATGTGCAGCTTGCGCGTAGAGGTTGTTTTTTCTTTTGTGTACCAGCCTTAGTTAGTAGACATTAATCAAATTCATGCATTTTTGTGGTTATTTCTAAAGCACATCACTTTTTTAAGAAAATAAATTAGTACAAAAACTGGCCTTGACATTATAAATTTATGCGTTTTGCATCACTAACTACATTTTACTTTCTTATACGTAGTATAAGGAAGTATTGTGATGATGAAAATTTTCGACCTCGAGATTTTTGCAGATGTCCACGTTTTGAGGTCCCCTGATACCAAAAAAGTGGTTTTTAAAAAATGTCTGTGTGTCTGTGTGTCTCTCTGTGTGTGTGTGTGTGTGTGTGTGTCTGTGTGTGTGTGACCACGATAGCGGTCAAACCGCTGTAGATATCAATTCCAAATTTTGTATTTACGAATATAATCTCCCTCTTGAGAACTGATTAGATTTTGAGCAAAATCGGCAGACCGGAAGTAGTAGTTTACTTCAGTGAAAAAATCGAATTTTGCAAATATTTCGTCAATTACTAAGTTTAAACAAATTTATAAAGAATTCAAATGTACTCAAAATTAAATTTGAGAAAAATTGTTTTAATAAAGTTTTTCGAAATTCCTACCGGAAGTAGGTCTTTTACTCTTATCGAAAATCAGTTTTTTGCGAATATCTCGCAAGTCATGCTTTCTAGGCAGGTACATTACGAGTATAAAAGTATTTAGAACGTACTTTTAAATATCTTTTGTATAAAAAAAAATTCAAAATTTAGACCGGAAGTACCACTTTTACTCTTATCGAATAGCGATTTTTTGCAAATATGTCGTAAATTATGCATTCTATATATATTTATGAAGAGTACAAAAGTATTTAAAGTTGGATTTGGAATATTTTTTGTATAAATGAAATTTCAAAATTCGGACCGGAAGTAACACTTTCATACGTATAAGAAAGTCGTGTGGTGGCCACACCTCATTTTTTAAATTGGCAATACTGTCTAATTGGTAGTATTGGGAAATGCTTGTATATAACTGTAATAAAGTATACATATGTTTTTGACAAATATTTCATTTTATATTTATATTAATTAAAAAAATGAAATAAAATTTTCAATTTATAAAAAACTCATTTAGATCACAATGTTAGAGAACGTAAGTGTTAGAAATAAATAGACAAAATCAGGATAGATATCTGTTTAACAAGAAAATACGCTAATCTAGGGAATTTTATTATACCACCACACTGTTTAAAGGTAATTATGACAAATGTGAAAAGGTGTGTGAATATATTACTTCGTTTACAGGCCTAAAATGACTTTTCTTGGCTATATTACTTGACAGATAAAATTTGACCACAACTCAAATTTCACGCCATTTTAATTTATTGGCGCATGTCGGTTGCCAAACCGATACAAGAATACGAAGAAACTGTCCAGTCAGAAGTCAGTTCAGCGCACCATATAGGAGAATGATTGATTTGCAAGAGTACATACTATATCAAGACATACTAAATTAGGATTGGAATATACTTCGTTATTGTAACCATTTTCTAACGATATCATTTACTGCCTATACTCAGCACACATGTAAATAACCGGTATATATTTATTAAGAGAATTATCAGTTTCTCATAATTAAACACGCTTCTTTGTTCTAACAAAGAATACAATTTGCTTTAGTAAAACTTTTTATAAGTAACGAACCACAATCAACTTGTACAAAGCATTCGTTTAACATTAACCAACAACGTTCTCATATGACGACTTAAGAAACAGATGGACCTAATCAATTCTTTCGTAACGGTTCGCTATTAAACATATAAGGCTGGGCTCCATACTTAGTAACATCACGTTCCTGAGCGCGTGTCCCGTGTCCTATAATGAACAGACGGATCTCAATTGGAACACGTGTGCACAATAAGTTTCAGGATGCGTGATGGATTTGTGGATGTGCATGCGTGTTCATAAAAGATTTAAAGATTTCAAAATGACAACGAACTCTTAAAATTAACTGGATATGTCATCTGGGTCGTTAAACTCTTGGAATATAGCAACGTGGGCATAATATATACCGGGTGTCCCATAACGTCCTTTACAGATATATTCGTTATTTGAGTAAATACGATCAAAACAAAAAGAGTTAAACGATATCAAAAACTCTTGCATATTTCATCTTTTGAAGTGCGAACGTGTCTCTTATACTAACACCTCCTCCCCCTTTTTTTCAAATTGCAACGTAACTTTTTTTGTCGAAAGCGATTGCACTTAATATTTCAAATGCGGTTACACATCATAATATGTTCTGACTTATTCTCAAATTTGAAAAACAAAGAAAAAGCAAATAATATATTATTGCGAAAATATGCTGTAAAGTTACGAAGCAAATATGAATTCAATAGAAAGAACAATTATAACAAATATTCAAAATGGCGCAATAGTCTCTTGTACGAGAGTTTGAAAAACCCGTCACACCTGCTATACCCTGTCTCAGAATAAGAAGGAGTGATTCAAATATCCCGCCAAAACATGGAACACATAGCTTAAAATTTAGTAGACAATTTGACATGACATCATGACAATTGAGGTTAGAAGAACTGTATTAATTCTAACTAAGGACTTAGCTGTTTTGTGTTTCATTTACAACTTTCGTGAAAATAGATGGATGTGCCGCTTTTCATTCTACCAGTCGAAACAGCAATACGAGCTCACGGCAATTGGAAACAAGAGAGTAAAGTTATAAACACAAGTAGCATACATCTATAATTTGATGAATACAAATCTCTTAACATTCAATTCTAGTTTTACAAAGAAAATTAGAGGAATCTATGGATAAAGATGTAAGCCCAATTTACAAATGAAAGCATAGACTTTGTTCTGAGCGTTTGAGGAGGATTGCCGTTATAAATATATAATTACTGCACATTTTGGTGAATGTGCTAATCAACATGAAAATTGTGAATCAAGTCTATTTATTATTAAATATTTGTATCAGAGAGCGAGAATGAATCAAACCTTTTATCATTTATCAAAATGTCCTTAAAAACTTGCAGAAAAGGTTTTGCTTATTAGTTTCTATTTTAAATATCAGTAAAGAACTTATACAGAGTCATAAATCATTCGTATTACTGCTACAAACCTTGAGGAGGTAAATTCAAGCAAGTAGTCTGGGAAATGTGTATCTTACATACAACAGTAATAAATAGAAAAACTTACATCGGCTGAAGTTGTTTACACGAACTGCAAAGATAATTACATATACCTACACATTACTAATTATTATCCCCTATTAAAATTTATTTATTAGGAAAATATATAAAGTATAACAAATACTTATTTCTACTATGTATTGGAAATTAACTATAATTTAGTGTTCACATCATGTTAAAAAGGTTAAAAATTTACATGGTCGGCACAATTTTTCCAAATACTTATTGTAACATTTGTAATTGCTTCTGGCAAAAGTTCTCATATAAGTGATATTCTGAAAGGGGATTTCTTTGAAGCAACTTCATCTTATGTATCAATTTAGATCCTATATGAAGTATTCTTAATTGCCTATCTTTATCGGTATGGCTATTTAATCCTACAGGTTTTCAACAAAGCTTGTCGTGCACTCATTATACTTGTAGCAATCCAAACTTTTTCCCATATTCTCCACCAGATATTTTCACCTTTTTCTATTAGTACAGGTTTCTTTACGTTTGACATATCTGAAATATAACATGTATATGAACATGCGGTAATATAATTAGTATTTAATTAACACTTACTTGAAATTAATGAGTCAATTCTAGAATATGTGTGAGTTGTCCAGTTCATTTATGGTATCAACTCATCTATAGTTATTTTTGCAATGATGTTAATTGTTGAATGTTTGATTTTTGCACTGACGTACAGTATTTTTGACAGATTCGTCAAATTCAAAGTTTCAAATGCATGATAATATGCATGATTACTTGTTCCTTGTGTTAAGGTGTTAAGCCGTCTGATCAACGCATGCTCATTTTGTACATAAAAGTACGGATTTTATTTAATAACACAATAAAGTATAATAAACCAAAGTAAAAATGTAAGAGACTAGGTTATGGCTTGGCTATAAACATAAAATGACGTTTTGTCAAATTTATTTACCCATGTTATACTTGCCCACGCAAGAACCAATAAAATACTTTAAAAATATACGCCATTTTGGCGCGATATTTGAATCACTCCTTCTTATTCTGAGACAAGGTATAGTTATATATAATAATCTTGTTTAAAGACTCTTGGGGAGTTTTGTGGGAATTTTCGGCAAAAACAAACACTTAGTGGTTTTTCATTAAGTTTAATTTAACGTTTCGACCTCATTTTATAATTATATAATATGGTGGAGATACTTCTATAAGAAGTTCTGGGTGTCCTAGAATTTCCTATACAGATAATGCTCCCGTTATTTGAGTAGATGCAATGACATAACTGGTTCAAACGACGAAAACGATTTCAGGTAGTATTCCAAATGCGGTGACACATAATATGCTTGGATTTTCTGTCAAATTTGGCACTGACATATTTAAATTTATGTGACATATACCTTATTCCAAAAAGAGAGAGGCAAAATTTCGAACAGGCCCCAAGTCCAAATTATAACCTGTAACTGGTGAAATCAATTTAGGCGGTAAAATTAAATTTAAATATCTGTCTGAAATATGAAATCTGTACCAAATTAAATTTTATATAGATTCTTCAGAAATAAATCCACTGTTAAGGAAACAGAATGGTAAATGTAGTAATCACAAAACATGAAAGTAAATAAATTTGTCTAGAAAACAAACAGTGTCAAAGATGTCAAAATATTTGACAATTGATAGAAAAATGCGAATTAGTATGGTGTTATTTCGCATTGCTGTCAACCAATAAGAAATAATTCTCACTTGGGTCTGTTCATAATTTCGTCTCTCTCTTGTTGGAATAAAGTATTGTTGTTCTTAACAATTTCGAAAACATTTATTCAAAAATGTGTTCATTACAATACTTTAAAGCTAAGGCGTAACATTGGATCACCTAAGATCGAATTTATTCAGCGTGTCACGTAATATGACACCAGCTATAATTCAAACTGCCTAGGCCTGCACAAGAGATTAGCTTACACTTGTATGTAATTTAGAAATTTTCATGTTATTAAATAGGCAACTTGGAAACGTATTCCTTCATTTGTTCTGCCGCTTATGTAGTGCCCAAAGTGAATAAGGTTAAGTGAATGCACTTCGACCGAATACTGAAGCACTGTTGCAGGAGCTAAGGAAATTTCCCTAAACCTAGGGAATTTAGGTTGGCTATAATCTAGCGAACTATGCCATGTCACAATATTTCCAGTATATATGTTGGGGATTCACTTAACGTAGAAACTTTAAATATTGTGAATCATGTAAGAAAACCTCGATATACAGAGATCCCAAAAATTTAAAACTTGGGTAACGTCGGAAAATTATATAATTAAGATTGGAATTCATAATTCTAGAAGTAATATAATCATGTATTTATTATATTGTTTATGAAGAGCGGCTACTCTACAAATTTAGACAATTATGCAGATGTTCAAGAAATAAATAAAAGTATTGTTGTATATAATACTAATAATATATTATATACCAGGCAAAATAAAATACCCTTTGTGAACTACATTTTTGAAAATAATACGTGGGAATTATAAAATATACAAAAGAGGATTTTACAGTAATAAAAACTATTAATTACACTGGCCAACAAATTTCAACTTTTGATTTTGTCATCAAATAATTTATACGAATTTCAATAGAAAACATATAAACATTTATTTTAATAAAAGGTAGAACGTAAAGTTAGCTCGATTTTTTATTGTATTACAATGAAAAGGTTTTTTAGATTAGATCATAATTTAATGTATATTTCAAATTATTATAATTAGAAATGTAAAGTAATATTGCTCTGTCTCTTATAAACAACATCTACAGCATCTCTTCTTAACGTCCAACAGTAATGTGCTAACATAATAGGATTCCATTTCCCCTGATACCGTTTTTCCATTCCCATGATGTCTTGGTGGAAGCGCTCACCGTGTTCATCGCTAACGTCGCCCATATTTTCCGGAAAAAAATCCAAGTGAGAATGTAGAATGTGCACTTTAAGGGACATATTACAGCCAGCAGCGTGAAATGCTTGTATCATATCCATTACTAAAGTTTTATAGTTGTCAGCTTTTTTGTTTCCCAAGAAATTCGTGAAAACTTGTACCATGGAGCGCCAAGCTGTTTTTTCCTTCGCTGTTAATTTGGTTTCAAAGATTTCATCATTTACTATTTCTCGTATCTGAGGTCCAACAAAAATACCTTCTTTCAGTTTTCCTTCTGTTATTTTTGGAAACTTTTCACGAAATAAATATAGTATGCAATTTGATGACAGTGTTGTGATCATGTACCGCGAGATCAAAAATTATATTGAAATAGGTTTGCTATGGAATGTACAAGTCTGTCTTAAGTTATATCATTAAGGGCCAGTTGTACGAAAGCCGTTCAATACAAGATCAACGGTGAACCCGGTTCAAGGCAAAAATTGCGTTGTACAAAGCTCGATCAGTCTTGAACGAGCGATCTAGATATCGTTCAACAGAACGACCGATGAGGACCGTTCAAGCGCAGATCAACGTCGTGATCTGATAAACATAACCTTATACGTGTGTTAGATTGACAGTTACCATCCGTGCCATCCGTCTATAAGACTATTATAAATATTTATACCTTCGTCATGTTTTATTTAATCATATTGTGTGATGGATCCCTACGAAGAAATGACAGATGATGAAGAGTTTGTAGAATTACTAGAATGTCAATAGTGTTATAAGGAATGTGCTAATAAATGATTACTTTGAAAATTTATTAAATACCTATAAATTAAATTGTTACTGCAATACCTAATTTATTTGATCCACTGAGCAATAAGGCGATAGATTCCAAAGGTTGTATTTTAATTATATAAATCTTAGTACACACTTCACAAGTTCTACATTTTGTAATCATTTTGCACAGTGTTGTTTGGAGTATAAATAAAATTATTTATTAAACAAAATGGATTTTTATTGATACAATACACAGTGAAGATTGAAAATATAGTGCAATAATACAATATATACATTTTACTTTCTAAATTCAACTACAGCTATTTATCTTAAAAAATAATAATCACTATATACATTTTTGCAATTGAAAATAATACAGAAAATATGGTACTTAGAATCTAAAAATAATAAGTACAATGCTACATAATTATTAATTACAAAAAAAAATTAGACTTATAAGAGTACCTAGTTGATACTGACTGAGTGCGTACTACATCTGACAAAAAAATTAAGTCAAAGTCCATAACATTTACAGCTATTTTATGTAATTCACCATTCTCACTAGAATTCATATCTATTTCATCTACAAATTCCTGCCGAGTAGCTACAATTTTACATATATGTATCTCATTAACAATACAGATCTACGTACAATACTCACAATTGTTTAATGTATCCATTACTGTAACTTCATTCGATACTTCTGGTAGGACAAATTCTGTAAAGAATAGGTACTTGTAACAAAATGGTATGCAAATTATACACATTTAACATACGTATTGCAACATCTTTATCAAATTCAGAAGGAAATCCAGTAAATTGGGAACCAGTTATCTCCTCCATGTCTTTCTCTACTTCTGTTAATACGATTTCTTGTGCAGGCCCCCCACCTGTTTCCAATACCTCCTTTTTATGTCACCTAATTTCTGCTTTGTCCTTTTTTTAATATTGTCAAACTTATTGCGCAGCGTTTGTGCATTCCTATAGTTCTCTCCACTTAAGGCATTAAATTTCCTTTCTATTTCTTCCCACCCTTGGTTTTTGAGTCAGTTAGTGTTTGTACCAGATCGCTTACAATCCACTTCATTTTTATATTTTTTAATAAGCGTTATTAGCAAGTAATCCTCTAAAATTGCATGACCTACAGAATTTTTTCCATTGCTAATCAGAATCTGATAAAAATTTAACCACCACCAAACTATGCTATAAATAAAAATATACCCCTAAAACCTACTTTTTAAGAAGACATACTGTGTGTCCAAAAAGTCTGGAAACACCCAAATAAAATCGAAACGGATGATTTTTGAGAAAAATGCAAAAACAGGTCGATTAGTATTTTCAAAAAACTACTGGCTGATGGTATCTGTTTGGAATTTTTGATGACCTTGAAAAAGTTATGATGTCATCAAAAAAAAATTTAAATAGCAACGTCGCATTTTTAATTTTATTTTTGATAGATCTTTTAATTGTCTAAACGACAGTCAAAAAATTTTGTATTCTACTTAAGAAAATTTTTGAAAAAAAAATCATTATAGAAAACAAAGAAAATTTTAATCGTAGAAATCAGCAAAAACTCTTACAATAAATGTTCAAAATGTTGTCCTTGAGCATCTTGGCAATACCCTAAACGATAATAAAATTCATTTTGAACGTTTTCTATCATTTCAGGAGTGATCGATCCTTCGTACTTCAATCTCAATCCGTTGACGCAAGTCTTCCAAATTTTCAGGGTTAGTTGCGTATACCTTATTTTTTAGGTAACCCCACAAAAATTAATCAATAGGCGTTAGATCTGGCGACCTAGCCGGCCACTCGATAGCCCCCCTCCTGCCAATCCATCTGTTTGGGAAGGTATTCTCGAGATAATGTCGAACATTTCCCGCATAGTGGGGTGGAGCCCTATCTTGTTGAAACCAAATTCTTTGGCTGGGCAAATTAGGATCTTCATGGTTCGGAAATATTTCTGCTAATGACGGAATTAAATAATTTTGTAAAAAATCCAAATACATTTCCGCCGTCAGGTTACCGTTGAAGAAAAAAGGCCCTATAATTCTGTTACCAATTAAACCAGCCCATACATTTAATTTCTGAGGATACTGAGTTCGTACCTCTCTCATCCAGCGTGGATTTTGGCGTGCCCAGTACCTGCAGTTTTGTCTATTAACAGTCCCATGTAATGTGAACGTAGCTTCATCTGAGAATAAGATATTTCTGATAAAAAACAGATCATTATCACACATAGGCATCAGTTGTTCGCAAAACTGTACACGCCTGTCGAAGTCGTCTTCAGACAGCTCATGAACCAAACAGATTTTGTAGGGATGATACTTAGTTTTCCGGAAAGTATTACCAATTGTACTCTTCGACACGTTAAACTCCCGAGCAAGCTGCCGTGTACTAGAATTTGGAGTTTCCTCTACTGACAATAATACGTCGAGTTGCGTATCTTCTGCCATCTTTGGACGGCCACTTCTAGGGCGATCTCGAACATGACCTTCTTCTTGAAATTTTTTGTGAATCTTACTCACTGCAGAAATACTAATTGGGGCATGCTCCGGATGTTCTGTATTAAATAAGTCGCAAACTTCTCTAACTGAACGAGCCCTATCCCCAAACCAATCATCATCAATATTTGAATACTTTCCCTCTCACTTAAAACCATTTTTAAACAGATTTTTTTAACTTACGCACAATTCGTATTTGACAGAATGTCACAAATAAAACAAAATGTGTTTGAAAAATAATCGACTTTTAGGCCAACTAAGTTTTTTTTTTAAAGACAAACTTTTCCATTTTCGAAGAAGTAATTAAATTTTTTTCGGTCATTTTCTTAAGTAAAATGAAAATTATTTTTACAGTCATTTAGACAATTAAAAGATCTATCAAAAATAAAATTAAAAATGTGACGTTGCTATTTAAATTTTCTTTTGATGACATCATAACTTTTTCAAGGTCATCAGAAATTCCAAACAGATACCATCAGCCAGTAGTTTTTTGAAAATACTAATTGACCTGTTTCTGCATTTTTCTCAAAAATCATCCGTTTCGATTTTATTTGGGTGTTTCCAGACTTTTTAGTATATACTCACCGTTTGCAATTTTGCTTAAAAATTAATAACGACACGTTTTCTTTCTATCTATGCCATTATAATTACATTCAGATTAGATTGCAACTAAACATTAAACCGCGCCAAAAAAAATCTTTTAAATGCGCATGCTTAAACGGAATGTCAGTGCTACCAATTCACATTATCAAGAGTTCTGTTGAACCGATGTGAAATATCTTTCATACAACTCGTTTTTTCTTGAACTGGGTTCAGCGGTGATCGTCCGATCAAGTGATCTAACGTTCAAGAATCTTTCGTACAACTGGCCCTAAGTGTCACACTGCATTATATTTTCTCTTAAAATGACAAATATTAATGACAGTATGACACTTAATGATATAACTTAAGACAGATTTTTACATTCCATGGCAAACCTTTATCAATATATTTTTGATCTCGCGGTATTAAACCCTAATTTTTAATAAACTTAATTTTGAATTTCCCGCTACCAAATACATTTTGAATCGCCCGCTATTTGCTTAGTGTTATTGAAAACTGTAATTTTTTGATGCCAGCGCCTTCTATATCGGCCTTCACGCAATACAAACCGCGGATAAAAATGTTGGCTTGACTGCGCCATCTCATTCTAATCTGTGATTTACACCTAAATTACTTGGGTATTTCTGATACAATATTCCAAATTTATCTTAGCAGGTTTGTAAAATTTTTATTACGGTTTTACTAAACTACGTTTTTTTTTTTTTGATTCAATTAGTAGAAACATACAAATTGTATTGATTGAAATATAAATGTACATTATAATATCCAATTAAGGCTGGTAGTTAGTTCGTACGTTACAATACACGTGCCACACATTCCCACAAAGACGTGTCTTACACTTCGGGCATGATGGCATACGTTTACTATGTCTATGATGGCATTAATGTTTTAATGTTGATAGAAAGTATAATTTTCCATTTGTTATAGCATAAACGACATGAATAACAAAGCAAGAAAAATCTTCCAAAAGCCCGCAATGGTCAGCTGATAATATGGGAGAATCTATAGATGCTATAAATTCGAAATATATGAGATGGAAACTCGCTTCGAAGACATTTAATGTTCCAACAAGAACACTTCGGCGAAGGCTTTCGGATAGTAATAAGGTGCTAAAAGGTAATTATGTAGGATTTTTGGGGGTAGATTACCTATCTTTAATAAAGAAAGAGAACAATAAATAGTTGACCATATAAAAATGTTGGAACTAAGGTTCTTTGGATTAACGTGTACTGGTGTGAGAAAATTAGCTTTTCAACTAGCTGAAAAGCTAAGTTTAAAACATAACTTTAATAGCACAAAAGAATTAGCTGGGTGGGACTGGATTCGTAGCTTTCTAAAGAGAAATCCTTCCATAAGTCTCCGAATTCCTGAAGCAACCTCTCTTGCACGAGCTCAAGCATTCAATAGACAAAATATCAAAGCATATTTTGAAAATTTGACAAAAGTAATTGAAGAATACAAATTTACGCCTGAACAAATTTTTAACATGGACTAATCTTGATTGTCCACTGTCCAATCTCGTTCTGAAAAAATTTTTGCCTGCAAAGAAAAGAATCAAGTAGGCTCATTAACTGCTGCTGAAAGAGGTCAGCATTTCATAGTAGTTTGTTGTATGAATGCGATAGGAAATTTCTGCTTAGGTCAGAAAAACTTATCAGAATCTTCTTTAGTTGAAGTAAGTAGCGTGTCATCAATAAAGATTCCAGTGACTTCTTCAAATGCGACTGATTTTATACAAGAATTATCACCAGTCCCTCAAATGGATTCAATACTGAAACAGAGAAAACGCAAGAGATCAGATGCGCAAGGAGTTTTGAATAAAACACGCACTATTGAACTACTAAAACTCAAGGAAGCAGACCAAAAAGCAAAAGTACTGAGAAAGTCCGCAAGAAAAATGAAGAAAAGGGTTGAATTCGATGTTGATACTATAAAAATCTGGATCCAAATGTACCACAATTTCAAGATGATTCTGATGATGAAAATCCTGCTTGCATTAATTTTTTATCTATTGTATATAATTAGTATCTACCTATGCCATCATTACCATATATGGTGTGCCATCATTACATTATATAGGTATATAATGGCAATCAGTTCAAGTATTTTGATTCAAGTTTGCGGAGAGGAGTAATTTATTTTTATAAAAGTATTCAATCGCAATCTGATATCAAAATATTTGAGTTTTCAGACACATTACTTTGTGCATCTTGTATTCGAAATTAAAATATGTTAATACCAGTATTTTCACGGAAATCTTGTAGAAAGATTGTTACGTCGTACGACGGTGTCGTCATATATTATTAATCATATATTCTCATTATTATTAATTTAATTATTATTAAGTTTCTATTTGTCACACTGTATATCATATATTCGTGTTCTTGGTTGACCTAATTGACCATACCTATACCTGCGCGAGAAGGTACATTTGCGGTGATTTTATGCCGGCTATTCATGATCGCACGTATACGTAATTATAACTAAGTATTTTGGAAAAACATTACATTAAGTTTACGATCCTTTGTCAAAAGAAGCAGACATTTGTCTATTACTTACTTAGTACAAAGGGGTTTTTCCCCTTCATAAAACATTGCCTGTAACTTGCTTTCTTTGACAAAGAGGCAGCATCTTTCACTTTTATTGTACATAATTTAAGATAAATTACAAAGGCAGACGGTCATCAGGAATTTCCGTCAGAACCTTGCAAATCGGTATATTATCATTTAATAAAAGAAATGTTTAGGTTGACGTCAACAAATAGGGTGATCTACCAATAGCATTTCGTTTGGTGGGAGTAACTAATATTTTCAAGTTATTTTTGCTCTTAAGAAATGACAGTACAACTCAAGATGTAACATCAAACAGTCGCTTCAAGACATACAATAACAGTACAATTCAAGATGTAACATCAAACAGTCGCTTCAAGACTTAAATCAACATTTTTCATTTCAAGATTTCATGTCAAAACAGTGTGTGTTTTAAGTAAAATTTAAGTAGTTCAATTCCTGATTGTAAACCATACAATTCGTATTAATGTACGAACAAATCGTCACAAGCAACACGAATAAATTAACAAATGTGTCAATTTAAGGTGTAGTTAAAATAAATATGTTAGTGCTACAGTGCTGCAGTTTTATTTAATCAACGAAGCCTTTGGTCCTTCGATTAACATTTTGAGAAAACTAGCGTGGAGTCGCTTCTACAGTCCATCATCAAAATACGTTGGCTTCACGCAAACCCAACATTTTGGTCATTCGAGCCGGATTTCAGCGCCACAGGAAAAGATCAACATCAGGAAATCAGCAAAGAAAACAATTAGACAACAATCCACGGAAAAAGGTGAGTCTCCAATTTTGTTACTTTCCCGCATTTCCTAATCCATTCATATCATCATGTCTCTTGAACCGGAAAAAGAGAAATTACTATCAGGACTCGACTACAAAACACGCGCAATAAAATCATCAATCACAAAATTCAGTACATATCTTGAAACAATCGATGAAACAAATTTCAGTGTCTTTCAAATAAATACACGAATAGCAAAAATAAAAGAATTGTGGACAGAATATTATCAGGTTCAAATGCAAATCGAACAGCTCAACATTGGGGAAGGTACAAGGAGTAATGATTCGGCATTTGAGGATCAATATTTTAACGGAATATCACGCGCTGAAGAAATATTAGCCATGTATTCAAAATCTAAGACACAGATCAATTTTGATTTAAACAACCAACGGGTCACATTACCACACGAGAATCAAGACATTCAAGGTCGCATCCGACTGCCGCAGATTTCATTACCATCATTTTCGGGAGCCTTTGAAGAATGGACTCCATTTAATGAAACATTTGAATCATTAATAAATTCCAACGAATCACTTTCTAGCGTACAGAAATTCCATTACCTTAAGTCATGTTTAAAGGGGGAAGCTGCCAATTGCATTCAAGAATTGCAAGTTTCCGCAATCAACTATGAAATTGCATGGAAAGCATTAAAGGGTAGGTTTGATAATAAACGATTAATAATAAAAAAACATCTTGTCGCAATTCTTGAGCTGCCAAATTGCATGCATGAGAATTACATAACATTAAGACAAATTCTTGATGGTGTGCAAACTCACACGAGAGCACTATACTATACCAACATTCAAAGAATTTTTAGATTTCTTATCACATAAATGCAAGACACTGGAAGCTATTTCAAAAAATCTGTCTCAAGAAAGGTCACATAAATTTCAGAAACCAGCATTAGCGCACTTTTCACGACAAGACAGTCAATGCGTTATATGCAAGGCCAATCATTTTATATATCAATGTCAAAGTTTTTTAAACATGTCAGTAGTGGAAAGATCAAAGCAAGTCAAATCTGCCAAGCTCTGTTCTAACTGCCTCAGGTCAGGTCATCAAATAAACAAATGCAATTCGACCAATTGCAGGAAATGTGGTAACAAACACAATACATTACTTCATTTCGAAAAAGCAAGAGTGACGGAAACTCAAGACGGACCATTAACAACAAATAATACAGATCAAGCAATATCAAATGCAGTGTCAGCACACTCTTCAGAATTATATTACTCTGGGCAAATTCTGTTGTCTACAGCTATTATTAAAGTCGCAGATTGTAATAATGCATGGCACTCATGTAGGGCATTATTAGACTCAGGCTCGCAATCTAATTTCATAACAACCTCGCTAGCGCAAAGGCTTAATTTAAAGGAAAAGCCTGTGAATATCCCTGTGAGTGGTATCAATCAAACACGTACACAGATAAGCAAGTCAGTTCTAGTTAATATCAAGTCAAACTATAATGAGTATGGCACAGAGTTAAATTGTCTAATTCTAGACAATATTACAAACGATATTCCATCAAATTTCATTGAAAGGAGTTGCCTTAATATTCCACAAAACTTAAAATTGGCTGACCCTGAATTTAATCGACCCAATAAAATCGATATGTTAATAGGAGCGGAGTTGTTCTGGCATCTTCTATGCGTAGGTCAAATAAAATTAGCAAATACTAACCTAATCATGCAAAAGACACAGTTGGGGTGGATAACATCCGGGGCACTGAACGATAAACGGGCGCAACAAACAAGCAAAATATGTAATTTAGCCCTAGATGACAGTATAGCAAGGTTTTGGGAGATCGAACATGTCAGTAACAGGAGTAATTACACCGCGGAAGAAGTAGCTTGCGAACAACACTTTATTAACAACTATACTCGAAACAGTGAAGGTAGATATATTGTTAAGTTACCTCTTATAAACGATGCAGAAATAAGTTTAGGAAATTCGAAAGATTTAGCAACAAAAAGGTTTTACTCACTAGAAAGAAAGATGCAGAAGCAACCAAAACTGAAAGAACAATACGTACAGTTCATAAACGAATATTTACAATTAGGACACATGCAAGCAGTAGAAGTGGATGAATCGCTACTGGATGAGAGCAGCACATATTACCTACCACATCACGCGGTAGTAAAAGAGGATAGTCTCACTACGAAATTGCGTGTAGTATTTGACGCATCGGCAAAAACCACGTCAGGACACTCACTCAATGATATGCTAATGGTAGGACCGTCAATACAAGAAGACTTGTTCTCCATCATTTGCAGATTTCGCACACATAAAATCGTATTAACCGCAGATATCACAAAAATGTATAGACAAGTGTTAGTCGATCAGTCACAATTACCATTACAGCGGATTCTTTGGCGCCCAGATTCGTCACACGATTTACTCACTTACGAACTCAATACACTCTCATACGGCACCGGTTGTGCGGCGTTTTTAGCGACTAGGGTTTTAAAACAACTTGCCCTCGATGAATCTAGCACGTTTCCATTAGGTGCGAAAATCGTACAAAGAGATTTCTATGTAGATGACTTGTTAACCGGGGCAGATGACGTAAACAGTATTAAGATCATCTTTGAAGGGGTTAATTCCTTATTGCAAAGGGGAGGCTTCGAACTTAGAAAATGGGCCTCGAGTGATAGCGAATCTCTATCAAAATTATTTCCAAATGCTGTCGAACCGATCATATTAAAACTTGATAAAAATGGCACTAATTTTGTCAAGGCAAACAAGGAATTAAAGGAGCTTCATAAAATGTTCACAACAAACGAACATGAAAAAATAATAAATTACTTATCGAACGAAGGAATTTCATGGCACTTTATACCACCTAGAGCTCCACATTTCGGCGGTATCTGGGAGGCGGCAGTCAAATCCTTCAAATATCATTTTAAACGTATAATTGGAAATGCACACTTCACATTCGAAGAATTCTCCACCATTTCCATACAAATTGAGGCCATTCTAAATTCCCGGCCTATTATTCCTCTATCCGAAGACCCGACAGACCTATCAGTCCTAACTCCGGGTCATTTTCTTATTGGAGACTCACTTAGAGGTGTTTTAGAGCCTAATTTATTACCGTTACATGTAAATAAGTTGTCTCGATTGCAATTAATAGAGCGCAGCAAACAGCACTTTTGGCAGAGATGGTCGAAGGAATACCTTCAACAGATGCAAGGAAGAAGTAAATGGACAAGGCATTCGGACAAGGCATTGCAAGTAGGGCAACTAGTTCTCATAAAGGAGGACAACATACCACCAATGTCCTGGCCCGCAGGAAGAGTGTTAACCATCCATCCAGGGAGTGATGGTGTTGTACGTGCAGTGACATTAAAAACAATACGAGGCGAAATGAAGAGACCCGCCAACAGATTATGCATTCTACCTATGTCAAGTGAGTGAAGTGCTATGTAGCTATTAAGTTTCGAAAGCCGATGCTTTCAACGCGGGCGGCATGTTCCGTCGTACGACGGTGTCGTCATATATTATTAATCATATATTCTCATTATTATTAATTTAATTATTATTAAGTTTCTATTTGTCACACTGTATATCATATATTCGTGTTCTTGGTTGACCTAATTGACCATACCTATACCTGCGCGAGAAGGTACATTTGCGGTGATTTTATGCCGGCTATTCATGATCGCACGTAAACGTAATTATAACTAAGTATTTTGGAAAAACATTACATTAAGTTTACGATCCTTTGTCAAAAGAAGCAGACATTTGTCTATTACTTACTTAGTACAAAGGGGTTTTTCCCCTTCATAAAACATTGCCTGTAACTTGCTTTCTTTGACAAAGAGGCAGCATCTTTCACTTTTATTGTACATAATTTAAGATAAATTACAAAGGCAGACGGTCATCAGGAATTTCCGTCAGAACCTTGCAAATCGGTATATTATCATTTAATAAAAGAAATGTTTAGGTTGACGTCAACAAATAGGGTGATCTACCAATAGCATTTCGTTTGGTGGGAGTAACTAATATTTTCAAGTTATTCTTGCTCTTAAGAAATGACAGTACAACTCAAGATGTAACATCAAACAGTCGCTTCAAGACATACAATAACAGTACAATTCAAGATGTAACATCAAACAGTCGCTTCAAGACTTAAATCAACATTTTTCATTTCAAGATTTCATGTCAAAACAGTGTGTGTTTTAAGTAAAATTTAAGTAGTTCAATTCCTGATTGTAAACCATACAATTCGTATTAATGTACGAACAAATCGTCACAAGCAACACGAATAAATTAACAAATGTGTCAATTTAAGGTGTAGTTAAAATAAATATGTTAGTGCTACAGTGCTGCAGTTTTATTTAATCAACGAAGCCTTTGGTCCTTCGATTAACATTTTGAGAAAACTAGCGTGGAGTCGCTTCTACAGTCCATCATCAAAATACGTTGGCTTCACGCAAACCCAACAAAGATAATTTATAAACTCTGTATTCGTGAACTAGTAAATAATGAAAGTTTTCCTCAAATCGTTCTTTTTTATTGACAACTAATTTCACCTTCTTAAATTATTCACTGTTTAGATACATTATTAAATAGCAGATCCGTTCTGAGATCTAGAAATAACTATGTTACTTCTTCAAATATCATGGAATCACCCTCGTAAATAGATATTTCCCTGTCAATAAAGCAGTAATTACTACTTTCAAACGGGACCAGTCCTTATCTAATAAACTCAATTACTAATTCGAATTGATTTATTGACCCGATACGGGTGCGGTGGCGGATAGTTCATGTACAAGCTCTATATAATGCATAACGTGCGGCGTAGATGTTTGAGCGCAAGGTCATAGCAATTAGGTGTTTCAAATGGTTCGCGAGAAGAATACGACTTTTCCTATAGACGTCTGACATGAAACAAAACTATGCAATTTTATTGTAATTCTAAAATCGCAATTGCACAACGCAGCCCGTCCAGAAGTCCTCTCGTATTTCGAAATGAGATATAAGTTCTCTTCATGGTGGAAAAATTGGATAGTCACTTAAGCACTGTAGGATGAGTTTATAACTTTCTTATACACAATTGCAGTGTAACAAATAGGGTTGACACTGTGAACAGATTCCTGATTGCGACTGAGACAATAAATAAGACAATTTTAAGGTAATAAAACAAAAACAATCGAAAATGGCGACAGACAAAAAGGCATGTAACTTCTATTGTCAAACTTAAAAACTGAGGGTAAAATATAGCAACAATGTAAATCTGAATAAGTTAATAGAGTTAATTTCCCTATAATTTCTCGTTAAGTAATCTTGTTATGGTACGAATTTTGCATTATTGATTGTAACTGATTTAACTCGATTGCTATAAAAATTGAACTCTATGTCTTTATTTTATAACTTTCTTTTATTTCCATACGGAAAAGACTAATGCCTTTAAGAATAACAATATAATTAATAATAATAGACAAAATAGCAGCTATTCGATAAATGTTTCACCATTGAAGCAATCATAAATCAAATTCTGAAAGGATGAAATAGAATCAAAATAGATGCCTATATTGGTAGAAATTTGATTATTGATTATAGTTAGAGCTCGTGGCATAGCCGGAAGATATAATCATGGCGTTAGTTCTCGGAAATAAAATATAAACAACAAAAGAAGGAAGAAGAACGCATTGTGGAACCATGAAGTTAACCAATGATAATAATTCTTTTTTAACTTTCATATTAACTTCACTTTATTGGGCTTCGATTTCGAAATATGGATAAATCAGACCAATTTTGAAGAAATTTAAGCTTTGAAAAAAATCAAATTTTTTATGGGCGAGAATTAATTGATTTTATTTTAAGTTGGCAAACGTGTAATTGAATTAACATTCAAAATCTGTGCAAAGGATAAATTCTAAGATATACTACCATTAATTTTGAATGCTATATACAGAAACAAGATAATGCTATAATCCGTTAATATTCGAATTCTGTGGACAATTCAAGCTATTCTACTAGAATATATCTTAAAATATTAACTTATTTCACACTACCATCACATGATTGTCATGTTCCTATGTAGTAACAGTATTACTAATTGTGCGCGATTATCAAAGTGCATACTTAAATAAATCACGATCATAATACCATAATATCTACCTGTCGTTACTTTCATTTACCGTCAAACATATGGCACGTCTCAGAAAGAAGGAGAAAGCCTCGTTTTACGATAATGCAAGAATTTGGTATGCGAATCGATAATAAAAGGCACCATTAATGTAGTCTGCAGACATGAGTTGGTGTGGAATGTTTAAATTAAATATTTCAAGGACTCTACTCTCAATATCACGGTCTTGATCTGATTTGCATAGTAAGAACAAAGATTTTCACAGCAATATGAATATATCTCTATATACGCTACATACTCGTACATCTCTCGAATTTAGATGTCATCATAATGGTAGTTTCTTAAATGATCTTTTTAATATTATATGTGGGCACCACATGTCTTTCTGTTATAGGTAGGTATGTGCGTTTCGAATTATTTTAAAATAGTTGTTGCAAATTAGGTTTTAAATACTTTTATCAACTAATAATCATGTGAATTAAAGTGTTATTTCTGCTCCGAATTGTTAATTTTTTTAGACACAAATTATCGGCTGGTCTCCGATTATTAGCTCACATAAAATGAATTCGTACTGCGAACTGTACACTGATGTCAATGAAGGTCATTGACAAATTTGCTCAGAGAAAGATGATTACAATTATCAGAAAACTTGGTATGCATTGGATAAGTGACGAATTTAAAATTTTGTCGGCCTTAGCAAAACTGAAGTGTTACGGCTATACCACTTCTTCAATGAATTAAAACCACGCATAGATGTTCCACCCTTTACGAAATGATTCTGGTTTTTGCTGAAAATTTTATTTTCATGTATGAAGTGTACCAATCTATTTAATTAAATCCTTTATTAGTGACAAAGAGTATTCTCTCTAGTGATGCCAATAGAACTAAGAACAGATGTGAAAAACGCAAAAGTTAGAGTGCTCCAGGAGTTATTTCTTAGACCGCTTTTGTTCGAAAATGACTCATCGGTTGTGTACATATGATTAAGGCCGGGAATTTTTCAAATTTCAGCATTCAAATATTCATTTTGATATATATTTCCATATTCGAATTATCCGAATATTCGAATTATTTAAATATGCATTCGAATATTCAAGTATTTGAATATTCGAATATTTGAAATCTTCAACTCCTGTATTAGAATATTCCAAAACAAAAATTTGAATTTTTATTACCCATTCTATTTATTATTCGGTGTTACCGGCTTTAGAGAAAGCCATTTCTGAGGGTGTCGAAGTGGCAGGGACGCAGAAATATCGTTTAGCATATTTTGCTAGTTTTGTATATTTTTTTCATTGTAGCGGGCACATGTTTTTTGGTGTACAACATTCCGAAGAACATATATCGACTTCACTGGTACAATCTATTCTTTCATTTGGGAACAAAACACTCAAAGCGGTTTTTTTGCTGGATTCATGTTACCCTTATCAAATTCAACCGATGACTTCCCTTCGTTTTCCAAGATATCATTTAGGTGCCTTTTTGTTCTAAGCAGAGATCCAAAAAAAAAATCCTTGATTGAAATTCCTGTTGCAAAACAGATTTCATTGCTTTCATCTCTTCTGATTCATCCTTATTAATCTATGAAATGAAATTCTCCATCAAAGATTGCAAAATGGGCATTACCATTCAAATCGTCGGTTGAGATTCTGACGACAATAAAGTTGTAGCCAACTCAGAGGGTTCCAATATTTGAACAATAGTTTCAATGATCCTTCATTCATCTTCAGTTAACATTAAATTTTAATTCTGATCAAATTATCAGGGTAACTGTCATACTGACATTTGACTGACATATTTTGTAAATATATGTTTATTTAAAATGGTTTACATGTTTGAATAACATTTTATTAAAAATTAATAAACAAATTACAATAAATGATCAGAAAAATTATTCAAAATCTATCTCTAAACACTTTCACACTCTTAATTAGTCTTAATAGGTCTGTATAGTTCGCATGACTTGCGAGATAGTTGTGAAAAATTATTTTTCGATAATATTAGTGAGATAAAGGTATTATTTCGATGACAATATATTATAAAGAATATATTACATGGCTGGATAAATCAAGCGTATATCCCATAATTAAAGAAAATTAAGAAACTGGCGAATTAAGACCTTCTTAACAACGAATGTGCAGGCATTCAAAGCTAAGAAAACTGAAAAGATGAGTTTGTGAAATGGTGACATGAATGGTAATATTTTTGAAGAATGGTTTGAACAAGTATTACATAAATTGCCAGATAATGCTGTAATAATCACGGATAATGCAAATCATTCACGTAGAGTTGATAAAGCTAATTAGAGAAAAGAATTCTTCAATGGCGGACAGAATATTATCTAATTTTAACATGTGTATATCTGCGGATAATGCACTGTTCGGAGACTTGAAAAATATTAAAAGTCCTCACTCTTACAAATGAACTTACTAGTAAATAATTTGTGAGAAATTATATACCTATATTATTAAATTTGAATGTTTATGTTTGTATTTTATTTTTATGTATGTATATTCTATATACTTTTACCTAACAATTGTCATTATTCTGTATGAATTTCTATGACAAAATATATACTATTATTATTCCTAATGCAGCTCTTTTTTTTAACCTTTTACCTTAATAAATCTGTACAGAATACATAATTTGAAATCACACTTTTATTCTTATCATATATGGGAAATATCTCGCAAATTATGCATTCTATACAGGTTTATTAAGAGTACGCTTTCCATCAAATATACTTACATGAACGTCTACAGTTCTAGAACAAAAATCAAACATGAAATCCAATTTTGGCCATTTCCAACATTGATATAAACATCATTCGTTTAAATTTCCTGTGCTGCTGTTCAAAATAGATCCTAGGGATTGTCGAAAGCTCCCTTACTCTACGCTGAACCGCAAACAAATTACATAATTACCACCTTTTCTCTGATGAAAGGCGAAGAAAAAGCGCTTTTGTTTACTGTAAAAACAAGGCGCAACCGGTGGACTGAATTTTATTACTGTCTTTAATGCACGTCCGTTATTTATACGTTAAGATGTAAACGGTAAGAATCGACATGTAGGTTGTGGAAAGCTATCAAATTACCAATGTGTGTGCGTTAGTAATTTTCTTTAATTGATACTATAGTTAATGATGGAAAAAAAATTGATATCGCTTAATACTACCTTTAACCCAAATACGCCCATATTATTTCTGCTTACAGTATTCATCATTTCATTAAATCTTTAATTATGGTTCAATAAAGAGTTTTTTTATGATATATTCTTTGTATTATCAATAGTTTTTAGATGAAGATAGTCCTTTATAAAGAACAATGATATACATAGATGGTATTTTTTATAGCGTTTTCAGTTATGGTAAATATCAATGATTATTTGAAATCAATATACTCTTCTAACAACTCATTTAAAGATAGAGGATTCTTCTAGGAGCTGAAGAAGAAAATCGTAAGATTTATACCACTGTACTTTAAAAAGGTCAATGATGTTTGCAACGTTATATAGCAAAACAAAAAAAAAACACAACAGGTTCTAATTGGACAAATATGAAGGCCACTTGAGTAATGAAAAATAAGTATTATGTTATTTTTGTAATAGTTTAATTATTCTTACCTCCAGTTCTCCGTAACAGTCTCCTACACAATACCCCAATAAACAAAACACTTTTTGAATTCTGTTAAACTTGAATAAAAACAAACGTCAAATAAAAATATTGAAATGTAAATTTCATCAAGGCCAACTGTCTCTGCTATCGCTGCGCGATATAAGGCCGTCACATAACTTCGATTTACATTGATGAATTTGATTCTGGTAAACTTAAAATATTGATCCTTATGTAACGCCATCTTGTAGTCCCCAAAAGAAATAATTTCTGAATTTTTATTGAAACAAACTTTAAAATAACACTTTAAACATTAACTTTACAGTAGGTAATTAATATTAATAATTTTAAAATAATTAAAAAAGTGTTGCTGATAATAAAGTTTTTGGGTAGTGTCAAGAATTACAATTTTACTTACGTTTCTAATTTTTTATAACAATTCAAAAGGAAACATTAATTAGAGTTCAATTACGTTGCAAAGTGTTTGTTTAACGTAATCGCCGCTTTCAACTGTATTGGAAGATTTTGCAGCTTTACTATTCCACATCACAATATTTGCCTCATAAATTATTCAGCCACTCTGACATCGGAGTATAATTTGCACCTCCTTTAAGCCTACCATATGGTCTACAGAATCGCAACTAAATGATCTTGTTATGATAAAGTAACTTTCTTGTACAGTATATTCAAATATTACAATAAACTGATATACATGCATGTACACATATCAAAAGAAATATAGAATATTTCCAAATAATACGGGTTAAAAAGCTAATACTCACTAAACTCTTTTTTTCTGTGTATGTCGGTACATATTTGATGTACTTTTTTTCCATTTTGGCATTATTACAATTTATTAATTTATTTAGTTACTCTTTAGTGATGCCTATACCAAATCCGTTAGTGTTTCTATGCACTCATTTCAAGACAGACCAAAATTTGCTTTATAACACTAATCAGTTTCTTCTTGGCACTTCCTAACCTTACGATGATAACAAAGATTACGATGATAACAAAGATTACTGGTAATACAGAGCATTTTAAAATTACTATAGCATCTTTATTTATCCAACAGGTGCAAGTCTAATTACAGAACAAAAATTGACAGTGTTGAAATATTCAAAATAAACCCACAGGTATCCTTTTTAAAATTGTACTAAATCTTGAGGGCTGGTTACCTAATCAAAAAAAAAAAAATTAAGTGTGGCCACCGCACGACTTTCTTATACGTATGAGCGTTTCAAACTATACAATTTTAAGAATTTTTTTATACAAAACTTATTCAAAATCCTATTCTAGGTACTTTCATTCGCTTAATAAATCGCTATAGAATGCATACTTTGCAAGATATTATCAAAAAAGTGCTACTCGCTAAGAGTAAAAGTGCTACTTCCGGTCCGAATTTTGAAATTTCATATATACAAAAAATATAGCAAATCCAGTTCTAAATACTTTTGTACTCTTGATAAATATATATAGAATGCATAACTTACGACATATTTGCAAAAAATCGCTATTCGATAAGAGTAAAAGTGGTACTTCCGGTCTGAATTTTGAATTTTTTTTTACACAAAAGATATTGAAAATTATGTTTTAAATACTTTTATACTCGTAACGTACTTGTCTAAAAAGCATGACTTGCGAAATATTCGCAAAAAAACTGATTTTCGATAAGAGTAAAAGACCTACTTCCGGTAGGAATTTCGAAAAACTTTTTAAATAAAATTATTCTCAATTTTAATTTTAAGTATATATGAATTCTTTATAAATTTGTTTAAACATAGTAGTTGACGAAATATTCGCAAAATTCGATTTTTTCGCTGTAGTAAACTGCTACTTCCGGTCTACCGATTTTACTGAAAAACTAATCAGATCTCAAAAGGGAGATTATACACGTAAATACAAAATTTGGAATTGATATCTACAGCGGTTTGGCCGCTATCGTGGTCACACACACACACACACACACACACACACACACAGACAGACAGACAGAGAGAGAGAGAGAGAGAGAGACATTTTTAAAAACCACTTTTTCGGTATCAGGGGACTTCAAAACGTGGACATCTGCAAAAATCTCGAGGTCGAAAATTTTCATCATCACAATACTTCCTTATACTACGTATAAGAAAGTAAAAATAGTTGCTACGACAATAGCAGCGACGATGTATCAGATATTGAAGGAAAACGCGTAATATGTTGTTTATCTTGGGAAGAATGATAAGTTGTATCGATGTACTTCTTGTGGCTTTTAGGCACATGCAAATACACCGCCGTTGATACTCCTAAAAACTTATGCTTGCAAAATGAAAAAATTTTGAAAAATATTCCTTGTTGATGTCGTTTAAATGTGTTTTAATATATTGATTGATGTTCATTATTTTACTTGTTTATTACACTTTGCACAAGATCTCATCTGTATATAATAATTAATGTTGGGCGAGGTTTGCTAGTTTAATAATAAAATAAGGTAGGTATTTTCTATTATAAAACCTTTTATTATAAAAGTTTGAGATGAATTGGGGACACCTTAGCAATATTAACTCATTAAGCGACTATTAGAGGTACTATTTAGACGACTGCCTGTTCATTACTGCCTAATGACTTTTACTTTCTTATACGTAGTATAAGGAAGTATTGTGATGATGAAAATTTTCGACCTCGAGATTTTTGCAGATGTCTACGTTTTGAAGTCCCCTGATACCGAAAAAGTGGTTTTTAAAAAATGTCTGTGTGTCTGTGTGTCTGTCTGTGTGTGTGCGTGTGTGTGACCACGATAGCGGCCAAACCGCTGTAGATATCAATTCCAAATTTTGTATTTACGTGTATAATCTCCCTCTTGAGATCTGATTAGTTTTTCAGTAAAATCGGTAGACCGGAAGTAGCAGTTTACTTCGGCGAAAAAATCGAATTTTGCGAATATTTCGTCAACTACTAAGTTTAAACAAATTTATAAAGAATTCATATTTACTTAAAATTAAAATTGAGAATAATTTTATTTAAAAAGTTTTTCGAAATTCCTACCGGAAGTAGGTCTTTTACTCTTATGGAAAATCAGTTTTTTGCGAATATTTCGCAAGTCATGCTTTTTAGACAAGTACGTTACGGGTATAAAAGTATTTAAAACATAATTTTCAATATCTTTTGTATAAAAAAAATTCAAAATTCAGACAGGAAGTACCACTTTTACTCTTATCGAATAGCGATTTTTTGCAAATATGTCGTAAGTTATGCATTCTATATATATTTATCAAGAGTACAAAAGTATTTAGAACTGGATTTGCAATATTTTTTGTATATATGAAATTTCAAAATTCGGACCGGAAGTAGCACTTTTACTCTTAGCGAGGAGCACTTTTTTGATATTATCTTGCAAAGTATGCATTCTATAGCGATTTATTAAGCGAATGAAAGTACCTAGAATAGGATTTTGAATAAGTTTTATATAAAAAAATTCTTAAAATTGTATAGTTTGAAACGCTCATACGTATAAGAAAGTCGTGTGGTGGCCACACCTCATTTTTTCTTTTCTCTTACAGGGATGTTGGCGTATTGTATTGGCCTTCGTTCGCGGTAAATATCGAATAACGCGAGGTTATGTTTATTTTCTGGTAAATAACGCGGCTGGTATTAGTCACTAGCGATGAAAGGAAAAAAATGACATTGAAAGTTTCATCTAACGAGTGATATATACAGAAATGTTTACATGAAGTCCACACAATGAATGTAAATAACTTCTTTTTTTGTTAGATTACATCGCCGACGTCCGTCGTTAAGAACATTTTTAGTGGGAGCCTTCGAATTTGATTTGTGAAATACACTGAGGCCACTGAGACTGAGCACATGCTGGATGTTATTCCCGAATAGAAAAAACGTGTGGGAAATTAACGCAAGAATATTATCCAACAATATTAATGGTATTTGGCTCTGCTTTATTTTTAGATTATTGTTGCGAAATATTCAGCAATACGATATTATTATTATACAATATATTATGTATGTATATTCCAGGCCATTGGCACATATAAATTTCTATAACAACAAAAATTAATCACAAGTGGAGTAAAATTAATGCTATAATAAGAAAAATTGGGAAAAATAAGCCATTTATAGAAATATAAATGACGTATTTCATTAATATATCCATATTCCATACCTATTACTATTATTTTTCATCCAATAGGAATGCGGAATTCTTTATTATTGTATAATCCCGAATCCTTAATTTATAAGTATCACCTTTAATTGCTGATGTAATGTTATAATGAAATAAATAAAATAAATTTTAGTTTATGCATGTTTTGATTTTACTTTAACATACAGGACCGCGTCGTTAATAGTGTGCATGTGTGCAACGCACACGGACGGCCAAATGAAAGAACGACCAAAACAACGATGTGACAGATAATACCGTAGAGAGAATATATATAGAGAACCCATGCAATGTTATTTTTTGGGTACGCCATTGTGGACATGGAGGCAAGAACGGCTACGTCCAGAACTAGCGGCAGCACCTGCTCCTGGGATTAAGCTTATGCCTGGTAGATGTCGTGAAGTATTTTCAAATATTTTTTAGTATTAATATATATTATTATTATTATATAGACAAAATAGTACCTAATAGCTAGTATTAATTCACTCATATTTAATAATAAATTTTATTATTTAGATTAAGAAATAAAATAAATACAATCTGTTATATAAATTCCAACAAAATACGTATATAGCAAAGATAAGAATCTTTTTAAAATGCGTATATATAAAAACTTTGAATGAGGGTGTAAAATCACGGCCGACTCTTGCTGACAAGGAAAAAAATGCACAGAGAACTTATATATCAAATTTTGTGTTTACACAGATAGTCATAAATCATAAATATAATGTAAACACCACGTAGTTCCTTAATAGCACTAATTCATATGGTGAACTGCAAGATCTGTTTTGACACGAAAACAACATAGACCTGTTTGATGGACTAACCGTTCCATCAAATAAGCGTGTATTAAAATTTTAAAATATAATATAATTTTAATAATTCTAATTTTTAGTAAAGTAATAGGTATATGGATTTTTCTCCAAAAAAATGGTCATATACTCATAAACCTACAGGTATTTTATGTAGTAAATTGAAGTAAATGATTTTATTAGGGAAATGCAAACAGTTCAAACATATTCTATGCTGCAAAAATATTTTGATTTCTAACCAGGATTATTAATATTTAAACATCTCTTGTGGGTAGTGTCTAGGTACTTTAAAAATCATAATATTAGTAGACTAACACGACCAAGCAAAAAAAATATTGGTAAAATTGAAATGAAATCTGAATAAGTATTAAAATATTGTTTCTTACACCTACTTTGCTAAAGGAATTACTTCAACTTTTGTGTCGTGATATGATGGAGAACATTCTTTTGATTGTTTAAATTGTCATTTACAAACAATTTTAATAATGTTAATCGTTTATGTACTCTCTTCCACACTACATATGAGATGGAATACTCCTTTCCTTTTCCAGTTTTAATCCAGCCATACGTAATTTGGATGTTTTCTGCATTAAATGAGATGGAAAAATGAGGTGACTGGGTCCGAATTTTGAAATTTCATTTATACAAAAAATATTTCAAATCCAACTCTAAATACTTTTGTACTCTTCATAAATATATATATAGAATGCATAATTTACGACATATTTGCAAAAAATCGTTATTCGGTAAGAGTAAAAGTGGTATACTTCCGGTCTGAATTTTGAGATTTTTTTTATAGAAAAGGTATTGAAAATTAAGTTCTAAATACTTTCATACTCGTAACGTACCTGTCTAAAAAGCATGACTAGCAAAATATTTGCAAAAAACTGATTTTCGATAAGAGTAAAAAACCTACTTCCGGTAGGAATTTCGAAAAACTTTTTTAATAAAGTTGTTCACAATTTCAATTTTAAGTACATATGAATTCTTTATAAATTTGTCTAAACTTAGTAGTTGACGTAGTATTGACAAAATTCGATTTTTTCAATGAAGTAAACTTCTACTTCCGGTCTGCCGATTTTGCTCAAAATCTAATCAGTTCTCAAGAGGGAGATTATACTATTAAATGCAAAATTTGGAATAGATAGCTATAGCGGTTTGACCGCTATCGTGGTCACACACAGACAGACACACAAACAATTTTTAAAAACCACCTTTTTGGTATCAGGGGACTTCAAAACATGGACATCTGCAAAAATCTCGAGGTCGAAAATTTTCATCATCACAATACTTCCTTATACTACGTATAAGAAAGTAAAAGCAAATCATTTGAAAAATAGAAATACTCGTGTCTGAATATATTCTCAAGTTTTACTTTCTTATACGTAGTATAAGGAAGTATTGTGATGATGAAAATTTTCGACCTCGAGATTTTTGCAGATGTCCACGTTTTGAGGTCCCCTGATACCAAAAAAGTGGTTTTTAAAAAATGTCTGTGTGTCTGTGTGTGTGTGTGTGTGTGTGTGTGTGTGTCTGTGTGTGTGTGACCACGATAGCGGTCAAACCGCTGTAGATATCAATTCCAAATTTTGTATTTACGAATATAATCTCCCTCTTGAGAACTGATTAGATTTTGAGCAAAATCGGCAGACCGGAAGTAGTAGTTTACTTCAGTGAAAAAATCGAATTTTGCAAATATTTCATCAATTACTAAGTTTAACCAAATTTATAAAGAATTCAAAGGTACTCAAAATTAAATTTGAGAAAAATTGTTTTAATAAAGTTTTTCGAAATTCCTACCGGAAGTAGGTCTTTTACTCTTATCGAAAATCAGTTTTTTGCGAATATCTCGCAAGTCATGCTTTCTAGGCAGGTACATTACGAGTATAAAAGTATTTAGAACATACTTTTAAATATCTTTTGTATAAAAAAAATTTCAAAATTCAGCCCAGAAGTACCACTTTTACTCTTATCGAATAGCGATTTTTTGCAAATATGTCGTAAATTATGCATTCTATATATATTTATGAAGAGTACAAAAGTATTTAGAGTTGGATTTGGAATATTTTTTGTATAAATGAAATTTCAAAATTCGGACCGGAAGTAACACTTTCATACGTATAAGAAAGTCGTGTGGTGGCCACACCTCATTTTTTTACTTTCTTATACGTAGTATAAGGAAGTATTGTGATGATGAAAACTTTCGACCTCGAGATTTTTACAGATGTCCACGTTTTAAGGTCCCCTGATACCAAAAAAGTGGTTTTTAAAAAATGTCTGTGTGTCTGTGTGTGTGTGTGTGTGTGTCTGTGTGTGTGTGTGTGTGACCACGATACCGGTCAAACCGCTGTAGATATCAATTCCAAATGTTGTATTTACGAATATAATCTCCCTCTTGAGAACTGATTAGATTTTGAGCAAAATCGGCAGACCGGAAGTAGTAGTTTACTTCAGTGAAAAAATCGAATTTTGCAAATATTTCGTCAATTACTAAGTTTAAACAAATTTATAAAGAATTCAAATGTACTCAAAATTAAATTTGAGAAAAATTGTTTTAATAAAGTTTTTCGAAATTCCTACCGGAAGTAGGTCTTTTACTCTTATCGAAAATCAGTTTTTTGCGAATATCTCGTAAGTTATGCTTTCTAGGCAGGTACATTACGAGTATAAAAGTATTTAGAACATACTTTTAAATATCTTTTGTATAAAAAAAATTTCAAAATTCAGACCGGAAGTACCACTTTTACTCTTATCGAATAGCGATTTTTTGCAAATATGTCGTAAATTATGCATTCTATATATATTTATGAAGAGTACAAAAGTATTTAGAGTTGGATTTGGAATATTTTTTGTATAAATGAAATTTCAAAATTCGGACCGGAAGTAACACTTTCATACGTATAAGAAAGTCGTGTGGTGGCCACACCTCATTTTTTTACTTTCTTATACGTAGTATAAGGAAGTATTGTGATGATGAAAATTTTCGACCTCGAGATTTTTGCAGATGTCCACGTTTTGAGGTCCCCTGATACCAAAAAAGTGGTTTTTAAAAAATGTCTGTGTGTCTGTGTGTGTGTGTGTGTCTGTGTGTGTGTGACCACGATAGCGGTCAAACCGCTGTAGATATCAATTCCAAATTTTGTATTTACGAATATAATCTCCCTCTTGAGAACTGATTAGATTTTGAGCAAAATCGGCAGACCGGAAGTAGTAGTTTACTTCAGTGAAAAAATCGAATTTTGCAAATATTTCGTCAATTACTAAGTTTAAACAAATTTATAAAGAATTCAAATGTACTCAAAATTAAATTTGAGAAAAATTGTTTTAATAAAGTTTTTCGAAATTCCTACCGGAAGTAGGTCTTTTACTCATCGAAAATCAGTTTTTGCGAATATCTCGCAAGTCATGCTTTCTAGGCAGGTACATTACGAGTATAAAAGTATTTAGAACATACTTTTAAATATCTTTTGTATAAAAAAAAATTCAAAATTTAGACCGGAAGTACCACTTTTACTCTTATCGAATAGCGATTTTTTGCAAATATGTCGTAAATTATTCTATATACATTTATGAAGAGTACAAAAGTATTTAGAGTTAGATTTGGAATATTTTTTGTATAAATGAAATTTCAAAATTCGGACCGGAAGTAACACTTTCATACGTATAAGAAAGTCGTGTGGGGGGGGCCACACCTCATTTTTAAAAGAGCGATAGGATTTTTCAAACGTAAATAAAACAAAACAGACTTGTTGAACTACATTATTTACGTTTGTAATATGGAACTACATCAAGTAAAAGCCGAATCTATTTTATTTTAGATAGGATTTTTTGTTGTCAGTAATAAATTACTTTCATACGATACCTACTTATTTATGTGTGTATATTTCATTCATAGTCTTGTTTTGATGTTTTTATTTAGTTCTCGAATTATAGTTACAAATAAATTCCGTATGGTTTAGTTTCGTTCTTAATGTATAGATGGTAATAGTTGTCTTATCTGCTTTTTACCACCAGATACCAGCACAATACATAGGATTTACTCGAAATTTTATGTTGCCCGATTTCTCTATTTAATGGGTTTTCTATATATATTCTCTCTATGATAATACCCAGGAGTGATTTAAAAAAAGACTAGGGGTACAACTAATGTGTTACTTGATTATAGTAATGGCAACTTTTTAAAAGCAGTAGAAATGATTTCAAAATTTGATCCAACTATTTCTGAACACCTGCGAATACAAAACTCTAGAATTCAACAAAACTATACACCTACATATTTAGAGGATACAATTCAAACCGAAATTATTGCATTACTTTCAAAGGAGATCAGAGAACGTGCTTAGCAAAGCAATCTAAATATTTTTTTGTCATTTTAGAAGTAATAAATCCTACAGGGAAGGGATGGCCTACATTTGTTATAATTAAGTTAGCAGATTTAGGTTTTGACGTTAATAATTTGCGTGGTCAAGGATACGACAACGGGGCAAATATGAGGGGTAAAAACAACGGTCTACAAAGAAGTGCATTTTATGTACCATGTTAACTTAGTCGTTAATGATGCTGCCAAAATTAATTATGAAATTATTGATCTTTTCTTCGTCAATACAAAAATGGGACTTATTAAAAAAGAATGTTAATAGGTTAGTTGTAAAACCACTCTCAAGAACAAGGTGGGAAAGCCGCATTGATGCAATCAGACCAATTCGATATGAAATTGGTGAAATTTTTGATAGTTTAGTAGAATTAGCTAATGACAAAAACAAAAACGGAAAATCACAACACCAAGCACAGTGTTTAGACCGGAAACTAAAATCGTTTAAGTTTGTATGCACCATTGTCATTTGGTATGATATATTAAGTACTGTAAATGTAGTAAGCAAAATGTTGCAAGATCCAGAATTCAATTTAAAAACATGCAATGATCAATTAAAAAGTTTAACTGATTATTTTATAGATAGACGTTCAGATATTAGCTTCACCAATTGTATTAATGAATCAACAAAACTTGCTGAAATAGTTGAAACTGACACTACCTTTCCTAATATTTTAGGTATATGACATAGAAAAACGAAAGCACAATGTCAATATGAACATCCTGATGAAAGTATTAATGATCCAAAATTAAATTTTAAAATTAATTTTTATTTCGCTATATTAGATACACCAATAAACTCGCTGAACGACAGATTTATATTATGAGAAGCGCTTATTGATTTTAATTTTTTATATAATATTATATAACAATTTAAAAAGAACAGATGACGAAGAATTATTACATTTTGCCAGAATCTACAAACTAAATTGACAGATACAACTAGAAATGAAAAAGATGTAGACGCAAACGATATGATGAATGAGGTAAAAGTTTTAAGAAGTATTGTAAAACCAAACATGAATGTCAAACAAATTTTGGAATATATATACCGCATGAGGCAATTTTCATTAGCCATAGGCGATCAATCCATGCAATATGTGGCAACGTGGTACCCCTACTTTCCTTTTCAATGCCAGCGACACTACAACCGATACATGCTCACAAATACAAGTTAGCAGTAACCATTGGACCACCGACTCGGGTGTTTCTAATGCGTTCAGAAATAATATTTACGAGTTGCAAGGATTTGTTTTTCTTTTTTCTTTCAGTAAATGCAAAGAATTATTAAGCTGCGTTCACGCTGCATGTCACAAACAAAAGCGTAATTCTAATAAAATTAAAAAATAACCATATTAAAATAAAAAATTACCATAATAAAATAAATAAAAAAGGATTCCTCCTGCACAGCAAGACATCGCCCTAGGCGGTCGTAGAAATTTACTCTTACGTTTTCTAACATGTGAGCAGTTACTGAATTAGCAGCCTCAATTATTTTTTCTCTCAAGGCAACTATGTTTTCTGCTCTACCAGCTTCATGGGTATAAACAATATTTTTTAAATATCCCCACAAAAAAAATCATTTGGAGAGAGATCAGTAGATCGCGGAGGCCATTTGATGTTTCCCGTTCCCCGGGCAGGGACCACGTGTTCCCAGCTAAACATTGAATGCAAAATGATGTAAAATCTGGGTCGGGATCGGAGAATATCGTTGTGATGTCGGTTGTTGTCGGCATTGGTGACGGACAGCAGGGGTACAGCGTTGCCACGTATTACATTCATACGTATAGATCGCACGTAAACATTGAATCCCTATACCTAATGATATTTGACACATGCGGTATACTGCAGAAAGATCGTTTTCAAAATTGAAAATCATTAAAAACTACATGTGTAAGTAGTACTATGTCACAAGAAAGACTAGCAAACATTTCTATAGAACATGTGATAATAGAAAGTTTGGATATCATTAAAATTATTTAAAAAATTTCGGAAATCAATGCAAGAAGAATACATTTTTCTTAATATAAGGGCGGCCAATTTATACATTCACACAGGCGGCCAATAAATATGACGCGGCCCTGTTAACATAACAATACATCTGTATCCAACTGTTTTATGGAATACTAACTGGCGATCAAAATTGGATAAGTCTTATGGTTCAATGTACAGGCTTTTAATATGTTTTCAGGTTACTGTATATCAGTGGCGGCTCTTTAATGAGAGCAAGTGAGCAATTGCACCCCCTGGAATTTTGAAACAAAACAAACCAAGCGGCGACTAACTGTGAAAGTATTTATTTATTATGTATTCATTGTTATTGAACAGGAACGTGGCGTGTACGGCACGCGAAACAACCTACATGCACCGATCGTAGTCATAGATATAATGACGACTAAGACTAACAGCGCACGGATGTAAAGACCCCTTCCACCGAGAGAAACATACCCATGTGCAAGCGCTACTGTTGCTTGGTTAAGCCATTAAACATTACATTGAAGGTGGGGAGAACTGTATTTTGTTCTAGTTCCATATCGTATAATACATAGCATGTGAGCAAGATTCCCGTCGGCTCAACACTGTTGTAAGATGAATTTCGTGTCTGCGATGCATAATAACACGTTTTCGCGGTTAACGTATGATGAAAAAATCGCAATAAAAATCTTAAACGGCCGATGCCTCAATTATGTTTAGGAAATAAACAATCTGTTAAAGGTAAAGACGTTATAAGAAAATTCAAAATGAATATTTATCAGAAAAATGACTGGATTTGTGGGTGTGAAATTAAAAATACTTTGTTTTGTTTTCCGTGTCTTTTGTTTGGTGGTGAACCGTCTTGGTCAAAGAACGGAATAAAAGACTTAATTCATCTTAGTGCTAAAATTACGAAACATGAAAATTCCGTAGGGCATTTGAAAAATATATTTAGTCTAAGAATGTTAGGAAAAAATAACATTCAGAATGTTTTAGATCATCATATAGAAAAGCAGTTCAACAACACAATGAACAGGTAACAAAAAATAGGCATGTGTTAAATTTAATAATAAATTGCACTAAATTCTGTGGCGCGTTTGAACTGGCACTTCGGGGTCATGATGAACGGCAAACGTCGAATACCAAGGGCATTTTTCGGGAATTGATAAATTTTACGGCAGAATTAGATAAATCGCTCAGAGATCACATCGAAGCAGCACCGGTTTTTAATTGAATTTATAAATGATTTCCCAAATTTTAATGAAAAAGTGATAGAACTGTTCTGCAAGTCAAAGACACGCAAAATGGACTTCGTTTATCGTCAGATGTAATCAAACTGTAGTGTTATATTTATTATTCCCTCAAAACAAACTGTACAATGAACAGTACCTGTCTGAAACAGTATGTCGGTGAAACTTATAAAGATTGGGTAAGCGTTCTTGTATTATACTTTTACTTTCTTATACGTAGTATAAGGAAGTATTGTGATGATGAAAATTTTCGACCTCGAGATTTTTGCAGATGTCCACGTTTTGAGGTCCCCTGATACCAAAAAAGTGGTTTTTAAAAAATGCCCCCCCCTCTCTCTCTATCTCTCTCTCTCTCTCTCTCTCTCTGTGTGTGTGTGTGTGTGTGTGTGTGTGTGTGTGTGTGACCACGATAGCGATCAAACCGATACAGATATCAATTTCAAATTTTGTATTTACGAATATAATCTTCCTCTTGAGAACTGTTTAGATTTTGAGCAAAATCGGCAGACCGGAAGTAGTAGTTTACTTCAGTGAAAAAATCGAATTTTGCAAATATTTCGTCAATTACTAAGTTTAAACAAATTTATAAGGAATTCAAATGTACTCAAAATTAAATTTGAGAAAAATTGTATTAATAAAGTTTTTCGAAATTCCGACCAGAAGTAGGTCTTTTACTCTTATCGAAAATCAGTTTTTTGCGAATATCACGCAAGCCATGCTTTCTAGGCAGGTAAATTATCAGTATAAAAGTATTTAGAACGTATTTTTAAATATCTTTTGTATAAAAAAAATTTCAAAATTCGGACCGGAAGTAACACTTTTACTCTTACCGAATAACGATTTTTTGCAAAATATGTCGTAAATTATGCATTCTATATATATTTATGAAGAGTACAAAAGTATTTAGAGTTGGATTTGGAATATTTTTTGTATAAATGAAATTTCAAAATTCGGACCGGAAGTAACACTTTCATACGTATAAGAAAGTCGTGTGGTGGCCACACCTCATTTTTTAATTTTGAAATTATGCACTCCCTATGTGAACCACCCCGAGCCGCCACTGCTGTATATACGAAATAGTTATTGTTTACATAAGTACAATGTATCTGCTGGGCTGCGTTCATAAACGTCACGCTGCGTGCACTCTAGGGTAAAATTTCACACAAAACCGTTCAAAAACAGATGAGTGATTCAATGATGTACGTGTGTAATGTGTTCATAAAGTTCGCTCTCAAATCGCTCGAGCGTATGAAAAACGCCGGATTTGAAACCGCGGTGAAGAAGACTCGACATGCGCACATGGAAGTATGATTGTAAACAAAAAGCATATGATTCATTGCCGGTCTTCCGAATATTTTGTAAACGTAAAATGCAGTTGTCACGAGCCTATTTTCATTTGGTAAAATTACCAAATGGGGATGTCTTTACCACAGATGAGGGTCACTTTCCGAAAATGCTATAGGTACTTCAAAAAGGAGTTGCGCTGCCAGTATCATGGTACAAGACACAACTGTTTCCTCATCCATCGCTTTCGTTTAGCGTACCTATTTACGATTATACAAATGATGAAGGAAAGCAGCTTCTGTTATGTGGGGTTATATGACACATGTGGCTGTCATATTTGTCACCACTCTAAAACCGTTCATAAATACCAAAACGCTCTGTCGACACTCCATGTGCAAAACGAATTACTCAAACGCCACACACACGATTATAACGATTCATTTATGAACGCAGCCCTGCTCACCTTTCAAGTGATGTATGAATTGATAATTAACGTTACAGCTAATCACACTGTTTAAAAGGTTGTGGAAATAATTATTATATTTTACTTTTTTAATTCAATTAATTTCAAGGAAAATTGTAGTTATTATTATTCTTCTAATAATTAAGGCATTGCCTTCTTTTCGCTATTAACTGAAACTGCATGAAGAGTTTATGAACTATAGCCTAACCACAAAATACAGAATAACATAGCGAAAATACTCTTACATATTTCACTTGTACAAATATAGAATAAAATCAGTATCTCAGAACTAAATTTTAGGTGACATAACGTTCTTAAGTGCAATATAATATAAAATAAGTGTATGTTATTAGGCAGTGCATACGCAAACTCGTATAAATTCAGTGTTGCAAAATTCTTATACAGTGTGGAAATAAAGTAACGGATAAAGGCATTAACTTCGTTAATATTTATTTTTTGAAAAAAATCTCGAACGGGTATAGCGATTTTAACTAAGGGGAATATATTCATTGCATTTTCAGTTTCTTACATCATTTGTTTTTCATGTTATGACGTCACCGACTTCTTTTTTTAAATAACGACCTATTTTTTTTTTAAATTGATTTCGATGGTACTTTCAATTCCCTATCCAACAGTATAAAACTTTTCATATATATCATTTGAAAAAAATTAAGAAAAAGAGTCTTAAAGTTGAAATATTAAAAATTTCATTAAACAAATCTAGTCACATAAATTTGATGGAAATATTTTCATTATAAAATTCTGAAAATGTTGAAAAACCGAACTATAAATTTACTATCTACTCCATACAAAGTTAATACTTACATTAAAACTAAACTGATTAACCAGAATAAAAGCTCTAACAATAACATCAAACACAAAAATAAGCCTAGAAATAACACTTTAAATTACATTTAGACTAAGTGTTCAAAATGACGGCATTGTACGATCTGACAATACCCTAGATCAGGGGTCTCCAAACTTTCCAGCCTTAGGGCCATACTGATTACTCCAGTAAGTTCCGAGGACCAAAACCATATTATCATTTTTGCCGGTGATAAAAAGTGAAATAGTCCACTGACGAAAAAAAGTCCGAAAAAGTACGCAACGTTTAAAAAAGGCTGCAAAACGGCAACACTGCATATTATTAATTTTCCTGTCATTATCTGTAATTTCTAGATTAGTCGTAGAGTACGAGCCATGAGGAGTAACGTGACACGACATCTGGTGGACACAAGCGGAAATAGGTAGTACCTTCTATCGCTAACAGATGGCGCTAATAGCACGTACAGAATAATCTCGTTGGTTCGAGAAAGTTCTGGTGTCTTCCACTCACTTCTAGATGGCAGTAATTGGAATATATAAGAAGGCTAGTGGCGCAACCACAAGTCAGTTCCTATGACACTGTTGTGAAATAAAATAGTGCGTACCTCCTTAAAACGTGTTTGTGCGTGTTTAAGTTTAAGACATCTTTGTAACAGTATTTTTATTTGAATTGTTGCTTTTGTGTGTGATTTAGTAGTATGGAAAAGAAGCGAAAAATTGATAATGAATGCAGAAAATTCAAAGATCAGTGGAACATTCAGTATTTCGTAATTGAGTCCAGTAAGAAGGCGCTATGTTTGATTTGCAATGAAAGCATAGCCGTTCTCAAAGAATATAACATTAAACGTCATTATGAAACAAAACATTTTCAAAATTACTCAAAATATACAGGAAGTTTGCGGACAGAAAAATTCGAAGCTATGAAGCGCGGATTGAAATCGCAGCAATCTTCATTTACAAAACTCAAAACTGAACAAGAGGCTGCAACGCGTGCCAGCTTTCGTGTGGCTCTTGAAATTGCAAAACGTGGAAAACCATTCACCGATGGAGAAATGATCAAAGAATGCATAATTGCAGTAGCCGAAGAAATGTGCCCTGAAAAGGTAAATTTATTAAAAAGTGTCAGTATGTCAGCAAACACTGTGGCTTGAAGGGTAGAAAACATCGCTGAAAATATATCCTCTCAACTGTTCGACAAAAATGGACATGTTGAGTGGTTTTCTTTGGCCTTGGATGAGTCAACGGATGTGTCAGATACTGCTCAGGTGTTGATTTATATTCGAGGAGTAGATAAAAGCTATGAAGTGCATGAAGTACTTCTTGATATGAATAGTATTCATGGCACAACTACTGGTACAGATATTTTTAAAGGAGTTGAAATGGCCATTAATCAAAAGAACCTTCGATGGAAAAACTTGAAATGTATTACAACTGATGGAGGCAAAAACATGAGTGGGAAAGATAAAGGAGTGGTCGCTCTTGTGTCAAAGGCTGTAGAAAATGACGGTGGTTTAAAACCATTAGTCTTACATTGTATCATTCATCAACAGTCTTTGTGCGGAAAATGTTTGGATATGTCTGAAGTTCTGAAACCAGTCATATCAACTGTTAATTTTATCAGATCTTTTGGGCTGAATCACCGACAATTTATTGAAGAGATTGGAGAAAATGACTTACCTTATCATACTGCCGTACGTTGGCTTAGTTGTGGGAAAGTCCTTCAGCGCTTTTTTGAACTTCGAGCAGTAATCGAAATTTTTTTGAATGAAAAGCATCGCCCTCTTACTGAATTACAAAACAACGCATGGCTGTGGAAGTTAGCATTCTATGTTGATTTGACAAAACATGTGAACGAACTGAATTTGAGATTGCAAGGAGAAAACCAGCATCTTCCTGATTTATACACTAATATCAAATCATTCCGGAAGAAATTGATACTGTTTCAATCACAACTACGAAGTAAATGTTTTTCACATTTTAAAACATGTGAAATATTCAGCCACACTACTGAGACTGAGTTTCCTATCGATTTTGCAATCGAAACTTTGAGTGCTTTGAAAATAAATTTTGATACTCGTTTCTCGGACTTTGATGCCATTGCGAATCAAATTAAGATTTTTCAGAATCCTTTTGATACTGACATTGAAACCCTAGCCCCGGAACTTCAAATGGAAATAATTGATCTACAGTGCAGTGATATAATTAAGAACAAATATCAAAACTCATCCTTGTTGGAATTTTATAAGAGTCTTCCACTGACACAATTTGATAATTTGCATAAATTTGCTCGTGGGCTGTTTTCTGTTTTTGGTGCTACTTATTTGTGTGAGAAGACCTTCTCCAAAATGAAGTACACAAAAAATGTTTACAGATCTAAATTAACTGATGAGCATCTTAAATCTCTTTTAATAATTGGTACAAGTAAAATTAGTCCACAACTACAAACTATTGTCAGTGGAAAATCTCAATTACACAAATCTCATTAGTGTTTCATATGTCATTATGCTTGTTATAAGTTATGTTTTTATTTAAAATGTATAAAATGTTAGTTGGATTCATTTCAATAATTTGTTAGTTATTATATACTGAAGTAAAATTTTCTGCATATTATACATGTCTTTACTCATTACAATTCTGTGTTTCTTTATCCAACTTATCACAAAAACAATAACAATAAGCCTACAACAATGTTATGAGTAGTTAGCCCATGACCATATCAATGTAGATGTCGTATTAATAATTATTCAACATAAAATTAGAATACTTCAGTAAACTAAATTTAATTTGCTATAAAAAATATGTTCTCTAAAAGGAGTTTTCAAGTATGCTAGCTCTCCGCGGGCCGGACAAAATCTGTCCGCGGGCCGGATGTGGCCCTCGGGCCGTAGTTTGGAGACCCCTGCCCTAGATGATCATAAAACTCATTTCTCACATTCTAAAAAGTTTGAGCTGATATTAATCCAGTTTGATGTCAAATTCTGTGCTTAAGATCTTCTACATTATTAGGTCGATTCTTACACACTTTACTTTTTAAGTACCCCTATAGAAAGAAATCCAATCGCGTTACATCTGAAGACCTAGACGGCCATTCCATCGGACCTCTTCTTCCTATCCATCTTCTTGGGAGAACTTGGTGTCAAGTAGCGTCGCACATTAATTGCGTAATGTGGCGGAGCACCATCATGTTGTAACTGTATACTATTATTTGGTAGGTCAGGGCTGTTTGCATTAGGAAATAATGCAGCTAATGCAGGTATAATTCGAACTGTAGAAACTGCAAGCATCTGTCTCCAGTCAAATTGTTAGCAAAAAAGAATGGTCTTAGAATTCTGTCACCAATAATTCCTGCCCTTACGTTAACTTTCTGAGGATATTGCTCAGTAGTATGTACCACTTTTATTAATAAATAGTTTACAAAAGGAAAATTATTCTAATTTCGAAAAGGGAATAACACTTATTTTATTGTGAGACTGACAAATTAATTTATTCTGACAGCCGTAACTAATGTTTTTTGTTTTATACACCGGTAACTAAATTCATTTTGCCAATATAGTGAATTTTTAATATTTGAATTTTAAAACTCTTTTGCTCAATTTTTTTGAAATGTAACATATATAAAGTTATTATTTATATCAATATATATTATACCATTGGATAGGGAATTGAAAGTACTATCGAAATCAATTTAAAAAAATATAGATTGTTATTTAAAAAAAAAGTGGGTGACGTCATAACACGAAAAACGCTATACCCCTTCGAGATAAATGAATGTTAACGATTATTGCCTTTATCCGTTACTTTATTTTCACACTGTATATAATGACGCAAAATAAAGAATAGTAAGAGCAAAAGATTTTATTTTTGAGGAATGTCCACTAGAAAATTAAAATAATCAAAATTTAGTTTTTACATAAGCACTTATTTCTACATTTTCTTCTTATTCATTCCAATAAACCGATATATTGTTCTAAGCTTATTTATTAGCTCATTTCAACACCGTTGGGAAAAAAACATATGATTTATTTCACTTATGCATGAGTTAAGAATGAATTTAATTCATCTTGTATTGTATTGTGTATAAAAGTGTCTATTACCTAGATAAGTATCTACACCCTTTTTCATATTGTTGAAATGCATATTTCAAGAAAACATTATTATATTCTTACATTCGGTCGATTTTTTTTTCAAATTGAAGTTATGACAATTGTTTCAGATTATTCTAGTTGCGATAGTAACTTTTTTTAATTGCCTATATTATGCAATGAGCATTTAATGATGGCTATTAAGACACGAGTATGAAAATTACGATACGACCCGAAGAGAACTGTCAAATTTAATTAATTTTAAATTGCCGTTTAGGTATATTTATTAAATTATTGTGGAGGAATGTGCACTGCTAGTACTTTTATATAAAATACAGAAAACAAATATAATTAGGTAGATACTTGTAAATGAATTGTTATTCGAAAACATACCTATAATCAGCATAATCAACAATTGATAATTAAAAGCAAAAATTATAAATTACTACACGCTTATTAAATAATATATATAATTAAAATATTTGTTAAAAGATATTGTAGAAAGGTATTTTACAAAATAACAATTATCATGCTTGTCTTAGCGTAACATAATACTGGTACCCGTATACGTTTGATACGTTCAAAAAGTAACCACTTCTTAAAATTAATACAAATATAAAGTAATATAAACAAGAGAAAATTATTGACAATATGAGAAACTATACATATAACAATATCTATCCCATTTGTATTATGCATTTCTATAAATTTTAAGCAATTATTCATTGTAAATATTTAATCTCATATTCAAGATTCAAGGGAAATACATTAATACTGATGAATAATTGGCGCGAACATTATGACTAACACCAATTATTACTTTATTCCTGTGTTTATTCAGAACAATGTTCGTATTAGATACATACTTATTATCAGGATTATAGTAAATTTAAAATGTATTTTTCTGCTTAAATCTTATTAAATCCAGAAATATTTCTTATAATTAATACCTGAACTATGTAATATAAACATTTTAAATACTTAGTTATTTATAACATTGTTTTGCAAATGCTATTACGAGTAAGCACGTACCTATTTAGGTCGGTAATTTCAAATAAAATTCGTACTAAATACTTTAATTAGTAACATAACCCTAACCTCGTTTTATAAAAATCAACCACTTACCCAAGTAAGTAAATTATGTGTGAAGAGTGAATCCGTTCTCAATATAAAAGCTTGAAACTGACACCTATCAAAATCATATGGGAATGTCGATGGTTCTGAACGACGGCGACGTTTCTTTTAACTACAACACAAACACTCACAACTTCTTGCACCAAACTGTTACGTTAACGCACTGAATTGAATACAAACAGAACAGCAGAACAGTAGCGAATGTTCGGCTGTGAAGTCTAGTGGGGATAGTCTATTAAGGATCAAACTGTGCTGTTACATGAGGAAAGCTCCGCCTTTATGGTGTTCTCCCTGAAACGTTCGTGAAATCGAAAGCTCCACTAGCATAGCAGCTTCAGTGACGCAATATAATGACTACCCTTATGGCGCCTCACGTGTATGCAACACGCCACGTAAAACCATTAGCAACAAGGCAACTGAAATACTTTCCGAAACTATTATATTATTAATCATGAGATTTCACATTAGAGAATATCAAAAGTTTGATTTATCATTGTTAATAATTATTTTAAGAAAAAATGGTCAATAAGAAGGTTATAATGTAATTTTTATCTATATTCGAGAATATTTGATTCTTCAATTGTTTTTGAATTACATCATAATGTCATTTTTTTAATTAGGAAAGTGTTAATTTTGGTGTTCGATACAGCAATGGTATTAATAATAATAAACGAAATATGTTAATAAATAGCTATAATAATATTTATATGACATATAAATTTTGCCAATGTATCCCTGACTACCGATTCCTAGTAATAATATTCTTTATCGCCAACCGTCAGTAAAGTGATGCGTTACCATAGCGTTTTGCGGAGGTAAAGAAACACTTTATCGTACTGTACAATAAAGTACTTTACCTGCCGCTAATATCTGTCAGCGTAGCATGACTGATGACTTTTAAAAATAAATCGTTTGTCACTGTCATAAACTGTCAAAAGTTATTATATCTTTATTTCTTAAATTAACAATTTTAACGGTTGGCGATAAAATTTTGTATGCACCACGTCAGTAAAGTACCTTTACCGAACTCGTCTGTTACTCGCCGCGCTCGCTTCACTCGCTTGGCTCGTAAACCAGACTCGTTCGGTAAAGTATCACTTTACTGACTTGTTACATAAATAACTATTTTCTATTCCGGTGCTATAAAGTTCACTTTACGACACCCGTTTTAGTTGCATAAAGTATTACTTTATCGCACGCTAATTTTATTTTTTTGAAGTTGGTAACAAAAAAAAATGGAACCAAATCGTATTTAAATGTCAAAATATAAGCCTTTAAAGTAACAAAAATGTGCAATAAAAATGTACAAAGAATAAAAAGCACACATGCTAACATTTCACTTACTAATTAGCAATATAAATTGTTAAGCAGAGTTGGATGATAAGTTTTCGGATGCTACTATTGACATTTACTTACCATGTTGAATAGTACAACTGTTATAAAAGTTTGTTTTGATAAATATGTAGAGAGTTTGTGGACGAAAGATTTTGTAAATTGTCTTCTGCTATTTTGCGAATCTCTGGGGGCATACAGTTATTTATTTCGTCCTTTTTGTTGATAATTTGAAATAATTTATTGTATAAATCAGTCTGAATTTTAAACACAATTACATATAGCACCACCGATATTTAAATATTTAAAACGTTCTACTTAAAAATCAGAGTAACCAACTTCAAAAAAGCAAAATTTCTAAAATATTCGAACAAAACATGTCTCTTATTTTAAGCTTTTTTGAACTTTTAATAACCGAAATAGAAAAAATAGTATAAAATACACGTTTCATAAGACATTTTGCGCACTTGTTCTTTAGAAAACTCGCCTGGCGGCTCGTTTTCTAAACTTGAACGCGTGCGCAAAAATCGTGTCTTATGAAACTTGTATTTTAATATACTATTATCGCCAACCGTCAGTAAAGTGATGCGTTACCATAGCGTTTTACGGAGGTAAATAAACACTTTATCGTACTGTACAATAAAGTACTTTACCTGCCGCTAATATCTGTCAGCGTAGCCATGACTGATGACTTTAAAAATAAATCGTTTGTCACTGTCATAAACTGTCATAATTTATTATATCTTTATTTCTTAAATTAACAATTTTCACGGTTGGCGATAAAATTTTGTATGCACCACGTCAGTAAAGTACCTTTACCGAACTCGTCTGTTACTCGCCGCACGCTTCACTCGCTTGGCTCGTAAATCAGACTCGTTCGATAAAATATCACTTTACTGACGTGTTACATAAATAACTATTATTGTAATAGATCTGATTTCCAGATATTTACATTATCAAATCACACATGCTACACACAAATATAACATATTGCTGTGACCCTTGCAAATTAATTATTTAAGAAATTTATTAAACAAAATATATGGAGGTTCACGCATATATCTCAGAAAACTAGCCTTATGCTAATTTGAGATTTTATCACTTCTGCAAAAAAATGTGGGGGCAGGAATATTCTTTCTCCAAAGGAATTTACTCTTTAGCTTTTTGACAGGTCAGATACATTAAACAAAGCACAAAAATCTCTTACAAAATTATTTATTATCATACTTCAAAAAAAATTAACAAAAATGAAACAGATTACTCTATATATATCTATATATACAGGGTGAGTCATCTAAGCGGGTAAGGCCGATTATGCCTTTATGAGTAAAGATATTTCGAAGCGGTTCTTTCCTTGTGATAGCTGTTCATTAGGAGCACATTTTAAAAATATTTTGTATTATACAGAGTGTTCCATAACTTGCTAGCTAACCATAGTTATAGTTTTTTAAATGGAACACCCTATATATTATTGCATATTTGTATTCCCCGTATAATTTTTAGTCAAAAAGTAATAAGATAGTATAGGCCTAAAGTGTATAGTTTTTGTTTTATTGCCATTTTACTAAAAAATTCAATGGTTTTATAAAATTATATTTCCCGAAAACGACGTTTTAGATGGACATATTTTTTGCATTATTGTTTACAGTAAGAGGTCCTAATAGAAGTATGTTTTATTTTTTTGCAGTTACTAACTGCATGTGCAGGAAACTGGATTAAAATTACATGACACGTTTTTATATAAAAGTCATTTTTTTTAATGGAACACACTGTATATCAGTTCATTTTTGAATTGTTTATTAAATTTCATGTCAGAAACATGTAAGACGTTAATACTTTAAATGTGACTATTACTGAGCTACTGTCGTTTTTTGATATAATTTTGTTAGTTTTTGCAAAAAAGTCAATTATTTCATTTTTGAATTTCTTATTAAATTTCTCATCAAAAACATGTACGACGTTAATACTTTAAAAGTGACTATTACTGAGCTATTGTCTCTTTTTGATATAATTTTGTCAGTACTATACTATATTAATTAAAACCACAAACTGCATCTATTTTTGCCCGTTTTGATATCACTTCTATGCATTATTATTGTGCCTTTATCTTACGTTTTGTTTTATAATTTTGTTAGTTTAGACAATTTTAAGGTGTTTAAGTGTGATATGTTACAAGTATGATGGTATTGTTAAGTAGATGTTGCAGTTTTTTCTCACACAGAAGTCGAAACTGTGAGTGTATATATTTAAGGGGGGGTTTTACTTGATCGGCGTATACCACAAAATGGTCAAATTCAACGCAAAAAATCGCAAGAATCAAGACACTTGAAAAAGTTACCGCTACGTGAACGAAATAACGAATATTTGTTCTAGCAACTGACGATTAAAATTTGCAATTATATTAAAAAATAGTTAAAATACAGCACTTTGAATTTTTTTCGTTTTATAGCGATATAAAGCTTACTCTGTTTAAAAAGTACTTTTTTGAATCGTGAGTACCTAGATATTTTTATTCTGAACTCGACAATGTATTTACTTTACTTTCAAAATAACCCTGGTATCCAAAAAATTACTTTGAAACCAATTAGAATGATCACAAAGTCCGCACTGATAAATGGCAAATAGGCAACACACAATTCAACCTCTTATTCACATTTTCGTAATGTCTAAGACCAGCTATATGGAAGGTATACCTGGTCAACTGTATTAAGCCGAACATCATATAAACAGAGAGATCTTCACCTTTTTTTTATTACCTTAGGTAAACGAATGCTTGATTCAGATATCGGCTTTATTTTCTAATTATTTTAATGATATTTGGAAGAGTGTATTAGATATTAATTCTTCGTCTGGAATAAATATATGTTGTTATTATTATGAAATTTAACTTGTTACTTAATTTCTGGCGGTGATATTTTGCTTTAGATGTTGAAGGTTTTTAATCGTAATAATATGAGCAATGTTGTAGTCAACCAAAATATTACAAAAACAATTCTGTGCTGTAACAGTTGCAGTAACAGTGCCTGTTTTGTTTTTTAATAAAATGTAAATATATATATTTTATAATAATCAGATGTTTTGGATTGTTGAATATTATATTCTTCCCAATCGACATTGATGGACTTGGTTAGCAAAATTAAATTATAAAACATTTTGTCACAGGCAAGATTCGAACTAAATTTTATCACCAAATAAAGTTGTATTCATTATTTCATACATAAGTTTGAGTATACATTAAACATATTTGTAAAAGAAAATACGTGCGGTTGATATATACAAGCAAATTTTAATATATTTCAGATAATTGTGGGTGTTCATTTATGATTGATTACGTGATAACATTGATGTGTCTACTTTATTAGATTCTCTTTCTGTTGATATTCTTCTCGCTTTCAAAATGTATTTTATTTTTCAAGGACAAGGTTTCGGCTTATGGAATTTCAGAAATGCAGTTTTCTTCGGCAATAAATATACATTATTATTATTAATTATGAAGTTGCACGACTTATTGTTATTTTTAACCTTACATGTTGAAGCTTTTTAATAATATGAACAATGTTTGTAGAAAACTAAAATCTGACAAAAACAACTTATGTCATTGTAAGATACGAAATTTAGAGATTTTCCGGACTCTTCAAACTAAGATGCATTGGTTTTAGACAGCAAGTTACACAAATTTCAGTTTTCTAGATGGTAAAAGCATTTATTTAAATATCTGAGTTTGTTGTGCCTTTATGTTTTTGTTTTATTGATACTTTGTATTTTGACCACAGGACAGTTTTTAGAATTTTTTTTGTAATGTGAATAAGTAAAAGAGCATGGGCCAAACGAGCGCATAAGCCTAATTACAGCAGTTTATCAGGAGTGACAGCAATTGTTGGATGGCGAGCGAAAAAAATGTTGTATGTAGGCGTAAAAAACAAATTTTGTTTAATTTGTGCAAAATATGGTGAATCTAAAAATCACGTATGCTACAAAAATTGGTCTTCGTCGTCAACAGCCATGGAGTCGCCAATTATTCCGGAAGGTTTTCGACATTCTGGTGGAATGCACGGTGTAATTTATGGTAGATTAATAGGGGACTGTGATAGCAGCGTTCTTAGAAAACTACGTGAGATGGCTCCTCACGGTCCCCCAAAAATTATTGAAAAAATTGAGTGCCGAAATCATATATTATGTAATAAATAAAATTAGCGACTGTTTGAAAAAACCTAAATTCAATTCGGACATAGGACAATTAATAACAAAAAATTTACTCAGATTCAGAGCGGCCTTGACAAAAGCAATTGAACATTACAAAAGTTCGAACTTAACAATAACAAACCAGATTGTGAAATTGCAACGTCACATTATAGATGGATCAAGACATATTTTTGGTGAACACTCCGATTGTGCTTCTTACTTTTGTCAAGGATCTAATGAAGGTGAGATCAATATGTTTGAAAAATTTCAGAATTTTAATATGTATGATAACTTTATTAACGCTTTAAGTTGGCTCAGCCTAATAGCAGATCTTTAATAGGAAACGTAGATGCCAACATTGTAGAATCTTTTAATTCAGTCATTGCAAAATTTGTAGGAGGTAAAAAGATTGTATTATATTCAACGTATTTCTTACAGTGCACGTTGCAAAGCGGCAGCAGTTTCATTTAATTGTAAGGGCAAATATCACTCAAAGCTTCAGACCAAATATGGATGTATACGACAGTGCGTGAAAAAAAGGGTATGAGAAGAAAAATTTTTTATAGCAAACAAAAAATACATTCAGAAATTACGGACGATCGCGACTATGGGCCGGAGGCAAATGCATATTTTATTGAAGATATAAATCAGTGGTTCTCATCCTTTTTTCGCCTAGCGCCCACTTACTGGATTTTGTATAGATCCCAGCGCCCACTGCAGAAAATCACGAAGGGACACGTCATGGACTACGACTATGGATTATGGACTAGTTAACCTGGGCACAGTAATTAAAACAAGAAGTAATAAATTCTACCTCTAAATTTATTTAAAAATATTAATTAATACAAACAAAAATTATTATTGAAATATTGAATTTTATTTAACAAAATTAAATTAATAAATTTGTGGGCCCAACCCATGCAATCTTCACTAATGCGATCCTTGAGGTTGGTGCTTGCTCACCAGCTCTTTCACGCGAGGAGTCAGCAGAGACAAATAAAGCCGCAAGTCCCCTCTGTTGACCATGTCCAGCCTTCTCCTCTTGTCTGAGTGCAGAAATGTAGCCGCACTAAATCCGGTTTCCACTAAATATGAAGTCGGAAACGTGAGAAGAAGCTTGTGAACAATTCCCCACATTGTAGGGAATAGTCCTGCCATGCTGTGGTTCTGCCAGAGTTTCTTGAAGCCTGTTTTGATTCGGACTTTGCAATCCTCGTTGTTGCGAAGTTCCACCAACTCCTCCTGCAATTTAACGTCAACGTCTTCCAGCACGACTCCAAACGGGTCAGTGATCCAGGCAGGTACATCCAGTTCGATGAGGTCTTGGAAGCGCGATGTAAGGTCCTCTTTTAGTTGCTGAAGATGAGCCCCATATCGAAGAAGATCTTCATCTGTGGGTGTCTCTGTCATTTGATTAATTTCACTAAATTGGTAAAGTTCTTTCCTAACGATATTACTGCGGAGAAGGGCCAGCTTCTCGATAAAGGTGGTCACTGCGCTCTTGCAGTCGATGAGTGTCACCAGTTTACCTTGAATCTGGAGAGACAACTCGTTGAGTTTCCTGAAGATTGTAGCCAAGTAGAAAATGTCCAATTTGTGTTTCTTCAGCTCACAGGCCAACTTCTCATGTTTGACTTGCAGGAAAGTGACAACTGAATCGAACATTTCACAGAATCGAGCCAAGCAGTTGCCCTTAGAGAGCCCTCTCACCTCGGTGTGAAGCAGCAGCCGATTGTAGATCTCGTCATTTTCCTGGCAGAGGTTGCAGAATAGTCGATCGCTTTTTGCATTTGTTTTTATTACGTTCACGACCGTGATCACGAGATTGAGAGAGTCATGAAGACTGGGGGTCAGCCGTTTCGCTGCAAGATGCTCTCTGTGCGCTACGCAATGTATGCAGATGATATCTGGATGCTCCTTCTTGAGAAGAGCAAGGAACCCCTTGTATCGCCCAACCATTGCTGGTGCTCCATCTGTTGCGCAGGAGTGAATGTTGATTAGCGGGATTTCCTTTTCTTCAAAGTACTTCTTAACAGCAGCAAAGATGGATGTACCAGTTGTGTCAAGGGGTAAGGACTCTGCAAACAACATGTCCTCTTTTGTTTCCCCAGTTTCGTCGAAGTACCTCACGTAAGACATGAGAAGGGCAGTGTTATCACTCAAAGTCGATTCATCAAGCTGGATGGAAAAGTTGGACTTCTTGAGAATGTCCACCAACTGGATTTCGACATCACTTGCCATCTCATCTATTCTTCTGGAGACCGTGTCGTTGCTAAGGGGGATAGCCTTCACTATTTCTGTCGCATTCCTATGTAAGACAGTCGAAATCACCTCTTTCACGGCAGGCAGAATCAGTGTTTCCCCCACAGTGTGCGGCTTGCCAGCCTTTGCAATCATATATGCAATGTTATACGATGCCAGCAGGCCATCACGCTGAATCTCTGTCACCTTGGCAAAAGCAGACGAAATGGACGGGGTAGTTTTCTCCCTGTCATCACGCAGTTTCTTGAAGTATTCTGCGGGCTTGTCCTTTTTGTCCGAATGCATCTTTTCTAGATGGTCACACATACGAGAGGGTTTCATACCTTCATTTGAGTAGACATTGGAACAAATGAGGCACATCGGTCTTGTGCGATCCGCTGGGCTTGGTAAGAAACCGAAGGCTATATAGTCGACCGAATACTGGCGTACCACCTTCTGCTTTTTGCCTGGAGGGGCCATTGCTGTCGTGTAAAAAAGACCGATGTTAAACAATGTTAAACAATTTTGGTTGGAGCAATATAATTAAAGTATTTTGTATAAGTTAGATTTCTAAAATAATTTAAGTTATTAAAAACATTACCAACATCAATAAATGATTATTACCTGTAATAAACGGTTTTCGATTATAAAAATTGCTCTACCTAGTTTTAATTCAGCTCAAATATATATTGTTTATTTTATAACAGAACCGTGTGTGCTAAATGTACAATATTTTTGATTAACACTCTGTTAATTAATCACACAACTATCGCACACTGAATATTTGTCTCTGTTCGAACGTTATCGCTGACTATCGTAAATAGAATGAATCATGCGAATAATGACTTCGCTATATATACCGCACTGCATGGAATTCTCTGGAAGTCGAACTCTCTCGACCTTGGAACATTCGAGATGCGGTCCACTATACTCACGTTGACTCACAGAGTCCGCGCGTTGCGTCATACATACAATAACATACAATAGTTAAGCACTGAAATAGAAACAGCATGTACGTAACCATAGCAACGATGGGGTTAACAATGCATAATAGGAACATTGGTGAGCGCGGATATTAAACATTTTGCATTTTTGTATAATTTTACTAATTTTTTACTGTGTAGTGTAGCTTTACCTTTACACCGTACAGCGCCCACCCAAAATCCTCCAACGCCCACTGGTGGGCGCTACCGCCCACGTTGAGAACCACTGCTCTAACCGTTGATTGAAGGAATACATAAAGATGCGCCACCACATAGCACTGAGCGTACCCAAACTGGTTTCGACATCTAGAGCGGCAGCACTAGTCATTTGGTTTCGAGATTTTTAGTTTTGCGTTGACCGTTGAGTGATACGCGTTGCGTTTACAATAGCGGCATTCACACGCAGACTCAATCGCGCATGCTTGGAACGTACCGTTCCAATCGTGCGTGATTGAACGAGCGTGTGAATATATATGGCATGTCCACTCGAAGAATGCGCAGTAACCCTGTCAAATCAGTCACGCGTTCTTATCCACTCTTGTTAAATTGGTTAAACTGAAAGGTTGTGGCGTGGGACACTTTTCACGATTTTCTAAAAATGGCTGATACACGATATTGGTCCAAAGACTTTATGTTGATCTTTATAGAAGAGTATAAATGTCATCCATGTTTATGGAAAATAAGATCAAAAGAGTACATTAATAAAAATTTAAAAAACGAAGCCTATGAAAAATTAGTTAAACTTTGCAAAAGTATTTATCCAGAAGCCAACCGCGATTTCGTAGTTAAAAAAATTCAAAGCTTGCGAGGATCTTTTCGAAAGGAGACAAAGAAGGTAGAGGAGTCAAAGAGAAGTGGTGCCTCTGCAGACGATGTTTATGTACCTTCCTTATGGTACTATGATTTGTTGTTGTCCACCAAAGATCAGGAAATGCCCACTAGCAGCATAAGTAACATCAGTGATATCCAAGAAAGTGATAATTTTGAAGAACAATATGTGGAACATGAAGTGGATGTGTCACTTTCAGAAGAGTCTACACCTATAAAGGGAAAGGAAAGTAATGAAAACACGGAGGTAAGTATATAGAATATATATTTGTAATTATTACACATGTGATATACATTAAACAAATTAGTATTTCATGTCCTATGCTTTTCCTTTCTGAAGCATTTCGTCTTGAAATTCTATTCGCCCGTCTCCATTAAAATAATTCATATAAGCTTCACGAACTTCTTTTGCCAAAGACGAAGCGTTTCTTGTGGTGCTTGATTGTAGGCGTGTCAGAGCAACATTTTCATTTCTCCAGTCACCCATTACAACATGTCCATCATTAATACAACTATCAAATGTTGAACTATTTGCGTATGGTGTTTTCAGTTTTAGTAAAAAATTGTGCAATGTGCAAATAGCTAAAATTACATATATTATTTTTCTTGGAGCCATGTTTATTGCTGTGTGTAGAATTCGGAATTTAGATCCAATTTGTCCAAATGCGTTTTCTGAAACATTTCTAGCTCTAGATAATCTATAATTAAAGATCCGTTTTCGATAATTTAACTCCTTTTGTGAAAATGGTTTTAGGAAATGTTCGTGCAAACTAAATGCTTCATCTCCAAAAATACATAGGGTAAGTTATTAACTGTTTCAGTGTTATCTGGCAAATTTAGATTAGACGTCAGTAATTTCTTGTAAAAATCCGTGTACTCAATGACACCTCCATCTGATAATCTACCATTTTTCCCACGTCCACAAAAATGAATTCGTAATTTGAGTTCACTAAAGCCATTAAAACAATAGAATAAAAATTCTTATAATTATAATATTGCGCTCCTGAATGAGCAGGGGGCACAATCCTAATGTGCTTTCCATCCAAAGCACCTCCGCAGTTTATAAATTGCCATCTCTTTTGAAATCCTTTACCAATATGGATCCATTCTTCCTTGGTTGTTGGAAACTGGAAACAAAAAGTACTTATTCATTTTTTTTTCTAGATAACTAATATTGCATCTACGTCTTCGACGCAAAAGAAGGACAATTTTCGAAGAAACAAGAGACCAAGTACTTCTAGAGAGAGTGAAGAATTTTACGATATGTGTAAAACGATATTGGGGTCATCAACAAGTAGTTTACCTGCCACCGAATTTGATACTGTAGGAGTTAACATTGCTAAAAAGCTGCAAAGGATGCATCCCACTCAAGCCATTTTCGCCGAGAGCATTATTAATCAAGTATTGACAAAAGGTTTATTGGGTACCTTGACAGATAACACAAAACTATATAATGGACGCTATAGTGAGCCATTTCGATCACCAAATTACAGCACTATCGCGTCAAGTCCATCTAGTGCCTTTTCATATAGTTCTGGAGACATCTCTCAATCAGTAGGGCAGAGGCAGTATACAGCACTTTCTACAGCTGGTAATTCCCAGACTCAGGTCATCCTGGACATAAATCCTGATTCTGACACTAGTGCTACATTGTTTTATGAGAATTCCGAAGATTTACTTAGTACTTAGGAATTGTTTATAATTATTAGTACAAAACTTTATGTAAATTACAAGCAAATAAAATTTATTGTGTATAAATATCACGTGTACTATAATTTTCTCAAATTTCTCTATTGATTACCTATGCATGTACTAATTCGAACCGTTGATTGACTAGTTATAGATGCGCATTCTTACAAGAATTCACATGTCTACTATCCCTCTCCGAAAGAAAAGAAGCGATATATGGACATCTCGGAGTCAGATTTTGGCCACACGTTTTGTGATTTCATGTCTTATAACTTGTCAGTCAACGCTCGAACTTAAAAGATGCTTGTCGAATAATTCGTAATATGCGAAAGAAGGAGCTCATTGGATTTTATTACTAATGACTTACTTTCATAAACTCTGCTTTTAAAGACTCATATATAGCTTGACAAGTTTCAGGAATTAAATCGCAGAGGGTTGAAGCACCAATTCCTGTAGTGAACTTTAGATCTTGCAAAGATCGCCCCGTTGCTAAAAATCGCAGTGTGGTGGAATGCTCTGTCTCATTATTGTATCTTGTTTAATAACCTTGGGAGTAATCATTGCCAATAATTTATTAAATGTTTGGGAATCCATTCTTAAATAGTTCCTGTAGTCGTCTGGATAATTTTCTTTTAGTTCCAGTAGAAGTGGCATGTGCCCAAAAAGATTCCGATCTTTTTTCCACTTTTTAACCCATTCAGTTCTTATGTAACACTTTTTACGCATCTTTTGTAAAATTTTGTGATAAGTGTACATAGCAGCGACGAGAATAATTTTCTTATTTGAAATATCCATTCTAACAAATAAAATTAGCGTAAATATATAAAATCTCGACAAACATTTTAAGCTTACCTAAAATTCCAAACGCCACGCTGATCACTAGTGATACAAGACACTTTTAGTGTTCACACACACGGGATCTGCTCTTACAGTTTTAAACAGCGAGAAAGAATGAGGGATAAAACCGTAGCTATATCTACTGCAACAATCTTAACGCGCCCCGTTCACGTCTGCGTTCTAGAACTAGCGACTGGAACGTGGCGTTCTAGGTATGCGTGATTAAAGCGGAGAACACACATACGCGATCACGACCACGACCACGACCGCGATAGCGTTGGCGATCAGATGCGTCACACAGAAAGTAATAGCACCGCACAAACATGTTGCGACCTGTTAGCGATCTGATAAACTTCTGCAGCGTTCGATCGCGTCTTCTCGGCGATATAACAGCGTTAGCGATCAAACGCAGCACGTCGAATTGATCGCAGATCGCGCGAAAAATACTGAAAGAAAAATGGCTGATTTAACAGAAATGTTGATAGAAAAGGTTAAGAAGCATAAAATTGTATATGACTTATCACATGCCGACTATAAAAATGTACGTTTAAAAAATAAAGTATGGGATGAAATTGCGAACGAAATTGGATTAGAACACACTGGTAAGTATTTTTTATTACTTTATTGTATGTTTAAAAAACATTATTGAAATATGCTACAAATTTTTCACGTATATTAAAGGCTAGGTTTACTGCCCTCCTTCCATCAATCGGCAAGTTATTAAATACTTGTACTGGTCTATCTCTAATTTCTTGTAAATTAACAAATTGATGGTCAATTTTTTTTATCCGTAAAAGATTATGTAATACGCAAGCCGCTTTTACAAGTTTTGTTGCTGTTTCAACCTTCACTTCTAATGGTCTATAAAATAAGCGCCATTTGTGTGCCAGTATTCCAAATGCGTTTTCCACAACGCGACGCGCTTTACATAAGTGATGGTTAAATTTTTCTTTATTATGGTCCTGTCTGGATTGTCTGTAAGGAAATGGTCTCATTAAGTAGGTACTTAGTGCAAAGGCTTCATCGCCTATCAATACACAGGGAACGTCAGCACCTCCACCTGGTAAGGGTCTATTTGGAGGAATATTAAAAGTTCCATTTGCCAATTTTCTACCCATAGCTGATGCTTCGAAGATCCCACTATCACTATTTTTACCATACCCTCCTATATCGACACAAATAAACTTATAGTCAGGGTCAACAATCGCCATAAGAACAATTGAAAATTTTTTTAAGTAAGAAAAGTAGTTTGATCCGCTCTTTTGTGGACATCTGATTGTCACATGCTTGCCGTCTATGCTTCCCAAACAATTAGGAAATTGCCACAAGTTTTTGTACCCCAAAATTGATTTTTCCCATAGTTCCATTGTGGGCTCTGGCATATAAATTGGCTGTAATTTATTCCATATCGCTGTGCACACTTCTTCAATAATTGTCGCAACTGTTGAAAATCCTAATCGAAAACTGTGACCAATTCTTTGTAAGAATCGCCGGTAGCTAAATACCTAGAAGCAACAGTATATGTTAAGAATAATAATATTTCTACTACTGTTAAAAAGAAGCAAAATTTTAATAGAAATTGCTATTTTTTTGTAAAAAGACCCGTTTAATTGTGAGTCTCTTCTGTGTAGGTGATGATTTAAAAAAAAGATGGAAAAACTTGAGAGATTACTTTTCAAAGTATCTACGCGCTGAAAAGACGCGAAGCGGACAAGCAGCTAAATGTATATCCCGGTATAAAACCTGACCTTGGGCGCAACAAATGGAAGCATTTAGACCATACTTAGAATTTGCTAAGACACATTCTAATATACCTGATGCTATAACAGGGACTCCTGAAGAGTTAGTTCAAGAAACAGAAGGGTACAATGAAGCAACAGAAACTTCCGACAGCCTTCAAAGTGAGGTAAAAAATGATCAAGGAGGATCATCTTATTGTGATAGTAAAGAGAAAAAAAAAAGGAAGCTTATTGAAAACCCCCCATCAAATTCTTCCTCAGTTGAGACAGTGATCAAATTTTTAGATAAAAAACATAATGAACTGAACAATGATGCAATAGATGTAGTGTTTCAAGGATATTGTGCGAGCGTAAAAAAGCTGTCGCCTCGTCGTCAAATATTAATAAAATATCAAGTGGCTAAAATAATAATGGAGGCAGAACTGGCACAACTAGCGGAAACTCGGGAGATAAATCCACCAATAACAAGCCCTTCTGCCAATTCTACTTCCACATCTCACGCATCAAATATAAGTAATTCTGCGCATAATATCCATGAATATCGCGATTACCATGGGGATGACAGTTCATCTACAGCAGCTTGGTATGAACATTTCGCTCATAATAGCATATAACTTTTTTTATAATTTTTTGTTTGACATATTATTATTAATAAAAAAATAAATAATATACAAATAGTATTATTACCTTAATGTGACTGCTAATCGTTCTGTGGCTCCAATTGGTTCTCTATATTTGGTTTGCTCTTTTGTAATATCGTCTCCAATAAGACTTAGTATTTCATCAAAACTTTCAAAGTTCATTCTAAAATATGTGTAGAATCGATTTTCATCGTTACGAAGTGCGGGGTATAGTTTATGAAATTCGCCTTCTTCTTTACGTTTTTTATTAATTTCATGTACCCAAACATTCCTGTTTTTCCTATAATATTAATGGTTTGCAATATATTATTACAAATGTTTTTAAAAAATAATTACGCACCTTCGTCTTTTATTATTGCAGTTATTATCATCTAATAATATCGCGAGGAGCAGCGCCTCTTCCTCTATCAAGCTACACATTTCTCAAACTGTATTGTGAATCGCGCCCTAAGAGATCGCGTATATATGTTCACTGTATCGTTGGATCGCGATCGCCGAAGCAATCGCCATCGCGGTCGTGGTCGTGATCGCGTATGTGTGTTCTCCGCTTAAGTCTGCGTGTGAACGCCGCTAATATCGAGCTCTGGCATATACCCACAGGGCTAGCGTCTAACAGTCATACCACGTTATACGTTTAAGCTGTGGTTTAAGTTCATTGTGGTTAGATTGTCGACTTGTTACGTATTTAAGTCAAAAATAACACGACTATACCTTGTCTCAGAATAAGAAGGAGTGATTCAAATATCGCGCCAAAATGGCGTATATTTTTAAGGTATTTCATTGGTTCTTGCGTAGGCAAGTTTAACATGGGAAAATAAGTTTGACAGAACGTCATTTTATGTTTATAGTCAAGCCATAACCTAGTCTCTTACATATTTACTTCGGTTTATTATAGTTTATTGTGTTATTAAATAAAATCCGTACTTTTATGTACAACACGAGCATGAGTTGATCAGACGGCTTAAGACCTAAGGAACAAGTGATCAGGCATTTAAAACTTTGAATTTGATGAATCTGTCAAAAATACTGTACGACATTGCAAAAATCAAACGTCCAACAATTAATATCATTGCAAAAATAACTATAGATGAGTTCACACCATAAATGAACTGAACAACTCACATATATTCTAGGATTGACGCAATAATTTCAAGTAAGTGTTAATTAAATACTAATTATATTACCACATGTTCATATACATGTTATATTTCAGATATGTCAAACGTAAAGAAACCTGTACTAATAGAAAAAGGTGAAAATATCTGGTGGAGAACATTTGGGAAAAAGTTTGGATTGCCACAAGTATAATGAGTGCACGACAAGCTTTGTTGAAAACCTGTAGGATTAAAAAGCCATACCGATAAAGATAGGCAATTAAGAATACTTCACATCCGTTCTGAATTGATACATAAGGTGAAGTTACTTCAAAAAAATCCCCTTTCAGAATATCAGTTATTCGACAACTTTTGGCAGAAGCAATTACAAATGTTACAATAAGTATTTGGAAAAATGGTGCTGACCATGTAAATTTTTAATCTTGTGAACACTAAATTATTGTTAATTTCCAATATATAATAGAAATAAAAATGTGTTATTCTTTATATATTTTCAAAACACGTCAATTTTAATAGAGAAGAATAATTAGTAATGTGTAGGTATATGTAATTATCTTTGCAGATCGTGTAAACAACTTCAGCCGATGTAAATTTTTCAATTTATTACTGTTCTATGTAAGCTTCACATTTCCAAGAGTAGTTGCTTGAATTTACCTCCTCAAGGTTTGTAGCAGTAATACGAATGATTTATCTGTACAAGTTCTTTATTGATATTTACAACAGAAACTAATAAGCATAAACTTTTTCTGCAAGTTCTTAAGGACGTTTTGATAAAACGTTTGATTCACTCTTGCTTGCTGATACAAATATTTAATAATAAATAGACTTGATTCACAATTTTCATGTTGATATAGCACATTCACTAAAATGTGCAGTAATTATATATTTATAATGGCAATCCTTCTCAAAATGCTCAGAACAAAGTCTACTCTTTTCATTTTTAAATTGGGCCTATATCTTTATCCATAAATTCCTCTAATGATTTTTTTTTGAAAAACTAGAATGAACAGATTTGAATGTTAAGAGATTTATATTCATCAAATTATAGATGTATGCACCTACTTCTGTTTATAATTTTACTCTCACTTGTGTTTATAACTTTACTCTCCTCTTTCCAATTGCCGTGCACTCGTATTGCTGCTTTGAATGGTAAAATGAAAAGGGGCACATCCATCTATTTTAGTGAAAGTAGTAAATGAAACACAAAACAGCTAAATCCTTAGTTAGTATTAATACAGTTCATCTAACCTCAATTGTCATGATGTCATATCAAATTGTCTACTAATGCCGATTTTTCGCGACTGACCTGGTATGTTGTGGTTACTGTGGTAAGAGTAACTCTAACATTTTTGCGAAATCCGGTAACAGAGGGGAAGGTGTAATGACGTCATCAATATCTGTCGCTTTGCTAACCGCTGCATACACAAGTCGGGAGGAGTGTTACGCTCGGTATGTTATATCTGTCTCTGTCTGTCATTGTTGACAGCTAGCTTGACAGTGGTGAAGTGAATAACCTCAAAGCACTTGCAATTTGCAGTGCCTTTACGAAATAGTTCGAAAAAAGTTTTCTCATGATGTACATTTATCCATACATCATCGTCAACTGTAGGTCGAAAGTAAATGTCCCTTAGCTTAAAGCACCAGTTAGCTCTTTGTGTTAAATGTAAAGGTTTCAGTATTAGTAGCTATTCAATGATACCATCCCCAAAAAAAAATTTCCACCAAATAAATTATTAATTCACGAATTTCCATCATGAACACATATAGGTTATGTAAAGTAAACTTGTGCGTCTTGTTTATATTGCTATTTCACTGCAGAAACCCTGGCAGAAATAGTATGCACTGACGTTTTTGCGAAAGCACTAACCGAGCATTAGTCGTGGAGTGGGGAGTCTTACCAATAGTGACCGTCACAGTTAACCTGGTTAGTGCATGGTCAGTCGCGAAAAATCGGCATAAATTTTAAGCTATGTGTTCCATGTTTTGGCGGGATATTTGAATCAGACAAGGTATAGTCAATAAAAACTGTTTAAAAAATAACAGAAAACATAAAATTAGTTTTTTAAAGTTTCCTGTGAAAGACTATTAAAAGAGTAGAGGAATGGAAAAAAAATTGTGGCAATATTGATATCGTACTTATGGATATCGATAGTAATTTACACAATAAATTAATTTGTGAGGAACATTTTTTGCCGACACATGTTATTGCAAATAATCAACGAAAGTTGTTAACGAAAAATGCAATTCCTGTGAAGTATAACGAAATAGGTAAGAAACATTTTTTACTCATGTAGGTACACTAATTTGTTTTTAGTATTAGAACTTAAATCTATTTACTGGGTGGGTGATCAGAGAAGGGATTCGCATAAGAGAGAATTTGTGAGTAAAAGTAAAAAAGCAATAACTTTTTACAGAAAATGCTGCCATGGAGGAATCAAGTATTGGTGAACATAATATCACATATTCAAGAAAACGGACAACATCTTCATCGATTTCGTGTGAAGAAGATGAACTGACAGAGATGTTTATTCGAAATGATCTGCCAAGGACGTCAAGCTTTTGTAGTAGTGGAAGTTCCTATTCTGTGTTGAGCGATCGTATCCTTGAAATGCCATCAACAACAAAGAGGAAATGTAAAAGTTGGTCGATTAAAATTAAGTATGTAAATAGAGAAATCAAAAAAATTTGTTTTTACATTTATTAATATGCAATTATTTCATAAGACTCGAGGTAAGTGGTTTAAAGCAGAAAGAGAATTAGCCCTTTCCTTGTATTATAAATCACCAGGTGCTTATAAATTTATGTTACATAATCTTAAATTCAAGCTACCTGGTATAAGAACAATTCAAAATTGGTTAAAAGCATGTAATTTAAGAACAGGATTCAATAATAATTTACTAAAAAAAGTTGGTCTTAAAGCTAACACTATGACTGACAGAGAGAAAATGTGTGTAGTCTTGTTTGACGAAATAAAATTGAAAAAACAGTTACAATTTAACCAACACGAAGACATCATTGAAGGCTATCATGATCTGGCATTTTTGGGCCGAGAAAATAAACTAGCTAATACTGCCCTGAAATGGTAAAAAGCCGTATCTGAAAATATGAAATTTTTTTATTTTTTACTGTTCCCGCCTTATTTTTTACGCTCTTTCGAACCGTATAATTGGACTTTGCATAGACTACATAGTTTATTTGATAGCACTATGGCTAAAAGACGTAAAACCGCAAAATTTGGTACATTACAGAGGTAAAAGACTGTATGCAAGCATTTTTCCTCTATAATCCTGAGGCAAATAGATGTAAGTGGTATATACGTTTCTTGGTAAATAAAAATATACTTTACTTACAATGGAAAAAAAAGGTATATCCCGATACCAGTATATTTTATTTTATTATTTTTAAATATGTCATTAATATACAATGGCAAAAGCAGCTAAAACATGGCTAAGGTTCTTTTCCACAGCATTAACAGAATCTGAAGAAAATATAAACAAAGGTAAATAAAATTAAAACCGCAATACGTGTATTTACCATAGCTCAAAAAATACTGCAGGTATAACGTAAAATCTGCATACGTTCTTTAACCATTGTCTATCTATGACTGTCTTGTTCCTGCTCCTATAAACAAGGACGCGGGTCTAGAGTTTTATTTCGTTAATGGTGTTAAAAGTGAAGTGTTTTGTGGTAGAAAATGTCTTCACGTACATTAAAGGTGTTCGAAATGGTAAAGGAAATGGTAAGTGATAATTTTAGCTTTAAATATCTATATTTGGCTAGATAAATTGTTTATTTTGTGTATCGTGGCCCTTTAAATATAATATTTAGTGAATTTAAATTTAATACGTCTTACAGTTAAAAAATATATTTTAATATTTCCTGAGATGATCTAGCATGCACCTAAACCCTATGTATATTTATAAATAAAATATTTAATTAAAAAATAAAATTAACATTATAGAAATAAGTAGATACACTGCGAGAAAAAAATTAAGGTTCCATATTTTATTGTTTCTTGAAATTATCGTGTAGTTAGTACGTATATCAAGAAAATACCTACGCTTCATATCTTAAAAATGAAATTATCGCCGCAACAACCACATGAAAATATCTAATTTAGGTTCTATGCGATAGCTTTATTTGTAGGTGCTTTAACTGCAAAGCATAATTTGATAGTTCACAAAAGTCAAATTTTACTTGCGTATGATTTCTAAGAATTTTGCGAAAAAAATTACAAGCAAATTGAAAATAAACTTTTTTGCGGACTAATATACCGGGTCGTCCAAAAGTCTGGATTCACGTGGATTTTGAGTAAACTATTCACTTTTTTGGAAAACTGAATTCTGTATCTTGAATGGGAATAAAATTGCAACTCAATAGTATTTTTTATTTCAAAAAAATTGTTTATAATTTTGAGATAAAGTTAATAACAATGTTTTTTTAAATGGAAACCTACCGTGATTTTTATTTCAGAGAGAGTACTTTCGATAAGAATTGCATTGGCATAGAAATTTTGGCTATAAACCTTACGATTATTGTTTAAATTAATATTAAATTTTCGATCCGAACACTCGTTCGCGCTTGTTCGGAAAATACACGAACGTGTCTTCTCTTACCACGTTTCCAACTGTAGGCATGGGTCCACCCCCTAATAAAGCATTCTATTGAAGGCGTTACGTTTATCTTGAATGAAAGCATTTTTTTTTTATAAAATGGAGATCTACCGCTTTTTGTCGCCGTATCCCACCATAATTAGAATTTCTATCCGTTCTCTCTCTACCAGTTCCATATTTACGCAAATTGTTCAAAATCACAGATCACAAAAATAATAGATAAAGTCAATACCAAAACAACACAATTAACAACAAACAAAACGTTCAAGAAAACAGAAAATAAAAATTCAAATTCGCTCCGTAAACGTACACTAGTAATACCAAAAACAGAATGAGATAAGATTTGGACCTTCCAAGTGTCTAAAAACGGAAAAAGACCATAAAATTATTTTTTATTAAACTACGTTGTACTTTCTCATAACGTTTAAATATCGTAATCGCGGTAGATCTCCATTTTATAAAAAAAAATGCTTTCATTCAAGATAAACGTAACGCCTTCAATAGAATGCTTTATTAGGGGGTGGACCCATGCCTACAGTTGGAAACGTGGTAAGAGAAGACACGTTCGTGTATTTTCCGAACAAGCGCGAACGAGTGTTCGGATCGAAAATTTAATATTAATTTAAACAATAATCGTAAGGTTTATAGCCAAAATTTCTATGCCAATGCAATTCTTATCGAAAGTACTCTCTCTGAAATAAAAATCACGGTAGGTTTCCATTTAAAAAAACATTGTTATTAACTTTATCTCAAAATTATAAACAATTTTTTTGAAATAAAAAATACTATTGAGTTGCAATTTTATTCCCATTCAAGATACAGAATTCAGTTTTCCAAAAAAGTGAATAGTTTACTCAAAATCCACGTGAATCCAGACTTTTGGACGACCCGGTATAATCACAGTAGTGACTTTAAAAAAAACTTTTTGTTACATCATGCTAATGGATGACGTAACTCTAAGCACTATGTTTGGTTTGGTTTTTAGTATAATAGCACATTCATTGCTTTTAGAATGGGGCCGATGCTGAAGCTGGAGATACTACTTTTAACATTAGAGTCAATAATAATACAGAAAGTTTGCCACAAAATTATAATCATGACGAATATATTCAAGAAGGAATAAATTCACACGAAAGAGAAAATGCAGAAGCGATAGTGCAAGGTATTAAAGAAAATGAAAGTAAGTATTGAAAATAATTCAAAATATATTACATATTATGACGACGGAGATGATGATCAGCTAGACCCTGACTTTAATCCGAATGAAGAACTTTTAGCAGCACCAACTGCGTTTTTCAATGAATCAGATTTTCTTATAGAAGAAACTGAAGAAGTTGAAGATTGTGCAAATAAGGCAGAAAATGCAGTTAAAAAGAAAAGATATAGAAGTCTTAAAAATCAAATGACAAATAATAAAAACAAACATCCGTTTATTGCGAATTTTAGTTGTCGCTGTAAAAATAAATGTATGGAAAACTTTTCCATTGAACTTCGCCATAAAATTTATGAAGGCTTTTGGCAGATCGATCGTCATCACCAACGCGTTTGGCTATCAACTAAAATTGTTGAAAAACCAGCTTTAAGAAGATTAGAAGATGGAAGACGTAAAAATACGAGGTTTTTCTTTTTGCCGGCACACAATGATGATGATCCTAACACTAGCAATTCAGTCTTTAAAGTATGCCAAAAAATATTCCTATTTACGCTGGGTTTTAAAAGCGACACTATTTTGAAAACAATTATATCTGCGACCAAAGACAACGATGGCAATAAACTCCAGTTGCTGATAAAAGGGGTACTCACTTAAATCCTCATAAAAAGGATAGGAATCTCATTGAAACACACATTTTATCTTTTAATCCAAAGCAAGCAAGTATAGAAGGTATCACGCACCAAATCGAAAATATTTACCATCAGACTTAAGCATCAAAGTAATGCATGAAGACTTTACACGTAAATATCCCGATGAAAAAGTTTTATATGAAACCTATCGGCAAGTCCTTAGTTTAATGAATATTGGGTTCACGGAAGATGCGGCAGAAAAATGTGGGACCTGTGTCGAATACGACATGAATTCCACACCGAAAATACGTTGCTTAAAGATATGCATCTTCTAAAGGTATTTTTAAAATGAAAATTTATTATTACTTGTGTATAACTTCAATTCGTCGAATATGATGATAATTATTAACTTTAAAAAAATCGTTTTAATTTTAATATTCATGTTTTAGGTCAAAAGCAGCCGAGACATTTACGAAAAAGATAAAAACGATCAAGATCCGCAAACGAAAGTTGTTACAGCAGATACCTATGCAAAAAGTAATTCTGTTGCCTAGAATGCCGGATATTAAAGAGACATTTTTCCTGTCTAAACTAATAGTATTTAACCAAACATTTGCTTGGCTGAAAAAAAATGATAGTCATTACTTGGTAATCTGGCATGAAGATATTGCTGCCAGAAACGCAGAAGATGAAACTAGTGCATTTATAAGTTTTTTCTTAAAAAATAGAGATTTTGAAAAACTTATCATTTGGATGGATAACTGTGCCGGACAAAACAAAAATTGGGATTTGTACAGTTCACTTATAAACTAACTCAATTCAGGTTTGGCTACCACTCATGAAATTTATTTGAAATACCTCGTTAAAGGGCACACTTTCATGGCTGCCGACGGAATACATGGCAGAATAGAACAAAAAATGCGAAAAACAAAAAATATCTATGATGTAGACGATTTTATACAAGTTTGTGAGGCAGCTGCAAAAAGGAATAAAATTGTGAAGATGAATACAAACGATTTTATGGATTTAAAAGCAATTATAAGACCTAGAAAACCAAAAGACAAAGAAGACACACTCCCCTACTTAAAAGATGTTGTAGAAGTAAAGTTTGTAAAAGGCTCACATGAGTTTTTTTACAAAGCTGATTTCAATAAACCTTTTATTCAAACAGACAACATAATTAAGAAGAAAATTGAAGTAGGGAAGTTTCCCGAGAAACGAATAGTTCCAAGAGGGATTTTGGCAACATAAAAAAAGGGCATTGTTGATAGTTTCGTACCAAAAATGCCAGAAAGCCGAAGAAACTTTTGGCTTCAAATGCCGGAAAGCATTGGATTAATTTTGTTATTGTTTGTCATCAATAATTCATACTTCTTATACTAATTTTTTGTAACGTTTTCATTTTCTAATAAACTATACCTAATATGTAATTCTTGTAGATATTATTTTGGTTATGTAAGTCTGATTCGTTATGTGTATAATAAGATTAAGATTGTTTTCCTATATGAAGTCATATGGCAAAAAAACGTATTGGTTTGTTTCATTTATTTGCCTTGATATCGAATAGAAACGAAAAGAAATCTTAAAATGGCAAAAAACCGTATTGGTTTGTTTCATTTATTCGCCTTGATATCAACTAAAATCAAAAAGAAATCTTACAATGGCAAAAAAAGGTAAAAATAGTATACGTTCTTTTGCCATAGTTAATAGAAAATTTGTATTTTACAAAAAAAAGGGCAAATATATTTAAGCAACAAATTTTATAGAAAACTTCTAGAAATACAATAAAAAATCATACAACATTTAAACTCAATTAACAAAAAACGGTTGTGTTCCTTAAAGAACATTGAAATATAAAATGCAACTAATCCAAATCAATTAATATCTTCAAATGTTAATTATCCAAAACTTCAAAAATGGTCATACGGCTTTTTGCCAATGCAGGGCAGAATACAGCTGTGGTGTTTTATATTTGTGGCCTACTACATAATTGGAAAATGCCATTGCGTTATTTTATATCTGCGGGTCCTGTTAATTCCATATCATTGCACAAAATTATTATTTCTGTGATTAAAAAAGTGCAAGAATTGTCATTTCAGCCAACAGTGCTAGTTTGTGATCAGGGAGCAAATAATCGTGCGGCGATTAGTTTATTAGGAGCAACAAAAGAAGAACCCATATTTTATATAGAAGGACATAAAATATTTATGTGCTTTGACACTCCGCATTTATTGAAATCTTTGCGGAATAATTTTATGAATTGTAAACTACAGTTTATAGTAAACAATAAATTGATATCTTGGGCGGATATAAAGAGAACCTATGATGCTGACTTACAGAGCGGGACCACTAGAGCAATGATAAAAATTACATCTAGTCATATTTCACCGAATAATTTTCAAAAAATGCGAGTGAAGTATGCAGCTCAAATATTTTCTCATACTGTTGCCTCAGCTATTAAAACTGCTTCTGTAATCAAACAATTTCAGAGTAGCACAGCATTAGATACAGCAGAGTTTATTGAAAATGTTAATTGTATATTTGATGCACTAAATAGCAGGATTTTAAATGATCCTAACCCTAATAGACGACCATTGTCCGCTTCCAATAATAAGACTGTAAATATTTTGCAGAATGCATTAAAATATTTTAATAACATAGAAATATTTGAAGGCAGTAACAGGCGTAACAATATCTATTGTATAAATGGTTTTCAGTGGACAGTGAAATCAATCCTTTTACTCTGGGACTACTTAAAAGAATTGGGAGTTCGGTATTTAATAACAGGGTTTTTAAATCAGGATCCTCTGGAAAATTTTTTTTCTGTTATAAGAAATAGAGGCGGATACAATCTCACCCGTACAGTTAGAGAGTGTCGCATTGCAATGCAACAAAATATAAATATTCGACTTCAAATGGCTGCTGGCACAGGAAATTGTGAAGTAGATGACAGCAACGTTCTTGATATAGAAGTTGAGAATGAGCATAATGTAGAATACTCTGATGATACTGTGAATGTTTATCACCAACATATTGAAGAAGACGCAAAGGATGATTGCTTCATATCTGAACAATTACCAGAGTGTACATTGGACAGGTGCAATAGTTTGGAAGTATGTTCAAATGTTTATGTTGCTGGTTACTTAGCACATAGTGTTGAAAAAAAATTTAATTGCAGTAATTGTTCATCTAAATTCATGAAAGGTGACAATGAATTAATATTAAATGAAAATGAGCTTTTTCTATTTTATAAAGACTATTCTCGGGAAAGTAATACCTATCCAGTTTTTTAAGAGACCGTCAGTGGATTTTGCAAATCTTACATCTCAAGTTTTGCAACAGTTTTACATATCATTTGAAAAATATAAATGCGGTGCTATAATGTTACAAAGAAAATCGAAAGTGACTTGAAAAAAAAGCTGCATTATTCATATTGGTACCAAGAAAATGAACATGCATCATGTGCCAAGCATAAGGAATATATTATTCAGTTATTGATCAAAATGAATTTATTTCGCTGCTTAAAATGGCCCTCAGAGAAACATACAAATATACAAAACACAATTAAACCTGTAAAACCGCATAGAAAAGTAAGAATTTTAACATAACAATTTATGACATCTTTTCTTATTTCACTGTTTACAAAAGATTAGAATGTTTTGTGCACGTGCGGATGTCTATAGGTATTGTAATAAAAAACATTGTGTCAATAAAAATTAATTCTGAATTAAATAAACTATTCTTCATACATAAAAAATACCACAATTATTTTTTATTTTCCTAAACAACTACAAATCAAGCAATTAGTTCTTTATTTTTGTTTTTTTTGTTCTTGTATATGTATTTGTGGCGATTCTTATTATATTATTAATATATATATTGATATAGGTAGGGTTGCTTATGGTAGAATTATTCAGGTTATACACTGAAGTAATAGGAGTTGCCTATCTTATATTATTAAGTATGAGTTTTATACAAGATTCGGTTTTTCTTTAATTATGACAGAGTTAATTAAATTTGAGAATATTAATGAACTGGTTGTTATCTTGAAAAAAATATTGTTTATTGAGTTAAAGGAGAATTTTATAATTACTTGATGTAATAGTATTTATTACAATTGGAGTTGTTCTTCCATGCATATGTACCAAAAATCTGTAAAGAAAGATTTATATAAGTATTGTAAATTTGAAATGTAATTTAGCATTGTGAAAAACTTGTTCAAATGTTATTAATGATGAGGAAAGGATAAAAGATTTTTAGAATACGAAAATAATCAATTAAGAATTGATAAAAAATACCGCTATAAATTGTATATCGGATGTTGAGTTAATTGTCAAAGTGACAGATAATTGTTACAACAAAGAAGTAAAGCTTAATATTGGTATTTTGAAGCATGATAACTTTACTAAATTCAAAGAATAATTTATTATGAGTGAAATATTGAATTATGAAAGGTATTTAAGAATTTATTACACTTCTATAATTTATATTGAGATTGGTTTTTATGTGTGATTAATTTATTGGTCGAAATAGAATGGGATTTATCACTAAGGTAATTTGAAAATAAATAAGAGAACTTTTTCGAATTTTGCGGAAGCTAGTCGCAATTTTTCGTGTTAAAGTTTATTTTCAGCAAAAGTGTATAAAATAGAAGAGATATTGGAGTAAATTATTATAGAATACATGTTATTCTAATTAAGCAGAAGTTAAAAGGTGTTTACAGAAGATAGAAATTCATATAAAGTATATACGAGGAGTAAAGAATATAATACTTACCAAAATTAATTATCTTAATTGAAAATATTAAATTGCCAATTCAAATTGGAAGGAGAACCAGAAGATTAGATCGTGTAGAATTCCAGGAGCAGTGGACAGAAATTAGACAATTCCAGGAGCGGTAGACGGAAATGAGCCAATTCCAGGGGCATTAGATGTTTTCTTTAAACCATTAGAAGTACTGGACATATACATTTTTCTAAATACCAGGGACATTAGGAATTTTCAAGGGAATTAGAAGATATTAGGAGCACTTGACGTCTACATTTTCCAATTACTAGGAGCAGTTGACGAAAATATCTTGCAGAAAACCAATAGTTTTAGACGTATTATTCTAATTGGAGCACCAGAAGGATTACTCAAACAAATCCGTGACGAGACATCTAATTTTGTAGGCTTATATCAAGATAATCGGGAAATATTCCAGCCAATTGAAGTTCGTGTGTAGGAAAGTGTTTTTTTTTTAGAACATCAATAGATTGTTCGTGTAAGTCCAGGATAACTACAAAGTATCATCAGTATACATCAAGAAGAATAATAATACAAGTTGGAAAAGGTCGTATATATTTTTTAACATTACTTTTCTGTGGGAGTTTAAGAAGAATTAAATTTAAGAAACCTTAATTTAATCTGAATTGAAACCAAGTAATTATAAAAATTTATTAATTAATCACACAAAGTTATTCAAATACCTTTATAGTAAAAAATTTAACTCATATGATAAAGCCAGTATTTTATATAGCAGGATAACAGTCACTGTCATTTGTGAATACTCTCATTTTTTATTCTTGTAGAAAACGCATCCTCAATAAGAATTAATTAATAATTGGACAAGTTCATAGATATTTTTGTAATAATTTTCAATATCTTCTCTGAAATGTGTATATGTTTTTCTTAAAGAATTCAATATAAGATTTGAAGTATTTGATTTTTCTTCTTATGATCGTTGAGGTTATGTACATTTTTGAATGGATACATTCTTTAATGGTAAAAATATTAAAGAACATAATTAATTTAGATATATGCTAAATAGATGGCGATATACTTACTTTGTGGAATATCAAAGAAGTATTTAGATTGTTGATACATGAAAACATAGCAAATTAAAATATAGTATACGTAAAGTTTATGGAAAGTGAATGATTTATTTAAATCGATATTTATAGTTGAACTTGTAATTCAAATGAATTAAATAATAAAATACTAAGGTAATTGTATAACTAGGAGATATCTACTGAGGTATACAGGACCGGTTTAAGAGTATTAACAGGAAGTATATTCAAATTATTTTATTATTGAGTCTCATGTTCTATAAGATTAAGAATATATACAGTACAGATTATAAAAAATTCTGAATTAGCACGAGGCAACAGGCAACTTAAAATCATCATAATACAACTGAATAATAAAATTTTACCCTGAGATTGAATTATAGATCAGATCATTTTATAATATATCAATTTTACTTTGATTTACTAATTGTGGGATATCTTAAAATGAAAGTTTATCCACTTTAGTACATTTATGACGCATCAACGTGGGGCCATATAAATATAAGACTCACAATATCGTATTTTGAATATTTTATTTATTGTTTTATAGAGGATACATTAATTTACATTTTCAAAGAAATATAAAGTCAGTTACAGGTATATTTAGGAACAAGTAATTGTGTTTGAGTTATTTGTGTACTCTACTTATTTAAAATGAACACCAGATCTAAAAGTAGTTCTGTTATACATAGAACAGATTCATCTAGCGATGATGATATGGAGGGTAATCAGGAAGGAATTACACAAGAGACAGGAGAAATTATTTTACAGATACAGGAAGAAAATCAACAGACAGGAGAGGTACAAGATAGAGGAGACAAGTCGAAAGTGCAAGGAGAGACTTCTAAAATAGGAATGTCGACAACAGTAGTAGATTTGGGTTCGATTGTTCAAATGTTAAATCAAATGAGAGAAGAAGCCAATAAAAATAGGAATGAGGATAAAATAGAAGCTAAGAAAAATAGGGAAGAGGATAAAAAAGAATTAATTGGTAAATTTGACAAGGCTAGTGAAGAGAATAAGAAGAATTTAGTGGACTTGAAGGAAGAATTAAGTGGTAAATTGATTAGAACGAGTGAGGAATTAATTGGGAAATTGGATAAAGCTAGCAAGGAAAATAGAGAAGAAAATAAAAGAAATCTCGAAGAATTAAAGAAAACGTTGTTAAGAAATACCGAAGAAAATGTTAAGAAGCTTACTATTGACATGGATAGTCGGGAAGTTAAAATGCGGAAAGAAATGGATGAAAAGTTGCAAATTAAAGATACAGAAGTTAAAACCCTTATTACGAATAAAGTGCAACAGGTAGAGAATAAGGTAAAGAGTATACAAGATGACGTAAAACAATTAGATAAAAATAATCTTGCGAAACATAAAGAGTTAGCAGAACGAATACGGTTAGAAGTAGATCAAGTAAATAAATTACTTGAAGTTAGAACAGAAAGAATGAAAGATTCTCTTATAAGAAAAATAGAAAGTACAGAAGATAATTGTCTAAAAGAAATAAAATTAACAGCTGATTCTACAAATATTCAGAAAGCAGGAATGAAAGATATTTTAGAAGAATGCAATGCACAGAAATTACAGATACAAGAACTGATAGTAAAAGCTCAAAATATTAAGATTCCTCAGACAACTTGTTCTTCGGCTTATAATATTTTGAATACAGGTATTCGAGTAGAAAATATCACTCATTTTAGTGGGGATAAAATGTCAACTCACCCCATGGCGTATTTAACAAATATTCTAAAATATATAGAAGATATCCCTGATTTTAGAAGTCAGATGAATGTGATAAGGGCTACATTAAATTATGGAGCTGCAGATTGGCTGCAAAGAATTGAAGACGACTGCAAAGATTTAACTCAGTTCGTGGAATTATTTAGAAACAATTTCTGGAACGAAACTCAAGAAAGTAGAGTACATCAGAAGTTATTGACAGGACAAGAGTTTATAATGGATATAGAAAATTTGGTACCAGCAGAAAAATTGTATACTTGGAAGAATAGAGTGAGATTAAAAATAGAAATTATGTAATTATAATAATAGTCAGGACAGAAGAAAAAAGAGGTCGTCTTCTGAAGGTATTTACGACACCTGCTAATCCAAGTATAAATTAGATCTCAAATTTTAGTCAGGACGAGAGGTTTCTTTTATAAAAAAGAAAGAGATCAACTCTCGACGGTAATAGCAACACCGACTTATCTTAGCTATTTAATTGATCTCAGTAAATTCAAAATTTTGTTTTCGAACATATAATTTTTTATGTAATTACCTTTGATCTTATATTATTAATAGGACAGAAGAGAAGAGATTAACTTCTGAAAGTTTTAATATACTTGTGGTTCCTAGTATTTTAATTGATCTCACATTTGGAAAATTATCTTTCTAAATAAATCATTCTAAATAAAAAATAGATATCCTCATATAGGCAGAATAGACAGGATGAGAGTACCATATATAGTACTGTTATCGTTAGTATTACAACATTGGCCCAATTTAGTAATGCATTGTTCTCACATATTAAATTTTTATTTACGCACTAAGATAGATTTTGAATATTTTCGTTATAAACACAATTGTTAGCCAAGTTAGGGAAATTAAGTTCACCTGATAATGAAATAGGGGCAGAGCAGTATATTATGAAATCATAGATAGATTTATTACAAATAAAAAAAAAATAAATGAAATACCATCCAGATTTATTTTTTTAAAATTTAATTATAGGTTTGTTATAAATATTAGAAGTAGTATTATAATTTTTTTATGGTTATTCCCTTATTCCCAAGTAAAACGTGTGTACATAATAGTTAAATAATGTATAAAAAGTGGTTGGTACAAGTTAATGTTTGCTCAAGAAAAAGTAAATTTATAATACCTGATGTTTTATATATTAAAAAAATTAACAGAGAAATTGATTATAAAGAAGGAAAATATTATTAAGTGATGAGTTGATAAACACTTTTTGAAACAAATTGAGAATTTAATACGACAATTATTGCATGAAAAAGTTGAATTTTATGAACAATAGGTGTGTTTTTTAGTATAGATTATTAAGAAGAAGAAAAAGGTCTTAAAAAGGAAGAAACAATACTTGTTTAAAAAAAAAAAAAATGCTTACTAAAAATAATTAAAATAAAATGAATCATGATATTATGGTATTATAGAGTTAAATATATGAGAATGGGTAAATAAAATCCCTATATTATTATAAAAGATTGGACAAAATGTCTACTTAAATATTAAGGTAGCGTTCGCCTATAAAACGTAGATAAAGTTATTAATTTTCCAAATGGAAGTTGAAATGAAAAGAAATGTTTAAATAAGTAAATATGAGTTATGTTCGTATAAGAACAGATTAAATGGTTAAAATAAATAATTGAGTAAGCATGTTAAGAGACCATAAAATGTATAATCAAAGAAAACACATATTGAAGTATATGACATTCAACAAAAAACGTAAGAAAACCGAGATATTAATTTTAAAGAGGTATAATATTTTCTATAGAAAAGTAAAATTAAACTCAATTGAATACAGGTATACAACATTCTAAATAGATATTTTCCTTATACAATAAATATCGTTATAAAAAGATTAAAAACATGTACATAGAGCAAATTTATAACAAATGAAAATAAGTCATTATTTGTACAAGGATATTCACTTAACACATTATTTTATTTCATATTACATTAGTAAATTTTATATATAAAAAAGTTTTGTTATAGAACATATACATATTTTATGATTTGTGTATAGTATTATAGTTTACACTAAAGTTACTTGTAAAAATATTAATGATGTTGGTATTTTACAAACATGATACCTAGAAATTTATATCTAGTTGAAAATTATTAGAATAAAGATTAATGGACAGATGAAATCGTTTACATTGCAATTTATTATTATTAAGAAATATAAATTAACAAATGGATTGTAATTTAAATTTCTTAAAGGGGCAAATGATATAGGTAGGGTTGCTTATGGTAGAATTATTCAGGTTATACACTGAAGTAATAGGAGTTGCCTATCTTATATTATTAAGGATGAGTTTTATACAAGATTCGGTTTTTCTTTAATTATGTCAGAGTTAGTTAAATTTGAGAATATTAGTGAACTGGTTGTTATCTTGAAAAAAATATTGTTTATTGAGTTAAAGGAGAATTTTATAATTACTTGGTGTAATAGTATTTATTACAATTGGAGTTGTTCTTCCATGCATATGTACCAAAAATCTGTAAAGAAAGATTTATATAAGTATTGTAAATTTGAAATGTAATTTAGCATTGTGAAAAACTTGTTCAAATGTTATTAATGATGAGGAAAGGATAAAAGATTTTTAGAATACGAAAATAATCAATTAAGAATTGATAAAAAAATACCGCTATAAATTGTATATCGGATGTTGAGTTAATTGTCAAAGTGACAGATAATTGCTACTACAAAGAAGTAAAGCTTAATATTGGTATTTTGAAGCATGATAACTTTTCTAAATTCAAAGAATAATTTATTATGAGTGAAATATTGACTTATGAAAGGTATTTAAATATTTATTACACTTCTATAATTTATATTGAGCTTGGTTTTAATGTGTGATTAATTTATTGGTCGAAATAGAATGGGAATTATCACTAAGGTAATTTGAAAATAAATAAAGGAGAACTTTTTCGAATTTTGCGGAAGCTAGTCGCAATTTTTGGTGTTAAAGTTTATTTTCAGCAAAAGTGTATAAAATAGAAGAAATATTGGAGTAAATTATTATAGAATACATGTTATTCTAATTAAGCAGAAGTTAAAAGGTGTTTACAGAAGATAGAAATTCATATGAAGTATATATGAGGAGTAAAGAATATAATACTTACAAAAATTAATTATCTTAATTGAAAATATTAAATTGCCAATTCAAATTGGAAGGAGAACCAGAAGATTAGATTGTGTAGAATTCCAGGAGCAGTGGACGGAAAGTAGCCAATTCCAGGGGCATGAGACGTTTTCTTTAAACCATTAGAAGTACTGGACATATACATTTTTCTAAATACCAGGGACATTAGGAATTTTCAAAGGAATTAGAAGATATTAGGAGCACTTGACGTTTACATTTTCCAATTACTAGGAGCAATTGACGAAAATATCGTGTAGAAAACCAATAGTTTTAGACGTATTATTCTAATTGAAGCACCAGAAGGATTACTCAAATAAATCCTTGACGAGACATCTAATTTTGTAGGCCTATATCAAGATAATTGGGAAATATTCCAGCCAGTTGAAGTTCTTGTGTAGGAAAGTGTTTTTTTTCCAGAACATCAATAGATTTTTCGTGTAAGTCCAGGATAACTACAAAGTATCATCAGTATACATCAAGAAGAATAATAATACAAGTTGGAAAAGGTCGTATATATTTTTTAACATTACTTTTCTGTGGGAGTTTAAGAAGAATTAAATTTAAGAAACCTTAATTTAATCTGAATTGAAACCAAGTAATTATAAAAATTTATTAATTAATCACACAAAGTTATTCAAATACCTTTATAGTAAAAAATTTAACTCATATGATAAAGCCAGTATTTTATATAGCAGGATAACAGTCACTGTCATTTGTGAATACTCTCATTTTTTATTCTTGTAGAAAACGCATCCTCAATAAGAATTAATTTATAATTGGACAAGTTCATAGATATTTTTGTAATAATTTTCAATATCTTCTCTGAAATGTGTATATGTTTTTCTTAAAGAATTCAATATAAGATTTGAAGTATTTGATTTTTCTTCTTATGATCGTTGAGGTTATGTACATTTTTGAATGGATACATTCTTTAATGGTAAAAATATTAAAGAACATAATTAATTTAGATATATGCTAAATAGATGGCGATATACTTACTTTGTGGAATATCAAAGAAGTATTTAGATTGTTGATACATGAAAACATAGCAAATTAAAATATAGTATACGTAAAGTTTATGGAAAGTGAATGATTTATTTAAATCGATATTTATAGTTGAACTTGTAATTCAAATGAATTAAATAATAAAATACTAAGGTAATTGTATAACTAGGAGATATCTACTGAGGTATACAGGACCGGTTTAAGAGTATTAACAGGAAGTATATTCAAATTATTTTATTATTGAGTCTCATGTTCTATAAGATTAAGAATATATACAGTACAGATTATAAAAAATTCTGAATTAGCACGAGGCAACAGGCAACTTAAAATCATCATAATACAACTGAATAATAAAATTTTACCCTGAGATTGAATTATAGATCAGATCATTTTATAATATATCAATTTTACTTTGATTTACTAATTGTGGGATATCTTAAAATGAAAGTTTATCCACTTTAGTACAATATATATATATATATATATATATATATATATATATATATATATATATATATGTTAGTAAAAACAATGTGACAATATTTCTCTAAGGTTTTATTACAATATATTATTTTTAACAATAATAGTTTTATTTTATTCACCCATCTAATGAAAAAATACATTATTAATAAGCTTCTTTGTCTTAATAAAAAGGTGAGTAGGTATACTATAACCTTGTCTCAGAATAAGGAGTGATTCAAATATCGCGCCAAAATGGCGTATATTTTTAAGGTATTTCATTGGTTCTTGCGTAGGCAAGTTTAACATGGGAAAATAAGTTTGACAAAACGTCATTTTATGTTTATAGTCAAGCCATAACCACAGTATAGTAACTATACAGTACCGTGACTCTACCGCGGTCCCTTTGATGTTCGTGTTCGAGTTTTATTTTTTTAGGACGACTGCGCAGTGAACTACGCGCATAGGGGAAGTGAATATACAGGGGTCGGCGAAAAAGTTATAAATATACAATCATAATGAAATAATAAATAATTTGATTAGTTATATGAATAATAAGTATTAGATATTCTGAACACTATATTAGATAACAAAAAATATATGGTAGCTAGTTTTTAATATTTCACATTCTAAAAATTACATAACACTCCTATAAAAATATAAAATAATACAATTATACTACTTTTAGTGATTCTATTGATAAAATTGGTTAACTGTAAGCGGGGTCATAAACAATGATTTAAAAAATCTGTGCCATACAAATATAATGTGAAAGACATCAACGGTGTTTTCTGTTGTATTGTCTAGAATTTTCGAATCAACCATCATTCCAAGTGGAAATGAACTTGCCGTTTATCAACAAAATTCAAGAGAATAATGTGTGTGTGTGTGTATAATGTGTTTACTGAAAATGTAGTTATTTATTGTATTTTTTAAAGTTTGCTTTACTTATTACCACTTTGTAGGTGGCAAATAAACAAATGCTCTATCTCACTTTCAAGGTCCTTTTTTTAATCAAGAAACATAAGCAAAGGAAAAAAATCTATCATAATAAATGATTATTTTATTAGTTCATGGGTTAATGTACACATATACAAGGTTACAGGTAATAAAACACGATATTAGTAGAAATAATTATTTATTGATAATAATATAATTTAATAATTAAAAACATAAACATAATAACAACAGCATGATTGGCAATATCTGTTGAACAACTATTAAGAACATCATGGAACCCAACAATTTCATCAATGCTGATATTATAAAACAAATGTGATTTCAAAGACAGTTCATCTATGCAAAGGATACATTCTCGATTCTTTTCATCTAACGTATTCACTTTCAATTTTATAGCTGAAAATAAGAATTCATTAAATCCGCTGCTTATTTCCCAATTATGCGTAATAGACCTTAGAGTTGATACTGATGGTAGTCGAATTATATTTGATAGATATATCTTGATTTTTTACTGAACTTGAAGAAAATCACTTATTGAAATGTATCAGTAAGTGTTTTTAACAAAATTCAATAAATGCCACTAAATCACAGTAATGCTAATATAATAACTTAGTATGTGTAATTGGGTTATATATCTCAGTGATCTGTTAATTACATTTCAGGCTTGTGACAATATTTAGTGTTTAATTCTAACCTTTTCACAATATTTACTGTGGAACTGCATATCCCAATGACACATTCACACTATATTGTGTAAATTCATATGTACTACATCTTTGTACTAATTAAATATGATGAAGTGTTAAATTTAATAGAAAATGATACCTGTAAAAATCTCATCTTGAGACACATCAAAACTTGTGGAAGGTACTTTACCAATACAAACGACACTAGACATATCTCCTCGATTGTCTAGAGAAGACTCGCAAAAAGACAGACTCTCCTGATATCTTGCAGTACTTCTTATTTCTTGAATTTTATATTCTGAAATAGTATTTCAATATTTTCAACACTTAATATCAATTAAAATATATTAACATACGATGGTTGAATAATGTTGGTATGACACCCTTCCTTAGTTTATTCTTTCAAGTAGTGTAGAAACAATCATCTTCAAAATGCTTATTACATAATCTCAAATAATCATGACATTTTTTCGATGAGAAATTTCCATCTTTGTGGTTTTCATTAAAACGAACCCTATTCATCCATTCAAAACATCTAAAAAATACATTACATAACTAAAATAAATTATAAAATATAGCTATTTAGTATTATTACCGAGATTCATCAAGTGGAAATCGAAAAAAGGATATTCCTGGATCACCTATAATACTTCCACAACCATTAGCAACACATTTCTGAACCATATTGTAAATGATTACAAAATGTAAAGCTAGATAAATTCTAAATAAAGTACCTAAACACTTAAAAAACAGTAATAGAATCAATTAGTTATTAAAAAATGCTATTTATATAACATGTACACAAATCAAAAAGTAAAACAAACAGAATGTAATAAAATCACTTCTTTTTAAATATATTTCAAATTTAGGGTTATATAAATGTAAACAAACACTCGTTACCGAAGAAGTATACTGTGCTACAGAGTGGTGAACTATGCGCATCTATTTTATGGAGGGGATCGAAACAGGATTTTTAAGGGAGACGTTTTACTGTATTGGTACTATACTGTGCCATAACCTAGTCTCTTACATTTTTACTTCGGTTTATTATAGTTTATTGTGTTATTAAATAAAATCCGTACTTTTATGTACAACACGAGCATGAGTTGATCAGACGGCTTAAGACCTAAGGAACAAGTGATCAGGCATTTAAAACTTTGAATTTGATGAATCTGTCAAAAATACTGTACGACAGTGCAAAAATCAAACGTCCAACAATTAATATCATTGCAAAAATAACTATAGATGAGTTCATACCATAAATGAACTGAACAACTCACATATATTCTAGAATTGACGCATTAATTTCAAGTAAGTGTTAATTAAATACTAATTATATTACCACATGTTCATATACATGTTATATTTCAGATATGTCAAACGTAAAGAAACCTGTCCTAATAGAAAAAGGTGAAAATATCTGGTGGAGAATATTTGGGAAAAAGTTTGGATTGCCACAAGTATAATGAGTGCACGACAAGCTTTGTTGAAAACCTGTAGGATTAAAAAGCCATACCGATAAAGATAGGCAATTAAGAATACTTCATATACGTTCTGAATTGATACATAAGGTGAAGTTGCTTCAAAAACATCCCCTTTCAGAATGTCAGTTATTCGAGAACTTTTGACAGAAGCAATTACAAATGTTATAATAAGTATTTGGAAAAATTGTGCCGACCATGTAAATTTTTAATCTTGTGAACACTAAATTATTGTTAATTTCCAATATATAATAGAAATAAAAATGTGTTATACTTTATATATTTTCAAAATACATCAATTTTAATCGAGAACAATAATTAGTAATGTGTAGGTATATGTAATTATCTTTGCAGTTCGTGTAAACAACTTCAACCGATGTAAATTTTTCAATTTATTACTGTTCTATGTAAGCTTCACATTTCCAAGAGTAGTTGCTTGAATTTACCTCTTCAGTAGCAGTAATACGAATGATTTATCTGTACAAGTTCTTTATTGATATTTGCAATAGAAACTAATAAGCATAAACTTTTTCTGCAAGTTATTAAGGACGTTTTATTAAAAGGTAAAAGGTTTGATTTATTCTTGCTTGCTGATACAAATATTTAATAATAAATATACTTGATTCACAATTTTCATGTTGATATAGCACATTCACTAAGATGTGCAGTAATTATATATTTATAATGCAATCCTTCTCAAAACGCTCAGAACAAAGTCTACTCTTTTCATTTGTAAATTGGGTCTATATCTTTATCCATAGATTCTCTAATGATTTTCTTTGAAAAACTAGAATGAACAGATTTGAATGTTAAGAGATTTATATTCATCAAATTATAGATGTATGCACCTACTTGTGTTTATAATATTGCAGCTTTGACTGGTAGAATGAAAAGCGGCACATCCATCTATTTTGATGAAAGTAGTAAATGAAACACAAAACAGTTACATCTTTAGTTAGTATTAATGTGGTATTAATACAGTTCACCTAACCTCAATTGTCATGATGTCACATCAAATTAGTGGCGTTCAACGGAGTGAATCGATTAACAATCGCTTTACGATTGTCGGGTTTGACGTGTTCAACAGAGTACGATTGATTTAAATCGATGGACAAAATTTCAATCGTATAAATTGTACGATGCAAAGCGATGTAAATCGGTTTGTGGAGCATGCGTCGAAAGCACGTCGAAAGATAGACAGAAAGATAGGTTATGTTCGATGTGTAATGTGTTGAGAGCGGTTTGTTTATAGTGTATATCCGCACAGTGTTCTTGTAAAATAGCAGTTATTACCGACGTTATCACAGCGGAAGCGTACTTACTGAAATTGCAAATTGCAAAAATGACTACGAAGCGGTTACTCTTACAAGAGGGTGAGACGGGGATTAATTATAGTCTGCTCGTAAGCGAGGACGATTACGACAGAGCCTTAACAGGTAAGAAGCGATAGGTGTGTATTGGAAGGTAGTTCTGTAACATATTTGTATAATTCTAGATAAAGCATTTGCGTACAACTTCCTCAAAATAATTGTTTACATAAACATCTGGTTCTCTTATAACTAAATCCCGTGGACCAATCCGGTGAAACAGTTGTTCGATAAAAGCGATGATCGTTCCTGTTGTCTTATCTGCTTCAGCTAGTTCTGTTAGCAACAGATGCCGTAATATATTATTATTGATATTCATGTTCGACCAATTAATAATGACTATTAACGAGATCAAAAACAAAGCCAACGAATAACTAGCCCTAACAGCCCTAACCTCACAAGACAAACAAATCGGAAATCGCCGTCTATTTGCCAAAGATTATAAACCTACAAAGGATTGCTCAATCAGCTTCGGACGTGATCGGTCATACTCGGCAGTGACGTAGTCACCGGACCTACGAAATAGTTGAAATATAATGTCTTACGCTTTTCACAGATTTCATAGCATTGCAATATTTAAAATAAATAGTAGATTATTAAAATAATTAATCAGTATTTTCAGTAAATCTTGGGTACTGGTAAAAAAATGGATAAAATAAAAACTAAATTTTTATTTAAATTTTAACTAAACTTAAGAGACAATTTTTTTAAATTTCTTTGCGGTCTTTCTTTCAGAAGCCACAATTTTTCTTTTTCTGTTTTTGATTTTTTTTTCTTCTTGCTTAATATTTTCATAATTTATTTTAATAATTGTTCTAAGTTTTATAAAATTTTGAACTAAATCTAAAGGGATGTTTTCCTTCTGATAAATAAAGTTACTCAGCTGTTTGGTAACCGAGTGTTTTTTCTCAAGTTGAGGTCCATGGTACTTGAGAAAATATTTATTCATTTTTTTTACTTTTTGGAGCCATGACCTCTTAGGTTTAATTAAGCCTCCATACGATAAGTGTTCAACCCATGAGGGTAAATTATACTGATGTTCCGTGAGTAATAATTGGTGTGTATAATCGCCCAGATCAGGATATTTATCTTTGAATTTCTTTGCGATATATCCAGCAATATACTCTAGAGCATCGTTGGCAGTCTCTAAATTACTTGAATCGTTGGAAGAAGTTGAAGAAGAAGAGGATATAGATAAGTTAATTTCGACTAAATTATTATCTGAAGGATTTAATGCTATCTCAGCTTGTTCAAAGACTTTTGCTGATAAATATTCCTGAGGCTCCGCCTCTTCAGTATTCACATGGCTACTAAGAATGCCAGGGTTCTTCCCTAAAATAATCATACGAATTCTGTACAGTGCATTTAACGGCGATGGATGATCATCTGCTCCTCCTCTACTTCTTAGTTGGAAAAAAAAGTTTTCTAAACAGTCCTGGTTTAGTCTGTGTGTGCATATATAGGCAGCATTAAATTCTTCTTTCATTGAATTAAAAAGACCTTTTAATGATTTTGTAGAAATAATTATTCCTTTTTGAAATGTCTGTATACTTGTTTTACCAATGGGTTTCATATTTTCTATTAAATCGATAATTTTGTCCAAATGTGCTACCTGACTTTCTAAATTGATTCCAAAAGCATTTTTGGACGCTAATTTATTACGAGGTGCGTAACTATTAAATATGTCAAACCATTGGTTTATATCGCTAATGAAAGTAGCTACATTTACAGCAAGAAGAGGATCATTACCTGGTTTATAACGAGCAAGAGCTTTTGCAGTCGTTTCTGATAACAATTCCGCAGCCAAACGAACATTCTGTCTTTGAGGTCCATTGCATTCCAAGTGTTTTTTTGAAATTTTGTAACAGACATTGAGTTCTGTGTCTGTCACTTTCAATAGTTCCTCCAATGGATTCTTATTTATCAAACTTCCATCTTTTAATTGAAAGCCGGTATCCAGTAACCAATTTCTAATTAATTTCAGGAGATGTGGAATATCTGCAAAGACAAATATATCTCTGTTGGTAGCGGGATGTTTGAAAGATGTGTTGTTAATGTCTATTCCTAAGTCTTTCCATAAACCAACATTTGTACTGCCGCAGTCACTAACTATTGCTACCACTTTAAAACCCTTTTCAGACAATTTGTCTATAATAGAGAATAAAATATTCGAAGTCATTCTCTGATCAAAATCAAGAAAAATAGGCTGTTTCCAATTTGAAAACAAGCCCCGTGCCATAATACACTGCATATAATTATGTGGACCCAAAATTCTATCATTTCCAACGTCATATTCTACGATATTTTGTACTTTTACTTCATCAAAACATAACACTACTGTTTTTTCAAAATCATTCATGGATTCTCCTGCTAATTGCATAAATTCCAAAACGCTTGTTAAAATTCCATTAGTAATCTTCAATTTACTTGCCCATCTTCTGAGAGAAGATAAACCAGGAAGGGGAAAGTGAAGTTTATCTTTAACATACAGATATGCCTTCTTACTATAATACCGTAGAGTAAAAGCTGATGCAGCTTCTTCGGAAGTCCAGTTGACTCGTTTCCTCCTATTTAATAACATGTTCATTTGATTTTTGGTAAACATTTTTTTTACAGCGTCTGTTTCTTCTTTCTTATTTTGGCACAGTTGTTGACATTTACTTTTGTAATGGCGTAATTGGTCATTCAATAATTTTATTTTTTTCCCACTGCTGTTCTTCAATAGCTTATGTTGCTTTTCAAGTTCATTATATTTTGTCAGTAATTCATTATAGTCATATTTTATTTCATGTGAACGCTTTTCTTCAGATGTTCTTGACATTATTTCTTGAGAGAGATGCTCATCACAAACCTGTGAAGTTGAAGCCTGGGGGTTAATATCAGATGGTATACTAGTTTTCAAAATATCCTCAACTTCTTTTTGCTTCTGTCTCTTTAAAAGTCTTTCGCTTCTTTGTATTTGTTGTGTCTGATTTTTTTCTTTCTTTTCAAGAGGTAAATTTACTGTTGGGACTGCTGTCTTCTTCAGTTTTCTTCTTACTGGTAATCCTAAATTAAGTAATCTGTAATGCCATTCTTAATATGTATTTTTTTTATATTTACCTAATAGTTCATTCTGTAAATCCCTTTCGTAATCATTAGACGTAAAGTGCACAGAACAAATTTGGCTTGTGTTGGGATTGAATTTATCGGCTCTTTGGCATCGTCGAATCCATTCTTTTTTTATAGTTGTGGAGACCAAATTATTTGCGCGAGGAAATTCATGGTAAATGACACTTTCATTTTTTGCTTTGGTTACAACTCTGCTATTGTTGCAACCAAATACGGCGCATCTACGACCCGGCATAGCGCTTATGTTTTCACGTGGTTTTCACTACCTATCAATAAAATTAAATTAATTGAAAATTTTAATAAAGAGTGGTTTTATTACTAACACAATAAAAACACAAAGTCAATCGCGAAATATAGATTTAAATCATAAAATAAAGCAAAACAATCTCATTAATTTGGCACGTGCAACACACGCCTATGTACTAAAAACACTGGAAACGTTACGATTTGAAGAGCATGGTCCAGTTGTGACGTCACCGCAGTGCGCGCCGTGAGGGGGGATATGCTAACGTTACAGCATAGGGAATGAGCAATCCTTTGTAGGTTTATAATCTTTGCTATTTGCCACTATTTGCCAATTGACAGTTGACAATAATAAACGTGTTCAACGATGTTGTAAATCAATGTACAATCGCTTGATTACGATTCATTTAACCGATTGGAGTGTTGAACGCCCCTATTGTCTACTAAATTTTAAGCTATGTGTTCCATGTTTTGGCGGGATATTTGAATCACTCCTTCTTATTCTGAGACAGGGTATATTACTAAGTTGGCAACGCAGACAAAAAAAACAAGCGTTAGTAGCGTTACATAAATAAAGTATGTGCAACAAATATGTAATCATTGCATTTCTATTACTATTATTATTATTATGTCAAGAACATAAAATTGGCGACGAGGATTATTACGAACACACAGAGTATAAAGTTAATAAAGAAACAAGAAAAAAAATGGCAGGCATTGGTAAATTAGAAAATTTCGATGAGTCAGTAGAAGATATCAATACGTATTTAATGAGACTAAAACATTATATAAAATGTAATGCAATAGAAGATACACACAAGGTGTCGGTTTTATTAACGGTAGTAGGACCAAAAATTGTAAAAATATTACAAGATCTGTTAGCTCCAGATGAAGTAGATAGTAAATCGTATGATACTCTAATTGATACGTTAACTGCACATTTCAAACCAAAAAAACTTATCGTAGTGGAAAGATATAAATTCCATAGCAGGAACCAACAGCCAAATGAGTCAATATCAGATTATGTCTTAATAATAAAGCAATTCGCGACAACATGCAAGTTTGGAACTTTCTTGAAGGAGGCATTGCGAGACCGTCTCATTTGTGGGTTACGAGACGATCAAATAAGACAAAAGTTATTAGGAGATGAACGAGACTTTGAGCAAACATATGAGAAAGCTCGAATGTTAGAAGAAACAATGAGAAGTCAAGGTACGTTCTCAACTGATATTAATAGGATACAATACAAACATACAAAAAGGGTATTGGCAACAAATAAACAAAGAGAAGACGTTCATGACAAAAAGAATTGCACAAGGTGTGGAAAAGGGAACCACACACCAGTGAATTGTAAGTATAGAACCTACAAATGTAATCTCTGTTTGAAGGTAGGCCATTTAGCGACTGTCTGTCGAAATAAAAATAAGACTAAGAGTAAGGTGTATGTTGTAAAACATGAGAATGATACAGAACAAATTGAGATTACAGATGGGGAGGAAGAGTGTTCTATGTATCATATTAATACGATACAAGAATCTGCAATACCATTATCATATAAGGTGAAAGTGAGGGTAAATAACAAAGAGATAAGGTTTATGATGGACACTGGTTCAGGTGTAACAATTATTTCAGAGGTAGTTTATAGAAAATTTCTAAAAGAATTTAAATTACAACCTTGTTCTGACATTAAGTTAACTGCTTACTGGTTTAATGATCCGTTACCAATTTTAGGTAAAATATGGATGCCCGTACAATATAATGACATAAATTGTGTTTTGGATGCAATCATAATAAAAAGTGATAACAAGGAATTGCCATCATTGATGGGAAGGAACTGGTTGCAAAAACTAAATATATACGCAATCTCACAGCACCAAGGAATAACACAAATAGAAATAAACAGAGAACAAATGATTGAAAAACTAAAAAATGATTATCCAGCAGTATTTAGGAATAATGCAGGTAAAATAAAACAGTTTGAAGCAAGTTTAGTACTGAAAGGAACCCCAGTTCCAATATTTTGGAAGGCAAGACCAATCCCATTTGCATTGAAACAGGTAGTAGATGCAGAGTTAAAGAGATTACGGCCGGTTTCATAATCAAGTTAAAGTAACTTTAAATTTCAAAGTTGACTTTAGATCTCAATTTCGGTTTCATAATTCCACTTTAACTTTAAAGTGAACGACAAAGTCACTTTAAGCCAAAGTCAGGATTTTCCAGCTTTAACCAACTTTAACTATTTACTTTAACGACAAGTACGGTATAACCTCACATAATAATTATAATATACTTGTGTTGTTGACGAATACCTTGTTAAATTTGGAAATAGATATACACTGGTATTTATTTCGAATACTATCTAATAAAATTAACCAAAACATATTGCAAACGAGTTCTAGTTCCTCATCAGAAGATGAGGTTGATGTAGTCCATGATGTAGTCGTAAGACGACCGACGTAAACTTTATAGAAATAGGGAGAACGATTTGAATAAATTCAATGATAATGAATTTTTCAATAGATTCAGACTAACCAAGAATCGAACATTTAATTTCACTTCCTACAAATTGGTAGGTATTATCATGAAGTTATTGTATCACTACTAATAAATGATATATTTTAGTGGAGAATGCATATAGTTATACTACACAATATTGCAATTGAGATGCAAAAGGAAATACCAGATGAATGGGAGGCTGATTTAAATATGCATGAAGCAGAGAACAGAGAGGCAGTTGTTAATAATTTTAACGGAAGGCTAGGAATGAGCGTTTGTTAATCGTAAACATTTTAATAACTTGTAATATGTACCTACATATATTTTCTTCTTCATACTATTCATAAGTTATATGAAATTGAAATTTCTCTCACCGGAATACTTCAAAAGGTTGTTTGCTAAATCCATAGCATAAAACTTTATATTGAAAGTATGTATAAGTAATGTAATGATAAGCCATACTAAATTTTTTGAAATGAAATTTATTTCATCTATAACTGTATTTTTTACGAGTGCAAGTACAGACATATATTAATATTGTAAATTATTTATTTCTGCTTTCTAGCCTTATATTTATTTAATAAAAGTAAATTTAAATGTTTTCATTGCTTTATTTTTGTATATCTGATAGTTGTATCAAACAAAACAAATTTCTTAAACAACTGACAAAAAATTGAACACAATTAATTCACTGTTTTCTTAAGGAGTTATTCCATATATACCAAAGTTATATATCAAAGTGCTATACTTTGGCTTAAGCTGGTCACAGCTTCGTGCATTGGAAAGTTTTATTGTTGTACTTCGCAGTTATCCTCCTCTCCCATGCTTTTTCCTACAAAGTCAACGACATTTTATAGGATATAATAATTATAGTCTCTTAATTATTTTTCAAAGCTTTCAGCACTTGAAATCTTGTTTATTGTTTTGCACTCTATATAAAGTTTTTCTTTTTCCACTTCCTGCACGAGCAACAATTCCTCCTTGCTAAAATTAGTTCTATTTTTCTTTTTTCCCTTTTCTTTGTGGTCACACATTTTGCACAATATATTTAATAATAAACTGTCACTATCAATATCGAAAGCGAATTCAAGCTATAGTTACACAATATTGTCAAACATAAAAGGCGCGTAAAACTATCAGGAAAGCCAATAGAAACTCGTAAAATTGAAAAAGAAACTATAATACATTGCAACCAACACAGAAACATTACATGGAAATTAACTTTAGCTAAAGTGACATCCCAATACCATTATGAAACGCATTTACTTTAACTCCAGCTTGAAGTCAGCTTTAACTCAAAGTAGACTTTGGTTAAAGGGACTTTGACACATGTATTATGAAACCGGGCGTTAGTTAAGGAAGGCATATTGGAGCCAGTGCTGCACAGCGATTGGGCTACTCCACTTGTGGTTGTTCCAAAACGGAAAGGAGAGATTGTGTGCAGATTTTAAGGTTACTATAAATCAATACCTAGATAAAGAATATTACCCATTACCTAATCCGCAAGATATATACGCGTCACTAGCAGGGGGTAAGGTTTTTTGCACCTTAGATTTATCTGAAGCATACATGCAATTAGGAGTTAACAAGGATTGCCAACATTTATTAACAATTAATACACCCAGTGGGTTATTTCGGTTCACAAGATTAGCCTATGGCGTCGCGACGGCACCATTCCAATTTCAGGCAATAATGGATCAGATATTACAAGATCTTCCAAGGGTAACTTGTTATTTAGATAATATTTTAATTGCAGCAAGCTCAGAAAAAGAATGTAATAAAATATTAAGAACAGTATTAGATCGACTCAATACATATAATATTAAGGTAAGAACAGATAAATGTGAATTTTTAGTTAAATCAGTTGCCTATTTGGGTCATGTAATTGATCAACATGGGATTAGACCAAATGAGGATTTAATTAAGGCAATTAAAGAGGCACCAGCACCCACGAATAAACATGAATTGAAGTCATATGTGGGATTATTGAATTATTATGGACGATTCATAGGAAATTTATCAGCAAGACTAAAACCTCTCTATGATTTACTAAGAAAAGAAGTTCTTTGGAACTGGACAACGGAGTGTAATAATGTATTTAAGGAAAGCAAACATTGGGTATGTACTAATAATGTATTAACATTATATGATCCTAGCAAGCCACTAAGAATGATTTGTGATGCATCTCCTCAGGGAGTGGGTGCAGTCCTGGCACATGTAGAACAGGGTATAGAATGACCCATAGCATTTGCCAGTAAGACACTTTCGGCTGCAGAAAAGAATTATGCTCAAATAGAACGAGAAGCTCTTGCAATTATTTTTGGAATAAAGAAATTCCACAAGTATCTTTATGCACGCAGATTTGAATTAGTAACAGATCACGCACCCCTTACAATTATTTTTGGTGAGAAAAAAGGCGTATCCATCACAACAGCCGTTAGATTACAGAGATGGGCAATACTTTTGTCAGCTTATGATTACAAAATTATTTACAGAAGAGGAGAGGACATTGCTAATGCAGATGCTCTCTCAAGGTTGCCATTACCTCAGCAAGAACAAATAGAGGAGGATATAAATAGATTCTCAACGACTACTTATTTTTGTGAACTGGTTCAGGATTGTGATATAGCACTTACTGCGAGTGATATTGCAGAGGCTTCAAAAATGGACAAAATCCTAAAGCAAATAATGCAATTTACAATGAATGGGTGGCCAAGACAAGTAACAGATTCCGAACTCAGAAAATACTCGCGACATAAAAATGAAATTGGAAGTGAGGAAGATTGTTTAACATTGGGTAATAAGGTTATTATTCCACAGGTATATCAAGAACATATAATGTCCATATTGCATATGGGACACCCAGGAATAGTAAAAATGAAACAATTAGCAAGGTCATATGTGTGGTGGCCAAACATCGATGCACAAATAGAAGAAAAGGTGAGAGGATGTTCAGCATGCCAAATGAATGCACGTAATACTTCAAAACAAGCAGTTTACCATTGGCCCATCAGCCAAAGAAAATGGGGAAGAATACATATAGACTATGCTCAATTTAATTATAATAACATCACATATAACTTCCTGATAGTTATAGACTCATACACAAAATGGATGGAAATAGCAGTTGCAAGATCAACAACATCCGAGAAGACCATAGAAAAATTGAGAAGCATGATGGCAATACATGGTATTCCAGAGGTGATTGTTTCTGATAATGGGGTACAATTTACCTCACAGGAATTCAAGAACTTCACGGTACGTAATGGTATTAAACACATTCTGACATCGCCCTACCATGCAGCAAGCAATGGAGCAGCGGAACGAGCAGTGCAAAATGTCAAATGTGGACTAAGAAAAATGATTACGAGTTTACAGAAGGGTAAAACACAAATGACACTACAACATTTACTGGACAATTATCTATTTACATACAGAAATACACCACACGAAACAACGCGACGAACACCAGCCGAGCTTTTATTAAATAGGAAGCCAAGGACATTGCTTTCGATGGTGAAACCGAACCTAGCCGAGAGCATGGACAGGAAAAAGGCAAACGAAGAAGGATTGAATGAAAAGAGAAGATCAGTAATGTCATACACAGAGGGAGACGAAGTTTGGGTAAAGACAGTAAGAGGAGAGACCGAAAATTGGTTGCCGGGAAGGATAGTGAGAAGAAAGGGCACGTTAACTTTTATAGTAGACGTAGGACAACAAAGGCGATACGTTCATTCAGATCACATTAGACCCAGACACAATTCGACACCGAGAGAAAAGGGAGTACCAACACAAGGGGAGACTGACAGTGTCCCAATGGAATTACCCATGTTACCGGCTCAAATACAAGAAAACATATCGGAGGACACGACTGCGACAACGCAGGAGGAAACACAAGAACACCGGATTCCTGATGCCGAAGTTAATGGATTAGAAGAACCAAGGACGATGCAAGAACTTGAGTCCAGGCCAACCAGTGAACCTTCCAGGGTGAACCCAGATACGCCAAGTGCTCAAGTTCCCCGCCGCTCAACCCGTAACCGGAAGAATATTGTTAAATTAAATTTGTAATGTTTTTTATGGTAGTTTGGGGGAGTGTTATGTATTTTGTAATATTACTAAGTTGGCAACGCAGACAAAAAAAAACAAGCGTTAGTAGCGTTACATAAATAAAGTATGTGCAACAAATAATCATTGCATTTCTATTACTATTATTATTATTATGTCAAGAACTTAAAACTAGCAATACTCTTATTTTATAATATGAAATTTTATTATAAAAACTGAGGTAGGTAGGTAAGTAATATTTCTCTAAGTCAAGCATCTTTTTGGTAAATAATAAATAACTGTCATATTCAGATATTTGTTTATTTACTTCTTATTTTACGTATATTTCCATATTATACCAATACCTACATAGTTTACACATAAAACAATGTCAATAGTTAATTTTTAAGTTTAAATTATCCAGAAAACTATTAAGAAATTTTTGGGCATTTTCTATGTATTTCATATTCCCAGATGTAATTATGCACATATAGGTAACGGTTTATGATCGGATTATTTGCCTAGAACTATCTTTACAGGTACGCACTCACTAGGCAAACAAGATATTTATTACCGCCAGGTACAATTGCGAAATATAGGTATTAGGGAAAACCGACTTTTATTAAACATTAAGAAATAAAACCAAGACACAAAATCGCACACCTGTGTTTCCTAGAATATACAAACATCTAACAATACGATTTTTTGTATACATATCCGATAATATTTAAAATGAACATCTATTATGAATAAATTAAATACCTACAAGAAGCGGAAATGAAACACATATTATTGCAATATTGCAATACATAAATATGCATGTTTAATGTATATTGAACAAATATATAGGTTCATATGTCCAGGAGACTTTAAAGCATGTAAATTCGCCCAGAGCTATTATATGTAATTACGGCAAAACCATCGCTTTTTCGTCAATTTCTAGCAGTTATAGGTATGGTCGTTTGGTGTCGCCACAAGACAGCGAATGTGTTTCATGGCAAGGGGTATGCGGGGGTATTTAGCGGTAAGACACGCTCTTTTGCTATAGCGTTGCGCACAGGGGGGGGACACATTAATGGGGCAATTGGGTTCTACAGTGACTATATCAGAGACAGTGGTGACAATACAACCTAAGCCCCGCCCATCCGCCATGATGTGGCAAATTCAAATAGAATTTGCATAGCTGGGGATATCAATTTTAGAAAAATACGGAATAATACAAATATTTATAAGAAAAACAAATTCATATTCAATAAAAAAACATTTATTTTAATATAATAATTGCTAATATAACCACAAAACATTACAAAAAGTCAAAAAAAAAGCATAATAAGTGTAGAAAAAAAACATATATTATATATGGGAAGCAACAGATTTGCTTGCATATTGTTTGCTACTCTTTTTAAATACAATTTTAGAATAAATCTTTAGCCTGTATACAATGTATCGTTTGACAATTTTAGTTCTAAGCTGGTGACAATTGGGAATATATGGAAAGTCTATACAAGCAATTTGATTAAAAAAAAAATCTGTTACTTTAATATTTTGAGAAGAAACTATTGATATATATTTGCGGAAAATATATTCCATTTCTACAAAAAAATAAAACAACTCTTCTGTCACAAAAAAAAGGGTATTCTCTTTAAAGCGTTTTATAGTTGTAAATCTAGTGAACCGTTTAGTTAATGGTGTTTTTGAACCTGCAGCATCTATACAACCTTTACACGTTTTGCTCGTTTTCATTATGCTCTGCATAATGTATCCACAAATACTATACAAAGAATTTAATTCACTAAAATTTAAATTTATTGGAGAATCATTTATTTCAGTCGGAATTATTACCTCATCATACTGAGGCTTTGTCTGACCAAGCACATCTAAAAACCCAGACAGAAATTGTCTTTCATCTTCTTCATAGCTGCTATTATCACAATTTTTTAGGTACTGTGACACACAGATTAATTTTAAATTATTTTTAACCTGAAGGGCATTCGGAATTACCTGTTTACTTCTCAAAACACTAAATAAATTTTCTAAACAGTCTTGGGAAAATCTACTTGTTAGCACAAATTTATATTCTTTCGTATCTAGCAAGTGAGCTTGTATTTCCAACATGGACTGTGTTGATATCAATACACCGGTCTGTGATGGTTTCCACAGTTTCTTGTGACCTACTTCTATTTTAGCAAATACATACATAAAGTCTTGCAAAAAAGCAGTTGCATCTTTATATGCAGCATGATTAAACTTGCTTAATGCACAACTTGGATGACGGGATGTCATTAAGTAAAACCATCTTTCTACTTGATCTAAAAACCAAGCAGTGGTAAGGTAAGCAGGTTTGTCAAGCTCTTCAGAAAGAAATTTCAAAGCACTGCTCACAGTATGGCTTACTACATTAGTCGATGCTGACACTTTCATTTTCTGAAAATGGTTTGGCATAAGGTCTTCCTCACTTAATTTTGGTGCCAACTTGAAAGAGAGGTCCTTCTGATGAATAATAAGCTCAGCAATGTGGCTTGCACAGACTTCTTTGGTTGGCAAATTGTACTTTTCCTTAATGTCTTCTGGTAGGTGAATAACCTTATTTGTCATAAACATTGCCTTTATGTTTTTAAACAGATGTGGCACATCAGCAAAAACATATATTGGATTTTCAAGATTTAGTGGATGGTCAATTTTGTTTTTAATTTCTGAATGTCTTCCAGCTGTTATGCCCCAAGTTCTCCACAGTGCTCGATTAGCAGGCCCCATATCTGAAGTAACACTCAGAATATTTAACCCTAGACTCTGGGTTCTTTTAAAAATAGTACTTATTATTTCCACAAAAACAGCTCCATTGATTGAGTCTGCAGTAAAGTAATATGCCACTACTTGTTTCCACCTGGTGTTCGCACCTCCTAACATAAACACCAGAACATGAGTAGCCATTCCAGTGTGATCAGGTAATGTTACATCCCCAAACATCTTACTTAAAGAAGAATCGTAAGTTCTTCCTGGAATTATTGCCATCTCATCTAAAACCAGCATACAGTCCATTTCATGAGGTTCGAACGACTCCACTTTGATTTTCAAAAAATCAAACACTTCATCTAAAATACCACTATCGAACTTTAGATTCTGTAAGCGTCTTTGTAATGTACGTATGGAAGGTAGTGGATATCCTTGTTTTAAAAGTTCCCTATACCCATTACCCCCACAACTAAATTTCAGTTTTAGGGATCTCATTGTTGTTTGGTTACTCCATCTCATTAATTTGGTGCTTGTTTTTTGTTTCCTCTTTTTCAATGCATTTATTTGGTCCTCATTAAATATCTGCTTTAATAAGGGATACTCTTCCACTCTGACTGCTTGACTCCTATTTGCAAGTGTTTTCTTCGTATTTCTAAGCAGTCGCTTATAGTTCTTCGCCTTCCTTTTTTCTTTAATATACATATTTTCATATTTCGCCAACTTGGCAAGTAAGTCTTTATCAGGAACAGTTTGCGAGATATCACCTTCTCTTGAATCTTCGCTGTCTTTACTTGAAGTAGATGATATAACTGTATATGAAACGGAAGGTCCAGCTTTTTCTTCATGGTGAGAAACAATTTGCAGAGGTTCAGGTGGTACCCCATCTAGAAGAATACATAAGTAAATATATATATATAATTTACATATTGAACTCGACAAAGAATTATTTTTTATTAGGAAACTTACCCAATGTTTCAGGTGTCATGTTATAAACTTCAGAAGTTGAAAATGTCCTTTTCCTTGGGGCTTTTCGTTTCGGTATCTCAGGTGGTTTAAAAGAGAAAATTGTGGGCACACTGTTTACTTTCAATTTTCGTGTACCATCAACCCGTGTTCGTTCCCACATTTCAGGAGCAAAATGGACCTAAAAAATATATAAGTAATATAGTAAATTCTTTATTTCTACTAAGAAGCATCATTGTTCAGAATAAGCTCTTTGGAGTCCTAGCATAACTAGATAACAATGATAACTATCATATAAAAGCAATGTATTTTTCAAATCTCATGATGAAGTCATAATAAAACATGTTTTTGAGACAGCATATCTGTCATAAAATATACTGATGCCATTTTCCAACCCCTGAACAGGACCCCTTCAATTAATTGTTAACAATAACGTCACTGTAACCTACTGAAATTCACTGCATTTTCTCATTCTTACCTCACATAAACATGAATAATCTGTTACTGTCCACTTGTCCCTTTTCATTTTAATGAGCCATTCCTTTCTCCTTACTGGATTTTTAGGAAATCGTTTCATTAAATATCCTTTCTTGGCTGAATTGTTGCAACCTACAGCAGCACACCCAGGCATAGCTAGTCCACTGCTAAAGCAACCAAATCAATATTATTTGTATTTAAATGCCTGAATATAGGTCATATAACACTCACACGTGCGAGCACTCTGATTACAAATGAACAATTTCCACCAAAACAATAAAATATCTATTGAAAACGTAGGTTTTGCACTATGAACACACCTATTACTTCTCAATGTAAACAAGACAACTTTGCCTCTTAATGGCTGCCGCTACCACGTGACTCAGTCAACCAATAGGAAAGTGAACACCCTATTGTCACCACTGTTTCTTATCTAGTCACTGTATTGGGTTCCGATTTCAAGCGCCATCGGCCGAGGAGGCATGGAAACATTCGTGATTAATTACAAGCTAACATTGTAGATGACTCTATGTAGGAATTATTTGATTTGGTAGTTCACAAGTTCAGACGTAGTTGTTGGAAGTTCTTTTTAGTTTGTTTGATCTTGTTTGTTTTAAATAGTGTATTAGTATAAAAAGACTTTATCTTGTGTTAGTTTAGAACTTTTCTTAAATTATTTACGCCATAAATGTAAGTAAGCCTATATCTAATGAATACTAGCTTACAAGCAGTTATTCTATACAATGAATTTATTTTCTAGATTTTGGAACGTTAACATGGACAGCAGTCGATATATACGGAAATGTATTATCCCAAATTGTAATGACAGGAGTAGTTCAAGGCATGTTCAAGGTATTTCCGGAAAAAATCAAGAAAATGAAGGTTTAACTGTGTTCCCAAGTTTTCAATCAGCGAGTAGGACAAACCATAAATCTTCATGTTGATTCAGGTAATTTATTATCATATGATTGCATTGAATAAATAAAAAAAATTTTTAGGTGCTACTATACTCCCACCTGAAGCAAAAGGCACAGCTTTTATATTATTGTTTTTTGACAAACTATTTGATAGCTTCAATGGCACTCGTAGGTTTGCTGATTCCGGACACTCACTACGATGTCAATTAAATCAGTCTTCCATGCATTTTGAATTTTGGAAGGACGCCAAAGAAGTGTTACGAAGCATAAATTTGTAGGCAGGACCACAAATAAAATAAGTAACCCGCCATCTATTAATAATTGATTGCATAATGTTAATGCGATGGAATATATTTTTAAAAATTTTCAAAATGAAGGTTTGACTTACCTTGTTCCTAGACATTTTAATCAAGATGGAATAGAAAATTTCTTTTGTTGTATAAGAGGCCATGGTTTGAGGAACAATAATCGAACATCTGCCGCGTTTATTACCTCTTTTAAAACATTAATTATCAACAACCTGGTCTCAAGTAAATCTATTTCATCAAACTGTGAGGACGATAATTTTGCAGAAACATTATGTAATATGCGGGAATACATTACTATGCAAATATTTAATGATAATTAAGTAGGTACCTAACATTAATTTACAGTTTAATTATAAACCCACAAATATTCCTTCATATTTAGGGTCGTATGTTAGTGGATATGTGGCACGAAAATTGCTTTCATATATATGGAATTGTAGTACATGTTTAACTAATTTAACTACATGTAGTGAAGAAAGTCAATGATTGTTGCAAGGCGATATTCACACAAGAGTTTATTGCTCCTATCTACAAAATTTGTTTACATATATAATAATATTGCTTTAAAAATTGTTGAAATATTACCTCGGCTTTGCTTAAATTACAATTTACATGCATTAATTTCTAGTAATGTGGTAGACCATGTAGATTTTGATACATTTAATTGTCCAAACCACAGAGACTTAAAAAGAAAATTTTTAAATATATCAATAAGATTAGTAATTTATAGTTGGATCAAATCAGTAAATAAGATATTAAGTGGGTCTGATACCAGATTTAAAGCAAATGAAAAGCATGATCCAATTAAAAATTTAGCAGTAATAAAAGCTGAGAAACGTAGAAGATAATATTTTATACTAGAACATTATAAATGTAATTGTATTGAGTACAAATATTTTGTTCAATTTATATGTATGTCATGTATGTGTATATATGTATATGTATGTAATATTAATCGTCATTAGTGCAATTATTGATATTTGATTTAAATTATCTTTACTTATTTATTTTTGGCATTTCTTACAAATTGCTGCCAAACAGCTATTATAGATAATTATTTTTTGATATTTCATGCTCAAAAAGAGTATACCACCATATATTACGGATTACCTTCTTAAGTAATGTTTTTTGCAACGATTCCTTTAAATGTATGTAATCACACTTATTTTTTATTGACCACTGTAATCAATAATTACACTAAAGAATAAGAACACCTATGCTGATTCTAGAAATATTTATGTAATTTTTTTGATAAATATATGTATATATAGTTATTACGTGTTTCTTTTGAATTTAATAGATATATAATTAATACTACAAAAGGAATAATTTAAATAAGTCGGTTTAGATATGAACCTTCGATTGCAGATTTTATTCAAGTTGAACACCAAGTTTTTGTATTTTGTCCTATAGTACTATGCCTCCTCGATAGGTGTCGCACAAAATACATATCCAAAAATTTAACATTAAGTGTCCCTTCTCTTTGGGGTATTCTCTGGTTGCGCATCTTTATGTATTCCGTGGTGGGAAGATAAAGGTGTGCTGGTCCCGAGGCTCAAATTCGACCGGTTTGCGCAGCTACGTCATGCTAGTAACAAATGCGGTCGAGCGCGTATAGTTATACACTGATTTGTATTTTAAATGGTGCAATTAATTTCAAAAAACGAATAAACAAGCATTAAATAAATCGTCTAATTAACGCTCCACAATTACAATGCCAGCGAACTTAATATTGCTTCGTTAGTAAGCCTGTACAAATACCTATAAGAAATGTACCAAATCAAATGCATACTTACCTACTGATTAGATCAAAACATTCAGCAACTGCTTTCACCCTAAATAAAAACACTGAAGAAGGTGTCGAAGAGAGAAATATTTGGAATCAGAAAATGAAGCTTGCTTTTTCGGAAGTTTGTTACGGAATGTTATTGCTCAATTAATTCCAGATGAAAATGTTCCTACAGACGAACTTCAAATACCCTACTCTTTCATAGAACCAGAATAAAATGAATATGTCGACAGCAATACAATCTGTAGAAATTCCATGTGAATATCAAGACCTTTTGACTCAATTTGAACTGTTCAATTTTAAAGATACTGTGCACTCAGAAGGTTTGAAATATATTGCTGGATACGTGGCATGTCGTTTTAGAAATAAATATAGTTTAAGAACTCCCTGTGATATGGCCAGTAAAGATAACATGATTGGATTCAACATATCACAAGGGGTTCCCTTTTGCATTCGAACAGTTCATTAATAAACGCGGCAACAATTTTAAATTTAATACAATGCATGGCGCTTTATTATGAAAAGAAAAAATCATTTTTAATATTATAATAACCGACAGGACATGCGAAATGTTGAAAGACCAAAAATTAATTTTCCAAATTTGCCAGAAGAGATTAAATCGGAAGATGAGAAAGTTTACCAATAATAAAAAATAAAACCGAAAGAGAGTGAGTACCTATTATTGTATATCTATCTACCAAATGAATTGCAACGGTAACTTATAGCATATATTTTCCATTAATTAATAATGTATTTATGACAAAAATCATATTAGTTGTAATAAATAGTGTTATACCTAAAGTAATTTGACTATCTAATTACTCCTGATTCCAAAATTCGTAAAATAAATTGATTGTAGTATGGTATACTTCTCGTGTATGGCTACCGCTCTGTTACTTACTTGACGTCACGCCCGAGAGAGACATAGCTAGAATGAGATAACGAAATGCGCACCAGCACACCTTTATCTTCCCACCACGATGTATTCCTTCAATCAACGCTCTAACTACTCCTAAATATTTTGTTAATTTGGTTAAACTTACTACAGCAACTACTGGAACAAGAATGATTAAATAATCTCTTCATTATGATCCCTATCTCATACACCAGATCTTTTTTTTTAATTTTAGGTACATTTGGAAAGGTTTTATGAGGGTTTTACCAATAATTTACATATTTTATTATACACTGTATACCTAACCTACATACAAATAATAAACAACCATGTAAACAACTAAATGTACACACTGACAGTGTTGTCAATGCGCAACACGTTCACGCACTTTCTGCACAGAATTCTGCATGGAAATAGAACATGTTCTATCTAAAAATCTGCATGAAAAAACTGTACAGCTTTTCCGTACATTTTGTGTATGCAACGATACAATATTAGATTGTACAGAAAACTGTGCAGAATCTTGTACAGAAAATTGTACCGTGTCAATTGGGTCTTTTAATATATACGCTATTTTCATTAATCAGATGATTATAGAGGAGTTTGTAATTAGAAGCTTCGACTGTTTACAGAAACCTTTCGGCATTATATTCAAAGGACGCAAATAGATAATAAACAGGCAGTACAGTTCTAAGAAGAACTATTTTTATACAATTTACATCAAAGCAAAAATAAACACGCAAATTTGATAGGCAAAATATACACATGATGTGATTTATCTGACAACACCGAATTGAACTATTAGCAAAGATTAGAGAATACTAAAGATGCGACACTCGAAAAAGGAACTACATTTGTAGAGAAGGATAGAAAACATTCCAATTTAAAGGGACTGAACATAAACAAAACATGTACACATAACCTAGTCAGCAGACGCCATTTGCTTTATACTGTTTAGTCTGTTTATTGTGTGTTTATTGTAATTATTATTGTATTTGAATTAGTCGTATTTCGTAATTATGAGTATGATACCAAAACAAATTGGACAAATGTGTGCATATAAAGACCGTAAAAATTATTCTTGTATATCTAAGGATGAAAAATTACATTTCTTTAGATTTCCTAAAGATCATGGTATGTAAGTAAACAACAAGTTATAAGAATCTTCCTATTTTTTCGCCTATCAATAATAATAATATTAATTCATATTGTAGTTGTAAAAAATGGGTGCAAGCATGTGGAAGATATGATTTATCGACAAAGATCCCTTAGAATTTTATACAAAGTATCGGATATGCAGAAAACATTTTGTAGCAGATATGTTAATAAACATTGAAAGGAAGCGTCTGTTACCACTAGCTGTGCCAAATGAGTTTTCAGACAGAGTACACTTTAAAAACAATATGTTAGATTTATACAATTAACAATAAACATTTAAGTAACAAATTTTTTTATAGCTGAACCAATTCCATCATGTTCAGGATATACTATTACGTTAAGAGAAAGGAAATGAAACGGAAAATACAGGTCACAAAAAAATCAAAGTTATTTCTGATATTACCATACCATACCATATATTTAGCCTGTTTTATCTTCTGAAATTTTCAAATAACGAGTTTAAAAATACACCAAGTATGAATAGGAAATAAAGTATACTAATGAATATATAGATATCGAAACATGTCACATAGATATCGAGACTTTTTACACAGGTATTGAGACATGCTAGAAATGAAATAGCCTATATTTACAAATATGTGTCCTGCAAATTCATTTATTTCCACCTATCTTTATGAAATTCTTTGTAAAAGCATTTCCGACTAAAACCAAATCAGTAAGAGGAACCAGATACTTTATAAATAATAAACTTCGTGAAATCAAAGAAACTTTTGATTTTATAGATGACTTGCAGAAAATTCAACTTAGAATGCATGCAATAAGAAAAGAAACTGATAAATATGATGTAAATCTTGTTGGTGATATAATAAATTTATTATTATTATTATATTGTTATAATATGTAAATATTGTTTGTATAATAAATTATTCATTGTCTCAGAATTTCATTGCCTACCTTTTTAAATGTACATGTTTCAAATATATATTTTTTTATTTTCCGATCACATTTACCATGTATAACACATATGCACTTAATATTCTCCAAACACTTATTTTCTTATAATAATATTTTATATTCTTATAATATGTAATTATTCCACATAGAATTTGAATTTCTATTTTAGAATATTGCAGATCCATACATTTATTTCTATAATAAAAGAATGTTATAATCTGTTCTGTTTAAAATTCCCGCGCTTCTACATTCCAATTTAAATGTCCAAGGTCACTGAAAATTTCAGTAAAGCTCGTTTTACATCTATCAATTTTAAGTTCAATTTCTAGAACTTGGCGGAGTACATGCAAAATTAACGGCAATTTGGGTTTTACATCTGTTAATTTCTAGTTCAATTTTAAGTTCAATTTCTAGTTCAATTTTAAGTTCAATTTCTAGTTCGATTTTAAGGAGCTACCCATAGCGTTTATATATGTGATTTCCAAGTTCAATTTAAAGAAGTTGAAATTGATGAAATAGAACATGTTCTATTTTTCTTCAATTTTTTAGTAACTTTTAACTTTTGTAGAGAATTTTGATAATGAGGTTATTGTGTTTGGTCATTCTGTGCAGATTTTATGGTTATGTCAGAGAACTCTGTGAATGTTCTATTATTTTTATTATTTATATATGGTTATATTATTGTTATTAATTATTACTGTTTGTTGTATTTTTGTATTGAGACGAATATCCATCTAGATATTTATTTTCTTTTACTACTACTACATTTATAAAAATAAATATGCCATTTATCTTTGAAAGAAATGCACCAAAGATCTGATATCTTTATATGAGCAACATACTAACTTGTACATGGTAAGTACATCATTGTACAGAAACAAAATGCAAGACTAGACTCTTTTAAAAATATTGCAGATGAATTATAGGTACAGGTAAAATTCAGTAAGTCGAATAAATGTAGCATGGTGCCGAATGGAATCTATTTCATGAAATATCTATTTATCTATATATGGAATTGTTTGTTGTACAGATTATTAAATAGTACTACTATCACACTGACTGATGTGAATAAAAATAATAATAAGCTAAGAACGCAATATTTTCATGAAAAAAATAAGAGTGAAGTAGTGTCGGAAGTGATGCGATATATGTTCCAAGTTGGTGGTGTTTCAGTGTGTTAGCATTTCTCAGCAATTCTGCACCTATTAGAAAAAGTGGAAGCTCAAGAAGATATAAATTTTCTAGAAGTTCATCTTTTTATAGAATTTGGAATTACTGTATGATGGTCCTGTAGAAGATTGGTATTCATAGAATATCCCAGAGGAAACTAGTTCAGAGGTGTCTTCTCCTTTTACAAAAACCCCATCTACAAGTGCTAAAAGTAAGAAACGTCATGTGCTGCAGGACAATAATGAATTATTAATTAGTGAGTGCAGGAGCTGCTCTTAACAATGAAAAAAATGTAGAACCTGACCATTTGCAAGCTTTTAGGTAGAATGTATTAGTAATAATATTATTTATGGTGTTTGTTGAATTGTACTTGTAGAATGGTATCATCAGAGTTATGGCGAGTGAAAAACCCAAAAGTGTGTATAATATAAAACTAAGGATTCTAAGTTTAATATATGAAGAAATAAGAAACCAATAACTCAGAAAATAAACTTTAATACTATTGTAAATGTTATTAAAAAATAGGATATTTTATCATGAATGTAAACGAAAAGTAAGGCATACTATGATATTTAAGAAAGGTGACATTTTGCTGTGCTTATACAAAGATATTCAAAAGATTGTCTTATCCTGCTTCAAACATGTGACGTACTAAGTATGTTCTGCCTTTTCTACTAATTGGTTTGAGAAATGTCTATAAGTAAGAATCTCCAACTTAACGCTTTCACTTTTCTTGCACATTTCTTTTATTAGTGACATTCAAAACCGGCATCTTTTGAAGACAAATAAAATAAAACTGATTTGTCTCGTGTCTGGCAGTATGAATTGCTGTTATCATGCAAGAAGAAATCCAATGTAATGTATAATCATATGTACCGATAAATTTAGAATATTAGTCTAATAATGCTGCACATGCTTAAAGTGTGTTATATATTAATGAGGCAGGGTAGAAAGTCATTTTGATCTTTCTGTATTTAGGTGTACCTCAACATAAAGTAAGCTTTAGTCTTTAATACCCGATTGCACCACATCTCATTAAAAGTAGTCCTTAATAAAGTGGTAGTTAATTTTTTGTGACATAGAAAATCCTGTTGTACATGGGCTACATATTAAAGGCTTAAATGACTGACGCTTTATGAGTTTCTAATAAGTTAAGTGTTAATGTTGCATTTTCTAGTAACTTTTAAAGGTATTTGTGTGTAGTTTTCGTTGAAATGTAAATAACATATAACAATTATTTACAGTCAAACTTGTTCATCTTATCAATTGATAGTTGTGTTTATAAGAAATATTACTGTTCAACAAAAAATATTTGGATACAGCCTTGCTGAATAATGTAATCTAATTGGTTTGGATTCTTTGACATGGTGGTTTAGGATCTTGCATATTTCAGCAAATGTTGGGTAACACCGTAGTGGCAATTATACGTGCAAGCACATTTGTTATTACACATTATATTCCATAAGCCATTACTGAATGTATTTTCTATAATAACGCTAATTCTAATATGGGACTCAGTATATTGTTGAGGTGTAATCCTACAGGGATTAGTAGCGATGGAAGATTGTACCTTCTTAAATTACAGACACTATTTCCTAGACATACACATTCAAATAAAAACTTGGGTACATCTTACCTAATAACATGTAATTATTGTACATTCCATTTTAAATGCACAACTAATAAATATGTTAGGACTATGTGTTGAGCTAGGCCATTGAAGTATACTGCCTCATTTTGCAAAACAAAACCTAGAAAATATATTTCACTCAGGTTGTGAAAATTATCAATCATTACGTCAAGGTATCCCAGCATGTTGAGCTGGTTAAATTAAGAATAAATTGTCAAAAACATTTTTCAATTTAAATTGAAATATAAAATATTAATGTCAATTTTATAATTAGGTGCTAAAATTAAAAGTATTCTAAATCTATTCATCGTAAAATTTTTTAAATTGTTGTCTTTCATAAAGCCCTCATTGATTGGGTTTATATTGCCTCTTTTTTTTTAACAACCATGTTCTAACAACCCTCCACCTTTACTTTACCCATATTATTTACAGTACTGTGCAACATTAAAGAAAATACTGTAGATCTTGGCTATTAAGCCATTTTATCGATCTATATGTCACAGGTTTGATATCTAGAAATTTTTATCTGAATTTTTGTCATGCTTTAGATGGCACATAAACATATTTCTTAAGGCATGTTAGAGGTGTTGGGCAATCCTCTAACACTTGACCAGGAAGTTATTGTACAAGTTATAAACATAAATCGTAATCATAATAATAGGTATATTCAAAAAAAAAACTGCCTGTAAAATATTTTGTAGTTTACTTAAATAAAAAATAAAGTATATAACAGTAGCATATTGTTTACATATAGTATTGTATTTCTCTTGTGCTAAGTGCATTAAAGTAATTATAAGACAGACATATTGCTGTGACTCTTACAAATTTATAGATATATAAAATAAATTTAATTTACTTAATTAATGCGTAATTGAGAGTCAAGCACGCATCCTAGTGCTAGGCCTTATGCTAGACTACGATACGGTGAACTTTCTGCTGAAAGGTAGGTTAAGCAAAACATTCTACATGTAACTAGCTCAGTTTGAAAATAAATAGTTCTCTCAGGGGCAGAAAATATGACTTGATTCTCCTTCTCTTTAATCATCTCCAGGTCAGGTAAAGAAATAAAATACAAAATAAATCTTAACATCTAATTTATTAAAATAAAATAATTTTAAAATGAATTCAAAAGTTTTAATCTATAAATATTTACACACCAAAAATCAATATTCAGTTATAATTCAAATTTATACATCATAAACAATAAAATATTATAAAAATAAAATAAAATAAACGAAGTCATAATGTCATGTAAAGCTTATGTCAAAAAAAATGTGAACGTGATTATTATGATTAATATTTGTCATAGATACATGTAAACAATCAAAAATAAAATAAATTACCCGTGATGAATTGTACTGGAATATAAATAAAATAAAATTTGTGCGGTCTACTATTTGATAACAAAATATAAACATTAAGGAAGTGGCTTTGCCCTAATTAGTCCTGTCCGGCGCCTTTTCTCGCTCCCAACACAGTACCATCAGATAACAAATTCACATCGATGAGTATCCCAAAGTTCCACCCTACGAGCATGTCATTTTCAGCTCGTCGGACGCAACCCGAACATACATCACAATGTGCACACTCCTTAAGGAATATATAAATTTTTAATTAAATAAATAAAATGAAATAAAATAATGTATCTGCGTATTCAATAAATTAACTCAGCCCTGATTAGTTCTGCCTGGTGCCTTTTCTCGCTCCCAAACGCAGTACCACCAAGACCAATTCGTGTCTTTCAAATTCACCAGGACTCCATGCTATGAATTAAATAATGACATAATTCATTTCACACATCCCTGATGTATTATTCAACACGTTAATATTGAACACCCAAATACAACAAAAACATACTTAATTCTCATATCAAAAGAAATAATATATACATTAATAAAAATAAATTTTACCTTTTTCACGAAATTCCAATACAAAAACACCACTACAAACAATGAATTTGGAACGCCACTATACACACATTTATAACAAATATTGTTTAATCACCTTAACTCTTCGTACATTGTGTTAAACTCTTCCATAATAAAATTTTCAATGAAAACTTGATTCACTTATAAATAACCTATATACACATAAAACAAAATTATTAATTTCAAATATCTTTTGTAGGATGAATAAATTTAAAAGAAAAATAAATTATACGGAAAAGAAAATGATTATGCTATTCAAAGTTATCATTACAAATGCTAGAAGGTTTTGTCATAATGTATGGCATAGTACCCCTACATGCAAAACAAAACTCTCTAGGAAAAGGAAAATAAAATAAAATTAAATAAATTCAAATACCGAGTTCGTAAATAAAAGTATCTCATACATAAGTAGTTATTCAGATACATCTAGACATTTTAATGTGATACGCGCTGCATGTTAAAAATAAAATTATTATGAGTGTAGAATCTTGTTAAAATTTTATAAGTATCGAAAATCTCGAAATTTATTCTAAGTCCGGATTTTAAGTAATCCTTTTAAAGAGGAGAGAGGAAGTGGTTTATCACCTACTTTTAGACCTGCTAATATTGCGGTTTTCACCAGCAATTCCGGAAATTTTATCTGTCGGCGCTTATATTCGTAAATCTCTTTATAAAAACATACGGCAATCTTCGTTAAACACGAATCCACCTCCCAAAATTGTGTATCGACGGTGCTGCCCTTATCGGTCACTTGGAGAAACAGCGTATTAATAATCCTTGAGAAAGGTAAACAAACATGTGACTATAAATCCGTCTATATATTATGACTCAGCCGAGCACCTGATAAACAATACTTTTTACGCGGGTCCATCCGGCCGATCCTTGCCAATGCCAGACGTGTTTGTGCAAGAAACACCTGCTCGATCTTTTTCCCGTAACATTTAATACGTCTTAAAATTATAACCTTATAAAAATTTATTAAGATTCTTTTATGTTTTACTTAAATAAAAATAAAGTTTTCATAAATTATCAATACAGTGAATATTTATACACATCATGGTGAAAATGAATAAAGTAAAAATTAATTTAAATAAAACTTGGAGTGATACGTCTGCATTTGTTATTTGTATAAAGTTAAAATTGATATCAATGTGAGCAATAGTGAAATACAGATATAATGCACAGTGTTTTGTTGTTTCTTATGTGGGTTCGTTTTAATTAAACGTTAACACACTTTTCATTTTAAAACACTTTATTAACAAGGCTACAGTAACAGATATTAAATCTTATACATGTGTATGGCGCTACTAGAAGCCATCATCTCTATATCAAGTTCGTTGACAAAACTCCTATTCTAGTCTAAAACTACCAATCGCTACCAATCTTAAATAATAAAAACCCTTACACAACACGCTTTTTCTTTTTTTCTTTTTTTTTAAGTTAATACATTAATATAAGACATAGTCACTTAAAGTTTGAGGCGGCCGAGAAGTTCTCATACTTCTTGTATTTACAGGTTTATTTTGCTTTCTTATAAATAAGTCATTATCATTTACATTCATAATATCATTATCTATAGATACATCATTGTCACTACGATTAGGATTTACATCATTATCAATTACACTATTTATTATAGTATCATCAAGATTAATAATAGTTTCAACAGGCACTACAACATTATCAGGGTTAACATCGTTAATATCTGTTTCACTAACCAGAAGGTCTTCGTAAACATAATGCAAGTTAGGATAAAAATCACTTTTATTGAAGCTTATTTTTGTTTTGTTAATTAGTTTCCGATTACGCCTAAATTTATTATTATTTAAATCTTTAACAATATAGGAACGATCATTATACTTTTCCACCACTTTACCTTTTTCCCATCTTTTATTTTTTTGAAATAAAATATTTTCGTTTATATTCAAAGGAGGTAAATCTTTTGCTGATTTGTCATAGTGTTTTTTTTGTTTTTTAGAATTACTCCTTAATTTATCTGTAACAGTAGGGCTTTCTATAATTTTAGGCATTAAATTTTCTATAGCTGTAGGAATTTTTGTTTTTACCAATTTATTTAAAAGTAGTTGAGAAGGAGAATAACCTATGTTTGGTAATGGGGTATTTCTATACTCTAATAAAAAGTTAGGTAAATCATCATAATTTTTCATTTTCTTTAACATTCTTTTTGCTATGTCCACGTATTTTTCGGCTAAACCATTTGATTGGTGGTGATGCGGACTAGAAAATTCAACTTCAAAGTTCCAGTTTCTCGCAAAATCCCGGAAACATATGCTATTGTACGGATTGTTATCTCCAAAGAATTTATCCGGTACACCAAATTTTGAAAATATTTCTTTACAAACTTTAACAACAGTTTCTGCCGTTTTGCTAGAAGTAGGAACCACTTCCATCCAATGTGAATAAGAATCTACGATTAATAAATAGTTTTGATTTTTATACTCAAAAAAATCAGAATACAAGTATTGCCAGGGTCGATTTGGAATTTCGTGTGTTATAAGATTCTCTCTTTTATTAGCTGGTTTATTTACTTGACATGTTTCACATTCATTTATAAAATTTTCAATATCAGCTGACATTTTTGGCCAAAACATTACTAGTCTAGCGCGTAATTTAGATTTTTGTATTCCAAAGTGGGCCTCATGAATTAATTTTAACATTTCCTTTCTTAATTGTGAAGGTACAATAATTTTAGTATTATAAAACAATAGATTATCTGAGAGAAATATATCATCCCTTAAAGCAAAATAATATTTTAATTCTCCATCTAGAGCTCTATTGGACTTAGGCCAGCCTGTAGAACAAAAATGTTTAACTCTTGACAGAATTATGTCCTTATCAATAGCATTTTGAAAAGTTACTTTCTTTTCTGGAGTCATAGGGACATTTAAGGAAAGTGAATGCACCATATACTCCAATTCTTCATCTACTGGTGTATTTGTCTTAATGTAGGATCTACTTAAAGTATCAGCTACGTACATTTTCGATCCGGGGAGATATTCAACATTTAACTTATATTTTAATAACTTTAATAACATTCGTTGTAAACGAGCACTAACATTATCCAAACTCTTATTAAATATCGGGATTAATGGTTTATGGTCAGTCTGTATAGTTATCTCTCTGCCATAAATTAGAAATTTAAATTTTTCACAAGCAAATGTTATGCTGAGGAGTTCTTTTTCAATTTGAGCGTATTTGACTTCTGCGTGATTCAAAGATCGAGATGCAAATGATACGGGATATCCGTCTTGTAACAGAACACAACCCATGCCCTTACTAGAAGCATCAGTTTGAATAGTAATTTTTTTATTTTCATCAAATAACTTTAATATTGGTTTGTTTGTGATCAAAGTTTTTAAAGTATCTAATTCGGATTGATGAGCATCTGTCCAAATAAATTTGATATCATTTCTACTTAAATTTCTCATATGAAAAGTTAATTGCGTTAAGTTCGGTATAAACTTAGAAAAAAATTTAAATAGTCCTAAAATTCTAAGTAAATCTTTCTTATTTTCTGGTATTTCTAGAGCTAAGACAGCATTAATATTTTTATTTGAGGGTTGAACACCTTTTTTTGAGATATCTTGGCCCAAAAAATTTACTTCTTCTAGTTTATATTGTAATTTACTAAAGTTAAATTTAATTCCGTATTTTAAAGCTCTTTCTAGGACAGTTTTGAATGCTTTATCATGTTCTATTTCATTAGAACCTGTAACGATTAAATCGTCAAAATATATACTTACACCAGGTATATCACCAAATATTTCCATATTTTTTCTTTGGAATATTTCAGGTATTGAATTTAAGCCAAAGGGTACTCGATTAAATTTATATCTACCAAAGGGGGAATTAAAAGTACATAAGTTAGAACTGCTTTCATTAAGTTGGATCTGCCAAAACCCATCTTTCATATCTATGACCGAAAACATGGTCTTACCTACCAAATTGTTTAAAATATCATCACATTTGGGTATTATAAAATGTTCTCTGCAAATAAATTTATTTAGTGGTTTGGGATCAAGACATAAGCGAAGGGAACCATTGGGTTTTTCTACTATCATTAAAGAATTTACCCATTCAGTAGGATAATTTACTTTTGAAATTATACTTTTTTCTTCTAATTCATCTAGAGTTTCTTTAAGTTTTTTATGTAGTGATAATGGTACTTTTCTCTGAGTCTGAATGACTGGAATTGCATTTTCTTTTAATTTTATATCTACGAATCCTGGTATACAGCCAAGACCATTAAATATTTCCATAAATTGTTCATAAAGGTCATTTTTGTTATTTGGTAATAACGTAAACTTATCAAGTAAATTATTCTCAATTGCATTTAAGCGACATATTAATTTGAATTTTATACAGTCTGTTAATCCTAATATCGGTTCAGAATCAAGATCTACAATTAGAAATTTCAAATTGCAAGATTTATCTTTATAGCTACATTTTAAAATTAATTCACCTAGTACATTAGTTTTGAAATTTCCATAAGAAAGAATAATACTTTTAGTTGGAATAATAGAGGATTTCTGAATATTTAATTTGCTGAGAATTTTTAGTGGTAATACACTTGATTCTGCACCTGAATCTAATTTAAATCTAATATTATGATTATTAATTAAAACATATTCATACCAACATGATACATTCAAAGAATTTTCTTTATGTTCATAAATTTCAACATAGTTGTCTTGATTTAGTTCGGTTTTTCTTTGTAGAATATTTGAATTGTCTTCATTCGATGTCTGGATTTCTTCTATTTTTTCTTCGTATCTTGGGTTTTCATTTTTCTCTTTTTTATCTTTTGCATCCTTTCTAGAATTTTTGAAATCTGATGTGGATAGTTGATTTTTATCTTTCGAGCGACACATTTTTGCAAAATGTCCTTTCTTCTGACATACAGCACAAGTTTTGTTGTATGCAGGGCATTTCCCTCTCGTGTGTTCAAAGCCACATCTTTTGCATTTAATTAGTGCTAGTGAAACTGCATTGACTCGCTCTTCTGGAGTTAATAATTTTATATGCTGCTCGGATAATTCTACAGATTTACAGTATTCTTGTATTTTTTCAAGGCTCATGTCAGGTTCTCTAATTAATCTTTGTTGTATTTGTTTGTCATTAATTCCTAGAATTACTCTGTCTTTTAACATTCTGTCAATATATGACTGTTTACAGTTGTCCTTTGAGCACATGAATTCGCAGTTAGCAGCTTGCTTTTTTAATTCAGTTATAAACGAATCAATGGTTTGATCTTCCTTTTGAATAATATTATTGAATTTAAATGTTTCCATTGTTATATTTTTCTTGGGTAGAAAATACTGGTCAAAACAGTGTAGGACATTTTCTAGTGTTTTTATATTATCCTTAGGAAAGGTATTGTATATATCCAGACCTGTTTCTCCTATTGTATGTAACAGTAAGGCAATTTTTACATCTTCCTGTTCTTTACTTTTTCCTGATGCTAGCATAAAAATCTCGAACCTTTGTTTCCATTTCGGCCATTTACTAATTGAATCTTCCATGGAAAATTGTTCTGGTGGTTTGCACTCCATTTTGTTTTCGTTACCTATCTATTGGCGGGAACTAGTATGTTATCAGGATTGTTATCACGTTTTAATTAATACTTCTGACACCATGTTTTGTTGTTTCTTATGTGGGTTCGTTTTAATTAAACGTTAACACACTTTTCATTTTAAAACACTTTATTAACAAGGCTACAGTAACAGATATTAAATCTTATACATGTGTATGGCGCTACTAGAAGCCATCATCTCTATATCAAGTTCGTTGACAAAACTCCTATTCTAGTCTAAAACTACCAATCGCTACCAATCTTAAATAATAAAAACCCTTACACAACACACAGGATGCTATTTATCAAACATTGACCTGGTAAGTAAATAACACTATTTACAATTTTTAAATACAACTTAAAGTTCATTGCCACATTCTTATTATGTTGTAAATTTCTTGATTGTTGTTTACTTCATTCTTGAACCATCTCTTCGCATTGTTGGGAAGTTTTATTCGTATTTTCTTTGTCTTGCTCACATTCGGAAATAAAGGGAAACCATTCATGATCGTCGGTATACGTTGGTTAAATTTGTCATGAACCCCTTTCACCTTTTCCATTCCCTACATAACCTGGTTACCAATTACATGTACTCCAAGTTATTCCTATTGATTGCTTACTTATGTAAAATTTATTTATTCAGTTACTTAATTTATACAGATCACGTTTACATTACCTAATTTATTATTGTTCATGAGGAATTTGTAAACTTAAATAAATAAATACCAATGTACATATAGATATAAATATAAATAAATATAAATCAAGAAAAATTCTTACCTTTATTAAGCACTTATGTATATAATATGAACGCACACAATAAGAAATCCTTACTTAACTAAATATAAAATTGCAAGTGATCTAAAATTCATTTATTTACATATTTTTATTTATTCAAGATCACTGCATAAATATCCCTATGGGAATATCTGTAATTTATAAGCGAGAATCGCTAATGTCAATGGTATAAATTCAAGATTTCCCATAAATACCAATTAATATACTTATAGATAGCTTATCATATATTTTACATTAAACATAAATATCTGTGAATAAATTTAATTTATTCCTGCATTATCTTCGAGATCGTAATCATATAATTTTGAGACATGAAGTCTGCCTTTGACGCGCTCATTATCCACTTCTGTTACCTCATAGGTCGTGTCATTTATCGCTCTACCTACACGATAAGGTCCATCGAAAGGAAGGTCTAATTTAGCACATTTATTTCTGTCTCTCCGACCTAATCGATAATTTCTTATTATTATCCTATCCTCCCTATTAAAAATTTTGCGATTTTTAATCCGCGCATTTTCTTCCCTGGTATATTTTTGAGCTCTAGCACGTTGTCGCTCTCGTCCACGGTCTATTACCTCTTCTAAATTTTCCACAGGAGGAGTTTCTTGTCTCCATGGACGTGGTGGATATCTACCAAACATCAGTAGATATGGGCTAAGATTAGTGGTCACACTGGGTAAAAAGTTCATTGTATTTTCAACTTCCGTCAAATGCCTCACCCAGCCCACATGATTCTCATGAGTTCGCATTCTCAAGTGTTTTATAACTTCTTGTATGTATCTCTCACAAGGGTTCCCTTCGGGATGTCTCACTGAAGAAAAATTTATTTGCACATTCATATAATTTAATTCTTGAATGAAGCGATCATTATTGAAATAACTAGCATTATCTACTAAAAGTCTTTGAAATTGACCTATTTCTTCTATAAATTGATTAATGCAAATTACCGCTATGTCGGTATTATATTTTCTGGTAGGATAAAGTTTCACATATTTCGTAAAAATATCTACCATCACAAATACATTCCTATATCCTAAATGTCCAGGTATTAAATTACCTAGGAAATCTGCCGCAACTAAATCTAACTTATTTTCTACCCTAATACTATGTACAACATTTTTATTTACACGATTTTTATATTTACCTAGTAAACATAGTTCACATTGTTTATTCCATCTTTCAACTAGACGTTTGTCTTGTTTAGCATAAAATTGCTCCCTAAAGACTAAAAATGTCTTTCTATTTCCAGGGTGTCCCAACCTCCTATGAATATCTAACATAACATTCTTTGCCAATTCACTTCCCAATACTAACAAATCATTGACCCCTATTCTTTTATATAAAATATTATCTATTACTCTAAATCCTCTGTAATTGGGTTCTTGAAGTGCCTTTCTTTTTATGTCTTGCACATCACCTTCTTCTTGACTACGTTCTATGTTTTCTCTACTATATAACTCAGGAGCTACTTCAAAATTATAAGCATTGATCTGATATGATCCTGATTGCTTACTATGACCAAAGGCTCTGCTAAATGCATCAGCAACAATATTATCTTTTCCTTTTCTATGTCTAATTTTGAAATTATATTCACTTAAAAATAAAGACCATCTATATAGTCGTGCATTAGAAAACCTAGTTTTCATTAAGAAAATCAAAGATAAATGATCAGTTTCTATTGTAAAGAAATTTCCCATCAAATAGTACTTGAGCTTAGAGACCCCATGCACCACTGACAATAGTTCTTTCTCTGAAACCGTATAATGACTCTCGTACCCCTTTAATATCCTTGAAATAAAGCAGATTGGTATCTCTTTACCATCTCTGACTTGGAAAAGTTCAGCAGCAATGGCATGATCTGAAGCATCACACCGCAAAATAAATTCTTCCTCAAATCGAGGCAGATTTAAAACCAACGCCCTATAAAATTCCTGCTTGATTCCTTCAAAAGCTTCTATTCTTTCAGGAGTCCATTTAAATTTTACACCCTTCTTTATCATTTTAAAAAGAGTTACAGTCTTATCTGATATCTTAGGAATAAAGTGCTTATAATAATTCACTATACCTAAAAATCCCCTTAACATCTTTATATTTTTAGGTCTTGGGTAATTTCTTACTGCTTCCAACTTCTTTTCCTCTATTGATACAGTTTTACCATCTATCATATACCCTAAATAACTAACCCTATTCTTAACAAATTCACATTTCTCTAAATTAATTTTTAGACCATTTCTTTCTAATGTACTTAAAATAATTTTAACAGCTTTTAAATGACTCTCTAAATCTACATTAAATATTAAAATATCATCTACATAATGCGATACATATTCCTCATATGGATCCAGTATTTGTTGCATGGCCCTTACTAGTGCAGCTGTGGCCGTTGATAAACCGAAAGGTACAACCTTGAAGGAATATACTAGAGAATTCATTAAAAATGAGCAATATTTTCTAGAATCCTTGTGTAAAGGTACCAACCAGAAAGAGCTCTTTAAATCCAATTTTGTAAATCACTTAGCATTCGTACATTTTGCCAATAAAGTTTCTATGCTCTGTGGGGCTTCAAACTGTGCTTTGGTGCGACTATTGAGCATTCTAGCGTCAAGGCATAAACGTAGTTTCATCTCTTTTCGGTCATCTTCACTTTTTTTAACTACTACCACAATGGGATTAATGAAACTAGATTCTGATCGTTCTATTACACCATCCCTTAACATGTTCTTAATTTCTATTTTTACCTGTTGTTGATACTTATATGGAATTGGATAATTTCTTACTTTAAACGGCTGACTCTCATCAACTTCTAATTTATGTTCATAACCTTTCGCTAGACCTGGGCTATTATCAAATAATTTTGTATGTACTGCAAGAAGATTTTTTACCTCACTTACATATAGCTCATTACAATTCAGGTTAATGTCACCCATATTTATTTCCCGGTGTGAACATTTATTTATTATGTCACCCATATATTTCGTGGCGTCTTTCTTTTGAAGACCCTCCACATGGTGTGTACATTTATTATTTATGTCACCCGTGGCAAATGTGGCCTCTCCTTTTTGAAGAGTATCCACCTGGCGTGCATTCCTTTCCTCGTTTTTTAAACTAATATTTTCAGGATGTAAATCGAAATCCTCATCATACATTTTACTACTTAAATTATTAACTACAATTTCATCTTCCTGCAGATCTTTGTTCCATGATATAATTGCCCTTTTTATGTGAAAAGTTTTATCTTCCATGTTTAATTTTGTACTATACTGAGTCAAAAAATCCATTCCAAGTATACAATTATAATTTAAATTAGGTACAATAACAAATTCAGTTAAAAATTCTAAATTACCTATTCTTACATTTACGTAAAATATCTTATCTATAGCTATTACTAATTTCTTTGTGGCAGTAAATAAATTTATTTTTTTAATGGACCTATAATGACCTGAATTTTCTAGTTGCTTATCTACTAAACTACTATCTAAAAGAGACAATTGCGCACCTGTATCAATTAATGCATCTACCTCTATTTGGCCTATGTTTATTTTTACTACTGGTAGCTCTGTGGTTATTTTTTTAATATTCTCAAAGTCGGTCACCCTTTGAGAATCCTCTTCCTTTCTGATTGGTTCTACTAAAAATCCAGAGATGTAGCACCTCCTACTGAGTTGTGTAACCATCCGTTTTCTACCGGAGTTGCACCTCTTATCTCCTTCTTTATCGCTCCTTTTGATACATCTTTCGTTACAGCTTCTGTTTTATTTTCTTTATTTTCTATAATTATGTTATTGAATCCTCGGGTATCTCCTGTTTCATTTTTTCCATATTTTCTTGTTACATGACCCTCCTGTCTCCAATTATTATTATTATTATTACTACTACTACTATTATTACCCATGTTCTTGTTGTTACCATTCTCCACCCTTCCTCCCTGGTAACTATTATTCTGATACCGATTACCATTGTATCTTTGTTGGTTATTGTGGTTATTACCATTATATCTTTGCTGAGCATTATAATAGTTACCATTGTTACCTGCTTTATACCCATTTTTATTCTGAGATACACTCCTATCTTCCACGTCGTCCAGACGCTTTACCAATTCCAAGAGTTGCTCAACGGTGTCTATACCCTGTAAAGCAACTGCTTGTACTACCTCATGCTCGAAATGATTAGCTAATTGGGTAACAATGTCACACTCCTGGATCACAGGTTGTATATGTTTCAAGAAAGAATATTTCCGAATAACGTAGTTCTCCCTAGACGTAATAGAACGATATTTTCCAAAAGTAAGGTCATGTCTAATGCGTCTTTGCTGAGTTTGTCCCCAGTACTGTCTAATAAACATATTTTCTAATTCTTCGTACGACTGTACCTCATCAATTACCATATCGTACCATAATAATGCATAATCCCTAAGACACCCTCTCATGAAATGTAATTTTGATATATCATCATGAATACCACGAATATATGTCTTAATGGTTTTAAGAAATGCCATTGGGTTGTCTTTATTATACCCAGAAAATTTCGGTATATTTTCTGTGCCAAGTGATACCTGTTGCGGCACCACACAAGGTGTAATTGTACCTTGTTCAACTCTCGTTTTCAAATTCTTAATTGTATCTTGACAATTTAATGTCATATCCTGTAGCTTTAAAAGAGAGTCTGTGCATGCTCCATATTTGATTCTACAGTCCTCAAATTTATTTGTTAAGTTTTGAACATCCTTCTGAACTGACATGGCACTACTGTCCACCTTCAGTTCCAAGAATTGTATTTTCTCATCTTGTCCTCCAATCCTTTCTTCTATCTGTCTAAAATTTTCTCTTGCTACACCGGCCCTCTGATTCATTTCACCTATCAGAAAATTACTGCTATCCTTGCACTTCTTTTCATTTGCTTCAATTTTTTCATTGATCTGTGCCGTGCTTTGTTTCACATCTTCTTTTATTTTATTATTCATTGCCGACATTTCCATTCTACAGGCTTTAATCCTTTCATCAATCTTTTCATTTATCGACTTCACCACAGTTTGTATCTCTATTTTATTTCTATTCATCTCTTCTTTATTTTCTTGAAACTTCTCATCAAATTTCTTATTCATTTCAGTTTTATTTTCATCTAACTTTTTATTCATTTCAGTTTTATTTTCATCAAACTTTTTATTCATCTCTATCTTGTCACATTCCAACTTACAGAAAAGTTTTTCAAATAGAAAATCGAATCTGTCTCCGCCTGGCATTTCTTTTGTTTCTATTTTTGCATTTTCAGTCACATTTTCATCCTCATCAAGAGGTAGCGTTTTTTCTGAATCTGTCACCGAGGAAATACCTTGTGGTTCTCTGTACGTTTCAAATAAATATTTGGTATCTGTACCACTTTCAGGATTTTCACCCTCGCCTTTATACTCAGACATATTTACTTTATCTGTCCTGGCACTTAAAGAGACTTATTTGTGGAGAAAAATAAATCAAAACTTGACAAAATTTTATTTGTGAATTATATTTATTAATTATTCAAATGCACTTAAAGGTGAAAATACCTCCCTTTAATTACACAGCTATTTGAATATTAAATAATCAATTAATTTTTATCTAAACAGTTTAAAATGTAGAAGTTTTGCCCCACTACGTTGGGTGCCATATATATGCTGTGACTCTTACAAATTTATAGATATATAAAATAAATTTAATTTACTTAATTAATGCGTAATTGAGAGTCAAGCACGCATCCTAGTGCTAGGCCTTATGCTAGACTACGATACGGTGAACTTTCTGCTGAAAGGTAGGTTAAGCAAAACATTCTACATGTAACTAGCTCAGTTTGAAAATAAATAGTTCTCTCAGGGGCAGAAAATATGACTTGATTCTCCTTCTCTTTAATCATCTCCAGGTCAGGTAAAGAAATAAAATACAAAATAAATCTTAACATCTAATTTATTAAAATAAAATAATTTTAAAATGAATTCAAAAGTTTTAATCTATAAATATTTACACACCAAAAATCAATATTCAGTTATAATTCAAATTTATACATCATAAACAATAAAATATTATAAAAATAAAATAAAATAAACGAAGTCATAATGTCATGTAAAGCTTATGTCAAAAAAAATGTGAACGTGATTATTATGATTAATATTTGTCATAGATACATGTAAACAATCAAAAATAAAATAAATTACCCGTGATGAATTGTACTGGAATATAAATAAAATAAAATTTGTGCGGTCTACTATTTGATAACAAAATATAAACATTAAGGAAGTGGCTTTGCCCTAATTAGTCCTGTCCGGCGCCTTTTCTCGCTCCCAACACAGTACCATCAGATAACAAATTCACATCGATGAGTATCCCAAAGTTCCACCCTACGAGCATGTCATTTTCAGCTCGTCGGACGCAACCCGAACATACATCACAATGTGCACACTCCTTAAGGAATATATAAATTTTTAATTAAATAAATAAAATGAAATAAAATAATGTATCTGCGTATTCAATAAATTAACTCAGCCCTGATTAGTTCTGCCTGGTGCCTTTTCTCGCTCCCAAACGCAGTACCACCAAGACCAATTCGTGTCTTTCAAATTCACCAGGACTCCATGCTATGAATTAAATAATGACATAATTCATTTCACACATCCCTGATGTATTATTCAACACGTTAATATTGAACACCCAAATACAACAAAAACATACTTAATTCTCATATCAAAAGAAATAATATATACATTAATAAAAATAAATTTTACCTTTTTCACGAAATTCCAATACAAAAACACCACTACAAACAATGAATTTGGAACGCCACTATACACACATTTATAACAAATATTGTTTAATCACCTTAACTCTTCGTACATTGTGTTAAACTCTTCCATAATAAAATTTTCAATGAAAACTTGATTCACTTATAAATAACCTATATACACATAAAACAAAATTATTAATTTCAAATATCTTTTGTAGGATGAATAAATTTAAAAGAAAAATAAATTATACGGAAAAGAAAATGATTATGCTATTCAAAGTTATCATTACAAATGCTAGAAGGTTTTGTCATAATGTATGGCATAGTACCCCTACATGCAAAACAAAACTCTCTAGGAAAAGGAAAATAAAATAAAATTAAATAAATTCAAATACCGAGTTCGTAAATAAAAGTATCTCATACATAAGTAGTTATTCAGATACATCTAGACATTTTAATGTGATACGCGCTGCATGTTAAAAATAAAATTATTATGAGTGTAGAATCTTGTTAAAATTTTATAAGTATCGAAAATCTCGAAATTTATTCTAAGTCCGGATTTTAAGTAATCCTTTTAAAGAGGAGAGAGGAAGTGGTTTATCACCTACTTTTAGACCTGCTAATATTGCGGTTTTCACCAGCAATTCCGGAAATTTTATCTGTCGGCGCTTATATTCGTAAATCTCTTTATAAAAACATACGGCAATCTTCGTTAAACACGAATCCACCTCCCAAAATTGTGTATCGACGGTGCTGCCCTTATCGGTCACTTGGAGAAACAGCGTATTAATAATCCTTGAGAAAGGTAAACAAACATGTGACTATAAATCCGTCTATATATTATGACTCAGCCGAGCACCTGATAAACAATACTTTTTACGCGGGTCCATCCGGCCGATCCTTGCCAATGCCAGACGTGTTTGTGCAAGAAACACCTGCTCGATCTTTTTCCCGTAACATTTAATACGTCTTAAAATTATAACCTTATAAAAATTTATTAAGATTCTTTTATGTTTTACTTAAATAAAAATAAAGTTTTCATAAATTATCAATACAGTGAATATTTATACACATCATGGTGAAAATGAATAAAGTAAAAATTAATTTAAATAAAACTTGGAGTGATACGTCTGCATTTGTTATTTGTATAAAGTTAAAATTGATATCAATGTGAGCAATAGTGAAATACAGATATAATGCACAGGATGCTATTTATCAAACATTGACCTGGTAAGTAAATAACACTATTTACAATTTTTAAATACAACTTAAAGTTCATTGCCACATTCTTATTATGTTGTAAATTTCTTGATTGTTGTTTACTTCATTCTTGAACCATCTCTTCGCATTGTTGGGAAGTTTTATTCGTATTTTCTTTGTCTTGCTCACATTCGGAAATAAAGGGAAAACATTCATGATCGTCGGTATACGTTGGTTAAATTTGTCATGAACCCCTTTCACCTTTTCCATTCCCTACATAACCTGGTTACCAATTACATGTACTCCAAGTTATTCCTATTGATTGCTTACTTATGTAAAATTTATTTATTCAGTTACTTAATTTATACAGATCACGTTTACATTACCTAATTTATTATTGTTCATGAGGAATTTGTAAACTTAAATAAATAAATACCAATGTACATATAGATATAAATATAAATAAATATAAATCAAGAAAAATTCTTACCTTTATTAAGCACTTATGTATATAATATGAACGCACACAATAAGAAATCCTTACTTAACTAAATATAAAATTGCAAGTGATCTAAAATTCATTTATTTACATATTTTTATTTATTCAAGATCACTGCAATATGTATTTCTGTATTAGTTATGCTTATACCGTAGTCGTCATACTTTAATTTCTGATAGGAAAGTCGAAAGAGGAAAAGAGCGCGACGAAACAAACTAAAGATAAACATAAGCGAGGCTGCCAAGACAGTACACTCGCGTGAGAGTCCCCCGACATCGACACTACGTTGCTCTCCCACCACTGTTAGCAAGCAGGCATCGCTGCATATTCTAAAGTCATCTTCTGCATGGTATAGAAGCGTAAACCGAAATTAAAATATGACTACGGTATACTTCAGTTTATTACAATATAGTTGAATATTTGCAGTTTTGTTAAAAGCAATCAATTAATACACCATTATAATCTAAAAAAATAACATATTTTGCTTTACATCAGTATGAATTTCTTTTCCTAAATCAAAAATACTTACACTAATGCTAAATGAAGGGGCATACAACATACGTACTTAAACATAATTTTTAGTTCTCCAGTTGCCAAAGACGACCAACAAATATCAAATAAATACAAGATTATTACATTTATATATATTTATTTATTTAGAATTACGTGTATATCCAGACAAAGAATAACTGAAACTATGTATTTGGCGTCTCCAAATCATGGTATACCATAACCTCACAATAAGAGTTCAGACGATCGCCCTCATTTTATGCAAATAAACACTACCTTTTTTGATTTTGAAGACTGTTAGCTTTCCATTGATATACGTTTTATTCGATATTTATTTGGAAAAGAATGTTCCATTATTTACAAATATACAACTAAGCTCACCCAAATATTTTTATGGAATAACACATCGGTATCTATTTGTCACTTTGACGTTCAGAATAGTTATTTATAATTGACAAGTGCAAAACGCTTTACTGTCAACTTGGTGACCTTGAATTTCTAGTTCAATTTTGTTACCTTGAATTTTAAGTTCAATTTCTAGTTCAATTTTAAGTTCAATTTATTGATAGATGTAAAACGAGCTTAAGAGATCAAAGGTTCCGATCGAAGCGTCGTATCTTTACTATTAGTCTATTAAAAATATGTAAGACAGAAATTTAATATTGAAACGGAAATTATGTGTTTATTTGCCATGAATGCGTATATTACGATCAATGTATACATTTTCTATCTAAACTAATGAAATAAAAATCCTCAAATATAATTTAACAAAGTAACTTTTTTGGTTTCACTAATACAGATATGACAACATCAATGATCTAATACTATTATACTACTATAAACTCCGTCTCAACCTTATTATGCAGTACAGGTTCAATAGGGATATTGCATCTCTTATTATCTTTAGTAGTCTCTTAATAACGCCATCTTTATATCCGGCTGCCTTGTTGCAAGTTCTATTATACAAAGTATATGGCTATTATGAGTAATCGTTGCTGTCAATTGTCAGTTTTTGCCGTAGTGTGTATACTTTTATATTCTCTTTAATTCACCTAATTAATTTCTGTTAAATCGTTGTTTTCTTTCTTAATTCCTGATTTAAAAGTAAGTATGCATACCTATATCTATAATTTTGATAAACTTGATAACCATATTGTATTGCAGTATTCACTGTCATTATGGAGCTCCCAGGCAGAAAGCGACAGAAGGGAGAAAATTTTAGTTGTAAGGAAAAGCAGATGATTATTAATGTGTATAATTATTTTAATACATCCATGAACGTGACCTCTGCTGTTCAAGAAGCAAGTAAAGCTTTATGTTGTTCAGAGCGAACCATATATAATGTAAAGAGGGAACAACAAATGGGTCAAATATCAAGTCCGAAGAAACACAAGAAAACATATACAAATAAATGATCGACTTCATTCATATGATGACAATATACAGGCACTTATTCGACGTAAAATGCATGGCTTTTTTATACAGAATACACCTCCGACATTAAATACTATTCTTGTTGCTGTTAATAATGATGACGATCTGCCTAACTTTGCACGAGCAACTCTTCACAGATTGCTACATGATATGGGTTTTGAATTTCAAAAAGTTGGACGAAAGAGTATTCTTGTTGAAAGAGATGACATTATTAGGTGGAGACATAAATACTTGCGAGACATCAGGAAATTCAGAGACGAAGGTATAGTTTACCATTTATTTTTTTGTACTTCTATGTTCATTACGCAATTCATTAATTGCTTGTGTTTGATTGTGATTGTTTTATTTTCAGGTAGAACTATAATATATACAGATGAATCATGGGTGAATGCAGGCCACACAATAAATAAAAAATGGACTGACACTGCTGTTCAAAGCAGTCGACAAGCCTTTACACAAGGACTCAGCACTGGTTTAAGATCACCAAGTGGTCTTGGGCCTCGGTTTGCATTACTTCATGCTGGAGGCGAGCAAGGTTTTGTTGTTGGTGCTGAATGTACATTTCTTTGTAAGAAAAATACTGCTGACGTTCATAGCGAAATGGATGCAGATATATATGAAGATTGGTTCAATAATAAATTGGTTCCAAATATACCAGACAACTCGGTTGTTGTTCTCGATAATGCCTCATATCATACGAGGAAATTAGAAAAGGTTCCAACAGTAGCATGGAGAAAAGACCAAATTATTGAATGGCTTACCGAGAAGAATATACCACTAGATAACGACATGTTAAAAAGAGATTTACTGGCTTGCACTATGTTAAAATGCACAATACGACATTCAAACAAAGAGATGTTGAACAATTAATTGTGGAGGGTTATCAGAATGTAACCATAAACAACTGGCAGAACTACATTGGCCACGTAAAAGACATCGAAAGCAAAATGTGGATAGTAGATAACTTGCAAGACGATGTTGAAGAGTTCATAATTAATGTCACACATTCATCATCAGATCGGGATTCTTTAAGTGATTGAAGAAAAATAAAGCAATATGTGTATCTACTCCTTTGTATGGTCGTGGTTAGTGTTTCCATAAATGTTATCACATATTTATTACAACACTCAAAACTAATTTTAAGTTATTTAAATTAAGTATACTATTATGTAGTATTAGCTTGTTCTTATAAATGGGAAAGTATATTTTTGAAAATGAATTTTTGAGGAATTTGTGTCTTTAAATGTATAATGGAGTGTACAATAACATATTAATATTCAATAAGACTATATAAGTCATGTAACAAATTAAAAAATAAAAGTATATGTGTATGTGTGGTTATTGTTATTCTTTTTATAAATATGTATTATTGAAGTAGCTTTTATAAATGGAAAAGTCTTGTTATGAAAAATATATTTGTAATTAACTTTGTCTTTGTCTAAATTTATTATTTATCTTATGGTGGAATTCTGTAACCTTCTCGGAAGCTCCGATTATCGTAGGCCCTGGCAACGAAGTGACGTTGCGATGACGATTTCAGAATTTTTAAAGTTAGTGACGTAGAAGTGTCAATTTACGATTTTTTGTACATAACCTTTATGTTTAACATGTAAACAGACATATCGTCTCGTAAATATATACCATATATACGAAAATTGTTTGAAATATAATATAAGCGATTGCAAACATTTTTTTTAAAGAAAATGTACGGAAAATTTTGTAATGCCAAGACATAGTATAAACATAGGTTTATACTGTGGCCAAATTTCAGCAAGAACTGCTACCATTAAGGGAGTTTCAAAGGACGTAGTATGACAGTAGTGTATAGTGAATTTGCAGATAAATGTCTTTTCGGACACGTCTGTGGATGATGAAATGTGATTTTTCTATGAAGCCAACAAGAACAGGTATTCCTATAAAGTGGACATTGTTTTTCTTACAAGAGTACCTAAACACAAGAAAATACATAAACCCAGCAGACAATATCCATACAACATAACGCATGTGAAATGTGCACAAACTAAATGTTCGAAAAAGTCTATCATGGTGTTCACAATAACTTCACAATTTAAGGTTGACTTTTTCATAAGAAGTCAAACCGCAAAGATTTTATCAATATGTAACTATATTGAACGATTAATGTTTTAGGCTCCAAAAAGGTAACATTAAGTTTTTACAGCATAGGGCAAAGTATATAAATGGTTGAAGGATATAGATGATTTTGTATTTAGAAAATTGACCAATCTTCTAATATATGGTTGCACTTAGTTTCAATATTGTTGTTCGTCCCAAATCATTTGTATTTTACTAGTTGTAGGAATGTATTACCTGACTAGGAAAAGGCCTACACAATAACATTTGATATCGAGTACACCAAATCATTCAATTGCAGGATATTGTTGTCGAGCCACTGAAGATATAGGAATTGAATGTTATGTTTATGTGCAGTTTTAACAGGAAAGTAATATTCAGTAGCTAAAATTGGCACATTTTCAACTCGAAAAAACGATAAGAATATAAAAAATTATTGTTTAATGGTTTAAAAAATATACCAGTATGTATTATAAAATAATGAAGACATTGGACTTGAATAATTATATTAATACTAGATATCACTTATGTGTTTCCTTTTAAATCTTACTTATTTATTGAAAAATAAAATATATTTTATTGCCAAATATATTTTTTTATTAACATATAAAAAAAAGCACATATATTATAATGGTAAAATTATAGAAAAGCAATTACAGTACCTGAAATATAAACAATATTTAGAAAAGAAATATATATGCAAATAAATGAAAGACTCCAAGCAAAAGTATTACAAGGTAAAGTAAACTTATGAGATATATGTGAATTACAGTAAAGGCATATTTCATTTTAAAATATGTATCGACTAATGTACTATAATAAATTATTCCCTCATTTTTTTATACCTATCTAAAGTGTGGCAGTATGTTTTGTTTACTATGTAAATGCACTGATGTTAAATTTATATGGTAAATTTAATATTTTACCATATATTTTCAACAGATTTTCAATATAATCCAAGATTTTGCATAAATCCTTTACACAAATTTTATATCCTATTTCTAATATATTTAATATGTACATTATTTTCATGTTTAGGGTTTGGTTCATAAGACAACCTATTTGTTTTAAATTAGTTGTAAACACTTTTATATACATTAAAAATGCAAGTGCATGCTTCCAGTCACTTTGGGATGCCTCACATTCTTCCAATTTCCAAATAATTTTTCTGGTTTTGAACTAAAAGATGTACATATATATATACATAATAAAATATAGAATATAAGTCACAATTTTACCTGTAATATGGTGTTCGTCATTGCCTTACGTAATTGTAAATTACTCTTTAGTGCCATGATAATACAATATTTGTAAATTATACTGGCTATTTTCACAGGATGATACATTAATGTGCAGAATATGGAGCGACACCAATAACAACTTTGCAAAATAGTATTTGTCATTTCGATAATATTCAATTCAATATTAAGCATGCTTCTGTGGAATTATTTATTGGATTGAATAACAATAGTTCCATAAGATAACCAATATCACCTGCATTGAAATATGTAGATTACATTATTAGAATGTTATCGTACAACATAATTACCCATGCATAAAATTGTTTTGATTCACAGTTTACGGGAAATTTTATCTGCCCAACAAATTTCCTCATCATGTGATCTTATGAATTACACAACTAACTGATATCTCACCAAATAAAACAAGCTATTATTCTGGTAGCTGCCAAAGAATGTAAAATATCCATAAACTAAATATTGTTTAGACCTGTAACAAAGATATTATGTATGTACACTGTATAGGTACAAACACTTCAAGTAATCTTCAAATGTAACTACATATATGTATATTATTTACCTGGATAAGGCTCTGAACTCCTAAACTTTCGCTTAAAATGCTTTTACATGATCGATTAACTGGTTTCGTAAAAAGGCATATAATTTCTGGAATAAAGGGAATATATTACACTCTATAAATATATTTTACATAGACAATCCCTACCTGTTGTGGTCTACATGTAACAATAATGCTATAAAGTCATATTTATATTTGCAAACAAGAACGATAATAAATATAAAATTATAACCTACAAAACTTGATGACCAAAAACCTTGCGACACTTCTACGTCACTTAACTCTAAAAATTGTGAAATCGTCATCGCAACGTCACTTCGTTGCCAGGGCCTACGATAACCGCAGCTTCCGAGAAGTTACAGAATTCCACCATTAATCTACTATCCACTGATAGTAGATTAAGATGTCATTATTCAGTATGAAGAAAATTGAATACCTTAGGTATTTATTTGAAATATTATTTTATTTACTATGGCTTACTATATTCAGTTAGATTTTAAATAAATTTCTAGAATTACAAATATCATGCTGTAACTAATCCAACTTCCCATATATTCTTTCCTTTTAGTGTTTCATGTTTTTTGTATGCATCACTTGAACGACAAACAGTCGTATAGGTTATGTTTTGATTGCAAATAATGTCAGATAATGAACCGGAACTGTAACGACATTTACAATGAGATGATTTGGCAACCACGAAATCAATTGCCATAAGACCTGTACTGCATAATAAGGTTGAGACGGACTATAGATGCAGTGTACGCTATGTCTTTCTGATTAGGAAGTGACCCACACCATAGGAGAAAGAAGGAAAATATATGAGCGTCGAAAGTTTGACAAGGATGAACAAAATTGACCGTTTTATGTGGGCAAAATTCAAATATGTTGCTATAGCTTGTAATGGCTTATAATGTTTAAAAGTATTATTTTGTTAAAAATATGCTATATTAAGAGGAAAGTAAAGGTATTGCAACTTTAATAATCAAAATTATAAATAATTAAATATATATTATTAATATGGTATTAAATATATTCTGTTTAATAACATTTTAAAGGTATCTATGCTAGTTGCCATTCTTCATTAAGGAAAGAAAATTAAATAAATGACTTATAATTTTGTTCTTCTAATAATACCTATTTTAGCATGTTTGATGATCATTCAGTTTTTATTTAAAACAGTAGTATTAGAAAAATATTTTAAAAATCACTACAGATATCAGTTGGAAATTTTGAATTGACCACTAGAATTTTTCAAAATATTACCTGTGATATTACGTTCTGAAAAAATAAATATAGAAACTGACAGCTTTTCTTAGGTGTTCCTTACAACTTCTGATATATTCAAAATAAAAGACAATTAATGCTTAATTTTTTATTAAAATATATGTACATATATTTAATATGGATTAACAAATACGTAAATGGTAAATATGTGATCGAAGAAAAATGGAGAAAGAAATATTAAAATTACATAAAGCTAGAATAACAACTTGTATTATTTCGTGAGATGTTTCTTCTGTGAAAAATTCAAATACTTCAACATTAGTTACATTTGGGGATTCTGAGCTATAAGGTAAATAGAACATTAAAAATATCTAGGTAGAATAATAACTACAAATAGAAATCTTACTTTAACAGTTCTTTGCTTGGTGCATCAGTAATTTTTAATCGTTGAGATCTGCTATTACAGGGAATTTTTCTCAAGTGAGCAGGAAAATTGAAAATACTTTGAATTGCATTTTGGGGCAAATATTTTCTTCCATAACTTATAACAAAATCTTCAGGAACAAAATGCTCTGAACACAATCTTGAATATTTTGATGGCTTAAAATCCTTTCGTTTAGTACAAATTATCCACTGCTTGCATAGTACTTGATCAGATTGAAACCTAAAATTTTTTATATCAAATCTACAAATCATGTATTTTATTAACAATAGTTAACCTGTGAAATGATACGTTCATTCCCTTTTCTGCCCTATTAGTACAACCATACGCTGCCCATGACATTACCATTGTGTCTTAAATATGTGACTCCAAGCACTGCGAAGCTGGTAAATATAATATTCAACAATTTAAAATATTTATTTCTAATTTTATTGCTGATAATAGCACTTTTAACCAAATAGATATTACACTAAATCCATGAGAACAACACTGTTAAATTATATGCTGAAGTTAACATTTGCCAATATTCTTGATGATTCTCAATTTATATACATTATCTATATCAAATAAAAATGAAATTCTTAAAATGTGTCTAATTACAATCACAATTTTATAAATAAAAATAGTTGATTGAATTATCATGAATGCACAGTTGTCTTTATACTCGAATTTCTTTAAACAAAAATAAAGTCAGTGGTGTATGAAATAAAATCAATACTAGAAGAAATCTATTAATAAAATACATAATCCAAATTACCAAAAAGACAAATAAATATGTATAAATCAACAAAATTGAGAAAGTTTATATACAAAACAATGCGATATCGCGATGTTTTGCCCACAACTAACGGTTTTGTATATCTGTCTCCTTTGTATGTAGAGGTCAATTCCTCTCTCTCTACAGTCCATCTAGTAGTTCTATATTATTAGATCATTGGACAACATGTAAATAATGTCATCAATGACGTGCAATTGAACCTTTATTATTATTATTAATGACGTTTAGCAAGAAGTGGAAACTGTATATTAAATACAAGCACTAAATATTCTTGTGGTTTTTCTTGCAGTTACTGAATTTATTTATTTTATTGTCCACATTTGGAACATACATGCATTTAATACCACTTTTGCTTAATTCAAGCATGATTTGACACTTGCGATTATATAAAATTACATTTTGAAACTGACGTCATAAATTTATTTAAATACCTTCTAAAAAATAGAATTGATAAACACGGAGCCATAAGAAGAGCTTTTCCTTATATTCATAACAGCAACTCCAATTATAATTAAGAGAACCGGACCATTGACAGACTTTCGAATTTAAGCTTGCATTGGACGCAATAGAATAACATATATATACTGTGATATAGGGGTGTACTCGCTAATATTTCAGTGCAAAATTTCTGAATGGAGATGTAAGTTTATCAAGAAATGCTTGGATTCAGCAGACGGATCGGGATCTCTTCCCGTTCCAACTGTTCACTTCGGAATCCAATTACTGAACAGTTGCGCAACTATTGTGTCTGCTGAATGCGACCAATGTTTCTACATCTATTTTCAATTTTGAATTAGCCTACCTGATAGTTCGTTTGTCTTTGCAGCCAACCTGAAATACCCGCTAAATTCGAAAAAATTTTCCTAGAGAAAGACCAAAGTGCCACAGCCGTCTTTAAGTAGAGACGGCTGTGAAAGTGCGCATGTACACTTCTGTTCCAAATTTCGATTTTGTTTGCATTTACCAAGCAGCAAACATCTTGCATAAAAGGCAGTTGACTTCATTGGTGATGATGCATAAAGTCCCAACGCAATAACAACTTTTTAAACCAAATAAAAGACAGATTCACATATTAAACCATCTTTAAAATATGAAGCGACTTTTTTTTTATATAATAAGAAGCGGTAAAATTAGAACAACACGTTGTATTTTGTGTACTTACATTTTTATCAAGAATGTTTTAGCAATAAATAGCATTAGTTTCGTTTTTAAATTCAAGATAACAAACACATGGACTTGTTTTGGTTGAAAAGCGTTAATCATGTTGCCAAATGTTTTATTGCGATATGAATAGAATCACTTCCGATTTAACATGTGTTTATTTTTAACATTTCATATTATTTCAAATATTTATATAAAATACAATTTATAAATAACCAACATACGTTTCTTTTTAATATAAAGCAATTTATTTAGGATGAATGTGTTTTTGCTGTCACTATTTATTTGTTATTTAATTCTGAGAAAGCATGTATACAAGTATACAAACATGATACAAACAGTCTAGGCACATAGGAAATAACCTATTACACTATTACTTTTTGTATCTTTAGCGTAAAGGAAACACTTCTTTGCGTTGTGTATTTACAATCGAAAATAAATATTACAAAACGAAATTAACTCTAGTAATTTAAATTATTAAATTAGTAAGAGGGTGGGGGTGGGTAGTTCTAAGGGTACTAAGTACTGTACTACAACCCACCCTCTTTTTAGGGAGAAGAAATGTAAAACTAGTTTTTGCAAATTATGCTACTTTAATACATATTTAGAAAGGTGTTTTGTTATGTAATTACAATTATTAGATAATAAAAACAAAGCATTATTAAGGTGGTTTACATTTGATTGCATTTGATAAGAGGAAGTATTGATATGTCTATATTTAGAGATTAAATAATATCGATGGAATGTTGCTTTATACCTAATCTATTTTATTTGCAAACGTCTCGACTAATGCATTCTTCTTATGCAAATATGATACTTAATTTATTACAGACTTAAATATCATTTAAATGTCCCATATTTGCTTGAAACTTATTTGACATGCATTGCCAATAGACACCAAGCGGCAAGCGTACAGTCACTTTCAAACAATGCATTATTATTTAATTGGATACGTTTTTAATTATGTTGAGTGACTATCCTAATATCAATCATGTACAACAGATATAATGTGTTGATTTAAATGCTGCTGACACAAATTAATTTAACAAATTATTAATGCACAAGGTGTGACCAGTTAGTGATACATCATCCAGAGATCCACTTATCCACTTATTATTGTTGTTGTGTCATTTAATAAATATCTGTATGGATGAATCCTCCTGGTTTGAAGGATTGTTTGCCACTTTCATCTGGAAAGTATGAGCGTGGATTGTTTCGCCACCCGTGTTGGTTTGTAAGACCACACTTTGTTAACCTTCACTATTTGAAATAAAAGTCGTAATATATGCAAGCACTTTAATAACACCTTTATCAACACTTGAAAGTTAACACAAATAGTATAAAAATAATGTAAATGTTGAGAACTATCTTGCTAATATCACTTGTATGTTTTGGAAAGATCACTAATTCAATTTGAAGGTAGTGCTTTCGCCCTGAACTCTGTGATGGAATTCTATTATTTCCTGATACTTATATATAACTTCCATTAATGTTTCTTTTTCGATTTCACTGAAATTTGGACAAAGTTGTGGTTTTTCTTTTGTTGTACCTATTCTAAAAGCACATTGGTATATTTATTATTAAGCTTATAATAAACGAATGTAGGGTAAAATCTCAAATAGTATCTCTAATATGGGAGTAAAAATTGTACATATAATATATGTACACCATTTGACACTTACCTCCATTTATGAATACAAATATTAATCACATATGGATCATATATTATATAACTTTCTTTTGTACTTTTTACCGCTTACCAGTAATGTTTTGGCAGGGAAAATGTTTTTAAAATTATCAGTTTTCTTATCCAGACGACATTAGAATCTGTGAATTAGGAGTACTTGTTTACTAGCATTAATCTGATATTAGTTACAATTATTTTTGCAATGTTGTCAAAGCATGTCCTGGCTGGCAATAGCTACCATGTACATGTAGATAACTTATTAGTAATTAGTAATTTTATGAAGAAATGTGTATTTTGCCTATCTGTCAGATATCAATCACCTTGCAGATACGTATCCAAAACTTTTATCCGAGTGTGAAGAAATCGGCCTTGGTCGGCTTTGAAATTTACTTTTATTTATCACACAGAAAATTTGAAATGATATTGCATTCTGTTTTGTTTAGAGTGTTACATTCAGTTGTAATAAGTAAAATAAATATTGAACATATTTTTGTTTTTTATTTGTTGTATGTACTATATTTTGTTCGAATGTACTATAATTTTTTGCACTTGTACTATAATCGCTTCGAAGATAGTTGGCAACGCTGCCACCTCTACTTTTAAGTGAGAGTATGCCATTTCTACACTCTCTTTTATTTATGCCGGCCATTTTTAATTTCTACACGACGCTTTCTTTGGTTCTGGTTGATCTTCGCTCCTGCAATTCATCTTGATACTTCAGGTAAAATTATCTGTTTTGTTGTTTTCTTTAACTCTTTTTATCACGTGTTTATTCGGTATCTATCTATTTAGCCATGGTCGACACATCGACAGATAGAAGTGATGCTTATGATATACGGCATAAAAATAACCGTCCACATGGAAGGGATGCCCAATAAAGTGAAACTACCGGCAGGACTTAAATCTATAGGAATGGGCTTGGGTGTGAACGGGCAAGCCTTAAATGTCGTAGCTCACATTCTAACCACGAACAACCCTACAATTTTTTCAAACACTGGTTTCCGTATCCCCAGCACACTGCACAGTTCCCAGCCTCGTGAGCAGTAACAATCCACCATTGGATAATTTAATCCACAATGAAATTGAAGCGATTTTTATTGCATGAATCACAAATCTCATGAGATATTCTCATTGTGGACTGGCACATTTACATTAGAGGACATCGTAAAATATATTTAGTTTTAATTTTTGTTGTGTTCATTATGTCTAGATCGATGTAAATGTTTATTATTATTATTATTACGATTAGAGAATATTTCACTTGTATCATGTATAGCTTAACTATTATTAGCCATCTCTTTTTTTTATAATCAAACAATAAAAGACAGATTCTGAATCTAAAATACGGTAGTTATATTTTTATTATAAACCGTGAAGAAGAAGATTACGGTGATTCTTGTAATACGCTCTTGGATGAAGCTCTAAAAAATTCAATTATTTTTGATGACTGCGCATTGAATGAAAATTATTTTCATCCCACAGATTTGGGACCTGATAATTTGTTGTCTGTCGAGGATGAACCAGTTTTAAATACAACAACCTTTCCAGATACATCTTCGTCTACGAGTATATCTTTGATGACCCTGACGCCGCTATCGTTTCCTTGTCCAAAAAATGTGGAAACTATGCCAATATATCAAAGAAAGGTCGAAAATGTGCTGACGGATACTATACCTACCAAAACGCTAGCATCATCCAGTAATGACAATAGTTCAAGTTTTCAACCCACCATGTCTTTTCATGATAGTTCAATTGACAGTAAAACAGAAAATCCATGCACATGGAAGATCACGGATAAACTACAGCAAAGTCACCGTGAAGGCCTAGAAAAAGTTGAAGTTTCTCTAAAAAAAATAATGAATAAGAATAAAAGAAAGGCACTTAGAGACTCGGGAAAAGAATATGTAAATAGCAAAGGTGATAGAGTATATGCAAAAAGAATTAAACCCAATCCGTGTGCAAAAAAGAAATGTTTGAATCAATGCAATATGTTTTCAGAAGAGGAGCGTAACGAAATATTTGAATATTTCTACAAACTTGAGAACAGTAATGATCAAAAACGGTCTCTGTCTGATTCCATAAGAGTGTGTGAAGTAAAACGAAGAAGAAGCTATGCAAAAGGAAAAAAGCCCAGACTAGTAAGCAATGAATATTTTCTTAAGAAAAACAATATTCCTCAAAAGGTATGCCGTCAGTTTGTAGTGAGCACACTCCCAATAACAGTAAGATTACTACGTACCGTTTCAGAAAATAAGAAACCAACTAAGTTTCCTAACACTGATTTGAGAGGTCGACATCAGCCTAAACATAAAGCATCAGATGAGCAACTGAAAGTATTTAAAAATTTTATTGAATCCCTACCTGCAGTGCCGTCGCATTACTGCAGAGGTTCCTCGCATAAAAAATATCTTCCTTCCGATATAGGACGTTTTAACAAAGTGTTTCGATTGTATGTTAAAAATTGTCAGTGTGATGGTCTGCCAATGTTAAAACGAAGTAAATTTCTTTAGTTATTTAAAAAAGATTATAACTTAGGAATACATGTACCAAAAAAAGATAAATGTGGAAAGTGTGAACGATTTAAAAATTTACATACCGATCTATAAACACAAGCTGTAAAAACTTCTTAGTGTGTAGCTTCGATTTACAAAAAGTGTTAGCAACTCCTCATGGAAACAGCATGAATTTTGGTTTTTTTCGTAAATATGCTTACTATAACTTTACTGTGTACGAAACAGGAACTAGAAATGGATACTGTTTTGTGTGGGGCGAAAAAGACGGTAAGCGTGGAAGTAATGAAATATGTACGAGCATCTTGCATTACCTTCAGAATCTAGATGAGTCTGGTATTCATTCCGAATTATCACTTTATTGTGATAATTGCGCCGGACAGAATAAAAATAAATTTATGTTTGCACTTATAAGATATTTTTTAGACCATTCTTCGACGATCAACAAAGTTACCCTAACATATCTAGTAGTAGGCCACACGTACATGCCAGTTGACTCTATGCATGGAGTCATAGAGAAAAGTATTAAGAGAAAAATAATCCAGGCTCCATCTGAGTGGCCTACAATCTTACGTAATGCACGACTGCAACCTGAACCATACAAGTGAAAACATGGACGTATTCTGATTTTTTGGACTTCAAATATTTAACTCCAGAAAAGACATTAAAGGTGAAAATATCTTATGTAACTAGAGCCGTTTTTTTAAAAGATGATTTTAAAGTTATCTATCAGACTTCCTTTTTGAATCGTACAACCGAAGAATGCTATTTTAAACTTAAGTCATCTTCAAAACTTAAGAAGGCATATTCAAATGAATTACCAGTTACTAGGGCAAAATTTGAAAATCTTAAAGAGCTGTGTGTGAAAAACCTCATTCAACCGGAATATCATCTAGAATATCTTACGCTTAAAGTAAGCAATAATGCACCTGATGTTTTAGATCAGGGGTCTCCAAACTTTCCAGCCTTAGGGCCATACTGATTACTCCAGTAAGTTCCGAGGGCCAAAACCATATTATCATTGTTGCCGGTGGTAAAAAGTGAAATAGTCCACTGATGAAAAAAAGTCCGAAAAAGTACACAACGTTTAAAAAAGGCTGCAAAACGGCAACACTGCATATTATTAATTTCCTGTCATCTGTAATTTATAGATTAGTCGTAGAGTACGAGCCATGAGGAGTAACGTGACACGACATCTGGTGGACACAAGCGGAAATAGGTAGTACCTTCTATCGCTAACAGATGGCGCTAATAGCACGTACAGAATAATCTCGTTGGTTCGAGAAAGTTCTGGTGTCTTCCACTCACTTCTAGATGGCAGTAATTGGAATATATAAGAAGGCTAGTGGCGCAACCACAAGTCAGTTCCTATGACACTGTTGTGAAATAAAATAGTGCGTACCTCCTTAAAACGTGTTTGTGCGTGTTTAACTTTAAGACATCTTTGTAACAGTATTTTGATTTGAATTGTTGCTTTTGTGTGTGATTTAGTAGTATGGAAAAGAAGCGAAAAATTGATAGTGAATGCAGAAAATTCAAAGATCAGTGGAACATTCAGTATTTCGTAATTGAGTCCAGTAAGAAGGCGCTATGTTTGATTTGCAATGAAAGCATAGCCGTTCTCAAAGAATATAACATTAAACGTCATTATGAAACAAAACATTTTCAAAATTACTCAAAATATACAGGAAGTTTGCGGACAGAAAAATTCGAAGCTATGAAGCGCGGATTGAAATCGCAGCAATCTTCATTTACAAAACTCAAAACTGAACAAGAGGCTGCAACGCGTGCCAGCTTTCGTGTGGCTCTTGAAATTGCAAAACGTGGAAAACCATTCACCGATGGAGAAATGATCAAAGAATGCATAATTGCAGTAGCCGAAGAAATGTGCCCTGAAAAGGTAAATTTATTAAAAAGTGTCAGTATGTCAGCAAACACTGTGGCTCGAAGGGTAGAAAACATCGCTGAAAATATATCCTCTCAACTGTTCGACAAAAATTGACATGTTGAGTGGTTTTCTTTGGCCTTGGATGAGTCAACGGATGTGTCAGATACTGCTCAGGTGTTGATTTATATTCGAGGAGTAGATAAAAGCTATGAAGTGCATGAAGAACTTCTTGATATGAATAGTATTCATGGCACAACTACTGGTAGAGATATTTTTAAAGGAGTTGAAATGGCCATTAATCAAAAGAACCTTCGATGGAAAAACTTGAAATGTATTACAACTGATGGAGGCATGAGTGGGAAAGATAAAGGAGTGGTCGCTCTTGTGTCAAAGGCTGTAGAAAATGACGGTGGTTTAAAACCATTAGTCTTACATTGTATCATTCATCAACAGTCTTTGTGCGGAAAATGTTTGGATATGTCTGAAGTTCTGAATTACAAAACAACGCATGGCTGTGGAAGTTAGCATTCTATGTTGATTTGACAAAACATGTGAACGAACTGAATTTGAGATTGCAAGGAGAAAACCAGCATCTTCCTGATTTATACACTAATATCAAATCATTCCGGAAGAAATTGATATTGTTTCAATCACAACTACGAAGTAAATGTTTTTCACATTTTAAAACATGTGAAATATTCAGCCACACTACTGAGACTGAGTTTCCTATCGATTTTGCAATCGAAACTTTGAGTGCTTTGAAAATAAATTTTGATACTCGTTTCTCGGACTTTGATGCCATTGCGAATCAAATTAAGATTTTTCAGAATCCTTTTGATACTGAGATTGAAACCCTAGCCCCGGAACTTCAAATGGAAATAATTGATCTACAGTGCAGTGATATAATTAAGAACAAATATCAAAACTCATCTTTGTTGGAATTTTATAAGAGTCTTCCACTGACACAATTTGATAATTTGCATAAATTTGCTCGTGGGCTGTTTTCTGTTTTTGGTGCTACTTATTTGTGTGAGAAGACCTTCTCCAAAATGAAGTACGCAAAAAATGTTTACAGATCTAAATTAACTGATGAGCATCTTAAATCTCTTTTAATAATTGGTACAAGTAAAATTAGTCCACAACTACAAACTATTGTCAGTGGAAAATCTCAATTACACAAATCTCATTAGTATTTCATATGTCATTATGCTTGTTATAAGTTATGTTTTTATTTAAAATGTATAAAATGTTAGTTGGATTCATTTCAATAATTTGTTAGTTATTATATACTGAAGTAAAATTTTCTGCATATTATACATATCTTTACTCATTACAATTCTGTGTTTCTTTATCCAACTTATCACAAAAACAATAACAATAAGCCACAACAATGTTATGAGTAGTTAGCCCATGACCATATCAATGTAGATGTCATATTAATAATTATTCAACATAAAATTAGAATACTTCAGTAAACTAAATTTAATTTGCTATAAAAAATATGTTCTCTAAAAGGAGTTTTCAAGTATGCTAGCTCTCCGCGGGCCGGACAAAATCTGTCCGCGGGCCGGATGTGGCCCTCGGGCCGTAGTTTGGAGACCCCTGTTTTAGATGACAGTGATATTGAAGACGTTGAGGAAGATTCGCTCTAGATAATCATTCGCTACCTATATCAAATAAGAATTATTATTTATTTTGTTTTTCTTTTTTTTAAAGAAACGTTTGTTTTGGATCTTATAATATTTTTTTACCAAAGTTACAATAAAGCATTGTTTTTTATTGAAATGTTTCCTTTGTTTTACTTTGACACAAGTGCCATCTAATGACTTACAGCAAAATATGTAAAATGGCACATGTGGACATATGCACCAATATTAAACGATTGTTTTCATTTCGTTTGGCATAAGCGCCTCTAGTTATTAATGGCACAAACGACATTTGACACTTGTTAGGGTACAAGCGCCATGACTTTAATTTTCATAATTTTGGAAAAGATGTATTAATGACAGAGTGAAAAGCAGTACTGTTATAATAAAAAAAACAGTGGCGTTTGTGTCGTTCTGTCATGGACTCGTCGATATGCGCACATAAGGCTTGATTGTTATCTATTTAGTTAATTTATAAAAATATATAAAAAATAAAATATATATATTAAATAAAGCTTAAAATATAATTTTTTGATACACAGTGTCACCAGGGCATTGATTATGTATAAGAAGATACACCAAGTCCATTGACAATCAAAATAATTAGAAATGTTAGCGGAAGATGTCGCCTAACTATCCAAAATATGAAAAATTGCAATTTCGCGCGTGACTGCATTCAAGTTTAAAACCACCACCGCGCTATCTACGAAGGAATAGTTCGTGTGGCTGGGTATAAACTCTTGCGTAAATAAATCAAATGCAGAGAGCAAAGTAACCAACATACATATATTATGTTTTTTTACAGATATTTAAAAATATATACCTGTCATATATCCATATACATATTATACGAACACGCGAATGAAGGGATGTATTGTATGAAGTCGGATTATTTATTACTTCTTTCTCCATTTCTTTCTAATATTTGAGTAAAGAATCTCAAGGTTTCTTTTTAATGTATTTAAAATGTAATAAAATGCTATACAAAAATAGTCAGGAAAAATAACACATCCCATAAAAGGATACTCAAGATACAATCTTATATTTACCTTGAACGTAACATCTTTAATAATTTTTCTGTAAATATACCAAGAAGCCTTTTAAAGTAATTTTACATTATGTTACAGCTTTATTTCTTATATTAATAAACAGTAATTTCAAAGTATGCCAAAAATTATAAATAATATGAACAAAAATTGTTCCTTGATTTATTTAACATGAATTTGACAAACAAAGAATATGTTTACTGTCAGGGAATGAATTAGGTAGTAATTGTAGAGGAATGGTAATACCGTATTTTTTGTTATCTCGGACAAAAAATGCCGAATACAATGTGCGAATGAAATGTGCCTGGCATAGGTACTTTGACACCATTTAAAATACGGAAGTGTGTAACGGGAGGGCTTTTACTTTCTTATACGTAGTGTCAGAAAGTATTGTGATGACGAAAATTTTCGACCTCCAGATTTTTGCAGATGTCCACGTTTTGAAGTCCCCTGATACCAAAAAAGTGGTTTTTAAAAAATGTCTGTATGTGTGTCTCTCTGTGACCACAATAACGGTCGAACCGCTGTAGTAATCAACTCCAAATTTTGTATTTACGTGTGTAATCTCCCTCTTGAGATGTGATTAGATTTTCAGTAAATTCGGCAGATCGGAAGTAGAAGTTTACTTCAGTGAAAAAATCGAATTTCGCCAATATTTCATCAACTACTAAGTTTAAACAAATTTATAAAGCATGTACTCAGACTTAAATTTGAGAAAAATTTTATTATGAAAGTTTTTTGAAATCCCTACTGGAAGTAGGTAGGTCTTTTACTCTTATCGAAAAACATTTTTTTGCAAATATTTCGCAAGTCATGCTTTTTAGACGGGTATAGTACGAGTATAAAAATGAGGTGTGGCCACCACACGACTTTCTTATACGTATGAGCGTTTCAAATCATACAATTTTAAAAATTATATTATACAAAAATTATTCAAAATCCTATTCTAAGTACTTCCAGTCTCTTAATAAATCACTATAGGATACATACTTTGTGAGATATTTGCAAAAAAATGCTACTCGCTAAGAGTAAAAGTGTTACTTCCGGTCCGAATTTTGAATTTTCATTTATACAAAAAATATTCCAAATCCAACTCTAAATACTTTTTTACTCTTGACAAATATATATAGAATGCATAATTTACGAAATATTTGCAAAAATTACTAATCGATAAGAGTAAAAGTGTTACTTCCGGTCCGAATTTTGAAAATTTTTTAATAAAATTCTTCTCAAATTTAATTTTGAGTATATATGAATTCTTTACAAATTTGTTTAAACTTAGTAGTTGCCGAATAATTGGCAAAATACGATTTCTTCACTGAAGTAAACTACTACTTCCGGTCTGCCGATTTTACTGAAAATCTAATCAGATCTCAAGAGGGAGATTATATTTGTAAATATAAAATTTGGATTTGATACCTATAGCGGTTTGACCGCTATCGTGGTCACACACAGACAGACAGACAGACAGACACACACACACAGACACACAGACATTTTTTTAAAAACCACTTTTTCGGTACCAGGGGACATCAAAACGTGGACATCTGCAAAAATCTCGAGATCGAAAATTATCATCATCACAATACTTCCTTATACTACGTATAAGAAAATAAAAAAAATGAGGTGTGGCCACCACACGACTTTCTTATACGTATGAGCGTTTCAAACTATACAATTTTAAGAATTTTTTTATACAAAACTTATTCACAATCCTATTCTAAGTACTTTCATTCTCTTAATAAATAAATATAGAATGCATAATTTACTACATATCTGCAAAAAATCGATATTCGGTAAGAGTAAAAGTGGTACTTCCGGCTCGAATTTTGAAATTTTTTTTATACAAAAGATATTTAAAATTATAATTTAAATACTTTTATACTCGTAATGTACCTGCCTAGAAAGCATGACTTGCCAGATATTCGCAAAAAACTTATTTTCGATAAGAGTAAAAATAAAAGACCTACTTCCGGTTGGAATTTCGAAAAACTTTTTTAAGATAATGTGTCTCAAATTTAATTTTGAGTACATTTCAATTCTTAATAAATTTGTTTAAACTTAGTAATTGAGGAAATATTGGCAAAATTCGATTTTTTCACTGAAGTAAACTGCTACTTCCAGTCTACCGATTTGACTGAAAAACTAATCAGATCTCAAGAGGGAGATTGTACATGTAAATACAAAATTTGGAATTGATATCTACAGCGGTTTGACCGCTATCGCCGCGTGGTCACACACACAGAGACAGACAGACAGACACACAGACATTTTTTAAAAACCACTTTTTCGGTATCAGGGGACTTCAAAACGTGGACATCTGCAAAAATCTCGAGGTCGAAAATTTTCATCATCACAATACTTCCTTATACTACATATAAGAAAGTAAGAAGGTTGTGTATTGAGAACGATTAATTTTTAAAGGAAACAAATATTATTAATTTCAGTACTCTTAATACGCCTATAAAAAAATATGAATTACTTTTAATAATTTATATTAGTCTGTAAAACAAATAGATGCAAAGAGGCTTGCGGTAAAATTCAGAGATTTTACATGCATAGGTATTTAAGTAAACTTGCTTTTATATCCATAAAGGAATGAATGAATTACCTGTTCATTCAAATGCCTTGTATACTATATCACTCACACTATATGATTTATGTCTTTTATATTTTAAAACCTTTTCTTTCCTTGCCTGTAAAGCCTACAGTGAATCAGTTTGGCGTCATGCACTAAACAAAAAAAAAACATACTAATAAAAGGATTATATTCATGCCTTCTTCCTTCGCCAAAGCCGAACGTTTTTATATATACATATGTATATTCATTATGTGTGATAAATGCTTTTTTCGTAGAGTGGAACGTAAATAAAATATTTTTTAATACTATTAGTACCTATATACACATTTTATTAATGACTCTGCGCAGTTTATGATCAGAATTATTATTATTACCTATATAAGAATTAAATTAAATTTATTTACTTTATTTTACAGCGTCATCTGTTTACTGAAACGCCAAAACTAGGAATTTATTATGTTGGTTAACGGTTTAAATCTCAACTACCTTGAAAATTACCCCCACCACATGTGGACACTTTGTCGACTAGCGCCCCACTGGTGGTGACATCCAAAATGTTGATTTTAGGCGCAACCTTTTTCTTATGGACTTGGACTATCTTCTTATACATAATCAATGCACCAGGGAGATTATATGAAATAATTCTTTAATAAATGACATTATTAATTTTTTTTACTAAAGTTTTAATAAAAAAAATATAAACAACGGTATTAAAGTTATAAATAAAACTTAAAGTTCTTTGGTAGATACGCCGTGAGATAACAAAAATATAAACTTACTATTTAATAAAAAATAAAGAAATCTTGATTTTTGATTATGAAAGTTATAAAAAAAAACAATTCCTATTACGTACCTACGGCCTACCTACATACTTAAATAATAAATAAAACTTAAAATATTTTTTTCTTATTTAAATAAGATTAGGAACCAATGTAATATATCTCATAAAGTCATAACGACGTATTAGTACTATTAGTCGACACTTATACGAAGATATAAACATAAAAAAATCAAGTAAAATGATGAAACATTAAGGTTAAGAATTTACTATCCCGTTCGCCTTCAACAAAACCAACATTTCAAAAAGATCGTCACTTAAATTCTGACGCTTTGGCGTATTCACCATACCCGCAAAAGAAAACAATCGCTCTACTGGAGCAGACGACGGTAATATGGAGTTATATCTTAAAAATATTGGTTTAATTAAAGGGTAATCATTAAGCATCTCCAAACCTAATCTTTTATCTTCAAGATATTGCAAAAGGTTAAGTTGAATTTTTCCTTTTAGTTTATCCCTATTATCCCGAGAAATTAAATCGCTATTTTTTTCTAGATTTTCCTCACTTTCAAATTCGAAAAACTTAATATCATTATTGGGCGTTGATTCTTTTCTATTAAAATCTGGTTTTTGAATATCTCTTTGGAGTTCCACACCAGCATAAATTACAATATTTTTTAATTCCTCAATGTCTAATCCACACTGCCATGAAACGGTTTGTGATTGCCACCTAAATTTAATAGTCGGGCAAGTTACTGCAGCAATTATTGCCTTTTTTGCTTCGGCGTTTGTAAGGTCAAAGTACTGCTCAAATCTGGCATTGACGCGATTAATTATGTGTTCTAAAATTAAGCTGGTACTCCTATTAAGTGTCGTGATTGATTTAACTTTAATCAGTTTCGTTTTTAAAGAAGTTATAGGTACTTGGTATTAAATAACCAAAATATGTGTGAGTGACGTGTGTGTGTCTCCTTGTAGAAAATCTACTGTTTCAGCAATTGGTTTCAAAATACAAGAGTATTCTTGCAGATAAAGAAGATCTGCATCTTTTAGATTTTCTTTAAGGTTTAAATCTTTATATAGTTTGGTTAGGTTCTCCTTGGATATAGATAATATTTGAGAAATTGAATTAAAAAAAGAGTTCCAGCCAGTGACTGTTGGGTAACTTAAAGTATGACTAAGTATCTTTTGAAGCTCTTCTGCGCTCTTGGGTCTTGCAGCGCATTTCCAAAGCTCATTGCACTTATTTAAAATAGTTGTATGTCGGGATCTCAAAGAAATGTTAGAGTTTAAGACGGAGTTTACATCACTTGTTGCCAAAAGATTAAGAGTATGACTAGCGCATCTAAGTTCATCGTCCTCCACGTTATGATCATCCACGTCGGTTTCCTCCTGTGTTTCCTCTGATATGTCAATTGGCTCGATATCTTTTAGTTTTATACCAAACTCCTTAAATGACTTTACAAAGTTACTACCGTTATCAGTTATTGTTGCAACATTTTTTGAAATACCTAATTCAAATTTTCCAAAAATATTGTGCAGTTTCTCAGCAATTCGATCAAAAGTATGAGAACCAGAAAACCGTTCACAAGCTAATGCAACAGATTTCCTTTCAAATGAATTTTTATCAATCCAGTGACAGGTAACTCCAATAAGTGGTTTTGGTATCTTCAGAATTTAGACATTTAAATAGTTCACAGCCAATCGTTTATCACTTAACCAGGATAAATGAGAGGCAATTTACTTTACTAGTAAGCCTAGACCAAATATATATTCTACGAATAGAAAATTCCTTGATATTAGACTAGACACAAGATTAACATGGAAGCTGCACATAGATGAATTAGTCAAACACTTGTCTGTTGCAACTTATGCAATTAGATGTATCAGTTTTTTAAATGATAGTCTACTGGAATAATGATATACTATGGACTATCAAATCACATATCAACTATCTTTAACCAAGGTGTTTATTCTGCAGAAGAACGCTGTTTGAGCAATTGTCTGTCTTTCACAAAGTATCCACTGCAAGCCTCTCTTCAGAGAGTTTATGATAATTCCATAAACCTCGGCACATATTCTGCAACTACTACACCTGACCACTAGGGGTGAGATTACAGAAGTCTCCACCTGTCATAACCACTTGCTGCACATTCCACATTTCATAGGACAAAAGCCACTTCAGTTAACTCCGTTAAAGCTAGGGGTCTGCGGTACCAAAAACTTAAGTTCGGTACGGTTCGGTACGGTAAATAATTCTGTACTGCGGTTCTTGGTACGGTACACGGTACTAATGATATTACATATATTTACCAATTTACTGTAACCTTTTTTCTAAAACCAAACGGGATTAATTGGAAAGAATATGAAGGTAAGTAAAACTGATCCCTTAGTACAAGTAGTTTTTATTAATTCATAAAAATATCTCTTAAAAAATCGTATAAGCACAAGATTAAATACCTATTAAAAAAATGTTTCAAAGCAAAACCCAAAATTTATTCTACAAGAACTACATAGCCCTAATAAAGTAAAATTTATTTAATGTAGAAAATAAAGGACATTTTGTACAACGACATTTTTTATGTTACAAGTATTTCATTTATTTGTACCTTTACACATACTTCAGATTTTGGTGAAGGAAAATCAACTTTTCAGCGTTAACTGGAAGGAGCCTTCGCCTTCTGCTTTTTAATACATTCCCAGCAGAAGAAAACAGTCTTTCTGACGGAACTTCAGTAGCAGGAATGCCAAGATATTTTTTGACAAGTGGAATGAGCTTGGAGAATCTAACTGAGTTTTCTGCCCACCAGTTAAAAGGATCCTGCAAAATGGGTATACAATTTTCAGAGAAGTACGCTTCCAGCTGAAGACAACCTGAAAAATAAGGCGCTTATCAGATCTAAGTAAGCGTACGATTTAATATAATACTTCAACTATAGGAATTGCTTAATTATGGAAATGGAGGGTTATTGCCAGAATTGTTCATAGTGGTTAGTTTCAGTACAGTTTCTTTTTTTTTTTTAATATTGTAACGTTTTCGGGTTCCAATAAACAACTCGTGCAATTATTTATTTAAAACAGTCTGTATATTTATGTACTTAAAATTATATAACAATATAAAAATATAAAAACTAACGTAACACACTTAAACTACTACTAATAAATTATCACAGGTATTTATTTACATAACACTATTATTTATATCTCTGTCCGTATTTATTTACATATCACTTAAAGAACTATTTCTACCGTACGCCGTATATTTATTTTCTTATATTTATTTCCACGCTACCACTACGTAAGGACTTTCCCGAACTGCAATGAATGGATCCCGTAGTTACCCCGCGGTTACTTCCGTAATGTAATTCAGTAATGTAATGTCTTCTATCCCGGTGACTTCGTCGCTTATATACATATGTGAAGAGTACTAGAGCATTCTATTAAATTCTATACTTCTCTCGATAAACTCTGTCTCCCTCTAGAATATTTGTAGAATATTCTCAGACAGTAGTATGTATGACTCACCGCTTACGATATTTACCAGCCGCGCCGAATATGATTTATTGCCTTTTTTTTTTGTGCCTGTTTTTATCGCTCCGAGATGGTCTGATTCTTTTATTTAATGTAACTCAATTCGTCTGCTGGTTTCGTTACATTGCCCCCTTCTTAAAACTGCGTTTCGTCCCGAAACACACTATTCCATGTCCTTGACGCTGGCGGATAACGAAATCCACACCGGGACCCACGAGTGCACCCAGCCGTCTTGTGGCAATGGCAATCCACCGTCCCAGGCTGCACAACGGGCTGATCGGTCCGACAGCCGCACACGACCATTTCCGTACCAGCACGCCGAAACACTGCCTCCAGCATGTTTCCTGCGATTTTCCATACCAAACGGTCTAATCCACAGCCCATCCTCGGAATTGCCAGCCTCCCCACATCCTGCTCGAGTGCACGCCCTCGTAGATCGACAAGGGATTCCCATAAGCTGGCTCTCTAGGTTTTCCAGCAAATTGTCGCACATCCGCCACTTCACCGCCGTCACGTCCATGGTATGGGGCAATTGGTTGAAACTCACCATCCCTGGCTCACTATGAGGTGTTAGTCTCATGCGATAACCGACGTCATCTATTTGCTCTAGTATTTTGTATGGTCCCTCCCAGTATCCTTCGAACTTTGGGGACAGGCCTTGGCGACGTTGAGGATTATACAACCAAACAAGGTCCTCTTCTTGGTAACCATCTCTCTCGGCTTGCACGTGGTAACGATTCTTCGTCCTGTCATTGACATCCTGAGTGTGATGGCGTACTCGCTCGTGGACATCCTTCAACCTTCGCCAGGATCCACTGACGCAGTCTTCTCCATTTGGGTCCTCCACAACACACTTGAGTAGATCCATCCTCTACTTTCAGAGAGTCCCATTGAGCCCAGTAGGATTCCAGTCCCTGTGAACGAGGAGCCACTTCTTGCCAAGCCAGTCTGCGACCAATTCCCTTCCAAACCATCAATGAACCAAGGTCTTCATCAGCTTCTTGACCAATCCGCAAATTGTCAGGATGTCACTGATCGTCAACCACGGCAGTTCTGAATGTTTTGGCCGATTTTTCTTCTAGTCTGTTACTATGCCTGCAGTCTTCTTGCAACAACATCAGCGATTTGGGGTTGCACAGATGCACTTCGCGCTATTTATTTTGAGGCTCCACGACACTGGATCGACGATTGCCTCTTCCCATCGACCCGTTTAATTCTTCGCTGCTCCGCTATGGTTTTCTTGGGCTTCTTCGCGCATTTACTATGCGCATGGCCCATTTCCATCTCCATTTCCATTTCCATCTCCATTTCCAATTCCAGCATCGGAGCGTTCTTCTCTTGGGTTGCACCTTATTCACCAACCGTCGGACTACCTGTCCCAGGTGCGCATGCCCATACTTCATCTCAAGACGCTTGATCAATTTAAGGTAGTCTTGACACTCTTCCGGAAATACGGTCTGCAGAACATCAATGACCTGTCCTCTTAATGACACAATCAGACCAGTATCTTTCTTCGGGGACGTCCACCCATTTGCTCCTGCAGCGGCTTCGAATTGATTCCGGTACGACATCCATGACGTCTTTCCATCGAATGTGGGAGGTTTTACCTTTACCTTCGCTGTTCGGGCAATCTCCAGGCTTCCGCTTGAGATATCATGGGGACCGCAGTCGTTCATCGCTGGCAACTGAAGCTGAACCCCAAACTCGTCCCCCATTCCGAACACGCGCTCCTCAACTTTCTGTTCCATGGCTTCGATGGCCTCAGAAAATTCCTGCCTCCCACCTGATGAATTCTCTTGAATGTCTTCCTTAAAAGTAGTCTCGAGTTTTGAATTACTTGCAATTTCATTTCTTGAAGCTTTAAAACTATTTGCAATTTCAGCTCTTAGAGTCTTGAAATGTTCTTCTATAGTCTTCATATCAGTCTCGAATTGTTTTGCAATTGCATCTTTTAGAGTCTTCCTATCAGTCTCGAATTGTTTTGCAATTGCATCTTTAATTTCTTCCACTATTACGCTTAAATCAGGCTGTACTTGAAACAAATATTTCTCGGGATCCTCACCTTCATTTATTAAAAGGTCACGAAGCCGGTCCTGGAGAATTGTTTTCTTTCCAGACGCATCTGCGTCCCTTTCTTCCAATTCTGCCCTTAACTCGGCGACCTTTAGTTCTTCCAAACGTTTGGTAGCCATTTATTTATTTATTTATTTGCACTTCTGTTTATCCCACACTGACACCAATTGTATGGTGCAATTATTTATTTAAAACAGTCTGTATATTTATGTACTTAAAATTATATAACAATATAAAAATATAAAAACTAACGTAACACACTTAAACTACTACTAATAAATTATCACAGGTATTTATTTACATAACACTATTATTTATATCTCTGTCCGTATTTATTTACATATCACTTAAAGAACTATTTCTACCGTACGCCGTATATTTATTTTCTTATATTTATTTCCACGCTACCACTACGTAAGGACTTTCCCGAACTGCAATGAATGGATCCCGTAGTTACCCCGCGGTTACTTCCGTAATGTAATTCAGTAATGTAATGTCTTCTATCCCGGTGACTTCGTCGCTTATATACATATGTGAAGAGTACTAGAGCATTCTATTAAATTCTATACTTCTCTCGATAAACTCTGTCTCCCTCTAGAATATTTGTAGAATATTCTCAGACAGTAGTATGTATGACTCACCGCTTACGATATTTACCAGCCGCGCCGAATATGATTTATTGCCTTTTTTTTTGTGCCTGTTTTTATCGCTCCGAGATGGTCTGATTCTTTTATTTAATGTAACTCAATTCGTCTGCTGGTTTCGTTACAATATCTAATATTATGTATCAAATTTTATCAGCTATTAAAATGATTTGATTTAGTAAAAATACATGCATGTTCTTGTGATTATTAAAACAGGACTTAACATGGTTTACACGTTCTGTCTATATGATATTTTGGGGCCTACTGTCTTGGAACTACAGTAATAGGATAATTTTAGTCTTTTCACAAAATTGAAAAAGTTATAGAAAACCTACCTTGAGCTTGATTCTGCCTGGAACTGTTATCCGCTTCCTTGGCAGTTTGTTGCTTGGTGGCTTGAAGAAATGCTGCCCATACACTTGATAAATTTGTAGTGGTGTTTTCATTTTCAGTTGGTATCTCACTAAATTGTGAAGCAGCATTGGCTTTTTGGGATTCAAGTGTTCTAAGCTCCTTCCGCAACGTTTCCTTGGCTGCTTTCTTCATGGATTCTGATAAAATCGAATCTTTAAATCTAGGGTCCAGTAGCATACAAGCTGATCTGGCTGACTATGTTCAGCCATAGGAAATCTACCCTGCACTGCTTGCAATAGAGCTCTGCTTAATGTAATCCCTGCACTATTATTGTCTGTAATTGACTGCAAACCACTTTTGAGACCATGGACAAGAGGTATAATCATACTTCTGGTAGGTCTTTCCTCTGAGGACACTTCTAAAGTGGCATCTAGGAATGGTTTTAAAATTGTGACATAGGCCTCAACTATCCCCCAATCTGATGAAGTTAGATTATCCACAGTGCATCCAGGTTGGGATAACTCCAAACAAAGAGGTTCCTTCAGTTTAAGGAGTCTTTCCATCATGAAATACTCGCTGTTCCACCTTGTTTCTATGTCTTGTATAAGCTCTAATTTTTGTTTGCCCAATTGTTCTTGCCTCTTTTGGAGATTTGCTTTGGCTGTAGGACTATGTCGAAAATGACCAACAATGTTCCTGCATTTTTTCGTCAGTGTGTCGAACCCACGGTAGTTTTTTTTAGCATTCTTTAGTGTCAGATTGAGTGAATGTGCAAAACATGATACATGCGCCATTTTTGTGTTGGCTATTGCAGTTTTCATATTTGCTGCATTGTCTGTCACACAGTAGATGTTTTGTACGTTATCGGGGCTCCATTCAGTTAGGGTCTCTTTTAGATAACGTGAAATATTTTCTCCGGTGTGACTTTCAAACATAGGGACACAACCAAGACAAATATTCTTCAAATTCATTTCATGATCTACAAAATGCGCTGTGATCGCCAAAAATGAGACAGTTGATTCTGAGGACCACATGTCAGTTGTCAAAGATATGGATTCTAAGTTTTGCTTAGAAACTTCGTCCTTTAATTTCAACTTAGTATTATCGTATAGATCCGGTATCCAATTTCTTGCAATCGTTGTTGATGTAGGTAAAACAAACCTTTCATCAGCTAGTTTTACAATTTGTCTTAATCCCGGTTCATCAATAATTGCATAAGGGTGTAGCTCCTCAGCAATCCATTTTGTTACGGCTGTTTTCATGGCAATATATTTTGGGTGGCTGTTTTCATATTTTTCAGCAGATTTGAGAAAGCTATCGAGTTTTTGCACTTTAAAAGTACTAGAGACATTTGTGTTTACTAGGTTAGGCCTGGATTCTTCACTCTTCAGTTTTATAAACTCTTTCTCTTGGTCACGAAATATCATATATTTACTGTGATGCAACCTTTCTAAATGTTTCCGGATTCCTGTAGTCGAACCGTACTGTGATTTTAGAATTTGTCCACAAGTCAAACAGTTTGAAGTTATTGAATTAATTTTTCGAAAAAAATTCCAAATCGGTACCTTTTTACTTTTTGTCTTATCGTCTGAAGTCGTAGATGATCTAGAAGAATGCGATGTTGTCGGGGGTTCACTAACATCACTCATAACGTATGAATAAAAAACAATAAAACTTTTAAAATTAATTATGGTAACTATATACACGGTAACTTTATATTCGTAGAGGTAACTCCAACAGAGACTACGTCCGATGTGATTTCGTGATATACATATATAAAATAGATCACAGACCAACAAAGTATTGAAACATATTTTAAGAAAAAAAAACTGTTAAGATACTACTTTTATTTACATTTACAGCGAATATGAAAGCCTCCTATTTATGAGTTATGGACTGAGCTAGTGAATGACCAATCGTCCCATAAAATATTGTAGGTAGTAGTAGTTACGTGCCTAGCATCCGTGTTAAAACAGCCCCACTACTTGAATGTTCGAATGCATTGCTTGGAATAATAGTTTTTTTGGTTGGTTGGTGTGGTCTTTTATCTATTAATTTGATTTTACTCCTCTTATTTTCTTAAGAAATAGTGTTTTCAGTTTTTCCTTGTATTGCTTCAAACATGGCTTATAAAATAAGTTCATTTATAAAGTGTATCCAGGTGTGTACGCTGCAATTTACATCAGATATGTATTTATTCTTTTTAAAGGTATGTATGTATTGAATTCGGCTAATATACGGCACAAGTGCACAAGTCTATGAACTATGAGTCAAGTCCATGAACTATGAGTCAAGTCCGCGCCTGTTTATATATAATCTTCGGCTTTAACAGTACTCAGGGATTTAAATATTTTAAAGTGAATTCTAGGAATAACAAATCCTTTGTATTGAAAGATTTTGACTTTTTTTGAATGAATATTTCCTCAGAGCACCAGAAAAGAAATGAGAAGCATTTTTGGTTAAAAATTCTTAATAGGAGCAATAATTACATCCAAAGTAAACTTCAGCAATTCAATGCAAACTTATTTTTAGGCGACGGTAACTGAACGGAACAAAAGTTAATAATACATGAAGAAAAATGCGTATAAATAAATAGTATGGGATTATTTTTCGTTTTGTCATTCTAAACTGTACCGTACCGAGATGGTACCGAGAACGTTGTCTGTACCGAACCGCTGACGGTACATCGTTCTGTACCGTACCGGTACCGAATTTTCGGTGCACCGCAGACCCCTAGTTAAAGCAAGGGAATCATTGCTGCGCTTATATCCACCACAAGATTTATTATTTGAATGCAAAAAGAAAAAAAAAATCTCCGGTTATAAACGAAAAGAACATTGAAAGTACAAAGCTCGTTGAAGACTACATGTCCATTATATATAATGACGATTATTTCAAATCACCCAGAATATGGAACTTGAGATTACGAGCCGCATTTGGAAATCCTTTTGGAGCATGTATTGAGGATGGTGTTGTTATCGACTCTGAAATATTAAAACATATCCCTCCGATACATTATAATGCCTGTATCACGGTAGAATTTACATTTAAAACTGTGAAAAAACCAAAAGACGCAAAATTTATACCAATTGACAAGACTAATGGATCAGTTGCACATGAAACTTTAATCGGATATCTAGTAAGTGAACACGAAGCTTATGTTAAAAATAGCAAACATAATAAAATATTGTCAAGTAAAATTGTAAGTGAGTCTGGAAAATTTAGTGCAATTTTAGCATTTCTAACGATATCAAAAGGGTTTCCCTTAAATATTGTAAAAGTCTTCTTCGCCTGTGGTTATTCGGGGACGAGCAGGACTACCTCTCCTATATAGACAGTAGATTTGTTTATGCAACATTGCTGTGATACTGCTCTAATTAACCAGTTATCTTCGATTTTCGCTAATCGTATAAGTGTACGCAAGTTTATTGCACAGAACTGTACATGGTGTTCCATTTAAAAAATTATAACTATGGCCAGCCACCAAGTTATGGAATACTCTGTACAATAACACAAAATAATTTTAGATGGTGGTCCTAATAAGTGGTTATTATAGGAAAAAAAACCGCTTAGAAATATCTTCCTAGTAGCAAAATCACTATATGCACGCACACTTGTCCTACATTAGCAAATATTTTCATCCTTTCCTAAAATTGTGATTTTACTGCTTGGGTTTTTTCATAAAGTCACAATTTGCCTTCCCTGCGGAGATGACTGACTCTGTATACAGGGTTGCTTATTAGTGCGTCAAAGTCCAATATAGGCGTTATTAAATAGTACTGAAGAAATTTATTTTATATAAAGTGGCACAGTAAAAAAAAACACACATTTTGAAAATAATTTGAATTATACAGGGTGACGCGTTAAAATGGCACACATTCGAATTTTTTTTTAAATGAAACCGTGTATATCTTTCGTTAATAACTCAACAATGCGTCATCCAAAACCAAAACTCCAGATATCGATGAAAACACAAATTAAAGTAGATAAGGGAAAACAGAAGACATACAGGGAGATTCATTTAAAAAAAATAGGATGTGTTCCATTTTAACGTGTCACCCTGTATAATTCAAATTACATATTTTCAAAATGTGTGTTTTTTGTTACTGTGCCATTTTTTATAAAATAAATTTCTTCAGTACTATTTAATAACGCCTATATTGGACTTTGACGCACTAATGAGCAACCCTGTATATAAAAAAAGATGTATCTTATTTCACAACTGAGTTTGGTTAGCTTCACTGAGTTTTGCGAACTCGCGTCCTCCTACCTATTAGAATCATGTACCTTGCTTTTCATATTTACGAATAAACTCATGTTCACATATTCAGTTAATACTACTACTTTTAATAATTTAACACATGAATAGTACTGCTTTTGATTTATTTACGATTATTGATTATTGTTTTTTTTCCCTTTGCGAGTACAGCTCCTGCTTCTACCGCCAGAAATCCACCATTGTTCAATGCAAGGCCAGGGGTAAATGCAGAAGGACTCAGTAATGTTACCAAGAAAGGTAACATTTTTGTACAGAATCCTTTCCTAACTGAGTGATAAACTTATAATGTCTAATTAAAAAATTGCTGCACATCTAGTTTTTGTGCTTTTCTATCATTATTCTACACTCATTATCAGCATGCATTTATAATGAACCTTTGGAAAAACCTACAAAGCAAAACAACATGAACCGAACATGGAAAATGCATTTAAATTTACAGTATGTATGGTAAACCGATAACTAAAAGTTTCATCAAAATTAGATGTTGCCAAATACTTTCGCAAGCCTAACTAAGTAGCGAAATTAAACCGTTGGTGCCATGCATTTGTTTTTAAGCCGAGCTTTAATTTAAGCGGCCCTTAACTAAACGTGATATTAAGTAGCGATGGTGCAATCGGCCATTAACGAACAAACAAATGTCTAAAGGTGATATATTGTGATTTCAACATTAATTAGGTACTTTTCCATAGCACAGTCACCCTTCAAAAAACAAAACTGTTATAATAATATTGTAGATGCGATGCATTTTTAATTTTGTATAAATTATACACAAATTTTAGCGCGGCGCAGCCTTTAACAGTGATAGTTACAAAACTTAGTAAGGGTTTCATATTTTTGAATGCCCGGTATGTTCTGTTAGCTATTCTGTTACTTTAACCCTACAGCATAAAAAGTGAACGGTTTATCAGACAGACCAAATAGCTACGAATTTCATGTACAAAAGTTGTTCTAAATTTCATCTTAATAAATTTCTTCGGAATGCATATTTGCAAAAACTGGTGAAATTTTTGAAAATGCTAATATACAAGACTTGTAAAGTTATGTGTTTACATGATCAAATAAATTCATGAAGTTTTTGACCTTGAATTTATTGGAGCGTATAAAGACTAAACTTGTCAGTTTTTTCTTGTCAAATAAATTCATGAATAAATTGTTGAATTACAACCCGCTGTATTTTTTCGTCGCTTTTCTAGGGAAATATACCTAGTAACATTTTAGTTTAAAATAAATGCCAACTTTCGCGTTGTAAACCTTCTGCCCCGTGAATATTTTTTTTATTATAAAAGAATGATAAAGTTAGTAAAATGAATCGTATTAGTCAAGAAATATTAATGTTCCAATAAAGAATATGCAACTATTGCTATTCTATACAAACATTGTAAAAATCGATTGCGAGGAGTGAATAATTTCACTTATACAAATAATTATTTTAATGATCATGATCAAGTCTTACAAAAACATAATATTTTTCATGAAAACAACTACACTCTGTTCGTAAATGATTGAGATGAGAACCATAGGCAACCAAATATACAGATTGCTAGTATTCAAAACAAAAGTTCCTAAATATGATTATACTCTGTCAAATATTTGTTTGGATTAAAAAGCGGGTAATCTACATAAACAGTTGGAGTTATTGGAGAATATGGGTGCAACTGATTTTTGACAAAAAAAATAGTGTACCTTATAGAGGAGCTCTAATTGAACAACTTTTACTTATAAATTAATCCGCGCTCACCCACAGGAACGGAGATAATTAATAATTAATGTGCTCACCGAGTGATTTTTCTATGTTAAATTTTTAGTCGTATCTGTTATACACACTGTTAAAATTATGAAGATTGTAATAAATGATGTTTATTTCACTTTACCACACAACAATTACATTTGATTTTTATGTTTTTTAACAACTTTTCTCAACAAACACAAAACAAGAAACCTAACCTTAAACCACCTAATGGAGAAAGCCCATTCCAACTCTCATGCGGAATCGGACACAACGACTGTCATCCATAGAGTTATATACTAGATAGATGGTCGAACAAACAACTTGTATTTTTCAATATTTATTTGAAAATTATATGCAAATCAGTAACAAAAGACGTTATAAAGTGTATATTATTTATAAATTTGTAGTTTATTTCATTGATTTTTTAACATGCCTTTTAAAATTATATAATATCCTGTAAATTAGTACGGAATGATATAGAGAATATTTATGTTTTCTTTCATTTTTTCAAACATTCATAATTCTCTTTTTGCACATTTACATGATTTATACTGCAATCATTGCAATGATTGTTCCCTTAATTTATAGATTTTTTTACTTCTTTACCATCTCCCTTCCCCCTCACCCCCGCGCGTTTGTACTTTTCGTGTTTGTCGCCCCTTTCCCACCACCCAGGATTCCAGTTCTCACCACCCCCAAAGTTTTTTACCATCTGTCTTCCCTCGGTGCAAATTCCGTTCTGTTGTTGCCGCCCCCTTCACATAAGGGGCCGGCAAGAATATTTGTTTTTGCTTTCTGTACCCATTCGTTGTCCGCACTCGTATTTCGGTTGATTTATACCAATTTGTTGATGTTTTACCGCCCCTTCGCGCGCGCGGGGGGAAGGGGCGGTAAAACATCAACAAATTGGTATAAATCAACCGAAATACGAGTGCGGACAACGAATGGGTACAGAAATTGCTATTAATTGTTACCGTAAACAAGTTCGACCATCTATCTAGTATATAACTCTATGGATGACAGTCGTTGGTCCCAATCCGCATGAAAGTTGGAATGGGCTTTCTCCATTAGGTGGTTTAAGGTTAGGTTTCTTGTTTTGTGTTTGTTGAGAAAAGTTATTAAAAAACATAAAAATCAAATGTAATTGTTGTGTGGTAAAGTGAAATAAACATCATTTATTACAATCTTCATAATTTTAACAGTGTGTATAACAGATACGACTAAAAATGTAACATGGAAAAATCACTCGGTGAGCACATTAATTATTAATTATCTCCATTCCTGTGGGTGAGCGCGGATTAATTTATAAGCAAAAGTTGTTCAATTAGAGCTCCTCTATAAGGTACACTATTTTTTTTGTCAAAAATCAGTTGCACCCATATTCTCCAATTTACCCCGGGAAACTGCTGTCTAAATTGATGAATACAAGACTCCAAGTTGTATGCCCAAGATCCATCTGGATTTTGAGTTCCACTACGATAGTGGGCCATTAAAATGAAGGCATCTTCCTCAGAAGTGAAGATCATTTTAAAACTAAAACGTATAATGTTGTTGAAGCATGATGTATACATTACCTTACATTACTTGGTCGAATTACAATAAAGTTATAGTTCTACAGGTTCTCAAAATACGCAATATAACATGAAGAAACGGATTCGCATCAAAATATAAAGTTTAACAGAAAATGAACACAATAGATATAAGCCATATGACATAAAGGTAGGGCAATTTATTTTTTTACCAACTTAAATTTTAAATTTTGGGCGGTTAATTTGAATTTCATCTCAGGCATTTACTAACGCACTGTACAATACGCTTTGGAGAATGTTGCATTTTATTTCTAGTTTGTGATTACTACAATTAAGTACAAATATTCGGATATCCTTTTGTATCCATCAGCAAGCTATATTTTGCATATATAATCCCGTATTTATTAACCCCTACGAATATCAGATTAACAAGTTCCGCATAACCTTCAAATTGATAAAAGAAAACAAAAACATTTAAAGGTTGCAAGAAAAAAAATGTCACTATTTGATGGTTGGTACTAGTGGATACCGTCAATAAAATATTGGATGAATATTTGCGTTTATACGGTCCAATAAATTCATGAATAAATTCATGTATTTCTTCATGAATATATTCGTCAATTTATTTAACCGTGTAAACACGGCATAAGTTCTGTTATAGCTCGGTTAAGACCTGATGGCACTTGCGTGGATGACAATTTTAAGACAAAAAAGGAGAACGCAGCATAGTCAGTATTTAAGAGTGGCGTTTACCAACAAATAGAAACTTATGCAACTTATATTACTCGTGGGACGGGTAGACGCAAGGGGGCATTAGTAGGTGAAGGTTGACGATATTCGGTTCTGTCACAGCGCTTCGGTTTTATTCACAGATTCTGTCATAGATAAAGAAATACTATAGTTAGGAAACATAATGTATAAAGAATGAGTACTTACGGAACTGTTGATGTTGTTGATGTTTTATAATAAGCCAATTTTCGCTTGCCCATAATGTTATATTATTATACACTCGAATATTATAGGTATATATGACATTTAAATGTGAGTGACAGTTTGTAATTAAACTGTCACTCGCATTTAAGTCTGCAATAGCCGACCGATTCCGATAGATTTTCGTCTTCGCTAGGACCGGTAGAGATACCGTAAAGTGGGGATAGACCACGCGAAAACCCCCTGTAAAATGTGTGTGACAATGTTTACTCTTTAATGTTTTTTATCTTTAAAAATAATTACATAAATTTGATTTTTTCTTTATATCGTACATCAAATGTGCAGCTGGCGCGTAGAGGTCGCTTTTTTCTTTTATGTACCAGCCTTAGTAGACATTAATCAAATTCATGCATTTTTGTGGTTATTTCTAAAACACATTACTTTCTTAAGAAAATAAATTAGTACAAAAACTGACCTTGACATTATAAATTTATGCCTTTTGCATCACTAACCCAAATTTTAGATTCTAAAATTACAAAATGAGTTTAAAAAACGCGAAACGGCGATGCCTTAATTTTCGATAGGTAAACGCCCCTCTTAATTTTAATTGCACTTTGTCTATCTTAGTGTATTGCTTTCGATACCGATGTTTTTAACGCACATGATACATATTTTAGCCACGCCTAGCGCATCCTGAGTGCCATCAGGTATTAACCGAGCTATACTTCGGTTTAGGAATGCTCAAGAATTGGAGATTACTTTGGTTCCGAATTTTGACATTTTATTTATACAAAAATTGAAAGTATTCTCAGATTCGGTTTTGAGTACTTTTCTATTTTTTAGAAATTTGACTACACTTAAGCCGGTTTTTCCAACTCCGATTAAAATGCCGGTTAGCGTAATCATTGATTAAAGCACCGGCGTTGATTGAAGGAATACATAAAGATGCGCAACGCTATAGCAAAATAGCGTGTTTCACCGCTAAAGTAGCCCCGTACACCCCTTCCCCAAAAACACAGCCGCTGTCTCGTAGCGACACCCTACGGCATGACGTATAACTGCTAGAAATTGACCATACCCGGGAAAAAGCCAGGGTTTTTGCCATTTGCAAGTAATTATAATAGCTCTGAGCGAATTTACATGCTTTAAAATCTCCTGGAAATATGAACCTAAATATTTGTTCAATGTACAGGGTTATTGACTATATTTGGACCAATAGATAACTTTGTTATTTGAAGGATTAGAAAAACGTTTAAATTAGGAAAGTTGTAGGATTTCACTCAAGGCGCTAGAATTTGATATCAGAAAAAACAAACGAACGTCGTAAAGCCGTCAAAAACGGCTAACTTAGTTTTTTTTAAATGGAATACCCTATATAATGTTACATAATCTGATTCTAAATAAAATTTCGAGTATATTCCATTTATATAACATATACCTACATTCAACTGTTTTCGCGCTATCGCTGATTGAAAATCGTACTACTAATATGTTTTCTACACCCTTCGTATATGAATTTACGTAAGTCATTACGGGGTTTCTATGGAAACATAGTAGTAGTACGATTTTCAATCAGCGATAGCGCGAAAACAGTTGAATGTAGGTATATGTTATATAAATGGAATATACTCGAAATTTTATTTAGAATCAGATTATGTAACCTTATATAGGGTATTCCATTTAAAAAAAACTAAATTAGCCGTTTTTGACGGCTTTACGACGTTCGTTTGTTTTTTCTGATATCAAATTCTAGCGCCTTGAGTGAAATCCTACAACTTTCCTAATTTAAACGTTTTTCTAATCCTTCAAATAACAAAGTTATCTATTGGTCCAAATATAGTCAATAACCCTGTACATTAAAACTTGCACAGACTTATAAAATATGCAAGTTAATGCAGTAATATGCGTTTCATTTCCACCTCTTGTTAGTACTTAATTTATTCATTGAAATAGATGTTCATTTTAAATATTATGGAAAATGTATAAAAAAAGATCGTATTGTTAGATGTTGGTATATTCGAGGAAACACAGGTGTGTGCGATTTTGTGTCTTGATTTTATTTATATTTCGCAAGGGTATGTAGGTACCTGGCGGTAATACACATCTCGTTTGCCTAATGAGTGTGTATAGTCTGTTTCAAATTATAAGAACATAACTTTGAATAGCTCTAATGCTTTTATTGCACCACCTGCGGCAATAACTCATTCAAACGTTGCAAATAGGTAAACCGTACCCGTTCGATAAGGAGACCAGGTATAATAATTATCGTCACAGATGGTGGTGCAATAAATGCATTAGAGCCGTTCAAAGTTATGTTATAATTTGAAACAGACTAAACCTGTAAAGATAGTTCTAGGAAAATACATCCGATCATAAACCGTTAATGTGTATGTTATAATTACACCTGGGAATATGAAACACAGAAAATGCCCAAAAATTTCAATCAATTCTTAATAGTTTTCTAGATAATTTAAACTTAAAAATTAAATATTGACCTTGTTTTATATGAAAACTACGTAGGTATTCATGTAATATAGAAATATACGCAAAATAAGAAGTAAATAAGCAAATACCTGAATGTGAAAGTTATTTATTATGTACCAAAAGGATGCTTTCACTTAGAGAAATATTACTAGTAATTACCAGGCAGTTTTTATAATAAAATTTCATATTCTAAAATAAGAGAATTACTAGTAAATGATCCAGCCACTGAAAGTGCCCTTTCAGGTTGAACGCTTGTAGGTGGTATGGTTAGCAAATATTTAGGACATAATTGGAGATTCTGACGACGACAACCACCATTTTCAAAAAGTGTCATTTCGCCTTTGATTATTTCAATTAATTCATTTGGATTGGCGTTGACTGTGGACACAGACATTGTATTTTCTAAGCTGTCCATTGGGTTTTGCAATCTACAGTAAGATTTAGTTCCTGACTATGTTTTTCTTTCGCATAGTTCTGCAGAACAGTGTTTTTTTAACAATTTTTCCTACTTGGGTTACTAGTGCTTGAATGTTCCAATCATTTGTTAAATGAAAAGATGGTCATAATCTTCAACTAACTCAAGAACCTCTTCTTCAATATTGTCATTGTCATAATCATCCTCGTCACTGCTACCATCAACATTATCACTACTATCACCATCATTGTCAAAATTTGGTTCTGGTATCCTAATTTCACCATTACACTGACACCATCTGTTGTGACAGACACAACGTCGTCTTTCGAGGTTAATCTAAATCGTTTAAGTTTTATTTCAACAAGCAGGCATAGATCCTTTAGCAGGTACTAGTCCTATATTCCAATTTTTAACGCATTGCTCATCTAAAGAACCATGAATGTTAATATTGATATATTGTTTGTTGGTGTGGACGTCCATTCATCGAATGTTAAACTGGCGCAACGACCGATTAGTCGTAGGACTTTTATTTCATTAGCGAAATTGCCGAAGACCTCTTCGCAATATATTAAAACTCTATTTTTTATTCTTGATGGAGATCTTGGTAAGTTTAGAAACCCCTTGCCCTCATTCCTTTTCTTATATCCCTAGACGTAATAAAAACTGTATGGGAGTCCATCTAATGCTGCCATTCGAGCGATGACCGCATCTAAAGAGTTGTTTTCCTGGTTTGGATTCACTAGGAAATAAACCGTTAGTTTCTTTTGTACCATTTGGAAAAAATAAGATAGGAATGAAGAGGAGTTTCCTTCTTCGATGATGCCAACAATTTCGGCTTGGACAGCGTGGGCGACATTTGCTTCTGGTACTGGTGGCTGAGTTGGCTGCATCGCCTTTTTTTTTGTGCGCTGCATAGTGCTCCTTTTGTCGAGCCATCTTTAGTCATAATAATTTTATAGGGACATAATTTACAATTCCCCGTTTGTTGTTTATCCGTTGATATTAAAAAATTTTGCCATATTGACTTTGAATCGGTATTTATTTTTGAGCGTATCGTGTAAGTGTCTGGTGTGCAGTTACTAAAAATTAACATACCTCAAATTATTTGACGGGCATAAACACATATATAGAACATGCTATACCATAAGTACAATTTCAGGACTTTTGAGGTCCCGGGACCAAAATTCTTTTATGAAATCCCTGGATCAAATACCGGAACTGGAAACCCTAGTTACATGTAATATATTTTGCCTATTTTTGGTAACTGTTAATATCATATGAATGTATGTGTGTATATTGTATTAGTTTTTTAATTTCCCACAATATTTTTGTATTTCTCAATAGCAGAAGTTATCAATAAATTTCTTTAAGTATCACTCTGTGTTTGTTGCACTTTCTTACTTATTTCGTAATAGACATTTTAAATATGTGCTTAATATATAAATGCCTACAGTTTATTTACTAAAGTGAAATTTCGAATTATATAGAAAATCTTTAAGAAAATAAAATAAGAGCAAAAATCATATATAAGAAATTCAAGCGTAGGAAATGGCGCTAATATTATTAGAACAAACATGCTAATTTAGATCAAATGCACTAGCAAGTATGTTGCCTACTTTGTACAATAAATCCTTAAACACTATTTAGATAACCGGCGTATTTCTTCGCATTGAATATCTATAACCGTTTAGCCGTTATCGTGATCACAGACACATAAAGAAATAAACAACCTTTTTCGTTATTAGGGGATTTCAAAATGTCTAAAAATGAGGTGGCACCAAAGTAATTTAGTCCGTGCTTTTTTATTGCAATGTTTTGGATTTAATTAAGTGTATTGATCTTATTGTTTTGTTTTCTTTTTTCTATGGACGTATAGGCCCTGCTAGAAAGACAAGACGTTCAGTGTCATGTACGGATCTAAGCGAACTCATACCGAATCAACATCAGTCAACATTGCTGCGACAGGAAAATGGGGAAGGTTCCAGTCTCCTAGTAGCCAAGAAAGGTACATTTTTGTTACTAAGTGCCCTTTCCATTTTTTTTAAGTTAAAACAGACAACAAATAAGAGGGATATTTTTTGAACAAGGTCCGTTTGTGAATGAGTCTGAGAATGACGCGCTGTGGACGCAGTGCGCATGCGTGTCTGCTCCCAACATGCTTTGCGCGAATTTAAACGCTATTTGCACCGATATTGTCTATCTGTGTGCTGAGTTGTAGAAGTTTATAATAGGTTTGTTCCAACAAAGAAAGCACTGATCAGTCTTGGATCGATCTATGACTGTTGCAATTGCGCATGTTTTATCAGAAACCAGTATCCGACCAAAGTTACCAAATTAAAGTTTGTTGGAACACTATTTTAGCCTTTTAGTTAACATATTTGTGGGTAGATGGTACTTGTTCAGTGATTGACAAGTATTTGATGAATCGTATGATTACATAAAAGATTATTAGTCTTAATTCAAGTAAACTAGCATTAAAATTAGTATTACATACGTAGAGAAATTGAGAAAGTAAAGAAGAATCATTGTGTCGACACTAATGTCACTATCACTGATGTTTATCGTTCATTCAAAACATTCAAATAATGCAGTAGATACCTAAAGTAATAAATTATTTTACCAATACAATAACATTAGAGATATCGTAGTACAATTGGCATTGGTGCGCATGCGCTAAGTATCCATAAATTTATCTCGTTGTGACCACTTATAATTGAAATGTAACTGGTGTTAATATTTGGACTATTCTGTACATCAATAATATCATGTGACCGAGTCGATATGCCACTAGACATTTTAAATTTAATTTAACTGTGGAATTTTATTCCTTTAGTTGCATTATAAACATAAAATCATTAAAATATATTACAGTATTTTTCATCTTATTCAAAACCACACTACTTTGTTGGCACATATTGACACCAAATAATGAAGATTTGGTCACAAAGCTGCCTTCACTTGTAAAAAAACGCAAACACTACCACACTACTCTGTTGGCGACTAACAATCATCAAGACAACCTCAAGCACAGACCTCAAGTGAGTTAGAAATGCAAAATAATATGCAAAATTAGATACTGAGTAATAGCAAAGAAAAAGTGTTTTATTTTCAATCGGAGAACATTATACATAAGAACGAGGATATTCAGGTAGGTAATAATATAAATGTAAAGTTTCTTTTCATATTATGATGCTAAATATTCAATTGCTAAAAGAAACTCTATTATTTGGTATAACAAAATGTGTTATCATTTATATCATCTTAAAATATACATATTGTATAAACTGCAAAGTATCGCAGTGTTTGTTTGCTCTCACATCTATTTTTACTAAATACACTTTAAAATGAATTTCCTTTTTCATCGATAAGGACGGCAAGAAAGGTTTACCCCTAAACGGTTTTTATGACCTTGTGCGGTCGAATACTTGAGATGATTGACAGCTGTCGTCGGTGTTAGAAACAGGGAGTATGCAACCCACATACCTGTAGAAAACAGAAATTCAAGCCAGGTACAGAGGAGCCTTAATAGTTATCAAACTTATCTTTGAAAGTAACATTAATAGTAATTTATTGGCATAGCAAATATTTATTTTCAAAAAAATCTATAATTCGTTTTTCAATAATTATTAGTAAAGTAAATTTAATGAAACCAATTCTAAAAACTATATATACCTATATACGAAATATATCTTACTTTAAGGGCCGGTTTTTCCAACTCCGATTAAAATTATCGGTTAACTAATCATTCATTATCTATAATTACCGGCGTTTTTTCAGCTGTTCGGCTGAAAGATTGCCGGCGCTAACCTCGCACCATGACAGGTTTTTTCTCTTCTCACTGTTAATAATGTTCCATACTGCCTTTTGTTTATTCTCAGATATCTCTATATATTTTTCATTATATCTTCTTTTCCATGTTTCACACAAGATCTTATATTTCAGTTTGAATTCCTTGTATATCCGTAGAGCAGCTGCATCGCCACTACCCCAGTAGATAGTCACCAACGCCTCCAACTTATTTTTCATTTCCTTAAGTTCTTCTGTGTGCCACCTATTTTGATATCGACACTTTATCTTCCTTTGTGTTTCAGAAAAACACACACCGAACACAGCCATCAATTTCTCATGAAAACTACTGTAAGCTTCTCTAACATCATTTCCAGCCAGCAGGACACGAGACAGCATATTTATGAAAAGTCAGTTTGACCTTGACTAAAGTTTCTTACTGTAATTACACCCTCTGTTTTATATTCAGGAGCACTATTTAGTACCAATTAACCGGCCCTGATGATCCGACACATGAGTTTCCACAGTTATCGTACTAACAATTGTACTTTTATTTCTCCGAACATTAATGGTGTGGTAAGTAGTGTGGACATCGATATCTAATTTTGTTAAGTAAATACGGTGGCGTGCGGGTCGTAATGATTTTGTAGGCGAAACAAGCCAAATGAAAAAGCCTACGTTTTTCCAATTGTGCCAGGCAACCTCTGACAATTTATAAGAAACTCTCCCTCGTACCAATACCGAAAATGAACCGCAAGCTTGAATTTTGAGGTACTTATGTATTATCCTCCTGCCCAAACTATCAAAATAGGAGACTCTAAATAAAATCATAAAAGGTAAAATGCGACAGGACCAATGTATCGGTCAACATTTAATGTGAACATTCAAGGAACATCTGATATAATGTTTTCAAATTGCAATAAGCTCCCGGAATAAGGCTGATAGTGTTATCCTTGAATCTTAAATTCTTGTCTATGAACTCAGATTTTTAACACAATTCTTCCGAACCAATGCAACTCCATTGATACGCAAATCCAACGCATCACACACCTGTAATTTGTTCGAAACATTACCGAAAATAATGACAGGACAGCGTAAATGGAATCACAAAAGTTAAAATGGGACAGGACCAATGTATCGGTCAACATGGTCTTAATGTGAACATTCAAGGAGATATAACGCTTTCAAATTGCAATAAGGTTGGTAGTGTTATCCTTGAATCTTAAATTCTCGTCCATGAACAGACCCAGATTTCTAACACAATTTTTCTGGGCTAATCCAACTCCATTGATGCCCAAATCCAACGCATCACACGCCTGTAATCTGTTCGAAACATTACCGGAAAGAATGAAAAAAATAATGACTTTTGTGAATTAATTTGCAAATTATAGCAACAAGTGATTTTATAAAACTTATCTAAATCAGTATTGATAGTTTGCGTTGCAACAATGATATCGCTGGTGTTAAAAGACGTGTACAGTTGCTTGTCGTCAGCATAGAAGTGAAATTCGTAATTAAAGTCGTCAAACACTGGGAGGTATAAACCGCAAATAGTAATGGACTTAAAACAGATCCCTGAGGAATGCCAGATTTTAAATACGTGTAGTCAGAAAAGTCATTATTGAATGTTCTTTGTACCTACTCTGTCGGATAAGTAACTGTAAAGAAGGAAACAACACTATCATGAAACACGATATAATGTAAAACATAAAGTAATAACATCTGATGACTGAGTATATTGAAAGCTTTGGAGAAATCAACCAGAACCAATATCTAGCTGACAATAATATCATCAGTAATTTTAATCAGTGTGGTGGCACAACGAAACCCTGTTCGGAATCCTGACTCAAATGATGGGAGAATATGGAACCTAGATATACACTGTGTTTGGTCAAAGATCGATGGGATTTTAAGGCCACACACTTCACAATAATTACAAATGGACAAAAATCTTGTATATCAATGTTTGCAATTAAGGCCGGAAAAAAATATTGAAAAGTGTAGTCAATATTTTTGAGATGGACTATATTGAATGAACTTGATCCCGCTATGCGTATGTTTGCTTACATTTGGAAAGAGAGTTTCACTTCTCATATGCCATAATTTAGTCAGCGCCACGAATCCCTTTAGTACCTCTGTTTCCTAGTGTTAGAACTCTATTTGAAGTACTTATCATTACAATTTTAGGTCAGTCGTCCAAAGATACGACTGTATTATTGTCGCTGGCGTTGTGTTTAGTTAAGTGAATAATTTAGTTTTCTGTTGATTATCATTGTTAATTATTGTTATGGCGTTTAATAATAATGATTTGATGGACATGCTACTTATTTTCGGTGAGGCCATCAAAATAGTGCATTTGCCCAAAGGAGGTTTGCGGATGTGTACTGTGATGTACGCCCTACAAACGTTGCGCATATTTCAAAAAAAAAATTCAATAGAATTCGCAGTAACTAACGTAAGTGTACATATTTTTCTTATAACTTCTATCAGTGACAAAACACACTGTATAAAGTCTCAATTGGCGCTCCACCACCCTCTCCAAAACCTTCGGCAGATTACTTATTGGTCGCAAGTCAGCAAAATCATTGGGAGTGCTATTCTTTGGAAGAGCTATCTTCCATACTGAAGGAAAAACACTGTTAAATAAACAAAAATTGGTAATGTAAGTCAAGTATGGAATGATACAAGGAAATCATTTTAATATTAATTTTCCGAAGAATTAGAAGAAATTTTACTTATAATAGAAAGCACGTCCTCCTCCAAAACTTCGTTAAAAGAACATAATTCGACTCCAGGTCTAATGTGATTATTACAAAAACCCAAAATATCTGTATCCACATTTGATTCACTCTGTGCGACGGAAGAAAAATAATTATTAATATCATTTACATCTTGTAGATGTACATGTAGTGATGGTTCATTATTTTTTTGTATATAGTCAGCTCTCAATTTTAAGTTTAATTTCAAGTTCAATAAATTGACAGATGTAAAACAAGCTTCAGATTTTGAATCGCTGATCAAATCAATATTTCCTTCGAAAGCGCCCTTATCTGTGGCGTTAATTAAGTATTTATACCATCTATTTTTATTTCTGTGTTGTTAAAATAATAAAGTAATAATAATTTTCTAGAGGAAGTGTCACTTGTAAGGAATTAAATGAAATACAAAAAAAGGCCTTAAAATATTTTTATTCATATCAGGCATATGTACACCTTCATAAATCAAACTATACAATAATATCGGATTATGGCATCTAATATTTATATACAAAACAAATATTTTCTTCTTTGCAAATTTTAAGAAAACCTTAATGCTAATAAACATATATCTTAGGCTACAAATTCACAGATAATTGCATGTAAACTTTCAGATGACATTTTATATTTTAAACAAACATTTCGGTACTTATAGCAATACAAAACGATAGTCGATCTACAAAAAAAATTACAAATACACGTAGTAATTATAATTGTGCAGTGTTACTTTAGTTGTAACACACGTTCAACAGTTTGTAATTGTATATTTTATTTATCGAATTATGTATACGCCACTATTCTTAAGAAACCAAAGCAGCATTTTCAATTGTTATTAATCATTACTAGTCATCGGTTAAATAAATAAGAATCATATGAATCTTAATAATTCAATAATTATAATATTGATTAAAAAGAATCAGCAGGGTTTTAAAAACAGAATCAACCATTTTTATCATAGAAGAGAAAATGGAGAATCAACTTTTCAACATAACAAATCACACAACGAAAACAAATGTCGTGAAAATAGATAAGTAATAGAAATAAATATAAATGAACGTACAATACAAACCAACATTTGTATTAAATTATTTACACTATAAACTCTACATTAGAGCATGAGTTAGTCAGTCCTCAAAAAAGAACAAAATCAATTATTGCAAAATTAAAAAGGACAACTTGAGCTGGATGTTTCAAAAACATACCACACAGTCAAAATTAATATACTGCTAGACTAGATTAGATAAAATATCACATATTTAATTGCATAAATATAAACTAATTTATTCAGAATTAAATAGAAGTATGTCACATTGTCCAAAAGGTATTAAAAATGTTTCTCCATTATATAAAAGTGTTATATGGGGGGGGGGGGGCTGATAATAATATTAACTTAAGATATTGAATAATTGTAAATGGATGTTGTATTGCTTTAAAAAAATAAATATTAATATCATCGTAGGTTATTTTAAAAATTGGAAAATTTCTAATTAAAAATAAGTAAGTATCTGCCATTACTATTTATTTTACCCCGCCTATTGATCACTACGGTTAATTAGAGACTTCAAACTGCCATATACAGCATGTGTAAAATCATATTGGGGATAGGACATATGTATACTGTATGTACATACCAGCAACAATGCGCAGGTCGTGCCAGTAATAAAGTACGATTATAGCATAAATTAGATTTAGCTGGCGCAGTCAAGCCAAAATTTTTATCCGCGTTTTGTATTGTCTTCCGCCAAATATAGATGGCGTTGACATCAAAAAATTACAGTTTTCAATAACACTAAGCAAATAGCGGACGATTCAAAATGTATTTGGTAGCGGGAAATTCAAAATTAAGGGTTTAATACCGCGAGATCAAAAATTATATTGATAAAGATTTGTCATGGAATGTAAAACGTCTGTCTTAAGTTATATCATTAAGTGTCATACTGTCATTATAAGAGAAAATATAATGACAAATATTAATGACAGTGTGACACTTAATGATATAACTGACGACAAACGTTTTACATTCCATGACAAATCTTCATCAATATAATTTTTGATCTCGCGGTACATGATCACAACACTGTAATCAAATTGCATACTATTTACTAGTTCCCGTAGTAACAGTATACAGTACGATATTCAATTACAATGCTGTAACCACACAATAACGTTTTAAAGAAAAGAATTACTTAAATAGTTACACTTTAATATCGTTACATAGAAAAGGTACAAAGTACATTTATAATTATTAATAAGTAACATCTAACACGTATGTTTTAGTTAAATTACCAGTACAAAAATAAAGTAACCAACAATAGCATAATCTACCAAAAATAGAATATTCGACAAGCAAACATATTTTTAACGATAAGATAGAAGTTCTGTCGAAAAAGCACAAGTACCTATCAAAATACTACAAAGTAGAAAAGGTACAAAGTACATTTATGATTACTATTGAAAAATTATAACTAACATCTAACACGTATATTTTAGTTAAATTACCAGTACAAAAATAAAGTAACGAACAATAGCATAATCTACCAAAAGTAGAATATTCGACTAACAAACATATTTTTAGTAATACAATAAAATACCTTTTTCACAAAAAATAGTTTAATAACTAGATGTCGCATTTCGTGTGCACTACATACATCGTCAGAAATAACAGTTACTATTTTTTGTGAAAAAGGTGTTTTATTGTATTACTATTTCTATATTTCGCAAGTGTTCAACATATATTACTACAAAGATAGTTTTAACAATAAGATAGAATTGCTGTTGAAAAATACAAGTACTCATAATACTACAAAGTAGGTAATTAAACCCGATAGATACACAATGACTTAAGATGTTTACTACCACCATTTGCAAGATCTTATGTATATTACATAAATGATGAACATAAAATATGGTGACATAAATAAAAATATGGATACATAAGATACCTAACAAATTTAGTAGACGTCTTTTGATCAATATATAATTAAAAGAGTGACAATTAGGGCTTTAAAAAGTAACACCAAATTGATTAATTTATTGTTATGATGAAATAAATGAGACATCCAATGATATGGGTGCCTTTGGTTCCGTGGGTTGCCTCATGGGGTGGAGTGTCGGCACTGCATTTCTGTTGAGGAGTACTGATTGAGGGTGTACATAGTAGGTTATGTTAAAATGTAGGCTGCAAAGTTTCTTTCTTTCTTACATTATACTGACATCCATTTGCTGTTGCCAAGTTTCACTTCTAAATAATAAAATATAATAATTACAACTGTATACTAACAAATATCAACGATAGTATAAAGGCGCGTTTTCATTATAGGAAACTGCTTAGGAAAATCATTAGAAAAAATAATAAATGCTTCTGTACCAAGAAATTTGAAGTTTGTATTAACATCGATTGATTGCTTGTGAAAAAAAGTAATATAGAACTTAAAAACAAGTAGTAAGTTTTTCCTGTACTTTAAAGGCTTTCTTATACACTTACATTATACTCCTAAAAATTATACTATTAATTGCCAATTACTTACTTAATTGTAATTTAAACTTTAATTGGTGTAATCGGGAACCAACAAAATCCTTGCTACAACCAGGTGGTCCTTATGCACTTGGAATCAGAACTACAAACAAAAAATCTCCAGCTCACCTTCGGGTTATATGTCAACTATTATGCCGTTAGTTACTTGTTCGCATTCTCGGAAAATATGCATCGCTCTTGCTTCTTGCTTGTACGCCCCACACACAATGCACCAGCTTCTATCCACCCTTTAAGTTTAAAAAGGCATTATGTCAACTTAATAAAATTATCATATTACTCTTTACAGAACTTACGATACGATTATAACACCACTAACTAAGTAGTAATAAGAAAAATAATGTTTAGCAACACACACAAAATTTGTTGGTTAACGTTTCTACGCGTTTCCATAAAGTGACAGCGCTATAGTTGCGACATCTTAAGTTATTCGGTTTAAGTCATGATTCAAATTTACTTATAGGTCTCTTGTTTCTAACACCGTGGCGCCATCTAATAATGGCGTAAATAGGTAGATTAGGCGGCAAAACCCCGTATTTAACTGAACAATCCGATCATCCGTGCCTCTCCTATAACATCCTTGCTTTATAGCGCCTTGCGGTTGCGAGTGACCCGCTTAACCGAACAATTATTATATTCAGTAATAAAGTAATTATGACTACTGCCGACCTATTTGCCCTACTGCTGTAAAAGAAATGTCAGGTATGATTCCTCTTTATTCTTCTCAACAACTTAAATTGCGCATTTCCCTGGGTCTCTTCCTTTTGTTGTCTTCGTTCAGTTTCTTCATTCATTTCCTTTAATTTTAAAAATTACAACTGCGGCTATATAAAATACAAGATTTATTGTAACTTATTACAACTTTATTGTATTATTTATTATAACGAGGGCCTGATGTATGGTGTAAGCAAAGATAAAATCTTTAGTATCATTGAACAGGCCGAAGAACTGAACGGAAAGGTTGAAAGTAACACTTGCCTCACGTAAGTATTGCAATTATTGTTTGAAGCGTCTTCAGGTTTATAATTTTTGTTTTCGCTTTAGTTTGGCTGAATGCAAAAATATTGTAGCGCAAGTGTTTACAACACAGCGTGCCATAAAGATAAACTCATTACAGCTGTTTCAGTTCTTCAAAAACGGGGACCGGCGGCAGCTGTTTTCGTAAGTGGTTGGCATATTAGATGATTTTCTTGACTGGTAATAACATAATTTACAAATTTATTAATTACAGAATATGGAGCCTACAAAATGGAGGCAAAGGGAAGGTCTCATGTATGGAGCAAGTAAGGATAAAATCTTTAACATTATTCAAGAGTCAGAAGAAATGAACGAAAAGGTGGAAAGCAACACTTGCATTATGAATTAACCTTATCACAATTTAGGCAGATATTAGGGTAATAAAATGTTATGTGTGTTTTAATGTTATTTATATATAAATGAGCCACATTTTAGTTGATGTATGTTACAATAGTACTAACAAATGTATGATGATATAGTTTAAGTTACTGCATACTAATAGTTGGTTTGTTACAGCGACGAAAGTAGCGACTTAGGTGAACATTGTCCCGCAGGTGAGGGCTGAGCTGCAACTGGATATTGTTCCAGGGGGGGGGGGGGGCTTAGTAATGAAGTGGGGTTAAAGTGGCAGCCACAGACTATGGGTGGGCTCCGCATTACTGTGGCTGCACTGGACGAACTTCTGCTAAACAGTATCAATTTAGTGGAAGCTTCAATTAATGGAATAATAGAACATAAGGGCGAACGGAGAATAGAAGCCGCCGGAAAATCCCCATAGAAATTCGCTTTTACCAGGAGTACATGTAAATAGAAGCTTCGAACTGTTGATGAAAACGAAATACCCTACCCTACGCTATATCAGTAAATAAGAATAATTAAGATTCAAGATGACATATCGCCGAATGTGTAAGTGGTTTTTGAGTAGGTGAAAAAATGGGGGCGCTAAAAAATAATTTATTCTCAAAGTGGGCAGTAGGCAAAATAAGTTTGGGAACCACTGAACTAAACTAACATTTTCTAGGCTGAAGTTGTGACTTGTATCAATATGATGTAGAGCTAATGCGGATTTTTCTACATTGTGTAATTTGACATGAGCCATGTATTCTTTATATCGTATTTGAACGTTTCTTCTGGTTTGTTATCTTGTATACCGACATCGGATAACACTTAAGGCACTCTTGAAATATGTATTAAACTTTTGAGTAATATCTTATTTAGAATTGTTAATCCATAATCCTGTCACTGTTAAATTAACCCGTTGTCTTTCTCAGAAATATTTTGTATTTCCCATTGAACTAATTCACAGAATGATATATTGTTAATATTCGTTGTAATTTTGCTTTAATCGTTTTTCAGCTACCTTTAAAATTGTTCTGTATAACATGTATTTTTATTATAAAATGTCTCGTAGAAAATAGGTTTAAATACATAATTATATATTAAACTTTTCATTAATATCTTATTTAGAATTGTAATTCGTAATCCTGTCAGCGTTAGTTTTACCTGTTCTTTCTCATTAATATTTTGTATTTCCCATTGAACTAATTCTCAGAATTTTATAGTGTTAATATTCGTTGTAATTTTGCATTAATCGTTTTTTCACCCTACCTTTAAAATTTGTCTGTATAACATGTATTTTACTTATTATAAAATGTCTGGTAGGTAATATGTTTAAATAGTTATTAAACTAATTTTGTGAAAAAGGTGTTTTATTTTATTTTATTATTTTTATTACTTTAATATATGTTACATTATTTCTACATGTATGATACGTAGAAAACAATATTCACATTTCGATGTTTAGCCTAACACTTTCCGGAAATCCAACTGATATAACCCATAAAACCTTTCAACATTACACACGCTATTTAAAAGAAATAGTTTTCGTATTACATATTACCTAATATACACTGTTCTATACAACAATTGTCCTAATCCGCCTTCATTTGCAACCTGGCAACATTGCACTGCTATTTCCTACACGATCGACACACATCCCTACCTAAAAACAGCTATTCTTGAAGTTAGGAGAACCAGGGATGGGAGTGTGATCTATCACTTCTCTCAATAGAACGTTCACTTCTCTTAAGTTCGAGAATCGGGCCCCAGGAAATTAACAGATAATCATAAATATCTAAGTTATTTAAAATGATTTAATAGTGATCGTATACCTGTTTGTTATTTCAAACAAATTCTGCCAATTCAATTATTTGTATATTTGAGATGATGAGTTCTGATACAGAGCGCGACATCTTTAGGACTAAAATGTTGTTATTTTTTGACAGTAACGAAATTACTTACCCCTTAAGGGGGCGTTTGAATCATAGAATACAACATAATTTTATAATTATGCAAATGTCGGTTATAAAATCATTAATTGTTTATTTTATTGTGTGTAATAAGTCATAATATCCTCCTACGTATGGTATAGGGGTTTAATTTACATAAATTCTTTTTATAAAATTTTTATTTCAATTTTATCAAAAGAACCCCTTAACCCTATGACGCGTGTTTCGTAGAAGAGAAATATAACAGAAATTTCGGCAATGATGTATTAGTTTGGTTTATTTGCATATTTTAAATAATTGTTAAAGAACGGCCATATTTGTATTTTGTACTTTGTAGGATTCCCTAAGAGAGGGCGCGAGATCCGAAAATACTGTAGTGTAACTGGTTATCTAAGGAAATTACAGATAATCATAAATATCTAAGTTATTTAAAATGATTTAATAGTGATCGTATACCTATTTGTTATTTCAAACAAATTCTGCCAATTCAATTATCTGTATATTTGAGATGATGAGTTTTGATACAGCGCGCGACATCTTTAGGAGTAAAATATTGTTATTTTTTGACAGCAACGAAAGTACTTATGTTTTCTATGATTCAAACGCCCCCTTAACGACAATTTATTTACCTACGTCTATGTACACAACTCAAGCGGCAGAGTTACCACTACACTTTGAAATAATTGTAGGCATACCAACATAATTGGCGTACAAGCATTAACAGACACATTGTATATATGAGAGGAGATACTACTATAGGATTAATAGTAAAAGAATGTACAAAGGCTTTGTGGCACGTTCTTCAACCATTGTTTATGCCTGTTCCAACAGGCAATTTGGAAATCGACGGCACAACGATACTACGAACTATGGGATCTTCCAAACTGCATAGGCTCAATCGATGGGAAGCATTGCCGAATTAAAAAATTTCACAATACCGGATCGCACTATTATAATTACAAGAGTTTTTTTTCGGTGGTACTGATGGCCTGCGCAAATGCTGATGGAATATTTCTAACCATTGATGTCGGTGAAGCAGGTAGAATGAGTGACGGTGCAGTTTTCCGGTCTTCCACCCTTGGAAGATTGCTGCACAAGGAAAAACTTCTTATTCCCAAGTCAACATCATTGCCAAATGATGACGTCGATTTTCCATTTTATTTTGTAGGAGACGAGGCATTCCCGTTAAAAAAAAAATCTGATGCGACCATACCCACAAAAGGTTCTTGATAATGAGAAAAGAATATTTAACTACAGATTATCAAGAGGGCGAAAATGCATAGAATGTGCATTCGGAATGCTAACATCCAAATTTGAAATTTTTCAAAGGCCGATATTATGTCAAGAGGATACAGCGATTTCAGTAATTAAAAGTGCATGTATTCTCCATAATTTTATAAAACTCACAGAGGATAGGTTTTCAATTCCACAGATTGTGAAAGATAACCCCAGACGCAGAAATCTACCAGCTTATAATCAGACTTGGGTCGAATACTGTAATCCGGTATTCGAATACGAATCCTGAATACTGTATTCAAAATTGTATTCGAATAATCAAGATTCGAATACAAAGAAACAAAAGCATTTGAATACTGCTGTATTTGAATACCTGGATTCATTTACATGTGAATACTTCATGAATATTCCAACTGAAATGAACATATCGACGTGTCCATGACAAAACGGCACAAGCGCCATTTTTTCAATAAACAACCTTTTGACTCCATTCAATAAAGTTCAAAATTCTCTATCATCCTGTTGCTGTGGCATAAATGAGAAAAACATATTGTGGAAAAAACCGATTTAAAGTCGGCCCAAACGCCATATCATAATTTTGCGCATGAGCGATATTAACCAATTTGTATCACAAGCGCCATCTTGCCACTGAGCTACTGTTTACCTGTAATTGTGTAATGAACATTGTTCGTTTTATCATCGACTTGAAGATAATTTTAAGGTGTGTTATCATTAATACTTAAATTTATCTTTCTTTCTTGTTTTTGTAATGTATAATGTCCCATAAGAATTGCTCTTAAATAGTGTTTGAAGATGTGGTGTATGTGCCAAACCTAACAATGAAAGAAGATAATGTCACTAGAGAATTATTTGATATTAATCTGTTTGGCATTAGCGCCACTGTTTACATTGAATTGATAGGGCATTAGAAACTCGCTGATAGCTTTCGTTTAGGTAAATTCTGTTTAAAATAAACACTGGTGACAGGTTCTTTTCTATATAAATAGTGTACCCAACTAATTTTTTCTCATAAATTTCCTTACTGTAGGAAAAAATACGGTGTTTATTGGAAGGCGTTTATGCCTTTTTCTTACTTACAGGGATGGCTTCTAGTCGCACTAAGAAAATGGTAGAAATGTGCAAACGAAACCGTGAAGAAGAAGATTACGGTGATTCTTGTAATACGCTCTTGGATGAAGCTCTAAAAAATTCAATTATTTTTGATGACTGCGCATTGAATGAAAATTATTTTCATCCCACAGATTTGGGACCTGATAATTTGTTGTCTGTCGAGGATGAACCAGTTTTAAATACAACAACCTTTCCAGATACATCTTCGTCTACGAGTATATCTTTGATGACCCTGACGCCGCTAACGTTTCCTTGTCCAAAAAATGTGGAAACTATGCCAATATATCAAAGAAAGGTCGAAAATGTGCTGACGGATACTATACCTACCAAAACGCTAGCATCATCCAGTAATGACAATAGTTCAAGTTTTCAACCCACCATGTCTTTTCATGATAGTTCAATTGACAGTAAAACAGAAAATCCATGCACATGGAAGATCACGGATAAACTACAGCAAAGTCACCGTGAAGGCCTAGAAAAAGTTGAAGTTCCTCTAAAAAAAATAATGAATAAGAATAAAAGAAAGGCACTTAGAGACTCGGGAAAAGAACATGTAAATAGCAAAGGTGATAGAGTATATGCAAAAAGAATTAAACCCAATCCGTGTGCAAAAAAGAAATGTTTGAATCAATGCAATATGTTTTCAGAAGAGGAGCGTAACGAAATATTTGAATATTTCTACAAACTTGAGAACAGTAATGATCAAAAACGGTCTCTGTCTGATTCCATAAGAGTGTGTGAAGTAAAACGAAGAAGAAGCTATGCAAAAGGAAAAAAGCCCAGACTAGTAAGCAATGAATATTTTCTTAAGAAAAACAATATTCCTCAAAAGGTATGCCGTCAGTTTGTAGTGAGCACACTCGCAATAACAGTAAGATTACTACGTACCGTTTCAGAAAATAAGAAACCAACTAAGTTTCCTAACACTGATTTGAGAGGTCGACATCAGCCTAAACATAAAGCATCAGATGAGCAACTGAAAGTATTTAAAAATTTTATTGAATCCCTACCTGCAGTGCCGTCGCATTACTGCAGAGGTTCCTCGCATAAAAAATATCTTCCTTCCGATATAGGACGTTTTAACAAAGTGTTTCGATTGTATGTTAAAAATTGTCAGTGTGATGGTCTGCCAATGTTAAAACGAAGTACATTTCTTCAGTTATTTAAAAAAGATTATAACTTAGGAATACATGTACCAAAAAAAGATAAATGTGGAAAGTGTGAACGATTTAAAAATTTACATACCGATCTATAAACACAAGCTGTAAAAACTTCTTAGTGTGTAGCTTCGATTTACAAAAAGTGTTAGCAACTCCTCATGGAAACAGCATGAATTTTGGTTTTTTTCGTAAATATGTTTACTATAACTTTACTGTGTACGAAACAGGAACTAGAAATGGATACTGTTTTGTTTGGGGCGAAAAAGACGGTAAGCGTGGAAGTAATGAAATATGTACGAGCATCTTGCATTACCTTCAGAATCTAGATGAGTCTGGTATTCATTCCGAATTATCACTTTATTGTGATAATTGCGCCGGACAGAATAAAAATAAATTTATGTTTGCACTTATAAGATATTTTTTAGACCATTCTTCGACGATCAACAAAGTTACCCTAACATATCTAGTAGTAGGCCACACGTACATGCCAGTTGACTCTATGCATGGAGTCATAGAGAAAAGTATTAAGAGAAAAATAATCCAGGCTCCATCTGAGTGGCCTACAATCTTACGTAATGCACGACTGCAACCTGAACCATACAATGTGAAAACATGGACGTATTCTGATTTTTTGGACTTCAAATATTTAACTCCAGAAAAGACATTAAAGGTGAAAATATCTTATGTAACTAGAGCCGTTTTTTTAAAAGATGATTTTAAAGTTATCTATCAGACTTCCTTTTTGAATCGTACAACTGAAGAATGCTATTTTAAACTTAAGTCATCTTCAAAACTTAAGAAGGCATATTCAAATGAATTACCAGTTACTAAGGCAAAATTTGAAAATCTTAAAGAGCTGTGTGTGAAAAACCTCATTCAACCGGAATATCATCTAGAATATCTTACGCTTAAAGTAAGCAATAATGCACCTGATGTTTTAGATGACAGTGATATTGAAGACGTTGAGGAAGATTCGCTCTAGATAATCATTCGCTACCTATATCAAATAAGAATTATTATTTATTTTGTTTTTCTTTTTTTAAAGAAACGTTTGTTTTGGATCTTATAATATTTTTTTACCAAAGTTACAATAAAGCATTGTTTTTTATTGAAATGTTTCCTTTGTTTTACTTTGACACAAGTGCCATCTAATGACTTACAGCAAAATATGTAAAATGGCACATGTGGACATATGCACCAATATTAAACGATTGTTTTCATTTCGTTTGGCGTAAGCGCCTCTAGTTATTAATGGCACAAACGACATTTGACACTTGTTAGGGTACAAGCGCCATGACTTTAATTTTCATGATTTTGGAAAAGATGTATTAATGACAGAGTGAAAAGCAGTACTGTTATAATAAAAAAAACAGTGGCGTTTGTGTCGTTCTGTCATGGACTCGTCGATATGCGCACATAAGGCTTGATTGTTATCTATTTAGTTAATTTATAAAAATATATAAAAAATAAAATATATATATTAAATAAAGCTTAAAATATAATTTTTTGATACACAGTGTCACCAGGGAGATTATATGAAATAATTCTTTAATAAATGACATTATTAATTTTTTTTTACTAAAGTTTTAATAAAAAAAATATAAACAACGGTATTAAAGTTATAAATAAAACTTAAAGTTCTTTGGTAGATACGCCGTGAGATAACAAAAATATAAACTTACTATTTAATAAAAAATAAAGAAATCTTGATTTTTGATTATGAAAGTTATAAAAAAAAACAATTCCTATTACGTACCTACGGCCAAAGATTATAAACCTACAAAGGATTGCTCAATCAGCTTCGGACGTGATCGGTCATACTCGGCAGTGACGTAGTCACCGGACCTACGAAATAGTTGAAATATAATGTCTTACGCTTTTCACAGATTTCATAGCATTGCAATATTTAAAATAAATAGTAGATTATTAAAATAATTAATCAGTATTTTCAGTAAATCTTGGGTACTGGTAAAAAAATGGATAAAATAAAAACTAAATTTTTATTTAAATTTTAACTAAACTTAAGAGACAATTTTTTTAAATTTCTTTGCGGTCTTTCTTTCAGAAGCCACAATTTTTCTTTTTCTGTTTTTGATTTTTTTTTCTTCTTGCTTAATATTTTCATAATTTATTTTAATAATTGTTCTAAGTTTTATAAAATTTTGAACTAAATCTAAAGGGATGTTTTCCTTCTGATAAATAAAGTTACTCAGCTGTTTGGTAACCGAGTGTTTTTTCTCAAGTTGAGGTCCATGGTACTTGAGAAAATATTTATTCATTTTTTTTACTTTTTGGAGCCATGACCTCTTAGGTTTAATTAAGCCTCCATACGATAAGTGTTCAACCCATGAGGGTAAATTATACTGATGTTCCGTGAGTAATAATTGGTGTGTATAATCGCCCAGATCAGGATATTTATCTCTGAATTTCTTTGCGATATATCCAGCAATATACTCTAGAGCATCGTTGGCAGTCTCTAAATTACTTGAATCGTTGGAAGAAGTTGAAGAAGAAGAGGATATAGATAAGTTAATTTCGACCAAATTATTTGCGCGAGGAAATTCATGGTAAATGACACTTTCATTTTTTGCTTTGGTTACAACTCTGCTATTGTTGCAACCAAATACGGCGCATCTACGACCCGGCATAGCGCTTATGTTTTCACGTGGTTTTCACTACCTATCAATAAAATTAAATTAATTGAAAATTTTAATAAAGAGTGGTTTTATTACTAACACAATAAAAACACAAAGTCAATCGCGAAATATAGATTTAAATCATAAAATAAAGCAAAACAATCTCATTAATTTGGCACGTGCAACACACGCCTATGTACTAAAAACACTGGAAACGTTACGATTTGAAGAGCATGGTCCAGTTGTGACGTCACCGCAGTGCGCGCCGTGAGGGGGGATATGCTAACGTTACAGCATAGGGAATGAGCAATCCTTTGTAGGTTTATAATCTTTGCCTACGGCCTACCTACATACTTAAATAATAAATAAAACTTAAAATATTTTTTTCTTATTTAAATAAGATTAGGAACCAATGTAATATATCTCATAAAGTCATAACGACGTATTAGTACTATTAGTCGACACTTATACGAAGATATAAACATAAAAAAATCAAGTAAAATGATGAAACATTAAGGTTAAGAATTTACTATCCCGTTCGCCTTCAACAAAACCAACATTTCAAAAAGATCGTCACTTAAATTCTGACGCTTTGGCGTATTCACCATACCCGCAAAAGAAAACAATCGCTCTACTGGAGCAGACGACGGTAATATGGAGTTATATCTTAAAAATATTTGTTTAATTAAAGGGTAATCATTAAGCATCTCCAAACCCTAATCTTTTATCGTCAAGATATTGCAAAAGGTTAAGTTGAATTTTTCCTTTTAGTTTATCCCTATTATCCCGAGAAATTAAATCGCTATTTTTTTCTAGATTTTCCTCACTTTCAAATTCGAAAAACTTAATATCATTATTGGGCGTTGATTCTTTTCTATTAAAATCTGGTTTTTGAATATCTCTTTGGAGTTCCACACCAGCATAAATTACAATATTTTTTAATTCCTCAATGTCTAATCCACACTGCCATGAAACGGTTTGTGATAGCCACCTAAATTTAATAGTCGGGCAAGTTACTGCAGCAATTATTGCCTTTTTTGCTTCGGCGTTTGTAAGGTCAAAGTACTGCTCAAATCTGGCATTGATGCGATTAATTATGTGTTCTAAAATTAAGCTGGTACTCCTATTAAGTGTCGTGATTGATTTAACTTTAATCAGTTTCGTTTTTAAAGAAGTTATAGGTACTTGGTATTAAATAACCAAAATATGTGTGAGTGACGTGTGTGTCTCCTTGTAGAAAATCTACTGTTTCAGCAATTGGTTTCACAATACAAGAGTATTCTTGCAGATAAAGAAGATCTGCATCTTTTAGATTTTCTTTAAGGTTTAAATCTTTATATAGTTTGGTTAGGTTCTCCTTGGATATAGATAATATTTGAGAAATTGAATTAAAAAAAGAGTTCCAGCCAGTGACTGTTGGGTAACTTAAAGTATGACCAAGTATCTTTTGAAGCTCTTCTGCGCTCTTGGGTCTTGCAGCGCATTTCCAAAGCTCATTGCACTTATTTAAAATAGTTGTATGTCGGGATCTCAAAGAAATGTTAGAGTTTAAGACGGAGTTTACATCACTTGTTGCCAAAAGATTAAGAGTATGACTAGCGCATCTAAGGTGCCTTGGCAAAATTATGTCGCCATTTTCAAAGTCCGTAGAGGTACTCTCCGCAATTGGGTTAAACAAAAGTTCATCGTCCTCCACGTCATGATCATCCACGTCGGTTTCCTCCTGTGTTTCCTCTGATATGTCAATTGGCTCGATATCTTTTAGTTTTATACCAAACTCCTTAAATGACTTTACAAAGTTACTACCGTTATCAGTTATTGTTGCAACATTTTTTGAAATACCTAATTCAAATTTTCCAAAAATATTGTGCAGTTTCTCAGCAATTCGATCAAAAGTATGAGAACCAGAAAACCGTTCACAAGCTAATGCAACAGATTTCCTTTCAAATGAATTTTTATCAATCCAGTGACAGGTAACTCCAATAAGTGGTTTTGGTATCTTCAGAATTTAGACATTTAAATAGTTCACAGCCAATCGTTTATCACTTAACCAGGATAAATGAGAGGCAATTTACTTTACTAGTAAGCCTAGACCAAATATATATTCTACGAATAGAAAATTCCTTGATATTAGACTAGACACAAGATTAACATGGAAGCTGCACATAGATGAATTAGTCAAACACTTGTCTGTTGCAACTTATGCAATTAGATGTATCAGTTTTTTAAATGATAGTCTACTGGAATAATGATATACTATGGACTATCAAATCACATATCAACTATCTTTAACCAAGGTGTTTATTCTGCAGAAGAACGCTGTTTGAGCAATTGTCTGTCTTTCACAAAGTATCCACTGCAAGCCTCTCTTCAGAGAGTTTATGATAATTCCATAAACCTCGGCACATATTCTGCAACTACTACACCTGACCACTAGGGGTGAGATTACAGAAGTCTCCACCTGTCATAACCACTTGCTGCACATTCCACATTTCATAGGACAAAAGCCACTTCAGTGCAACATCGTCTGCTAATTATTTAACAAAATCAAAATTATGTGTAGACATTGTTCTACTTTCGTATCTAAACATTCTCCTTCAAAAAGCATTTTACAATGTCAATGACGTAAATTGGCCCTTTGATTACCTGTGCTATTGTATAAATAGTATGTAAATCTTATTATTGATACAATAAATTTATTATTATAATAGAAATACTATCCTTCTTACTGCAGAATTGTTATAATCCTGCTTTTACAGCCACAATACCTCATCTCATCAGGGAAGTCGCAGGAACTTTCATTATACATTTACATTCATAATAATTATCAATAGAGTAAGTACTGCCTACACGTGGTCTGTATATGGACGTTTCTTCAATTTGTATTTACCTGTGATTTGAGAAATTGCTTTTCATAATAGTAATTCCTAATAATTGTCAAAAGTAGTGCCGTGATTTAAAAAGAGAGGTTGTGGAAGTTTAAGTAGCTATAGGTCTGGAAACACTAAAACAAGAGCGCAGCAAATGTACAGTTATGTATGAGCGTTGCCGAATTTTAGGGGTATACCAAAATGGTGCAAATAACTTTTTGAAGAACATGATTTCGTCTTTATTGAATATTGAAATCGATATATAAAACAGAATTTTAGACCAAAAATTTGGTAATTACTTCATTAACATATGAGGGAGGAGGGTATAAATGGTGTTTACTGGTTTTCGAAAACCAGTAGGCATATTTCACCACAACATCGAGCACATACTTTCACAAAAATCATGCTCTTCGAGACGTACCTACTAAGTTCTTACAATAAAATCTTTACTCAAGACATTTTAATCGATTGCGAGTGTTACAGAAAATATGACAATAAAGCGTCTTTTATTGAAAACATTATTCACAATAGAGGGTCGTACATGACTTGTCTATGTTACGAATCTTTGGTGCGAACCAGAGTCGGACATTGTTCGGTTCCGATTATATTGGGGAGTTACATTGATTATCGTATTCGTGGGAGAGACGCTGTAATTGAGAGCCGTGCTCCATGGGGTCTTGTAATTTTACGCCGTGTATTAAAGATGTATGCAAGCTTTTCAACATTTGCTGCGTTATCGATGCACGTTCGTGAAAATAAAGGCGTCAAGATCATCAAATGGTTCACGTACATTGGAGATGATGGTTTAGAATTGACTTATAGCAATAAAGTTGTATATTGGGAATATCAAGAACGCAAATATAATAGTGTCAACTCGAACGACTGGGTGAGACTTTTGGCATTATCGAATCCTTTTAAAACTACCGTACTGGCTTCAGAATACATTAAAATGTTTGATACAATATTGAAATATCCGTACTCTATGAATGACTTGAAGATTCGCCAAATAATTAACGGACCAACAATCATCAAAAAATACATTGATCATGATTTAAATCGCCGTAAAAAGAAAAAATCTCGCAGTTGTCCGAAGATGTCTACCGCTTTTGAGACTGGGTCCTTATTTCAAGCGTTGAGTAAAAAAAATGCTTATGAAACGGAAGAATGGTGTCGAAATTACCCACAAAACTGACAACACAATGCATGAGGGTCGTAGTAATAAGACTGCTCACTTTCTGCCAAATGTTACTCGTGCATCGAATGCGGCAATAAAAAACTCGAGCGCTTTGACATTTCCCACAGATGCAGTCTATTACTATTGCATGTTGAATACAAAAGATTTAAAGTCCGCCGGTGAACAAAACAATTTAGCACAGAACGTGATTATAAATGACTATACTTATAAAATAGCACTGTATGATTATCTAAAACGCATTTCGACTGGAATTGGGGAGATTTTAACAATTGACGGATACATTACACATTGTCAACTACCATGGTCTTTGGAAGCTTTAATTAAGATAAAGTCTGTATTCCCTCATGTCACTACACAATACCATCTGTTAGATTTTTAACGCGACCATGTACCCTTGTAAAGTTTTCGGACGAACACAACACATATTTTTCACCAGACGAGACGACGCATTTTAAAATTACTTATCCAGAATCGGATATGTTGTCGATTACAGCTAAAGAGTTGGATCTCAATTGTCTGCGAAAGACACCGCCAGCAATGAGTACAGTCAGTCTCTATAAATAATATCAAGGGGAGTGTTGCTATGGTTACGTCTCCACTGCATCAAATGTTGATGGAAAATTCTCTTGGTGTTACATGTTATATGAATATTACTCCAGAAGAAATTGATAAATTGATTGATTATGCAGTCATTTCACATAATAATGACACTTCATTCTATAAAGAAGTCTATGATGAGCTCGTGAGTGAATTTAACTTGGATGTTGATCGTTTGAGAACACCCAAAATAACAAACTCCGTTAAAGCTAGGGGTCTGCGGTACCAAAAACTTAAGTTCGGTACGGTTCGGTACGGTAAATAATTCTGTACCGCGGTTCTTGGTACGGTACACGGTACTAATGATATTACATATATTTACCAATTTACTGTAACCTTTTTTCTAAAACCAAACGGGATTAATTGGAAAGAATATGAAGGTAAGTAAAACTGATCCCTTAGTACAAGTAGTTTTTATTAATTCATAAAAATATCTCTTAAAAAATCGTATAAGCACAAGATTAAATACCTATTAAAAAAATGTTTCAAAGCAAAACCCAAAATTTATTCTACAAGAACTACATAGCCCTAATAAATAAAATTTATTTAATGTAGAAAATAAAGGACATTTTCTACAACGACATTTTTTATGTTACAAGTATTTCATTTATTTGTACCTTTACACATACTTCAGATTTTGGTGAAGGAAAATCAACTTTTCAGCGTTAACTGGGAGCCTTCGCCTTCTGCTATTTAATACATTCCCAGCAGAAGAAAACAGTCTTTCTGACGGAACTTCAGTAGCAGGAATGCCAAGATATTTTTTGACAAGTGGAATGAGCTTGGAGAATCTAACTGAGTTTTCTGCCCACCAGTTAAAAGGATCCTGCAAAATGGGTATACAATTTTCAGAGAAGTACGCTTCCAGCTGAAGACAACCTGAAAAATAAGGCGCTTATCAGATCTAAGTAAGCGTACTGTAACGTTTTCGGGTTCCAATAAACAACTCGTGCAATTATTTATTTAAAACAGTCTGTATATTTATGTAACTTAAAATTATATAACAATATAAAAATATAAAAACTAACGTAACACACTTAAGCTACTATTAATCAATTAAAATTAACACTTGTATTTATTTACTACTACTAATATGTCCGTATTTATTTACATAACACTTCTATTTATATCACACTCTAAAAACTGCAGCACTATATTTATTTTTAGTGAACGAATTATATTTATTTGCTTATATTTATTTATAGTCGCGTCGGCCACTTCTTACGGACTTTCTTTATCCCGAACTATTCCGCAAAATAATGCCTTCTATCCCGGTGACTTCGTCGCTTATATACATATGTGAAGAGTACTAGAGCATTCCATTAAATTCTATACTTTTCTCGATAAACTCTGTCTCCCTCTAGAATATTTGTAGAATATACGTCGGACATCTGTGAGATGACTCACTGCATTCACGATATCCAAGCCGAGAAAGATTTATGATCTTTTTTTGTGCCTGTGACAATTTCGTTTTTATCGCTCCGAGATGGTCTGATTCTTTTATTTAATGTAACTCAATTCGTTTTATTTAATGTAAACACATTTCGTTACATTGCCCCCTTCTTAAAACTGCGTTTCGTCCCGAAACACACTATTCCATGTTCTTCTTGTTGGCGGATGACGGAATCTACATCGGGACCCACGGGTGCACCCAGTTGTCTTGTAGAAATGGCAATCCACCGTCTTAGGTTGTATAACGGGCTGATTGGGTTGATAGCTGCATACAACTATTTCCATACCAGTATGCCGAAACACCACCTCCAGCATGTTTCTTACGGTTCTCCATTCCAAACGGTCTAATCCACAACCTAGTTTCGGAATTGCCAGCCTCCTTATATTTTGCTCGAGTGCACGTCCTCGCAAATTAACAAGGGATTCCCACAATGAGCGATAGGTCGGCTTTTCGTTGGAGACTTCTTTTGTGACCAGGTAAAAGATAGATCTCCTGCCACGCTTTATCTCCAGAGCTTTACCAACCCTTGGCTGCTGTTGGGTCAGTTCATTGGCCCCGCCATATCTCCTCTTGAATTCCGCGGCAATCCCTTTGCGCATACATAGGTCCTGGGCCACGCAGTGAGCTAAGGCATAATCATAGGGTACCGTAAAAAGATCCTGTTGCCTTTCTGTGGTGATTCCAAAACGAGCCTTCTTGGTACCGGAATATTCTTGCATAAAATTCCTATATGGCTCTCCATCTTTACTGGTAATTTGTCGCACATCCGTTACTTCGCCGTTGTTATGTCCATGGTATGGGGCCAACCGGTTGAAATGTACCACCCTTGGTTTGCTATGGGGTGTTCGTCTTATGCGGTAAATCACGTCATTTATTCGTTTTAGTACTTCCCATGGTCCCTCCCAGTGTTGTTGGAGCTTTGGGGACAGGCCTCGGCGACGTTGGGGATTATATAACCAAACAAGGTCCCCTTCTCGATAACCACCTTTCTCGGCTTGCACGTCGTAACGATCCTTCATCCTGTCGCTGGCATCCTGAATATGTAGGCGTACTCGTTCGTGGGCATCCTCCAACCTCCGCCTCAGTCCGCTAACGTAGTCTTCTCCTGCCAGGTCTTCTCCAGGCTTACAGCCGAACTTCAGGTCACACGGCAGCCTAAGCTCTCTTCCGAATAATAAATTCGCTGGAGATTGACCGGTAGTCTCGTGGGCCGCAGCTCTGTAAGCCATGAGGAACAGGGGTAGATGTTCATCCCAGTTTCTTTGATGGTCTGCCACTACCTTGGACAGGTGTTTGAGCATTGTCCTGTTCATGCGTTCCACCATTCCATCTGACTGCGGGTGCAGCGGTGTCGTTCGCGTTTTCCTAATACCCAGAAGATCGCAAATATTCTGGAATAGAGTTGATTCGAAATTCCTCCCTTGATCGGAATGGAGTTCCAAGGGTGCGCCAAACCGACTAATAAATTCCTTTACGAGCACCTCCGCGACTGTTGCGGCTTCTTGGTTAGGCAAGGCATAAGCTTCGACCCACTTGGTGAAGTAATCCATTACGACAATTATGTATTTATTTCCACTGTCAGTCTCGGGAAATGGCCCAGCCGCATCTATGGCAATCCTTTCAAACGGGCTTCCTACATTGTACTGCTTCATGGGGGCACGTCGACGCTTTTGGGGTCCATTGCTGGCGGCACAAGTTGCACATTTTCGGCACCATTCCTTCACGTCTTGTGTGCAATTTACCCAATAAAATCGCTGGCGCACTTTCTCGAGTGTCTTATGTACGCCGAAGTGTCCCCCGGAGCTGTCATCGTGGAGCTGTCGCAGTACATCAGGTATCCTTTTCTTAGGGATGACCACCTGTATCTTTTGCCCTTCTCCATCTGGGTTCTCAACAACACGCTTAAGTAGTCCATTCTCCACCTTCAGGGAGTCCCATTGAGCCCAGTAGGACTTCAGCCCCTGTGAACGAGGAGCTACTTCTTGCCAAGTCGGTCTGTGACCAGTACCTTTCCAAATCATCAAGGAACCAAGGTCTTCATCAGCTTCCTGATCGATCCTCAGATTGTCAGGTTGCCACTGATCGTCAACCACGGTAGTTCTGAGTGTGTTGGCCGATTTTTCTTCTACCCGGTTGCAATGCCTGCAGTCTTCTGGACATGGTCTCCTTGAAAGAGCATCAGCGTTTTGGTGTTTAAGGCCAGCTCGGTGCTCAATGTCGAAGTCGTACTCCTGCAGTCTCTCAATCCACCTGGCCACCTGACCTTCAGGGTTCTTGAAATGTAAGAGCCACTTCAACGCTGCATGATCTGTTCTAATCGAGAACCTCCTTCCATATAGGTATTTATAAAAATTTTCAATGGACTTGACCACCGCTAGTAGCTCACGTCTGGTCACGCAGTAGTTCCGTTCGGGCTTGGAAAGCGTCTTGCTGAAATATCCAATTACCTTCTCTTGCCCCTCTTGTACCTGGGAGAGTACGCCGCCAATCCCAACATTGCTAGCATCAGTGTCCAGAATATATTTACCAACTGGCAACGGATAGCTCAGGATTGATGCACTTATCAAAGTCTCCTTCAGTACTTCGAAAGACGCTTGACATTCGCTACTCCAGTGGAAAGGCCCATTTTCTGTCAGACGAGTCAGGGGCTTTGCAATGTTGGCGAACCCCGGGACGTATCGCCGATAGTATGTGCATAATCCCAGAAAACTTCTCACTTCATGCTTGTCCTTTGGGGGTGGGCCATTTTCGCACGGCTTCTATCTTTTCTGGGTCGACAGCAATCCCTTTTCCAGATACCACATGCCCAAGGTAACTCACTTCTTTGCGGAAAAGGTGACACTTCTTAGGGCTCAACTTCAGGTTTGCACCTCGTAGCCTTCGGAATACCTCCTCCAAATTCTTCACGTGATCTTGAAAGGTTTTCCCAACTACAATCACGTCATCAAGGTACACCAGGCAAGTGTTCCACGACAGTCCTTTTAACACTGTGTCCATAAGTCGCTCGAAGGTAGCAGGCGCATTACATAACCCAAAAGGCATGACCGTAAAATGCCACAGGCCCGCCCCCATAGTGAACGCAGTCTTTTCTTTATCACTAGGCTCCATTCCCACTTGCCAATAACCACTCTTCAAATCCAAGGTGGAAAACCATTTCGTCCCAGCCAAAGTGTCCAATGTGTCGTCTATTCGTGGCAAAGGATAGCTGTCTTTCTTCGTTACCTCGTTGAGTCGGCGATAGTCTACGCAGAATCTGGTTGACCCATCCTTCTTCCGCACAAGTACCACTGGTGAAGCCCAAGGACTGTTAGAAGGCTCAATTATACCTTCACTCTCCATGTCTCGTACAATTTGTTCGGCTTCTTGACGTTTTGCCAATGGTAGTCTTCTGGGTGCTTGGCGAATTGGGTGTGCATCGCCTGTGTCGATTTTATGCGTGACTACATTGGTTCTTCCTTTGGTGCCCTTCTTTATTCCAAAGACATCTCGATATCGGCATATCAGGTCTTTAACTTGCTGCTGTTCCTTCTTGTTCAGACCTCGGCAAGCCAAATTGATGACGTTTCGGAGCTCCTCTGGAACGTCAGCAGGCGTACCTGCCTCCGCTTCACCTTGATGAATGATGGCCGACACGGGACAACACCATCCCAATACAGTGCCTCTTTTCAACGTCACGGGGTAATAATTGACGTTCATTACCCTTACTGGCACGGTCCTCTGGGATCTTACCAGCGCCTTTGCAATCATTATTCCTCGGCCCACTTCTTCATCATCAACCTTTGGCTCCATCATCGTAACCTTCCCTTCAGTCAGGTCTCCTTCCATGCAAGCTTCCAGGATCATCTCAGCCCGTTCACCCAGGACAGTGTCCTCTGCCAGTACAATGCGTATGGAATGGTTATTCATAGAACGGAGGACGAGTTCCTCATTGCCTATCTTCAAGACGCCCAATTTCAGGTCCAACTGGAACCCATATAGCTTCATCACATCCATTCCCAAAATAACTTCTTCTTCTATGTCCGCAACCAGGACGCGATGTTGGATTGATACTGGTCCAATGCCGATCTTCACATCAACTTCTCCTTTTACGGTAGCCGCCTCGCCTGTTGCTGTTCTGAGTTGCCACTTGCTGTGTATTAACGACTTTTTTTTTTGAATCACATCGGGTCGCACTATGGTTTTCGTCGACCCAGTGTCCAATAGGCCGGCATAAGTTCTTCCTTCTAGAATAACATCTACGTAGAGGTTATTGGCATGGTGTTGCAGAGATGCAATTTGCGCTATTGATTTTGAGGCTCTACGATACTGGGTCGACGATTGCCTCCTCTCATCGACCCGTTTTAGTTTTCCTGCTGCTCCGTAATGGGTTTCTTTGGGCGCATTTACTACGAACATGGCCCATTTCACCACAATTCCAGCATCGGATCGTTCTTTTCTTAGGCTGCATCTGATTAACTATTCGTCGGACTACCTGTTCTAAGGATTCTTCGGCTTCTGGTAGATCTCTGACAGAACATACCCTTGCATGGTTTCGAGAGGCTAGCTTTGCAGTTTCGAATTCCAGACTATGTGCCAAAGCATCGATTAGGGTTTTTGGTCTTGCCAGCCTCAGTGCTTGCTGTGTATCGCTATCTCGAAGACCATCTATGAATGTTTGCACAGCCAACTGTTCCGAGAAGCTATCTGGAGCTGTTGGATATGCCAGACGAACCAAACGGGCGATATCCGCTTCGAATTCTTGGAGGCTTTCACCCTTTTTCTGTAGACGATTCTTCAATTGTATGTGATAAACCTGCTCCAGGTGTGCATGTCCATATCTCATCTCAAGACGCTTGATTAATTGAGGGTAGTCTTGACACTCTTCCGGAAGCAAGGTCTGCAGAACGTCACTGGCCTCTCCTCTTAACGACACAATCAGGGCAGTAGCTTTCTCCGGGGACGTCCATCCATTTGCTACTGCAGCGGCTTCGAATTGTTTTAGGTACGTCATCCATGATGTCTTTCCATCGAAGGTGGGAGGTTTTACCTTTGCCTTTGATGTTCGGCAGGTCTCCAAGCTTTCGCTTGAGGTGTCATGGGGACTGCATTCGTTTATCGCTGGCAATTGGACGTGAACTTTAAATTCGTCCCTCATTCTGGACATGCGTTCCTCAAATTTCTGTTCTACGGCTTCGATGGCCTCAGAAAATTCCTGTCTCATATTCGATGCATTCTTCTGAATGTCTTCCTTAAGAGTAGTCTCGAGCTCTTTTGAATTATTTACAATTTCATCTTTTAAAGTTAACATCTCATCTTTTAGGGTTTTTGAATTATTTTCAATTTTATCTTCTAGAGTCTCGAATCGTTTTGAATTATTTTCAATTTTATCTTCTAAAGTTTTTGAATTATTTGCCATTTCAGTTAACATTTTATCTTCTAAAGTTTTTGAATTATTTTCAATTTTATCTTCTAAAGTTTTTGAATTATTTGCCATTTCAGTTAACATTTTATCTTCTAAAGTTTTTGAATTATTTGCCATTTCAGTTAACATTTCATTTTTTAAGGTTAACATCTCATCTTTTAAAATTATTAAGCTTGGATCAGTCTGCATTTGAAACAAATATTTTTCGGGATCCTTACCTTCATTAATTAAAATGTCACGGAGCCGCTCCTGAAGAATTATTTTTTTTCCAGACGTATCTGCGTCCCTTTCTTCTAATTCTGCCTTTAACTCGGTGACTTTTAATTCTTCCAAACGTTTGGTAGACATTTTTTTTTATTTATTTATTTATTTGCACTTCTATATTGTTTATCCCACACCGACACCAATTTGTAACGTTTTCGGGTTCCAATAAACAACTCGTGCAATTATTTATTTAAAACAGTCTGTATATTTATGTAACTTAAAATTATATAACAATATAAAAATATAAAAACTAACGTAACACACTTAAGCTACTATTAATCAATTAAAATTAACACTTGTATTTATTTACTACTACTAATATGTCCGTATTTATTTACATAACACTTCTATTTATATCACACTCTAAAAACTGCAGCACTATATTTATTTTTAGTGAACGAATTATATTTATTTGCTTATATTTATTTATAGTCGCGTCGGCCACTTCTTACGGACTTTCTTTATCCCGAACTATTCCGCAAAATAATGCCTTCTATCCCGGTGACTTCGTCGCTTATATACATATGTGAAGAGTACTAGAGCATTCCATTAAATTCTATACTTTTCTCGATAAACTCTGTCTCCCTCTAGAATATTTGTAGAATATACGTCGGACATCTGTGAGATGACTCACTGCATTCACGATATCCAAGCCGAGAAAGATTTATGATCTTTTTTTGTGCCTGTGACAATTTCGTTTAGTTATAGAAAACCTACCTTGAGCTTGATTCTGCCTGGAACTGTTATCCGCTTCCTTGGCAGTTTGTTGCTTGGTGGCTTGAAGAAATGCTGCCCATACACTTGATAAATTTGTAGTGGTGTTTTCATTTTCAGTTGGTATCTCACTAAATTGTGAAGCAGCATTGGCTTTTTGGGATTCAAGTGTTCTAAGCTCCTTCCGCAACGTTTCCTTGGCTGCTTTCTTCATGGATTCTGATAAAATCGAATCTTTAAATCTAGGGTCCAGTAGCATACAAAGCTGATCTGGCTGACTATGTTCAGCCATAGGAAATCTACCCTGCACTGCTTGCAATAGAGCTCTGCTTAATGTAATCCCTGCACTATTATTGTCTGTAATTGACTGCAAACCACTTTTGAGACCATGGACAAGAGGTATAATCATACTTCTGGTAGGTCTTTTCTCTGAGGACACTTCTAAAGTGGCATCTAGGAATGGTTTTAAAATTGTGACATAGGCCTCAACTATCCCCCAATCTGATGAAGTTAGATTATCCACAGTGCATCCAGGTTGGGATAACTCCAAACAAAGAGGTTCCTTCAGTTTAAGGAGTCTTTCCACCATGAAATACTCGCTGTTCCACCTTGTTTCTATGTCTTGTATAAGCTCTAATTTTTGTTTGCCCAATTGTTCTTGCCTCTTTTGGAGATCTGCTTTGGCTGTAGGACTATGTCGAAAATGACCAACAATGTTCCTGCATTTTTTCGTCAGTGTGTCGAACCCACGGTAGTTTTTTTTAGCATCCTTTAGTGTCAGATTGAGTGAATGTGCAAAACATGATACATGCGCCATTTTTGTGTTGGCTATTGCAGTTTTCATATTTGCTGCATTGTCTGTCACACAGTAGATGTTTTGTACGTTATCGGGGCTCCATTCAGTTAGGGTCTCTTTTAGATAACGTGAAATATTTTCTCCGGTGTGACTTTCAAACATAGGGACACAACCAAGACAAATATTCTTCAAATTCATTTCATGATCTACAAAATGCGCTGTGATCGCCAAAAATGAGACAGTTGATTCTGAGGACCACATGTCAGTTGTCAAAGATATGGATTCTAAGTTTTGCTTAGAAACTTCGTCCTTTAATTTCAACTTAGTATTATCGTATAGATCCGGTATCCAATTTCTTGCAATCGTTGTTGATGTAGGTAAAACAAACCTTTCATCAGCTAGTTTTACAATTTGTCTTAATCCCGGTTCATCAATAATTGCATAAGGGTGTAGCTCCTCAGCAATCCATTTTGTTACGGCTGTTTTCATGGCAATATATTTTGGGTGGCTGTTTTCATATTTTTCAGCAGATTTGAGAAAGCTATCGAGTTTTTGCACTTTAAAAGTACTAGAGACATTTGTGTTTACTAGGTTAGGCCTGGATTCTTCACTCTTCAGTTTTATAAACTCTTTCTCTTGGTCACGAAATATCATATATTTACTGTGATGCAACCTTTCTAAATGTTTCCGGATTCCTGTAGTCGAACCGTACTGTGATTTTAGAATTTGTCCACAAGTCAAACAGTTTGAAGTTATTGAATTAATTTTTCGAAAAAAATTCCAAATCGGTACCTTTTTACTTTTTGTCTTATCGTCTGAAGTCGTAGATGATCTAGAAGAATGCGATGTTGTCGGGGGTTCACTAACATCACTCATAACGTATGAATAAAAAACAATAAAACTTTTAAAATTAATTATGGTAACTACACGGTAACTTTATATTCGTAGAGGTAACTCCAACAGAGACTACGTCCGATGTGATTTCGTGATATACATATATAAAATAGATCACAGACCAACAAAGTATTGAAACATATTTTAAGAAAAAAAAACTGTTAAGATACTACTTTTATTTACATTTACAGCGAATATGAAAGCCTCCTATTTATGAGTTATGGACTGAGCTAGTGAATGACCAATCGTCCCATAAAATATTGTAGGTAGTAGTAGTTACGTGCCTAGCATCCGTGTTAAAACAGCCCCACTACTTGAATGTTCGAATGCATTGCTTGGAATAATAGTTTTTTTGGTTGGTTGGTGTGGTCTTTTATCTATTAATTTGATTTTACTCCTCTTATTTTCTTAAGAAATAGTGTTTTCAGTTTTTCCTTGTATTGCTTCAAACATGGCTTATAAAATAAGTTCATTTATAAAGTGTATCCAGGTGTGTACGCTGCAATTTACATCAGATATGTATTTATTCTTTTTAAAGGTATGTATGTATTTGAATTCGGCTAATATACGGCACAAGTGCACAAGTCTATGAACTATGAGTCAAGTCCGCGCCTGTTTATACAGGGTATATCACGTAAGGTGGCTATTAGAAGTTTTATGGGATCCATAAACAGTGTAAACTCGACATTTGGGATTGAGTATTTACTTTATAAGGTGTATTATTCTAAAATATTTTCAAGTAGAACTGACTTCCGGTTACAGCGGAAGTAGATACAAGTTTCTTATTTTAAATGGAACTGTATATTTTTTTTCGATTCATTCAATTCTACATGTAATTATGAAACAATTTGCATTATAGTTCCCTAACTCTAAATTCAACTATTTTTGAGATAATTGCATTTTTGTTAAAATTTTTGCATTTGCATAACTTAAAATAAAATTTGCAATTTAAGAAGTCAGAAAAGAATAAGGTGCTATATTTTCAGGGATCAAATTACAAGGACATTAGTGCCGATTAGCATTATATTTTGGATCTACTTTTATACAGGGTGTTTCAAAATTAATTGCTAATATGGATATCTTCAAACATTCGGAACTCCTTTTTTTTAAATAGAACATGGTATTTTTTATTACTGGATTGAATGAAACTTCAAATTCTGCGTCAATAAATATTAATGTATAATATGTCTATTTTTCCTAGTTTTTGAAATATTCACGATTATTTGTTTTAGTTGCATAAGAACCGCTAATAAATTTTGAATTCACATAGTGTGCCAGGGAAATGACAAATTCTTGTTATAGTTGTCGAGCAGTTGTCATTTAGTGTGCGAATTACTGTCATCATGGACAATGATAACGAAAATTATACAAACAACGATATTTTAAACCTATTTTATATCCACGGCGAATGTTAAAGGATTATCGAAAGAACTTGCCGAACATTTAATGAAAGGTATCCACACTTGCCATCGATAAATTCCAAGAAATTTAAAAGGATTACATCCAACTTTCTGCGCCATGGACGAATAAAAAGTAGTAAAAGAAATCGCTTAAAACCTGTCATAAACGAGGACGCAAATGAAATAAATGTTATTTCAATGCTTATCCTAACAGCTCAATTGCAGCAGCATCAATTGATCTAGGGCTATCTAAAGGGTCTATTCAACGCATTCTCAAGAAACACAAGATGCATCCTTATTCATTCAAATTAGTTCAAGCATTACACCCTGGAGATACCGACAGAAGAGTAGAGTTTTGTGAGTTTATGTTAACAAAAATGCAAGAAGACGAAAGTTTTTTGAGAAAAATAATTTGGACCGACGAATCGAAATTTAGCCGAGAAGGAGTGATAAAACGAAAAAAATTGCATTATTGGGCGAAAGAGAATACACATGTTGTCCGTGAAGCAAACTTTCAACGTTCGTTTGCTGTTAACGTATTTGTGATGATGAAATACAATCAATTATGCTTCCATATTTACGAAGAAAATTTGAATACAAATAGATATCTTAATATTTTGGATGAGGTAGTAATACCATTTTTAGACGACCTACCTCTACTTGAGTTTAGAGAGTGTTGGTTCCAACTAGATGGTGCCCCAGCACATTCTTCTTGGCCCGTTAATACACAGTTAACGAACTTATTCGATGATCGTTGGATAGGGACCAATGGACCGTGGAAGTGGCTACCTAGATCTCGAGATCTAACGCCTCTGGATTATTTTTTATGGGGATACGTAAAAAGTCAAGTGTATTCGCGTCCAGTAGAATCACTCCAATAATTACTTAATCGAATAGAAGCGTCTTTAACCAACATTAGTGGCGAAATTATTATCACTGCTACGACTACCGTAGAATGGGGTCAATAGCAACACTTTTGAACATTCAAAGACGCGTACAATTAACAACAAAAACAATTTCACTTTAACAACTATTGGAAAAGTCCGGTCTATAGTTGTACTAGGTAATGGTGTATTTGAAAAATTAATCAAGAAAAACAGTTTTTCCAAAATAATTTTTTTTATGTTTGTTTCTATTTTCCCGAAAGTTGGGGTCAATAGAAACACCTACTTAAAAATCATGTATATTTCTATTAAACCCATTTTACGTTGAAAAGAAACACAAAATAATTTTTGGGCATTTGTTTACATTAAAAACCTAAAAAAAATATTACCTACATAAACATAAAAGCATCAAATTTTAAAGAGATTTATTAAATAATTTACAAACTTAAGTAAAAAATAAAACAAAGTCTTTTTGGTCCTTAATAGGTGCCTACACCTAGTAGAAAATAAATAAAATCTTAAATTCTCTATAGACTAATGAACAATTAATCAAGTCTTATGGGAAAGCAGAGAAGCCTTTTATGTCCAGCATTAATTGGTTCAATCTTCCCCACAACTTGATTGTAGCAAAAAGATGCAATGTCTGGAACAGGACGAAACTCATACGAGTTGTTGACTTTTGTTGAAGACTTTCTTCTGACAAAGTTTCCCTCAAAGTCTTCAGATTCATCACAGTCAGTTTCATTTCGACAGTCTTCAGCTATATGTAGGCACTTTATAACTTGACCTATGTAATACTTGAATTTGTTAGCCTTTCCTTCAACTGGAAAACTGACGACCAACCAGGTGTTGATCTTAATATTTTCTTTGGCTATGTGGGTAACGTTTTCAAAAAATCTTTCATTTCTTTGAATTCCCTTTAAAAAGTTATCTTTGGTTTGATTTTCTTTTTTGGTCCCAAAAAATGACGGCCCAGGTTTATCACAGTTTACTTCCCTTTCTGCTTGAGTCTGTTCTTCAACGTCGAGTTCATCAACATCAGGTTCTTCAACATCGGATGTGTCAATGGCGGCTTCGTTCTCAATCTCCTGTTCGGAACTGCTGGCTTCGCTACCATTATGAATAAAATCTGATAATGCCACGCTCTTCCCGGCTTTCACGTTTAATTTCTTTTTGCGACCTCGACTTCTAGTGGTACCAACAGACTCGTCACCGTAGCGAAGACTCTTCAAGTAGGAAACTAGTGAGTTGTTAACATCTTGAAAAACGTCAGATTGGTTTTCTTCTAATGGTAAACGACGCAACACTTCTTGCCTGTTTTGAGGATAAATTCCAGCTTTTCTGAAGCCCGAAATTATGTTAGCTGCCTCGTTGGGTTTAATTTCCTCAAAAAGTAATTTCAAAAGATGTGGAAATTTATCCTTTGGGACAGATCCTTTTTTGTTCCTGAAGACATTTTCCAGTTGGTGAGAATTTTTCTCCAAGCTGCCTTAAGAGGGTGAAAAAAAGACACATCTAAAGGCTGCGTCAAGTGCGTTGAGTTGGGCGGCAGGAAGATGAATGATATATCATGCTGCTTACATTTTTCTACAATATTTGCTGAAAAGTGTGATGATAAGTTGTCTCCAATTAAGAATTTTCGTCCTGGTAGAGTTCTCAGGTGTGGAATGGCAATTTTCATCACCCAGTCTTCAAATATAGATGCTTCAAACCACCCGCTTTTGCTTCTATTGAATCTTGTGCCTCTTGGCCCTCCACTTGTCCACGAGTCATAAAGATGTGTGGCTTTATAAACCACATATGCCGGCAACAGCTGGCCAGCGGTTGTAGCAGCGAACATAATAGAAATGGCACTTTTTGTATGGTTTATTATTCTTTCTGGATAACGGCAACCTCTTTTGAAAATAACCTTCTTACGGCCTGGATCGTCCGCCAGGTTTGTCTCGTCATAATTGACGATATTTTCTGGAGGTATATTTCTTAGTTCTTCTTCTAGATGGTCAAAATAATTGGCGATGTCACGAGTTGACACTTGAGCTCTAGCTTTTTAATATTCTGACAGATTCTGGTTCGTAATTCATCAGCATGCCTCTTTAAAAATGAATAGACAAAGTCTTTTCCAGGCATGTTGTCTCCAAATAAAGGCACATTTTTTCCTCTACAGTCTAAGTACTGTTTCACAATTTTGCGTAGATCATAATGATCCAGGGGATAACCCCAGTCAGAGCATGCAATAAGTGTCTGAACAAGTGACCTCTCTTCGACAAAGCTCAACTGAGTTTGGCCACCTTGTTTTTTTAAATTCGCTTTATTTTTGTGTCGATATAAAACAGAATAGTGGATACCATGTTTTTTAGAGGCATTTCGGTACGAGATTCCACTTCTAATATCTTCCAGAGCCGCTTTCAACTTGTTGGGGTCAACTTTTTTGTAACGTTTCGACCTTGGGTCAGGGAAGTATTTCCGTGGCATCTAAATAATAAAATAACAGTGAATTATGAATCAAAAATACATTTTGTTGTAAAAACAGTCACTTTTTGTTGTTGTTTCTATTCACCCCATTTTAACCTTTGAGATGTGATTTTTTACAAATTAATTTTTTTTCGGAAATGGAGTAAATTATCAACACGGCGTCTTAAGCAACATTAATAATATACAATGAAAGTACTTCAGTTATAATATAAACAATCTTACCTTTGTTATTGTTGTCGAAACAAATCAAGTTTTTTAACCTTATATTTTAAGCAGGTATTTTGACGTTTATCTCGAGTTTTATAAAGCAGTGTTGCCAATCCTTTTTTTTTGAGTGTATAATTGGTTGCCATCATTGTGAATCATTTTTATGCAAAGAAAACAAACTTTTTTTTATTAGTTTAGAAGTAACCAAATTATGAAAAACTTTCCTACTTTTTGTTTCTATTCACCCGTAAGTTGCTATTCACCCCATTCTACGGTACTGAACTTCACAAAAGAATTACTCGATGTTTAGGAAATAATGGTCAACACATCGAGCACAATTTATAATCTGTATGTTTTGTTTTGTTGTTTAAAAAAATGTTTTTTTTATTTCTGTATATTAAATTATTTTTTGCAAGTGTTTTGTTTTAATTTATTTAAGAGAAATCAATTTGTCATGTGTAGCTTTTTAAAATATGTATGTATAATCAATCATCTCTTCTATGTACGTATTACACGTTATGATATCATCATTATCGCATTAGTCCTTAAGCGACAACTGCTCGACAACTATGACAAGAATTTGTCATTTCCCTGGCACATTATGCGAATTCAAAATTTATTAGCGGTTCTTATGCAACTAAAACAAATAATCGTGAATATTTCAAAAACTAGGAAAAATAGACATATTATACATTAATATTTATTGACGCAGAATTTGAAGTTTCATTCAATCCAGTAATAAAAAATACCATGTTCTATTTAAAAAAAAGGAGTTCCGTATGTTTGAAGATATCCATATTAGCAATTAATTTTGAAACAGCCTGTATAAAAGTAGATCCGAAATATAATGCTAATCGGCACTAATGTCCTTGTAGTTTGATCCCTGAAAATATAGCACCTTATTCTTTTCTGACTTCTTAAAAAGCAAATTTTATTTTAAGTTATGCAAATGCAAAAATTTTAAGAAAAATGCAATTATCTCAAAAATAGTTGAATTTAGAGTTAGGGAACTATAATGCAAATTGTTTCATAATTACATGTAGAATTGAATGAATCGAAAAAAAATATACAGTTCCATTTAAAATAAGAAACTTGTATCTACTTCCGCTGTAACCGGAAGTCAGTTCTACTTGAAAATATTTTAGAATAATACACCTTATAAAGTAAGTACTCAATCCCAAATGTCGAGTTTACACTGTTTATGGATCCCATAAAACTTCTAATAGCCGCCTTACGTGATATACCCTGTATATAATCTTCGGCTTTAACAGTACTCAGGGATTTAAATATTTTAAAGTGAATTCTAGGAATAACAAATCCTTTGTATTGAAAGATTTTGACTTTTTTTGAATGAATATTTCCTCAGAGCACCAGAAAAGAAATGAGAAGCATTTTTGGTTAAAAATTCTTAATAGGAGCAATAATTACATCCAAAGTAAACTTCAGCAATTCAATGCAAACTTATTTTTAGGTGACGGTAACTGAACGGAACAAAAGTTAATAATACATGAAGAAAAATGCGTATAAATAAATAGTATGGGATTATTTTTCGTTTTGTCATTCTAAACTGTACCGTACCGAGATGGTACCGAGAACGTTCTCTGTACCGAACCGCTGACGGTACATCGTTCTGTACCGTACCGGTACCGAATTTTCGGTGCACCGCAGACCCCTAGTTAAAGCAAGGGAATCATTGCTGCGCTTATATCCACCACAAGATTTATTATTTGAATGCAAAAAGAAAAAAAAATCTCCGGTTATAAACGAAAAGAACATTGAAAGTACAAAGCTCGTTGAAGACTACATGTCCATTATATATAATGACGATTATTTCAAATCACCCAGAATATGGAACTTGAGATTACGAGCCGCATTTGGAAATCCTTTTGGAGCATGTATTGAGGATGGTGTTGTTATCGACTCTGAAATATTAAAACATATCCCTCCGATACATTATAATGCCTGTATCACGGTAGAATTTACATTTAAAACTGTGAAAAAACCAAAAGACGCAAAATTTATACCAATTGACAAGACTAATGGATCAGTTGCACATGAAACTTTAATCGGATATCTAGTAAGTGAACACGAAGCTTATGTTAAAAATAGCAAACATAATAAAATATTGTAAAGTAAAATTGTAAGTGAGTCTGGAAAATTTAGTGCAATTTTAGCATTTCTAACGATATCAAAAGGGTTTCCCTTAAATATTGTAAAAGTCTTCTTCGCCTGTGGTTATTCGGGGACGAGCAGGACTACCTCTCCTATATAATACTCTTTCCTTCTCCCAACGTTTCTTAATTTTTAGCACAGTAGATTTGTTTATGCAAAATTGCTGTGATACTGCTCTAATCAGTGAAATATATATATATATATACATATAACTGGAAAGGCGGGTAAGTTAACGATGACTGAGGCAAAATTATGGAGTATGCAACCCGCTGCATTGTGGTATTCTCATCTTTGTCCGACTAGCGGCTACATAATTAGCCGCCGCCGTTTTAAATATATTTTTTTTTAAATAAATCTACTTTAGCGTATTTATTATACATTATTATGTGTTGTATGTGTTATAAAAGGAGAAGAATTATCCAAAGAATGATTTTTATATAATTATCGTGTTTTAAAGTAAATAGTTGGCTGGATACTTGTAAGTTAATCATATCAATAGGTAACAAAACTTAAATTAAGTAGTTATGCGGAGCAGGATACGTTGGAAGGGTATTGTAAAAAGAAATTCAATATTATGACAGTTTTATTGATTATTAAAAAGTATTAATTTAGTAAACTTTTGCCTTAAACCTAGTTTAATATATTGAATACTCTCATTATAAACTGTTGCATGATGCGGCATTCGACATTTCACATATATACTTACAATACAATTTATTAATTGTATTTCGTGTAAATCTTCATTAAATATCTCCTCTGTTAAATTTAATTTTTGTACTGAAGCAGTGGTTGTTCAAAATCGGAATTGTTTTTCTATAAACTGTATTATCTTGAACACTATATCACCCGCGAATACTGGACCACCATTGAAGGAAAAACTTGTAAATTCTTGAGACATTTGCATTACAGAAGTATATGTGTGATCTCCGTGCGTAAAAGTATTAAATAATACACTTACAAGTGAAACTGGATATTATTTCTCTTGTCATATAAAGTTTTGCATCCATAAGCCGCGCAATAATGTACCATTTTTTCTTGTTCTAAGTACTAAAGTAAAAAGATACTATTCTTCACAGGCACATCAAAATATTTTAACATCAAATTGTATGCTTTTACCTGTCGAGCACCTCAGGTATAGACGGTGAAAAATGTTTAAGATCAAGGTGCAAATAAACTCCGTAAACGAACATGCAACAAATAAGGATGGAAATACCACGACGTAGCACTATCTCTTTCTGTTGCGCCTGACACACTTTTCTCTTAAATGAAAATACCCTGCCTCCCTTCCAGTTAGTATATACAGTTCATTGGCTCTAATTAACCAGTTATCTTCGATTTTCGCTAATCGTATAAATGTACGCAAGTTTATTGCACAGAACTGTACATGGTGTTCCATTTAAAAAATTATAACTATGGCCAGCCACCAAGTTATGGAATACTCTGTACAATAACACAAAATAATTTTAGATGGTGGTCCTAATAAGTGGTTATTATAGGAAAAAAAAACCGCTTAGAAATATCTTCCTAGTAGCAAAATCACTATATGCACGCACACTTGTCCTACATTAGCAAATATTTTCATCCTTTTCTAAAATTGTGATTTTACTGCTTGGGTTTTTTCATAAAGTCACAATTTGCCTTCCCTGCGGAGATGACTGACTCTGTATACAGGGTTGCTTATTAGTGCGTCAAAGTCCAATATAGGCGTTATTAAATAGTACTGAAGAAATTTATTTTATATAAAGTGGCACAGTAAAAAAAACACAAATTTTGAAAATAATTTGAATTATACAGGGTGACGCGTTAAAATGGCACACATTCGAATTTTTTTTTAAATGAAACCGTGTATATCTTTCGTTAATAACTCAACAATGCGTTGATAAAATAATTTCTTGATAATAAAACACAACACTTCTACACATTAGTTTATTCTGTCTATTACTGCCTTTTATAGCTCTACAAACTTTTTATACATTTTTCATACATACATGTTTACAATCAAAATACAACACTTAATAATTACATATAGCGCCACATACGGCAGTATGCTGTAGTTGCAGGGATGAGACTGGTTGCCTATTTTCAACACTCTTCCTCAACGATCTCATTCCTGCAAACCAAACCTAGCATAGAAAGAAACGATTTGAAACGCTTCGTAACCAGCGGCTTTGTTAAGACATCTGCTAACTGATCCTGACCACAAACATACTCGATTTGTATAATACCTTCTTCTAACTTTTGTTTCACAAAATTGAATTTCACATCCATGTGCTTTAATCGTTTTTGATCAGGATTTCTCACAGATTTGATTGTACTTTGATTATCCTCATACATGGTTATAACACTAACATTAATGTTTAAATCTAATAACAGTTTCTTAATCCAACAGGCTTCAACTGTTGCCTCACAAAGAGACATAAATTCTGCCTCTGTAGTGCTTAAAGCGACTGTTGTCTGTTTCCTTGACCTCCATATTACTGTATTTTCATAAACCTTAAATATATATCCTGTAGTTGATTTTCTGTCGCTACTTCTAGCCCAATCGGCATCAGCAAATCCCACTAGTGGGACATTTGAACAATCTCTTTTATACAGCAACTGAAAATCAACCGTTCTCTTAACATAACGTAAAATTCTTTTAAGTGCTTGCCATAATTCAACGCTTGGCTTTGATTGAAACCTACCAAGATAATACACAGAAGTAGCCAGGTCTGGTCTAGTACCTACTGTTGCATACATCAATGAACCTATCAAAGATCTACATTGTTTCTCATATGACACATCAATAATACAATTTTCATTAAATCTAAAATTAGCATCCATAGGTGACTCTACACTCCTGCAATCTTCCATACCGAAACGTTTTAAAATGTTTTTCAAATATTTTGACTGATTAATAAAAATACCTTCTGAGTGTTTAGTAATTAAAATACCCAAGTAATTTAAATTGTTGTCTCCCAAATCTTTCATCTTAAATTTAGTGAATAACATTTCTTTTACTTCATCTATTTTCTGCAAATTATTTCCCAAAATTAACAAATCATCAACATACAGTACTAAATACAAATTATCTTTATAATATAGACAATAGTCATTCTCAGATCTTTCAAACCCACAGTTTATTATTGTATCTGTAAAGCACTCGTACCAATACTTTGGGGATTTTCTCAAACCATAAAGTGACTTTGTTAACTTTAAAACATGTCCATCTCGTATGTCGGCTCCTTGAGGTGGTTTCAAATATACTTCTTCATTTATTTTTCCATATAGGAATGCACCTTTTACATCCATTTGATGAATAAAATAATTCCTTTGAACAGCTACTGATAACATAATTCTTAGAGTTTGTAATCTCAATACAGGGGAGTATACATTATCAAAAGTGTCTGGTTGTTGATATCCTCGAATAACCAGTCTTGCTTTGTATATGGTTTTATCCATACCATCCTTGTTTGTAAATACCCATTTTGTGTCAATTAATTTCATCTCATCTTGTTTTGGTACACTTACCCATGTCTTACTTTCTTGTAGTGTAGTTATCTCTTCTCGTATTGCATTCATCCACTCTTTCCTGTCTTCTCTTGTCTCAATTTCTTCATAACTGGTCGGCAGATTATCACTTTGTCCTACATACAAAGCAAACATTGCATCATTTTCTTCATTAAAATCCATAATATAATCTTCTTGCCATTTAGGCTTATTTCTTTTCCTTTCTTTTATATTATCTTCTTGTCTTTCTTCATTTGTTGGTTCATCATTTATTCTTTCATTATCTCTGAATTCCTTATTTTCTTGTTGTCCTTCAACTGAATCCCTCATAGGATTATTTTCGTGTACATCATTGTCAGTTTCTTTATCAATTCTTTCAATTCTTGTTTCTCCTTTTTCCTTATTGTTTTCTCCAATCAATTGGAACTCCTGTCTATTTTCTAATCCCTCCAATACTCTTTCTTCTTCTTCCTCTGGCCCCTCGTTAAATATAACATTTCTCGCAACTACAACTTCTTGCTTGTCTTCATCCCATAGTTTATATCCTCCTGTACAATATCCTATCATAAGCATCTTCTTTCCTTTTGCATCAAATTTTCTTCTTAATTCTTTTGGTACATGATTGTATACAATGCTGCCAAAAACTCTCATATTTTTCACATTCGGCTTCCGTCCTTCCCATAATTCACTAGGTGTTTTCTCTTTCAATATTGTTGGACTTCTATTAGTTACATACGCAGAATAATATACAGCCTCTCCCCAGAAGCTTTTAGGTAGCCTTGATTCTATTAAAATTGTGCGTGCCTTGTCCATTAATGTCCTATTCATCCTCTCAGCCATGCCATTCATTTCTGGGTTGTATGCCACTGTGTTCTGTAACTGAATACCCTTATCACTACAGAACTGTTTAAATTCCTTTGAAACATATTCCCCACCATTATCTGACCTTAACTTTAATAAATTCATATTAAAATGTCTAGTAGCATAATTATAATACCCTTTGAATTTTTCAAACACTTCAGATTTTTCTTTTATTAAATACACCATTACAAAATGTGTATAGTCATCTATGAATGTCACAAAATAGTTACAATTGTTCCAAGTAGATGGGCCTATTGGTCCACAAACATCTGTATATACTAATTCTAATGGTTTAGTTGCTCTATGACCTTTATTATTAAATGGCTGTCTTGTCATTTTACCTAATATACAACTTTCACATAGTATTTGCTCTATTTTACTGTTTTTAATGTCATTCAATCCATCAACCAAATTCTTTTGCACTAATAATTTTATGTTGTTATAATTCAAATGACCAAACCGTCTATGCCATAACTGCAATAGTTCCCTGTCATTTTTAGATACATAGTTACTTTCTAAATTTCTTATAATTGAATTTACAGAATACAAAGATCCATCCTTATAGCCTAAAAGTACTAATTCACCAAACTTATCATATACGTTTACATTATTTTTATGGAAAACAATTTTATAACCACAACTACTCATTTTCGATACAGATAATAAATTTTTTCTTAACCCTTTGTCTTCCAGGCAGTTTTTTTTGTGTAGGCCTATTATCTCCCGACGGTACTTTTAAGTCCGCAGGTTTTGTTCCCCCTATACTCCACTATTATTGATCAAACTCCTTTTAAAACGCTAAGAGTACTTTTAAGGACTGTAGAAACAACATAATGTTTGTTTGGTAAATTTGGTAACACTGATTTTTGTCACTGTTTTCATGCTTGTTGTGACAGCTTGGTGGTTAGAAAGCAACGTGTTCAATTATATTGAAAATATCGTGGTATTTGTTGTTACAATTGAAATCCAGCAAGCAATTAATGTAAGTAAGACCTTTGTTTATGTTGTCTTTAAAATATTTGTATGTTTAGTCCATTTCAAACAAGATACACATCTTTATCTATATGGTACTCATAAGTACCTTTGGCGGTTAGTGTATAATTTATCGAATTTTATTATTTTTCAAATTTTTACAGAATGCCATTTCCTTGGGAAAGTAAACGGCGTTTGACCGATAAGGAGTTACTGGAAATAGTGCAGGATGACGAATTTTTTGCCGAGTTTGATTTGGATGAGGATCATAATGTACAGACAGATGTTGAATCAGATGCTGAATCTGGCAATGAGGATCAAAATGAACATGTTTTTATTAGTCAAACAAATAACTCTGAACATAGAGAACCAAAGGATTTGTGTGAAGAGGTTGAATCCGAACCAACGCAGGAAATAGAAGGTAATGAAACCGAAGACCCGATTAGAGAGGAGCCTGCACGTACATGGCAAAAAGTTGAAAGATCAACTACTATCCTACCTGAATATCAACCTGGTTCTTGGGAAGAAACTTATTTTAGAGATTGCATAACTGCTACGGATGTCTTTGTAAAGCTTTTGGGTAATGTAATTCCAGATATTACTTTCCAAACAAATTTGTATGGTACTCAAAATAATAAGACACTAAACATTACACAGAATGAAATGTTAGCTTTCATCGGATTGAATTTCCTTATGGGATATCATGTTCTGCCAAATCTAGAAAGTTATTGGTCTTCCGCAGCTGATCTGAAACTTGAAATTGTACCAGAAACCATGCCTAGAAATAGATTCCAAACAATACTTGCGAACTTACATCTCAACGACAATGCTCTCATTCCCAACAATAACACAGATAAGCTTTACAAAGTTCGGCCCTTTGTTGACTCACTCAATGCCGTATTTTCAAATTATGTAGGAGAACAGAAAATGTGTGTTGATGAATCAATTGTGAAATTCAAAGGTCGTTCTTCAATCAAACAATATAATCCAATGAAGCCTGTGAAAAGAGGTTTCAAATTTTGGATGTTATCAGATATGTCTGGCTTTGTTAAAAAGTTTGAAATATACCAAGGTAAAAACGAAAAAGTGAACGAAAATTTTAAAGATTTCAATTTGGGAGAAAGAATTGTCCTAGAGTTGACACAACAAGACTGGAATAAGGGCAAAGTCTTGTATTTTGATAACTTCTTTACAACTGTAAGACTTTTGGAGAAATTAAAACTAGAAAACACTCTAGCTTGTGGGACAATTCGATCAAACCGAAAAGGGCTTCCAAAAGGAATGATAATCGACAAAAATTTAAAGAGAGGTGACTTTGATCACAAAACATCGAACACTGGCATTACTTTCTTCAAATGGAAAGACAATAAAGTAGTGACACTAGCCTCCAATTTTCATGGAACTAAAAGTGTACCGATCAAACGAAAACTGCGTGATGGTACCATTTCTTATATTCCTGGACCAGAAATTGTTTATGACTACAATAAATTTATGGGAGGGGTTGATTACCACGACCAACTACGCCAATGCTATGGGATTGATAGGCGCTCAAAAAAATGGTGGCACAGAATATTTTGGGGTTGTTTGGAAATCGCTTTTATAAATGCTTTTGTTGTATACAAGAAAATAAGAGAAGAACCCATAACCGTACTAGCCTTCAGAAGAGAAGTAACTCTTGGATTGTGCAGCAGATCTCCGAAAGGTGAGCAAGTAAAAAGAAAATCTGTAGCTTCGGGTCCAGCCTCCAAAAAAAGGCGTTACAACTACAGCGTATCTGACGAAATTAGGCTGGGTAACAGAGGAAATCATTGGCCCCAATTTGTTGATAGGAGAGGAAGATGTGAGATGTGCAGTGCTCAAGGCATCCAATCAAAACCACATTCGACCTGCTCTTTATGTGGTGTTTTTCTATGTGTGAATGAAAAAAAAATTGTTTTGTACAATATCATAACATATAGTTTTTCATAATAATAATTTCATAATTTTGTATAATGTAGTCCTAAGAAAAGTTTGTAAGTTTGTAATAAATTTTCAGAAAATAAACCCATTCCAATTTTTTTCTTTTCCACTCAGTTACACTCAAAGGTACTTATAAGTACCAGTCAAAAAAATATATGAAATTGTAATTTTTTTATTTTTTTTTTCAATTGGATTATTAAAATTTACCTAAATAAACAAAAATAAGTCACGAAATAATACAAATTAAAACTACTTATAGGGGTGGCATTTTAAGAGTTACTAATTTTCCGGTACTTACGAGTACCTTTGGAAGGCAAAGGGTTAACTCAGGAACATAATATACATTTGTTATTGTTACAAAAATGGATTTATTATAAACTAAATACTTTACCCTAAGATTTCCAACTCCCACAGCTTCTAAATTAATTCCATTCTTGGCCACATTTATCTTCTTTGGGATTCCTAGTTCTATGTATTCATCAAAATAGTCCTTGGTATTTACCAGATGGTCAGAACAACCAGAGTCCAAATACCATACCAAATTTAGATCTTCCATATTGCACCTACCTTCCTGATCACAAAGGAAAACTTGATCTTCTACCTGTTCTGTTTCAGCCAACATAGATCTATCCATTGAATACTGAAATCCTCGACTGTGACAACCTCTATTGTGACTGCGGCTGCCTCTACTTGAACCTCTTCCTCGATCAGGCCTTCTTCCTCGATTAAATCCTCTTCCTCGATCTAATCCTTCTCCACGAGCTGATCCCTGTCCATAGTCGCGGCCATATGCTTGACTGTATGTAGAAGTATTATGCCTTGTGCACTGGTACTGTTTGTGCCCCCTTTTGCCACATGTATAACACAAAAATGAGCTTTCTAGTTTTTCTGTATCTTTTCGTAGTAATTTCTTTCTTTTTTCTTCTTCACCGAGTAGTCTATTTTTTACAAAGGCTAATTTTAAATCTTCTATTGTTTCTAATGCAGTAATGACACTTTCATAACTTCTTGGCATTGACAATAAGATGTAATTTATTTTTTCTTCCTCAGTTAACTCGTTTCCTGCATCCTTTAATTGCGAAAACATTTCCTCCATTGTAATAAAATGCTCCATTAACGGTTTCCGTTCACAATATTTCTCTTCTGTTAATTTTCTTCTTAAATATATTCTGTTACGTACTCCTTTTGTCTTGAAATTATCTTTCAATTTTTTAAACATCTCATATGCTGTTTTTTCTTTTAAATATTCCAAATGACTATCTGCCACTCCACTAATTATAATAGCCTGGGCCTTTGCCTCCAATGATTCATTTGCATCTATGTTTGCGAAAGTTTCTTCTTCTACGGCCTTAAGTGCTTCAGCCTCTCTTAATATTGCTTTCATGCGAAACGACCACGCATCAAAGTTTTCGCCGGCAAATTGAACAATTGCAAATTTATCTCTAGACATCATTTTCTTATATTTTACACTCTACACAATACTTATATTCGTGTGGCGTCCTTTTTTTTTCCGGAATCAAAAATGGAGGTTCGTTGTTTTCTTAACCAGATATTTTTAACTAAAACGTGTCTGAGTCCATAACCCTGATAAAATAATTTCTTGATAATAAAACACAACACTTCTACACATTAGTTTATTCTGTCTATTACTGCCTTTTATAGCTCTACAAACTTTTTATACATTTTTCATACATACATGTTTACAATCAAAATACAACACTTAATAATTACATATAGCGCCACATACGGCAGTATGCTGTAGTTGCAGGGATGAGACTGGTTGCCTATTTTCAACATGCGTCATCCAAAACCAAAACTCCAGATATCGATGAAAACACAAATTAAAGTAGATAAGGGAAAACAGAAGACATACAGGGTGATTCATTTAAAAAAAAATAGGATGTGTTCCATTTTAACGTGTCAGCCTGTATAATACAAATTACAGTAGACGCTCGCTTATGTGAATACCCGGTAATGGAAACATCGCGGTTATGTGAACAGAAAATTCTTACTATAGGATGAAATGGAACACCCGGTAATGTGAAAAGCATGTACAACGTACAATTCGATAATGTAAACAGTTTAGGGTATCGGTTATTTCCCAATTTATCTGCGCGTTTGAATCGGTCGAAAGAACGTTTACGTAAACGTTTTTGCCGCTGGCACCGGTTGTTCTCCAGTAGGTAGGGGATTCCCGTAAACACTAGTTCTCTTATCTCTTGTAAAATAAAGTACAGTGCAGTTAGAATCACGCCACGATTGACATGACATCCACGTCCAATAAAAGAACATTTTTAAAATTAAGTGACAAAGTGAAAATCATCGACGAAATTAAAAAAGGTACGGGAGGAACACAATTGGCGAAAAAATATGGAGTATCTAAAGCCACAATCTGTAAAATTAAGAAACTCAAGTCACAAATTTTACAACGTGTGTCTGATACAGGCCCGGGAAATAGAAAAACTTAAAAAAATGCTCAAGCACCTAGAATGGAAAATCATCTGTATAAATGGTTTTTAAAACAAAGCGATAACCATGTTCCAATTAGCGGTGAATTAATTAAAGAGAGGGCTAAATTATTAAATGAAAACTAAAGAGACCGAAAATTTTGTAGCTAGTGATGGCTGGCTAACAAGATATAAAAGGAGGTATGGAATTCGACTGCTGTCGATATTCGTTGAAAAATTATCGGCACCATCACAACTAGTGCAACCGTTTAAGGAAAAGTTAATGAACAAAATCTAAGAGCTACATTTAAATCAGGAGCAAATATACAACGCCGACGAGACGAGCCTTTATTGAAATTATTACCTGCAAAAGCTTATGTTGCATCACATGAAAAATCTGCTCCGGGTAGGAAGCCGGAAAAACAACGCATAACTTTTTTAGCATGCACTAATGCTAGTGGTCCACACAAAATAAGGCCACTAGTAATAGAGAAAGCAAAAAATCCACGTTCATTTAAAAATTTTCAGAACCCCGTTGATTATAATTGTTCAAAATCCGCTTGGATGACCCAAGGCATATTTCTGGAATGGTTCCATAAGCACTTTGTCCCTCAGGTATGGCAATAAAACTGTAATAAGTAATAACTAATGTAATTTAATGATACATATCCAATTTGTAGGTGAAAGATTTCTTGAAAAAGCAAAATCTTCCAATAAAGGCGGTGTTAATCTTGGATAACGCACCAAGTCATCCTCCAGAGGAACAATTAAGAAGCAATGAAGGTTCAATTTTTGTTATGTTCATGCCGCCCAACGTAACTCCACTGATCCAACCGATGGATCAAAATGTAATAAAAATTACTAAACTGTATTATCGAAAATTTCTACTGTCGTCTGTGTTATCAAAAAATCCTAAACACATTTCTGAATCCTTAAAGCAAGTAACTTTACGTGAAGCGATTTTAAATTTACATATGGCGTGGGATGCTCTTAACCAGCAAACAATCAAAAATTGCTGGAAAAATTTGTTCTCCTCTAGTGACGACTCTGACGATGAAGACAATGTACCGCTAAGTATCATTAGGGAACAGTTACTATCTGATACTGAAGTTATTAACGGTGCATCATCGGACGTTGTCAATTTATTAAAAGTAATTAATCCCGATATTGTTTGTACCATAACCGATGTTAATTTATGGAATGACGATAAAGAGATGGATGAGATACATGAAGAGGAAGATAGGGTGAGTGATGATGACCCTCCGATTGAAGAAAAAATACAGTGAGCGACGCGCAAGCTGTAGGAATTTTTAATCAAGCGTTGGATTGGGCTGAAGATAAAGACATATTATATTCCGATATTTTAGTACTCCGTAAACTACGGGCAAAGGCATTAGAAAATGCTGCCAAGCGTAAATTTACTCAAACCAAAATAGGAAATTATTTCTCATAATAATGTAAAATGTACCTACTTTTTATTTCATATTATGTATTGTGTTATTTTTATTATTTATCTTTTAATAAACATACATATGCATATATGTACATTGCAATTTCTTTATAAATAAATCAAGTTCGCTAATGTAAACTTTCAATTATGTGAACTGGTGCTTGGCTGATATCGTTCACATGAGCGAGCGTCTATTGTATTTTCAAAATGTGTGTTTTTTGTTACTGTGCCATTTTTTATAAAATAAATTTCTTCAGTACTATTTAATAACGCCTATATTGGACTTTGACGCACTAATGAGCAACCCTGTATATAAAAAAAGATGTATCTTATTTCACAACTGAGTTTGGTTAGCTTCACTGAGTTTTGCGAACTCGCGTCCTCCTACCTATTAGAATCATGTACCTTGCTTTTCATATTTACGAATAAACTCATGTTCACATATTCAGTTAATACTACTACTTTTAATAATTTAACACATGAATAGTACTGCTTTTGATTTATTTACGATTATTGATTATTGATTATTTTTTTTTTCCTTTGCGAGTACAGCTCCTGCTTCTACCGCCAGAAATCCACCATTGTTCAATGCAAGGCCAGGGGTAAATGCAGAAGGACTCAGTAATGCTACCAAGAAAGGTAACATTTTTGTACAGAATCCTTTCCTAACTGAGTGATAAACTTATAATGTCTAATTAAAAAATTGCTGCACATCTAGTTTTTGTGCTTTTCTATCATTATTCTACACTCATTATCAGCATGCATTTATAATGAACCTTTGGAAAAACCTACAAAGCAAAAAAACATGAACCGAACATGGAAAAATGCATTTAAATTTACAGTATGTATGGTAAACCGATAACTAAAAGTTTCATCAAAATTAGATGTTGCCAAATACTTTCGCAAGCCTAACTAAGTAGCGAAATTAAACCGTTGGTGCCATGCATTTGTTTTTAAGCCGAGCTTTAATTTAAGCGGCCCTTAACTAAACGTGATATTAAGTAGCGATGGTGCAATCGGCCATTAACGAACAAACAAATGTCTAAAGGTGATATATTGTGATTTCAACATTAATTAGGTACTTTTCCATAGCACAGTCACCCTTCAAAAAACAAAACTGTTATAATAATATTGTAGATGCGATGCATTTTTAATTTTGTATAAATTATACACAAATTTTAGCGCGGCGCAGCCTTTAACAGTGATAGTTACAAAACTTAGTAAGGGTTTCATATTTTTGAATGCCCGGTATGTTCTGTTAGCTATTCTGTTACTTTAACCCTACAGCATAAAAAGTGAACGGTTTATCAGAGAGACCAAATAGCTACGAATTTCATGTACAAAAGTTGTTCTAAATTTCATCTTAATAAATTTCTTCGGAATGCATATTTGCAAAAACTGGTGAAATTTTTGAAAATGCTAATATACAAGACTTGTAAAGTAATGTGTTTACATGATCAAATAAATTCATGAAGTTTTTGACCTTGAATTTATTGGAGCGTATAAAGACTAAACTTGTCAGTTTTTTCTTGTCAAATAAATTCATGAATAAATTGTTGAATTACAACCCGCTGTATTTTTTCGTCGCTTTTCTAGGGAAATATACCTAGTAACATTTTAGTTTAAAATAAATGCCAACTTTCGCGTTGTAAACCTTCTGCCCCGTGAATATTTTTTTTATTATAAAAGAATGATAAAGTTAGTAAAATGAATCGTATTAGTCAAGAAATATTAATGTTTAAATAAAGAATATGCAACTATTGCTATTCTATACAAACATTGTAAAAATCGATTGCGAGGAGTGAATAATTTCACTTATACAAATAATTATTTTAATGATCATGATCAAGTCTTACAAAAAGATAATATTTTTCATGAAAACAACTACAATACGCTTTGGAGAATGTTGCATTTTATTTCTAGTTTGTGATTACTACAATTAAGTACAAATATTCGGATATCCTTTTGTATCCATCAGCAAGCTATATTTTGCATATATAATCCCGTATTTATTAACCCCTACGAATATCAGATTAACAAGTTCCGCATAACCTTCAAATTGATAAAAGAAAACAAAAACATTTAAAGGTTGCAAGAAAAAAAATTTCACTATTTGATGGTTGGTACTAGTGGATACCGTCAATAAAATATTGGATGAATATTTGCGTTTATACGGTCCAATAAATTCATGAATAAATTCATGTATTTCTTCATGAATATATTCGTCAATTTATTTGACCGTGTAAACACGGCATAAGTTCTGTTATAGCTCGGTTAAGACCTGATGGCACTTGCGTGGATGACAATTTTAAGACAAAAAAGGAGAACGCAGCATAGTCAGTATTTAAGAGTGGCGTTTACCAACAAATAGAAACTTATGCAACTTATATTACTCGTGGGACGGGTAGACGCAAGGGGGCATTAGTAGGTGAAGGTTGACGATATTCGGTTCTGTCACAGCGCTTCGGTTTTATTCACAGATTCTGTCATAGATAAAGAAATACTATAGTTAGGAAACATAATGTATAAAGAATGAGTACTTACGGAACTGTTGATGTTGTTGATGTTTTATAATAAGCCAATTTTCGCTTGCCCATAATGTTATATTATTATACACTCGAATATTATAGGTATATATGACATTTAAATATGGCATTTAAGTCTGCAATAGCCGACCGATTCCGATAGATTTTCGTCTTCGCTAGGACCGGTAGAGATACCGTAAAGTGGGGATAGACCACGCGAAAACCCCCTGTAAAATGTGTGTGACAATGTTTACTCTTTAATGTTTTTTATCTTTAAAAATAATTACATAAATTTGATTTTTTCTTTATATCGTACATCAAATGTGCAGCTGGCGCGTAGAGGTCGCTTTTTTCTTTTATGTACCAGCCTTAGTAGACATTAATCAAATTCATGCATTTTTTTGGTTATTTCTAAAACACATTACTTTCTTAAGAAAATAAATTAGTACAAAAACTGACCTTGACATTATAAATTTATGCCTTTTGCATCACTAACCCAAATTTTAGATTCTAAAATTACAAAATGAGTTTAAAAAACGCGAAACGGCGATGCCTTAATTTTCGATAGGTAAACGCCCCTCTTAATTTTAATTGCACTTTGTCTATCTTAGTGTATTGCTTTCGATACCGATGTTTTTAACGCACATGATACATATTTTAGCCACGCCTAGCGCATCCTGAGTGCCATCAGGTATTAACCGAGCTATACTTCGGTTTAGGAATGCTCAAGAATTGGAGATTACTTTGGTTCCGAATTTTGACATTTTATTTATACAAAAATTGAAAGTATTCTCAGATTCGGTTTTGAGTACTTTTCTATTTTTTAGAAATTTGACTACACTTAAGCCGGTTTTTCCAACTCCGATTAAAATGCCGGTTAGCGTAATCATTGATTAAAGCACCGGCGTTGATTGAAGGAATACATAAAGATGCGCAACGCTATAGCAAAATAGCGTGTTTCACCGCTAAGTAGCCCCGCACACCCCTTCCCCAAAAACACAGCCGCTGTCTCGTAGCGACACCCTACGGCATGACGTATAACTGCTAGAAATTGACCATACCCGGGAAAAAGCCAGGGTTTTTGCCATTTGCAAGTAATTATAATAGCTCTGAGCGAATTTACATGCTTTAAAATCTCCTGGAAATATGAACCTAAATATTTGTTCAATGTACAGGGTTATTGACTATATTTGGACCAATAGATAACTTTGTTATTTGAAGGATTAGAAAAACGTTTAAATTAGGAAAGTTGTAGGATTTCACTCAAGGCGCTAGAATTTGATATCAGAAAAAACAAACGAACGTCGTAAAGCCGTCAAAAACGGCTAACTTAGTTCTTTTTAAATGGAATACCCTATATAATGTTACATAATCTGATTCTAAATAAAATTTCGAGTATATTCCATTTATATAACATATACCTACATTCAACTGTTTTCGCGCTATCGCTGATTGAAAATCGTACTACTAATATGTTTTCTACACCCTTCGTATATGAATTTACGTAAGTCATTACGGGGTTTCTATGGAAACATAGTAGTAGTACGATTTTCAATCAGCGATAGCGCGAAAACAGTTGAATGTAGGTATATGTTATATAAATGGAATATACCCGAAATTTTATTTAGAATCAGATTATGTAACCTTATATAGGGTATTCCATTTAAAAAAAACTAAATTAGCCGTTTTTGACGGCTTTACGACGTTCGTTTGTTTTTTCTGATATCAAATTCTAGCGCCTTGAGTGAAATCCTACAACTTTCCTAATTTAAACGTTTTTCTAATCCTTCAAATAACAAAGTTATCTATTGGTCCAAATATAGTCAATAACCCTGTACATTAAAACTTGCACAGACTTATAAAATATGCAAGTTAATGCAGTAATATGCGTTTCATTTCCACCTCTTGTTAGTACTTAATTTATTCATTGAAATAGATGTTCATTTTAAATATTATGGAAAATGTATAAAAAAAGATCGTATTGTTAGATGTTGGTATATTCGAGGAAACACAGGTGTGTGCGATTTTGTGTCTTGATTTTATTTATATTTCGCAAGGGTATGTAGGTACCTGGCGGTAATACACATCTCGTTTGCCTAATGAGTGTGTATAGTCTGTTTCAAATTATAAGAACATAACTTTGAATAGCTCTAATGCTTTTATTGCACCACCTGCGGCAATAACTCATTCAAACGTTGCAAATAGGTAAACCGTACCCGTTCGATAAGGAGACCAGGTATAATAATTATCGTCACAGATGGTGGTGCAATAAATGCATTAGAGCCGTTCAAAGTTATGTTATAATTTGAAACAGACTAAACCTGTAAAGATAGTTCTAGGAAAATACATCCGATCATAAACCGTTAATGTGTATGTTATAATTACACCTGGGAATATGAAACACAGAAAATGCCCAAAAATTTCAATCAATTCTTAATAGTTTTCTAGATAATTTAAACTTAAAAATTAAATATTGACCTTGTTTTATATGAAAACTACGTAGGTATTCATGTAATATAGAAATATACGCAAAATAAGAAGTAAATAAGCAAATACCTGAATGTGAAAGTTATTTATTATGTACCAAAAGGATGCTTTCACTTAGAGAAATATTACTAGTAATTACCAGGCAGTTTTTATAATAAAATTTCATATTCTAAAATAAGAGAATTACTAGTAAATGATCCAGCCACTGAAAGTGCCCTTTCAGGTTGAACGCTTGTAGGTGGTATGGTTAGCAAATATTTAGGACATAATTGGAGATTCTGACGACGACAACCACCATTTTCAAAAAGTGTCATTTCGCCTTTGATTATTTCAATTAATTCATTTGGATTGGCGTTGACTGTGGACACAGACATTGTATTTTCTAAGCTGTCCATTGGGTTTTGCAATCTACAGTAAGATTTAGTTCCTGACTATGTTTTTCTTTCGCATAGTTCTGCAGAACAGTGTTTTTTTAACAATTTTTCCTACTTGGGTTACTAGTGCTTGAATGTTCCAATCATTTGTTAAATGAAAAGATGGTCATAATCTTCAACTAACTCAAGAACCTCTTCTTCAATATTGTCATTGTCATAATCATCCTCGTCACTGCTACCATCAACATTATCACTACTATCACCATCATTGTCAAAATTTGGTTCTGGTATCCTAATTTCACCATTACACTGACACCATCTGTTGTGACAGACACAACGTCGTCTTTCGAGGTTAATCTAAATCGTTTAAGTTTTATTTCAACAAGCAGGCATAGATCCTTTAGCAGGTACTAGTCCTATATTCCAATTTTTAACGCATTGCTCATCTAAAGAACCATGAATGTTAATATTGATATATTGTTTGTTGGTGTGGACGTCCATTCATCGAATGTTAAACTGGCGCAACGACCGATTAGTCGTAGGACTTTTATTTCATTAGCGAAATTGCCGAAGACCTCTTCGCAATATATTAAAACTCTATTTTTTATTCTTGATGGAGATCTTGGTAAGTTTAGAAACCCCTTGCCTTCATTCCTTTTCTTATATCCCTAGACGTAATAAAAACTGTATGGGAGTCCATCTAATGCTGCCATTCGAGCGATGACCGCATCTAAAGAGTTGTTTTCCTGGTTTGGATTCACTAGGAAATAAACCGTTAGTTTCTTTTGTACCATTTGGAAAAAATAAGATAGGAATGAAGAGGAGTTTCCTTCTTCGATGATGCCAACAATTTCGGCTTGGACAGCGTGGGCGACATTTGCTTCTGGTACTGGTGGCTGAGTTGGCTGCATCGCCTTTTTTTTTGTGCGCTGCATAGTGCTCCTTTTGTCGAGCCATCTTTAGTCATAATAATTTTATAGGGACATAATTTACAATTCCCCGTTTGTTGTTTATCCGTTGATATTAAAAAATTTTGCCATATTGACTTTGAATCGGTATTTATTTTTGAGCGTATCGTGTAAGTGTCTGGTGTGCAGTTACTAAAAATTAACATACCTCAAATTATTTGACGGGCATAAACACATATATAGAACATGCTATACCATAAGTACAATTTCAGGACTTTTGAGGTCCCGGGACCAAAATTCTTTTATGAAATCCCTGGATCAAATACCGGAACTGGAAACCCTAGTTACATGTAATATATTTTGCCTATTTTTGGTAACTGTTAATATCATATGAATGTATGTGTGTATATTGTATTAGTTTTTTAATTTCCCACAATATTTTTGTATTTCTCAATAGCAGAAGTTATCAATAAATTTCTTTAAGTATCACTCTGTGTTTGTTGCACTTTCTTACTTATTTCGTAATAGACATTTTAAATATGTGCTTAATATATAAATGCCTACAGTTTATTTACTAAAGTGAAATTTCGAATTATATAGAAAATCTTTAAGAAAATAAAATAAGAGCAAAAATCATATATAAGAAATTCAAGCGTAGGAAATGGCGCTAATATTATTAGAACAAACATGCTAATTTAGATCAAATGCACTAGCAAGTATGTTGCCTACTTTGTACAATAAATCCTTAAACACTATTTAGATAACCGGCGTATTTCTTCGCATTGAATATCTATAACCGTTTAGCCGTTATCGTGATCACAGACACATAAAGAAATAAACAACCTTTTTCGTTATTAGGGGATTTCAAAATGTCTAAAAATGAGGTGGCACCAAAGTAATTTAGTCCGTGCTTTTATTGCAATGTTTTGGATTTAATTAAGTGTATTGATCTTATTGTTTTGTTTTCTTTTTTCTATGGACGTATAGGCCCTGCTAGAAAGACAAGACGTTCAGTGTCATGTACGGATCTAAGCGAACTCATACCGAATCAACATCAGTCAACATTGCTGCGACAGGAAAATGGGGAAGGTTCCAGTCTCCTAGTAGCCAAGAAAGGTACATTTTTTGTTACTAAGTGCCCTTTCCATTTTTTTTAAGTTAAAACAGACAACAAATAAGAGGGATATTTTTTGAACAAGGTCCGTTTGTGAATGAGTCTGAGAATGACGCGCTGTGGACGCAGTGCGCATGCGTGTCTGCTCCCAACATGCTTTGCGCGAATTTAAACGCTATTTGCACCGATATTGTCTATCTGTGTGCTGAGTTGTAGAAGTTTATAATAGGTTTGTTCCAACAAAGAAAGCACTGATCAGTCTTGGATCGATCTATGACTGTTGCAATTGCGCATGTTTTATCAGAAACCAGTATCCGACCAAAGTTACCAAATTAAAGTTTGTTGGAACACTATTTTAGCCTTTTAGTTAACATATTTGTGGGTAGATGGTACTTGTTCAGTGATTGACAAGTATTTGATGAATCGTATGATTACATAAAAGATTATTAGTCTTAATTCAAGTAAACTAGCATTAAAATTAGTATTACATACGTAGAGAAATTGAGAAAGTAAAGAAGAATCATTGTGTCGACACTAATGTCACTATCACTGATGTTTATCGTTCATTCAAAACATTCAAATAATGCAGTAGATACCTAAAGTAATAAATTATTTTACCAATACAATAACATTAGAGATATCGTAGTACAATTGGCATTGGTGCGCATGCGCTAAGTATCCATAAATTTATCTCGTTGTGACCACTTATAATTGAAATGTAACTGGTGTTAATATTTGGACTATTCTGTACATCAATAATATCATGTGACCGAGTCGATATGCCACTAGACATTTTAAATTTAATTTAACTGTGGAATTTTATTCCTTTAGTTGCATTATAAACATAAAATCATTAAAATATATTACAGTATTTTTCATCTTATTCAAAACCACACTACTTTGTTGGCACATATTGACACCAAATAATGAAGATTTGGTCACAAAGCTGCCTTCACTTGTAAAAAAACGCAAACACTACCACACTACTCTGTTGGCGACTAACAATCATCAAGACAACCTCAAGCACAGACCTCAAGTGAGTTAGAAATGCAAAATAATATGCAAAATTAGATACTGAGTAATAGCAAAGAAAAAGTGTTTTATTTTCAATCGGAGAACATTATACATAAGAACGAGGATATTCAGGTAGGTAATAATATAAATGTAAAGTTTCTTTTCATATTATGATGCTAAATATTCAATTGCTAAGAGAAACTCTATTATTTGGTATAACAAAATGTGTTATCATTTATATCATCTTAAAATATACATATTGTATAAACTGCAAAGTATCGCAGTGTTTGTTTGCTCTCACATCTATTTTTACTAAATACACTTTAAAATGAATTTCCTTTTTCATCGGTAAGGACGGCAAGAAAGGTTTACCCCTAAACGGTTTTTATGACCTTGTGCGGTCGAATACTTGAGATGATTGACAGCTGTCGTCGGTGTTAGAAACAGGGAGTATGCAACCCACATACCGTCAAGTGGGGCTACTTGAGACACCCAGGATAACTTGGGACATCGCGTATTTATTTTCTTTAAATGACACAGAGCATCATCTGTTTGTGAAATTGCTAATTTAAACTGCCATACTAATTTGGCAAAACGTCAAATTAGCGACCTGTAATGTTGGTGTTTTGTTTTAACGGTGCATTTTGCCGGCAGAAAAATTTTGGTAAGTTGACAATTTTCGCATGTTTTAAATTATCAAAAGAGTGTCACGGCCTCAGTAAAGGCCATTCACAATATCGAGAAATTGAAAATCCCGATTCTACATTGAAACCTCCTCAACAGAATCCTGCTGTAACCTAACCTAAAATACAAACTCCAAAGTGTGGAGGGAAGGTTAAGTAAAAATGTTCGTTTTTGTAGGGTAAATTAGGACAATGCCTCGAAGGTATCGCAGACAGTTGGGTTGTCGCTGGTACCGGGATTATACAGAAGAAACCTTAGAAACGGCCTTAGAAGCGTATGCTAATGGCAGACTTTCCCTTAGACGGGCCCAAGAGCGATATGGGATTCCCCGCGCCACCCTATGCCGAAAATATCTTGGGAAAAACCCAAAAAATCCAGGAAGGCAACCAGTTCTTGGCACAAATGAAGAAGCCAGCATTGTGAAAGCCATCACAGCTGCCGCTGAATGGGGCTACCCAATGACAAGAACCGAAATTCGGGAACTTGTAAAAAAATATTTGGATCGGAAAGGCATTGTAGAAAGACGCTTCAATGAAAACTTACCAGGACAAGATTGGATGCGAAGTTTTCTAGCAAGGCATAACGAACTATCAAAACGACTCTCACAAAATATTAAGAGGTACAGAAGCGACGTGACAGAAGTACAAATAAATGAATATTTCGACCATTTAGAGCAAAGCTTGGAAGGAATTAACCCCGACAATTTGTTAAATTTTGATGAAACCAATTTGACTGATGATCCAGGACAATCTATAGTTATTGTTAGACGAAATAAGAAAAGAGCCCTCAAAATAATGGATAATTCGAAATCGTCAACTTCAGTCATGTTTTGCGTAAGCGCTTCTGGCAGAACACTTCCTCCTTATATTGTATACAAAGCAAGAAATTTATATCCGGAGTGGATGGAAGGAGGTGAACTCGATTATGCGTATAACAGATCAAAAAGTGGATGGTTCGATTGTGAAATATTCGAAGATTGGTTTTTTAAAGTGGTCTGTCCATATTTTCGACATCGAGAGGGCAAGAAGGCTATAATCGGAGATAATCTTGCTTCACATCTGTCTGTTAAAATTATTGAAGCATGCGAACAACAGGGAATAACATTCATATTCCTACCGCCCAACAGCACACACGCTTGTCAGCCGTTAGACGTCGCGTATTTTGCACCATTGAAAAAGTTATGGAGAAAAATGCTCATGGAATGGAAACAAACCCACAGTGGCTGCCTTCCAAAATCAGAATTTCCAACTCTTCTGAAGAACACCTTATCACAGCTGGCAGCAAATCAAAATATTAAATCTGGATTTCGAGCATCGGGGATATTCCCGCTCAATCGAGTGGAGGTCTTGAAAAAACTTCCAGGTTATAATCAAGTCGATCACTCTGATGAGCTGGGGGAAGCATTTGAAGCAATTATTAAGAAGCATGTTGTTCGACCGAAGGAGCCTGTGCGGAACAGAAAAAAGTTGAATGTCAAGCCCGGACAATCTGTCTCATTGAGAAGTTTGAGGCAAAGCGAGGAGGCGATCGATGTGATTGAATCGGAAAACGAATTGGATGACATTACAAACGAAGTCGATGAAGATGATGAGCCTCAACCTTCCTGCTCCAATCGCCCGTTAAACGAGGACAGCGAAGAATACGAAACCGATGAAGAATCTGAGATGGTGGTACAACATAAACTTACCAAAGAAAACTTAAAAGAAGAAGATTTTATTATTGCCGAATTCTGTTACAATCAAGGCAGCAAGAAAGAATGTTTGAAACAATTCGTTGCTCAAATCGTGGCTGTGAAAAAACGCAATTACATAATAAGATGCCTTAGACGCTACAAAGAGACTGAAAATATATTTGTGTTTCCACAAATTGAAGACGAAAATGAGATACAATTTGACCAAATTCGGGACCGTCTACCGAAGCCGACTGAGAAAAGAGGTCTTCGAATTTTTCCTGCCAATGTTGTGATAATCTAAATTATAAATTGTCATTTTCCTGTTTTAGTTTGTAAGCAAAATATTGTTTTTGTTTAACAGAAATTGTAATTTTAATTTTTTTGTTTGTAATCATGATATTTTTGGTTTAAACTAAGTGTTTCCTACATATTTACAGTTTTTTATCGAAGAATTTTATATTTTGTTTGTTTTTTACTTAAATATACAGTTTTTGAGATATTTTTCTGATTTTTTTTGCATTACCGGGATGAAAAAAATTTTTTTTTTCGATTTTTAATTTCCCAATTTAAACTAGGCAAGTGCAAAATACTTTTCTTTGCATTTTTAACGACTGTCTTAATTTACCCCACTAGTGGTATAAATTGGGACAGTTTTCAAATTAAAAAAAAAAGGTGAATCAGTGGGTATTTTGAAAAACCAACTTGTCCACATGGAGGACCTATATACCCTCTTCCGATGTACGAAAGCGAATTTTGAAAATAAAATTTTGTTAATCTGTAAACGTCAAAAATATGTAAAAAGTGTCCCAAGTAGCCCCACTTGACGGTACCTGTAGAAAACAGAAATTCAAGCCAGGTACAGAGGAGCCTTAATAGTTATCAAACTTATCTTTGAAAGTAACATTAATAGTAATTTATTGGCATAGCAAATATTTATTTTCAAAAAAATCTATAATTTGTTTTTCAATAATTATTAGTAAAGTAAATTTAATGAAATCAATTCTAAAAACTATATATATATATATACGAAATATATCTTACTTTAAGGGCCGGTTTTTCCAACTCCGATTAAAATTATCGGTTAACTAATCATTCATTATCTATAATTACCGGCGTTTTTTCAGCTGTTCGGCTGTAAGATTGCCGGCGCTAACCTCGCACCATGACAGGTTTTTTCTCTTCTCACTGTTAATAATGTTCCATACTGCCTTTTGTTTATTCTCAGATATCTCTATATATTTTTCATTATATCTTCTTTTCCATGTTTCACACAAGATCTTATATTTCAGTTTGAATTCCTTGTGTATCCGTAGAGCAGCTGCATCGCCACTACCCCAGTAGATAGTCACCAACGCCTCCAACTTATTTTTCATTTCCTTAAGTTCTTCTGTGTGCCACCTATTTTGATATCGACACTTTATCTTCCTTTGTGTTTCAGAAAAACACACACCGAACACAGCCATCAATTTCTCATGAAAACTACTGTAAGCTTCTCTAACATCATTTCCAGCCAGCAGGACACGAGACAGCATATTTATGAAAAGTCAGTTTGACCTTGACTAAAGTTTCTTACTGTAATTACACCCTCTGTTTTATATTCAGGAGCACTATTTAGTACCAATTAACCGGCCCTGATGATCCGACACATGAGTTTCCACAGTTATCGTACTAACAATTGTACTTTTATTTCTCCGAACATTAATGGTGTTGTAAGTAGTGTGGACATCGATATCTAATTTTGTTAAGTAAATACGGTGGGGTGCGGGTCGTAATGATTTTGTAGGCGAAACAAGCCAAATGGAAAAGCCTACGTTTTTCCAATTGTGCCAGGCAACCTCTGACAATTTATAAGAAACTCTCCCTCGTACCAATACCGAAAATGAACCGCAAGCTTGAATTTTGAGGTACTTATGTATTATCCTCCTGTCCAAACTATCAAAACAGGAGACTCTAAATAAAATCATAAAAGGTAAAATGCGACAGGACCAATGTATCGGTCAACATTTAATGTGAACATTCAAGGAACATCTGATATAATGTTTTCAAATTGCAATAAGCTCCCGGAATAAGGCTGATAGTGTTATCCTTGAATCTTAAATTCTTGTCTATGAACTCAGATTTTTAACACAATTCTTCCGAACCAATCCAACTCCATTGATACGCAAATCCAACGCATCACACACCTGTAATTTGTTCGAAACATTACCGAAAATAATGACAGGACAGCGTAAATGGAATCACAAAAGTTAAAATGGGACAGGACCAATGTATCGGTCAACATGGTCTTAATGTGAACATTCAAGGAGATATAACGCTTTCAAATTGCAATAAGGTTGGTAGTGTTATCCTTGAATCTTAAATTCTCGTCCATGAACAGACCCAGATTTCTAACACAATTTTTCTGGGCTAATCCAACTCCATCGATACCCAAATCCAACGCATCACACGCCTGTAATCTGTTCGAAACATTACCGGAAAGAATGAAAAAAATAATGACTTTTGTGAATTAATTTGCAAATTATAGCAACAAGTGATTTTATAAAACTTATCTAAATCAGTATTGATAGTTTGCGTTGCAACAATGATATCGCTGGTGTTAAAAGACGTGTACAGTTGCTTGTCGTCAGCATAGAAGTGAAATTCGTAATTAAAGTCGTCAAACACTGGGAGGTATAAACCGCAAATAGTAATGGACTTAAAACAGATCCCTGAGGAATGCCAGATTTTAAATAGGTGTAGTCAGAAAAGTCATTATTGAATGTTCTTTGTACCTACTCTGTCGGATAAGTAACTGTAAAGAAGGAAACAACACTATCATGAAACACGATATAATGTAAAACATAAAGTAATAACATCTGATGACTGAGTATATTGAAAGCTTTGGAGAAATCAACCAGAACCAATATCTAGCTGACAATAATATCATCAGTAATTTTAATCAGTGTGGTGGCACAACGAAACCCTGTTCGGAATCCTGACTCAAATGATGGGAGAATATGGAACCTAGATATACACTGTGTTTGGTCAAAGATCGATGGGATTTTAAGGCCACACACTTCACAATAATTACAAATGGACAAAAATCTTGTATATCAATGTTTGCAATTAAGGCCGGAAAAAAATATTGAAAAGTGTAGTCAATATTTTTGAGATGGACTATATTGAATGAACTTGATCCCGCTATGCGTATGTTTGCTTACATTTGGAAAGAGAGTTTCACTTCTCATATGCCATAATTTAGTCAGCGCCACGAATCCCTTTAGTACCTATGTTTCCTAGTTTTAGAACTCTATTTGAAGTACTTATCATTACAATTTTAGGTCAGTCGTCCAAAGATACGACTGTATTATTGTCGCTGGCGTTGTGTTTAGTTAAGTGAATAATTTAGTTTTCTGTTGATTATCATTGTTAATTATTGTTATGGCGTTTAATAATAATGATTTGATGGACATGCTACTTATTTTCGGTGAGGCCATCAAAATAGTGCATTTGCCCAAAGGAGGTATGCGGATGTGTACTGTGATGTACGCCCTACAAACGTTGCGCATATTTCAAAAAAAAAAATTCAATAGAATTCGCAGTAAATAACGTAAGTGTACATATTCTTCTTATAACTTCTATCAGTGATAAAACACACTGTATAAAGTCTCAACTGGCGCTCCACCACCCTCTCCAAAACCATCGGCAGATTACTTATTGGTCGCAAGTCAGCAAAATCATTGGGAGTGCTATTCTTTGGAAGAGCTATCTTCCATACTGAAGGAAAAACACTGTTAAATAAACAAAAATTGGTAATGTAAGTCAAGTATGGAATGATACAAGGAAATCATTTTAATATTAATTTTCCGAAGAATTAGAATAAATTTTACTTATAATAGAAAGCACGTCCTCCTCCAAAACTTCGTTAAAAGAACATAATTCGACTCCAGGTCTAATGTGATTATTACAAAAACCCAAAATATCTGTATCCACATTTGATTCACTCTGTGCGACGGAAGAAAAATAATTATTAATATCATTTACATCTTGTAGATGTACATGTAGTGATGGTTCATTATTTTTTTGTATATAGTCAGCTCTCAATTTTAAGTTTAATTTCAAGTTCAATAAATTGACAGATGTAAAACAAGCTTCAGATTTTGAATCGCTGATCAAATCAATATTTCCTTCGAAAGCGCCCTTATCTGTGGCGTTAATTAAGTATTTATACCATCTATTTTTATTTCTGTGTTGTTAAAATAATAAAGTAATAATAATTTTCTAGAGGAAGTGTCACTTGTAAGGAATTAAATGAAATACAAAAAAAGGCCTTAAAATATTTTTATTCATATCAGGCATATGTACACCTTCATAAATCAAACTATACAATAATATCGGATTATGGCATCTAATATTTATATACAAAACAAATATTTTCTTCTTTGCAAATTTTAAGAAAACCTTAATGCTAATAAACATATATCTTAGGCTACAAATTCACAGATAATTGCATGTAAACTTTCAGATGACATTTTATATTTTAAACAAACATTTCGGTACTTATAGCAATACAAAACGATAGTCGATCTACAAAAAAAATTACAAATACACGTAGTAATTATAATTGTGCAGTGTTACTTTAGTTGTAACACACGTTCAACAGTTTGTAATTGTATATTTTATTTATCGAATTATGTATACGCCACTATTCTTAAGAAACCAAAGCAGCATTTTCAATTGTTATTAATCATTACTAGTCATCGGTTAAATAAATAAGAATCGTATGAATCTTAATAATTCAATAATTATAATATTGATTAAAAAGAATCAGTAGGGTTTTAAAAACAGAATCAACCATTTTTATCATAGAAGAGAAAATGGAGAATCAACTTTTCAACATAACAAATCACACAACGAAAACAAATGTCGTGAAAATAGATAAGTAATAGAAATAAATATAAATGAACGTACAATACAAACCAACATTTGTATTAAATTATTTACACTATAAACTCTACATTAGAGCATGAGTTAGTCAGTCCTCAAAAAAGAACAAAATCAATTATTGCAAAATTAAAAAGGACAACTTGAGCTGGATGTTTCAAAAACATACCACACAGTCAAAATTAATATACTGCTAGACTAGATTAGATAAAATATCACATATTTAATTGCATAAATATAAACTAATTTATTCAGAATTAAATAGAAGTATGTCACATTGTCCAAAAGGTATTAAAAATGTTTCTCCATTATATAAAAGTGTTATATGGGGGGGGGGGGGGGGGGCTGATAATAATATTAACTTAAGATATTGAATAATTGTAAATGGATGTTGTATTGCTTTAAAAAAATAAATATTAATATCATCGTAGATTATTTTAAAAATTGGAAAATTTCTAATTAAAAATAAGTAAGTATCTGCCATTACTATTTATTTTACCCCGCCTATTGATCACTACGGTTAATTAAAGATTTCAAACTGCCATATACAGCATGTGTAAAATCATATTGGGGATAGGACATATGTATACTATGCATACCAGCAACAATGCGCAGGTCGTGCCAGTAATAAAGTACGATTATAGCATAAATTAGATTTAGCTGGCGCAGTCAAGCCAAAATTTTTATCCGCGTTTTGTATTGTCTTCCGCCAAATATAGATGGCGTTGACATCAAAAAATTACAGTTTTCAATAACACTAAGCAAATAGCGGACGATTCAAAATGTATTTGGTAGCGGGAAATTCAAAATAAAGGGTTTAATACCGCGAGATCAAAAATTATATTGATAAAGATTTGTCATGGAATGTAAAACGTCTGTCTTAAGTTATATCATTAAGTGTCATACTGTCATTATAAGAGAAAATATAATGACAAATATTAATGACAGTGTGACACTTAATGATATAACTGACGACAGACGTTTTACATTCCATGACAAATCTTCATCAATATAATTTTTGATCTCGCGGTACATGATCACAACACTGTAATCAAATTGCATACTATTTACTAGTTCCCGTAGTAATGAGGAATCATTGCTAAGGAAAACAGTATACAGTACGATATTCAATTACAATGCTGTAACCACACAATAACGTTTTAAAGAAAAGAATTACTTAAATAGTTACACTTTAATATCGTTACATAGAAAAGGTACAAAGTACATTTATAATTATTAATAAGTAACATCTAACACGTATGTTTTAGTTAAATTACCAGTACAAAAGTAAATTAACGAACAATAGCATAATCTACCAAAAGTAGAATATTCGACAAGCAAACATATTTTTAACGATAAGATAGAAGTTCTGTCGAAAAAGCACAAGTACCTATCAAAATACTACAAAGTAGAAAAGGTACAAAGTACATTTATGATTACTATTGAAAAATTATAACTAACATCTAACACGTATATTTTAGTTAAATTACCAGTACAAAAATAAAGTAACGAACAATAGCATAATCTACCAAAAGTAGAATATTCGACTAACAAACATATTTTTAGTAATACAATAAAACACCTTTTTCACAAAAAATAGTTTAATAACTAGATGTCGCATTTCGTGTGCACTACATACATCGTCAGAAATAACAGTTACTATTTTTTGTGAAAAAGGTGTTTTATTGTATTACTATTTCTATATTTCGCAAGTGTTCAACATATATTACTACAAAGATAGTTTTAACAATAAGATAAAATTGCTGTTGAAAAATACAAGTACCTACTCATAATACTACAAAGTAGGTAATTAAACCCGATAGATACACAATGACTTAAGATGTTTACTACCACCATTTGCAAGATCTTATGTATATTACATAAATGATGAACATAAAATATGGTGACATAAATAAAAATATGGATACATAAGATACCTACCAAATTTAGTAGACGTCTTTTGATCAATATATAATTAAAAGAGTGACAATTAGGGCTTTAAAAAGTAACACCAAATTGATTAATTTATTGTTATGATGAAATAAATGAGACATCCAATGATATGGGTGCCTTTGGTTCCGTGGGTTGCCTCATGGGGTGGAGTGTCGGCACTGCATTTCTGTTGAGGAGTACTGATTGAGGGTGTACATAGTAGGTTATGTTAAAATGTAGGCTGCAAAGTGTCTTTATTTCTTACATTATACTGACATCCATTTGCTGTTGCCAAGTTTCACTTCTAAATAATAAAATATAATAATTACAACTGTATACTAACAAATATCAACGATAGTATAAAGGCGCGTTTTCATTATAGGAAACTGCTTAGGAAAATCATTAGAAAAAATAATAAATGCTTCTGTACCAAGAAATTTGAAGTTTGTATTAACATCGATTGATTGCTTGTGAAAAAAAGTAATATAGAACTTAAAAACAAGTAGTAAGTTTTTCCTGTACTTTAAAGGCTTTCTTATACACTTACATTATACTCCTAAAAATTATACTATTAATTGCCAATTACTTACTTAATTGTCATTTAAACTTTAATTGGTGTAATCGGGAACCAACAAAATCCTTGCTACAACCAGGTGGTCCTTATGCACTTGGAATCAGAACTACAAACAAAAAATCTCCAGCTCACCTTCGGGTTATATGTCAACTATTATGCCGTTAGTTACTTGTTCGCATTCTCGGAAAATATGCATCGCTCTTGCTTCTTGCTTGTACGCCCCACACACAATGCACCAGCTTCTATCCATCCTTTAAGTTTAAAAAGGCATTATGTCAACTTAATAAAATTATCATATTACTCTTTACAGAACTTACGGTACGATTATAACACCACTAACTAAGTAGTAATAAGAAAAATAATGTTTAGCAACACACACAAAATTTGTTGGTTAACGTTTCTACGCGTTTCCATAAAGTGACAGCGCTATAGTTGCGACATCTTAAGTTATTCGGTTTAAGTCATGATTCAAATTTACTTATAGGTCTCTTGTTTCTAACACCGTGGCGCCATCTAATAATGGCGTAAATAGGTAGATTAGGCGGCAAAACCCCGTATTTAACTGAACAATCCGATCATCCGTGCCTCTCCTATAACATCCTTGCTTTATAGCGCCTTGCGGTTGCGAGTGACCCGCTTAACCGAACAATTGTTATATTCAGTAATAAAGTAATTATGACTACTGCCGACCTATTTGCCCTACTGCTGTAAAAGAAATGTCAGGTATGATTCCTCTTTATTCTTCTCAACAACTTAAATTGCGCATTTCCCTGGGTCTCTTCCTTTTGTTGTCTTCGTTCAGTTTCTTCATTCATTTCCTTTAATTTTAAAAATTACAACTGCGGCTATATAAAATACAAGATTTATTGTAACTTATTACAACTTTATTGTATTATTTATTATAACCCACTGAAAGGTACAACATAATTTACAAATTTATTAATTACAGAATATGCCTCCATGAAAATGGAGGCAGAGGGAGGGCCTGATGTATGGTGTAAGCAAAGATAAAATCTTTAGTATCATTGAACAGGCCGAAGAACTGAACGGAAAGGTTGAAAGTAACACTTGCCTCACGTAAGTATTGCAATTATTGTTTGAAGCGTCTTCAGGTTTATAATTTTTGTTTTCGCTTTAGTTTGGCTGAATGCAAAAATATTGTAGAGCAAGTGTTTACAACACAGCGTGCCATAAAGAAAAACTCATTACAGCTGTTTCAGTTCTCCAAAAACGGGGACCGGCGGCAGCTGTTTTCGTAAGTGGTTGGCATATTAGATGATTTTCTTGACTGGTAATAACATAATTTACAAATTTATTAATTACAGAATATGGAGCCTACAAAATGGAGGCAAAGGGAAGGTCTCATGTATGGAGCAAGTAAGGATAAAATCTTTAACATTATTCAAGAGTCAGAAGAAATGAACGAAAAGGTGGAAAGCAACACTTGCATTATGAATTAACCTTATCACAATTTAGGCAGATATTAGGGTAATAAAATGTTATGTGTGTTTTAATGTTATTTATATATAAATGAGCCACATTTTAGTTGATGTATGTTACAATAGTACTAACAAATGTATGATGATATAGTTTAAGTTACTGCATACTAATAGTTGGTTTGTTACAGCGACGAAAGTAGCGACTTAGGTGAACATTGTCCCGCAGGTAAGGGCTGAGCTGCAACTGGATATTGTTCCAGGGGGGGGGGCTTAGTAATGAAGTGGGGTTAAAGTGGCAGCCACAGACTATGGGTGGGCTCCGCATTACTGTGGCTGCACTGGACGAACTTCTGCTAAACAGTATCAATTTAGTGGAAGCTTCAATTAATGGAATAATAGAACATAAGGGCGAACGGAGAATAGAAGCCGCCGGAAAATCCCCATAGAAATTCGCTTTTACCAGGAGCACATGTAAATAGAAGCTTCGAACTGTTGATGAAAACGAAATACCCTACCCTACGCTATATCAGTAAATAAGAATAATTAAGATTCAAGATGACATATCGCCGAATGTGTAAGTTGTATTAAATTCTTTTGAATAATATCACTTGTGTTTTCATATTTAAGAATATTTCGGAGCCTAGTGTCGATATACAAACTAGAAGGGCGCTGAGCTGCAACTGGACATTGTTCCAAAGCGGGGGGGGGGACTTAGTAATGAAGTGGGGTTAAAGTGGCAGCCACAGACTATGGGTGGGCTCCGTATTACTGTGGCTGCACTGGACGAACTTCTGCTAAACAGTATCAATTTAGTGGAAGCTTCAATTAATGGAATAACAGAACATGAGGGCGAACAGAGATAGAGGTCACCAGCCTAAACAAATTGCGGCATTAATTTAATCGAGGCCACTATAAATGGAATAAGCGAAGATGAAAACGCGAGAAAAATTACAGTAACTGCTCCGGCCTATCCAAATTATTTTTACTCCACAATTCATTATGAATTAACCTTATCACGATTTAGACAGATATTAAGGTAATAAAATGTTATGTGTGTGTTAATGTTATTGTAACTTATTACAACTTTATTGTATTATTTATTATAACCCACTGAAAGGTACAACATAATTTACAAATTTATTAATTACAGAATATGGAGCCTACAAAATGGAGGCAAAGGGAAGGTCTCATGTATGGAGCAAGTAAGGATAAAATCTTTAACATTATTCAAGGGTCAGAGGAAATGAACCAAAAGGTGGAAAGCAACACCAGCCTCACGTAAGTATGGCAATTATTGTTTGAAGCGTCTTCAGGTTTATAATTTTTGTTTCAGTTACAAAGTAGCGACTTAGGTGAACATTGTTCCAAAGGGGGGGACTTAGTAATGAAGTGGGGTTAATGTGGCAGCCACAGACTATGAGTGGGCTCCGCATTACTGCGGCCGCACTGGACGAACTTCTGCTAAACAGTATCAATTTAGTGGAAGCTTCAATTAATGGAATAACAGAACATGAGAGCGAACGGAAGATTGAGGTCACCAGCCTGTAGTAATAGTTTAAGTTACTGCATACTAATAGTTGGTTTGGTACAGCAACGAAAGTAGTGACTTAGCTGGACACAGTTCCAGCAGCTGAGGGCTGAGCTGCAAGTGGACACTGTTCCAAAGGGGGGGGGGCTTAGTAATGAAGTGGGGTTAATGTGGCAGCCACAGACTATGGGTGGGTTCCGCATTACTGTGGCTGCACTGGACGAACTTCTGCTAAACAGTATCAATTTAGTGGAAGCTTCAAATAATGGAATAACAGAACATGAGGGCGAACGGAGAATAGAGGTCACCAGCCTAAACAGATTGCGGCATTAATTTAATCGAGGCCACTATAAATGGAATAAGCGAAGATGAAAACGCGAGAAAAATTACAGTAACTGCTCCGGCCTATCCAAATTATTTTTACTCCACAATTCATTATGAATTCACCTTATCACAATTTGGGCAGATATTAGGGTAATTAAATGTTATGTGTGTTTTAATGTTATTTATATATAAATGAGAAACATTTTAGTTGATGTATGTTACAATAGTACTAACAAATGTATGATGATATAGTTTAGGTTACTGCATACTAATAGTTGGTTTGTTACAGCGACGAAAGTAGCGACTTAGGTGAACATAGTCCCGCAGGTGAGGGCTGAGCTGCAACTGGACATTGTTCCAAAGGGGGGACTTAGTAATGAAGTGGGGGTTAATGTGGCAGCCACAGACTATTAAGGTAATAAAATGTTGAACATTGTTCCAAAGGGGGGGACTCAGTAATGAAGTGGGGTTAATGTGGCAGCCGCAGACTATGGGTGGGCTCCGCATTACTGTGGCTGCACTGGACGAACTTCTAATAAACAGTATCAATTTAGTGGAAGCTTCAATTAATGGAATAATAGAACATAAGGGCGAACGGAGAATAGAAGCCGCCGGAAAATCTCCATAGAAATTCGTCTTTACCAGGAGTACATGTAAATAGAAGCTTCGAACTGTTGATGAAAACGAAATACCCTACCCTACGCTATATCAGTAAATAAGAATAATTAAGATTCAAGTTGACATATCGCCGAATGTGTAAGTTGTATTAAATTCTTTTGAATAATATCACTTGTGTTTTCATATTTAAGAATATTTCGGAGCCTAGTGTCGATATACAAACGAGAAGGGCTGAGCTGCAACTGGACATTGTTCCAAAGGGGGGGGACTTAGTAATGAAGTGGGGTTAAAGTGGCAGCCACAGACTATGGGTGGGCTCCGCATTACTGTGGCTGCACTGGACGAACTTCTGCTAAAGAGTATCAATTTAGTGGAAGCTTCAATTAATGGAATAACAGAACATGAGGACGAACGGAAGATTGAGGTCACCAGCCTGTAGTAATAGTTTAAGTTACTGCATACTAATAACAGAACATGAGGGCGAACGGAGAATAGAGGTCACCAGCCTAAACAGATTGCGGCCTTAATTTAATCGAGACCAGTGTAAATGGAATAAGCGAAGATGAAAAAGCGAGAAAAATTACAGTAACTGCTCCAGCCTATCCAAATAATTTAGAGTTTTATTTTTACTCGACAATTCATTATGAATTAACCTTGTCACGATTTAGACAGATATTAAGGTAATAAAATGTCATGTGTGTGTGTTAATGTTATTGTAACTTATTACAACTTTATTGTATTATTTATTATAACCCACTGAAAGGTACAACATAATTTACAAATTTATTAATTACAGAATATGGAGCCTACAAAATGGAGGCAAAGAGAAGGTCTCATGTATGGAGCAAGTAAGGATAAAATCTTTAACATCATTCAAGAGTCAGTAGAAATGAACCAAAAGGTGGAAAGCAACACCAGCCTCACGTAAATATTGCAATTATTGTTTGAAGCGTCTTCAGGTTTATAATTTTTGTTTCAGTTACAAAGTAGCGACTTAGGTGAACATTGTTCCAAAGGGGGGGACTTAGTAATGAAGTGGGGTTAATGTGGCAGCCACAGACTATGAGTGGGCTCCGCATTACTGTGGCTGCACTGGACGAACTTCTGCTAAACAGTATCAATTTAGTGGAAGCTTCAATTAATGGAATAACAGAACATGAACGCGAACGGAAGATTGAAGTCACCAGCCTGTAGTAATAGTTTAAGTTACTGCATACTAATAGTTGGTTTGGTACAGCGACGAAAGTAGCGACTTAGGTGGACATAGTTCCAGCAGCTGAGGGCTGAGCTGCAAGTGGACATTGTTCCAAAGGGGGGGGGGGGGCTTAGTAATGAAGTGGTGTTAATGTGGCAGCCACAGACTATGGGTGGGTTCCGCATTACTGTGGCTGCACTGGACGAACTTCTGCTAAACAGTATCAATTTAGTGGAAGCTTCAATTAATGGAATAACAGAACATGAGGGCGAACGGAGAATAGAAGCCGCCGGAAAATCCCCATAGAAATTCGCTTTTACCAGGAGAACATGTAAATAGAAGCTTCGAACTGTTGATGAAAACGAAATACCCTACCCTACGCTATATCAGTAAATAAGAATAATTAAGATTCAAGTTGACATATCGCCGAATGTGTAAGTTGTATTAAATTCTTTTGAATAATATCATTTGTGTTTTCATCTTTAAGAATATTTCGGAGCCTAGTGTCGATATACAAACTAGAAGGGCTGAGCTGCAACTGGACATTGTTCCAAAGGGGGGGGGGGTTAGTAATGAAGTGGGGTTAAAGTGGCAGCCACAGACTATGGGCATTAATTTAATCGAGGCCACTATAAATGGAATAAGCGAAGATGAAAACGCGAGAAAAATTACAGTAACTGCTCTGGCCTATCCAAATTATTTTTACTCCACAATTCATTATGAATTAACCTTATCACGATTTAGACAGATATTAAGGTAATAAAATGTTATGTGTGTGTTAATGTTATTGTCACTTATTACAACTTTATTGTATTATTTATTATAACCCACTGAAAGGTACAACATAATTTACAAATTTATTAATTACAGAATATGGAGAAGATTGAGGTCACCAGCCTGTAGTAATAGTTTAAGTTACTGCATACTAATAGTTGGTTTGGTACAGCGACGAAAGTAGTGACTTAGGCGGACATAGTTCCAGCAGCTGAGGGCTGAGCTGCAAGTGGACACTGTTCCAAAGGGGGGGGGCTTAGTAATGAAGTGGGGTTAATGTGGCAGCCACAGACTATGGGTGGGTTCCGCATTACTGTGGCTGCACTGGACGAACTTCTGCTAAACTCAGAAAATGTCGGAAATTCTGAATGCTTATAATATGAAACAGGTATTTCATGAACATTCTAGACAAACAGATACCACTAGTTCCTTAATAGACAACATATTTACAAACGTTGATCTCTCTAAGATTGAGGAATATACAGTCAATATGCATCTTTCCGATCACTTCTCACAGATTCTGAGATACACATATCCAAAACATGATAGAGCTGCGATAACCACAAATACTATTAGACTTATGGATGCGAATAGTATACAACACTTTAAAGAAGTCTTAGACGTGGAACTGCACTTACCTAACAACATCCTGGATGCCAGCGAATTATTTAATTACTTCCATAATATTTTTATGGCCGCATTTGAGGCTTGTTTTCCAAAAAAAAGAGTTACGACGACAGCTACGAGAAACAACTGCGTCAATCCAGAAATTAACAGTTTAAGGAACACATTGGATGCATGGGCTGTTATGGCAAAGGTTTCAAAAAATCCAAATTATTATAGAGAATATCGACAACTCAAAAAAAATTACTTGTGCAGGATAAATGAAATCAAACAAAAATCAAACTCAGAGTACATAATGAGATCAAGCAACAAGACCAAGGCAATATGGGACGTAATAAAGAGAGAACTCAAACCTGAAGATAAACAAAAAAATAGTAATACCTCTTTGTCGGCTACTAGCTTGTATACATATTTTTGTGAGATTGGCGAAACCATTGCGATGGGCATACAATCCAGACACTCATCAACAGAGTTTCTTCATAATCAAAAACTGGAAAATGCATCCTCCTTCTACTTTATACCCATTACGTCCGTAGAAATAGAACAAACGATTCAAAAAATTAAAAGTAAGCATACTAAAGATGTGTATGATATTTCGACATGTCTTCTAAAAGAGGTGTACATGCAGATATCCGCACTATTGGCGAGCATTTTTAACAAATGTATAGAACAAGGTGTGTTTCCTAGCTTATTGAAAGTCTCTAGAGTTGTACCTATACATAAAAAGGATGACGTTAATGACTGTCAAAATTATAGACCGATTAGTATTCTGCCGGCGGTGTCAAAGGTTTTTGAGCATGTTATTGCGTCTAGAATTATAGGATATATGGAGAGTCAACAATATTTAGTGTCCGCACAACACGGTTACAGAAAAGGGCGTTCGACTAGTAGTGGTATACTACACATAGTGGAGAGTCTGTACAGTGTCTTCGACGCTGGTCTGTATGCAGGAATAAATTTATTAGATTTAAGCAAGGCCTTCGACTCTGTTAGTCATGAGATCTTGCTGCATAAGTTAGAATATTATGGAATAAGGGGTGAATCCCTAAACCTAAAACAATATTTAGTGTCCGCACAACACGGTTACAGAAAAGGGCGTTCGACTAGTAGTGGTATACTACACATAGTGGAGAGTCTGTACAGTGTCTTCGACGCTGGTCTGTATGCAGGAATAAATTTATTAGATTTAAGCAAGGCCTTCGACTCTGTTAGTCATGAGATCTTGCTGCATAAGTTAGAATATTATGGAATAAGGGGTGAATCCCTAAACCTAATGCGATCTTACCTAACGGGCAGATATCAACTGACGGAATGGAATAACACAAAGTCTGAGCCTAGGATAATAAAGTATGGAGTTCCACAGGGATCGATCCTTGGTCCTATGCTGTTCATAATATACATGAATGATCTTCCTTCTAACATAGGCGGGGTGGAGGTATGTATGTACGCTGATGATACCTCTCTTTTGATGCAGGACATAGATCCGGCAGCACTGCATCAGAAGTCGATAGGGGCAATTGCGGACGTTGAAAATTGGTTTGCTGCTAATAAACTGAAAATCAATAGTAATAAAACGCAAAATCTTCTATTCTGTACAACTAGCTCAGAACGATCGTCGGGAGTAAAAATTCTGGGCATCACCCTGGACACAAGTCTGAAATGGACTCTCCACATAGAAGACCTAGCGAAGAAATTGTCATCTGCTCTATTTGCAATAAAAAGACTCACATTTATTGCAACTCGTGAGGCGGCGAAAGCAGCATATTTTGCAGGCTTTCACTCCGTGATGTCCTATGGTGTCCTCTTCTGGGGAATGGCTGCAGAAGCGGACAGGATATTTGTTCTACAGAAGAGGGCGATTAGGTTTTTGTGCGACCTGACATGTAGGGAGAGCTGTAGATCACACTTCAGAAAGGAGAAGATACTCACTCTACTATCAGTATTTATCCTCTCTGTAGTTACTCACGTCCAGCAGAATAAAGAAGCATTTCCCTTGAACGGTCATCATCACGGCTATTCTACTCGTCAGCGACAGAAGATAAGAGTGCCTCATCATTGGCTGACTTGCACTCAGAGGTCGATTGATTACTGGGGGTGCAAATTATATAATAAATTGCCGGCAGAATTAAAAGACTTGCCTTTGACCCGTTTCAAAAAAAAGGTTAAGGAAATGCTTGTTAATAGGGAGTGCTACACGATGGAAGAATTCCTGGCCACTTAAGACATCGATATTGACTGTATGTGCTTCGTTTTATGTCTTGTTAGTTCTTATTGTTGGTGTTTATCTTTGTATTATGATTTTATTATTTGTGTTTCTATATCTTTATATATCTATATATATTATTGACAGTTGTACGCTATGTACAAAAAAAAAAGAAAATGACATTTTCTGTAATGGTGTTATTACAAAAAATATACAATATACAATATACAATAAACAGTATCAATTTAGTGGAAGCTTCAATTAATGGAATAACAGAACATGAGGGCGAACGGAGAATAGAGGTCACCAGCCCAACACAACAACAAAATGGAGACAGAAAGGGGGCGTCATGTACGAAGCCAGTAAAGACGAAATATTCACCATAATTGATAACTCTGAAGAACTTACACAAAAGGTTCAAAACAACATTAGCCTCACGTAAGTATTGCAATTATTGTTTGAAGCGTCTTCAGGTTTATAATTTTTGTTTTCGCTTTAGTTTGGCAGAGTGCGAAGATGTTGTAACATAAGTATTTACAACCGAGCAAGCAATAAAAAAAAACAAATTAGTTGTTTCAGTAATAAAATAAATAGAGGTCACCAGCCTGTAGCATATTGCGGCATTAATTTAATCGAGGCCAGTATAAATGTAGCCACGGAAGATGAGGACCAGAGAAACATTACGTTAACTTGTCCAACCAGTTCAGATAATTTGTACTTATATTTTTTATAATTGAAAATAAAATGTATTCAGTACTCTATTAGTAAGTTTGGGTTAAAAAAATTAATACATGTAGAAATTTGCTGCCTTCTTAATAGACACAGTTAGTAGCAACAAACATCATACAAAGTCTTAAAAATTACTGCATACTAACAGTTGGTTTGTTACATGGATGGGAGTTCTGATTCTGGCAAAGATAGCAATTCAAGTTAAATTTATTTTGAATTTTTTTTTAATTAACAAAGAATAATTTACAAAAAATAAATGAAAGATAATTTAATCATCAATTAAGCTCTAACGAATGCTAGAACAACACCGATGTTAAAACTAATAAAAGAATTAAACTCTTATCAATTATGCAAAGAGGGAAAAAATACCTGATTTCCACTTGTAAGATTTGGTACTACGAAAGAATGTAAAAAAAAGTATCGATGTATAAACGTTTTAAAAATAATTCTTTAGAAATGATTTTTGGTATGTCTAATATTTCCATTATTTTAAATAATAAATTTATTAATACAATATTATTCATCCGTTGACAGATTTCCGGTTCATTATTTTTATTTCAATTTTAATTAACATAAACTTCAAAATAATTAGGTTATCATTTTTATAATATTCAATAACAAAACATGGCAAGTTCATTTAAAGATAAAATATTAATACCAAAAAAATAAAAAGAATAAACTGTTTCAAGAACGTTTTCTAGTTGTTGTTTTGTCTTTCATTACGGAATACATTTTATGTTGTGCAACATAAAGTGTATTCCGGTTAAACCAGGAAAAAAAGCAAGAATTTTTATAATTTGATGAAGACTGAATAAAGTCGAAAAGTTTTTATGTTTAACTTTAGTTTTATTTAGATTGTAGACAGTAAGTTTTGTAATTGTAATTTGAGTTAAATTATATCAATACGGCCGCTACACTAAGAAGCTTTCTCAAGGAATTTCCGAAGGGAATTTTTTGAATATTTAAATTAGCAACAGTTACTGGACCAGTCTTCTACACTCTTCTTAGTCTAGTCTTCAATATTCTAAATAAAGTTGTTGATGCAATAGATGATAAAATAAAGTTGCGTGGGATGGTTTTTGAAATTCTTGCATGCGTAATTGTCATTCATATTTGTGATTCGGATTAACGTTAGCATATTTCTGGTGTTGAATATCAGAGACCTTGTAGATTACTTTTATTTAATAGTCATTAGAATATTTAGTTTTCCTTTTTTATACTTGTTTTTATTTGCTGTCGTTATTTCATTTTCAATGTACTAGCAAAAGTACAGCTCAACACATATAAGTTGAGCGGTCATCGACGCAGATCAAGAAGAGAGAGAATGCACGATAGAGATGGATACATCTGTAACAAATGCATGCGTGTACACCCCGCTACTACCACTCTCCCCGTTGTTCTTTGCGCATATGACCTTCACCGCTCAAGTTATATGTGCTGAGCTGTAGAAGAAGACAAGACATGTTAAAAGTAAAATTAACAGAGATTATAATTAGAGTAGACAAAAGGAAAATGTTTGCGAGTGTTTTTAAACCAATTTTATAGGTCATTCTGTTACAAATACGAGATATAAAGAAAAACATTTTTGAAAAAGACAAAATAAAAGAATTGTCGAAATGTTAATTGTATTTTAATTGTATTGTTATATATGTGATTGTAATTTCAAAAAAAAGGTCGCTAACACAATAAAACAAATAATGTTTTAAAGAAAACTATATATGTGGGGATGCTGCCCGAAGAAGGGATGACACATCCTTGAACGAAGCCATTTGACACGTAACGACGGTAAGGGAAAGACGTATTACTTACATCTGATAACTAAGTGTTTGTTCTGTTTATAGTTGGGGCGTGACACGATCAAAACACCTAACTTGTATATATTTATTTTTATTAATAAACTATTAAAATAAAGTTGGTGTTTTTCCAATAAAATCCTACATTTTGGAGACTCAGAACGTTGCTATACTCGAACTCGACATAGAACGTTGCTATACAAGTGCGTGCGTGTGATAGACAGTGACGGCAGTATACGCGAAGTTTACATCGGTCACTGCTGGGTGTACATGCGTATGAAACAAACAAACATGTTCGGCTAGACTGGATGACAGGAAATAGAGTAAATAAAAATAACGGTCATTGCATTCCGATATAGTTCTGTTAAGTTGACTGTGCGTGTGTTGCGCATATAAATATATACGTATTCCTTTCTGTGGCGCTAGCGGGATAGAAATACAACCTCGTTCCAAATAGGTTGAAATTGCGTTTAACCAAATAAGACGTTAACTCGGCTAAGACCTGATGGCACTTGCGTGGATGACAATTTTAAGACAAAAGAGAAGAGCGCAGCATGAAACGTGAGAGACAGACATAAATTTCGCTACAAATGACGGGTTAAGGACAGACTTGAAAACATTAGTTCGTATTTAATTTAAATGCACTTTGTCTATCGTATTGTATTGCTTTCGATACCGATGTTTGTAACGCACATAATACATATTTTAGCCACGCCTCGCGCATGCTAGGTGCCATCAGATATTAACCGAGCTATACGCGTTCGAGTGTTTTTTCTCGTTGGGTGGGCGCGTGTGCGGATACGTAATTCGAGAGTGCGTGACACGTTGAAAATAATCAAAAATGGAAATATTAGGAGAAAACAAACAGATTGCTCAAGCTATTAAGACGTCTACCGCAAAATCAATTAAAGCTCTTCACAATTTAATATTCGAAACCCAATATGACGAAGAAGAATATCAAAAGACGAATAGAAAAGAACTCAGAGAATTTGAAGGTTTTAATTACGATACAGACGGCGAAGAAATTTGAATTTAAAATAAATTATATTCAAAATAATTTCACGATTGGTAATCTAGTATCAATCTCGAATATATTGTGCATCGATTATGCAGATACAAAAGACGAAATGGCGAAAAATATATTAAAGAAGTTAAATAAATTTATAGACGACGAGCAAAATTTAGATGACATAGAAGATCAGAATGAAGACGACGGAGCAAAAAGACGAAAACAAAAGATATTAAGAGAGGAAATATGCCCGAAGCGCGAATAAAAACAAAGACGACGATGAAGGAAATAGAAACAGGTTATTTGAAAAAGCAAACGATCATGCAAGCCGCACAAAGAGTACAGACGACATGAATGAACGAGTGACACAGATGACCACCACGAAAGTGAAATACGAGAAATAGAACAGAAAAATAGAAGCACAGGTAGTAGAAATAAAATTTCAGATACTATGAGGTTTTCCATGTCATTTCGAGATGTGGAAGATTCCCTAAGTACTTCTCTGGAGAGGATGAGTATTCATTTCAAATGTAGTCAGAAAATTTCCAAGAAACAGCTTTGTTGATGGCCAGCCCACGTTCAAAAACTAATAAATGCTAAAAAATGTCCAAGAGGACTAGCCAAACTCTATATAAGCAGTGAAAGGGGAATCACGACGTGGCAAAAAGTTTAAAAAAATACTTAAGGCAGAATATTCGGAAACAATTAGCAGCGCACGTCTTCGTGAAATGCTAACAAATAGAAAGATGAAGAAAAAAGAAAGAGTCGAAAAGTACTTTTTGAAGATGAAAGTAATTACTTGCCAGGGAAACATTGAGAACGAAGCTCTAATTGAATATGTTACCGATGGCATTTCTGATCAAGCGTGTAACAAAGCTATTTTGTATGGTGTGAAAACCATAAAAGAATTCAAAGAGAAGCTTAAAGTGTACAATAAAATATACAGGTTGTGTAATGCAACACTTGATATAGCAAGTACAAAATACACCAGAATTGCAACGTCGCATGTTGTTATCCCCGCTCTCGCTACGTGAAGCATCGACTACCAGTGGCAATATTGGCATACCGGTGTGGTGGTATCGTTTGCCTCTATTAAACTGCAAACAAATACTTCTCGCTGTTCTTTTTCTCCCTGTTTGTCTCGAACTTTTCCACAGGTTGGCATTTTTTATAGTAGCCAAAAATACAACCAGACCGTTCAAACAAACATATAATATTACTAATAGTTTGTGTGGTTGGTACCGGTCTCTTTAAAAGCTGCTGTAAATAAAGCCGCACAATTGATTAAAGAATTACCACCCTAATACCACTTTATTATTTGAATTTTTTCAACAGACGTGTACATAGAGTAGAACAGATTAGAGAAAGGTACTCCGTAGCAGCGCAATGTACGGATATTAGTTGGTGCGACCAGAGTTTAATATCGATATAACCCTCTTTTTCTTTAGTGGTAGTTCTCGTATTATATACATTGTTCTTAAATTTTATATCTTGATTTAATATTTGCGATAACGAAAACAGTCTTTTTAAAGGCTATATATTTGTGTGACTTAAAATGGTATGTTATTTACACTTAACCATACGTATTTTTTATCACTAAATTAATGTGAATTGCAGGAGCCTTCTACCATGACTTGTTGCGTGCTTTTGGCACTTCTGACTAACTTCATTTCAAAATATTAAATAATATCTGTTTACTTAACCTAGCAATTATTAAATTACTTAAGAATTCCAAATTAATTATAATATCATTCTTTTGGCTCATACTGTATACTATTTATTATTTTCAATACACAAAATATATTCAAAACTTAAATATATATTGCAATTCTACAGCTAAGCTTGTTTAACCTTCTTGAATAAACAGTTCTTTATATTTTTTCAACTACGTATCAATTTCTGTTAAAATAACTTCTACATCTAACATTTCTTAAAAATAACATCTGAATAACAACATTTATAATCTAAAGTAAAATTCTTCTTATAAAGCAAATATTAGAGTCACGTACAACAATTTTTCTTAAATACCCTTTTGTATGACGACGATAGCTAAAAGGTTCGGCGTCACGAATATGCATGTTTTTATCAATAGTCCTTTATCTGAAATTTCGTGGAGACCGAATAGTTGAATACTTCTATTACATCGTATGCGTCGTGTGCAAAAATTCCTTCTTGGAAAAGTCGAGAACCTTCTAGAATCCAAAAACAGGCGTGTTTCACCCCTCTCCAACAGTACGAATAAAAAGGCAAGATCGCTTAAAAAGAAGGATTATTAAGAGTTGTTATCCGCCAAGTGACTGTAGACACATCGAAGTAATTTTATATAGACCCTTGCTGGTCGATGGCTAATCTAATGGTTGACGCATGATCTGGCAGTAATTTTAAATGTTAAGATTGTTATCACAGTGTACGTAAAATAGCCGTGTCAAAAGCTAGTCGAGTGACGATTTAACGTACGTAGTGAGTGCAAAATTATCTAACGATCGTTAGTCCAACCTGAAAGAAGTCTTGGCAGATCCAGATGATGTACCTTATGGGGATTTGAAACGGTCTTAACACTGAACCCTTGCCGTCGGATACCGACTTTCGTCAAACTAAGAGGGAAAACATCTACCCCCGCAGAAGTCATCGACCGTCGCATCGTGTCTGCACACATCAAGGTAAATTACCGTATTAATTAGGTCTCAGAGCGGCTTAGAAATTATTGTACCGTCGCTATAATAAATCTACGGCCATTGCTTCTAGTTTTATAACAATAAAACTGTAATATTTAGTCCGTCGGATAACTTTTAAGATAGGATTAATCTGTATCTTTCTGTTCACGTTGTTGTTTGAATCATTACACTACTGTAAACAATGGTATTAATCTGAAATTTCGAGTTCATTGTTAGAATCTTTGTACTATTGCCTATGTTATCGTAACATTAAGTAAATCTTTTAAAAGTTCCAATACGAATTATTCACTTTGTCATATTCATACATACATTAGTTGCTGCATTTTGTTCAAAAGTTAATATCCGATTTTAATTTACCATTTGTATTTGCAACCAAGATATTGTCATATGTTATTTGTGTTCATCTTTGTGTAACCACCATTTATTTTATCTGGCCAGAGTATTAAGTTAGGGATTGTTTAATCTAATGTAAAATGTGGAAGTGAAACATCAATGTATTGGTGTTAAATGTTTATTGTACTTTGCTTTAAATTGTCTTAGGTAATAAATATTGTTAAGTTTACGACACTTGTGTTTTAAATCAATTACTCCTCGTTCCTTGTGGTAATTCATAAGCTTAGTGAAAATTTCTTACTTTCTTTCACTGACATATCTAGAGCCACGATATGCTAATTCTAGTGATAATAAAATTTGAATCATGTTTATCAAAGTAAGTGGCGCTCATTAATTCCTTCGTAACTAATCACAAGATCATTCAGGAAAGTAATTAGCTATCGAAAAGAATCAACACCGGTTACCTGAGAAACTTCTTTACAAAGTTACAAATTATAAGATTAAGGTAGGTGAGTTTTGTCATTAAATTAAATATACGCATTTATTCACTCTTTGTTAATTCAATTATTAGTGGTATAAATTCAATTACTATAATAAATATTGAACGACCCTGAGATTACTGGATGCAGACTGTGCTACTGGGCGAATTACTCTGTTCTTGCATCCAGTACAGTTGCTAATTGCTAAATGTTTAATTAATCAAATCCTTTACCTAGTTATCATATGAAACAATTCGGTATAGCAATTAATTAGCAACAGACTACCAAAAAAGTTAGAATGAAAGGGGCTGTAATACACAGCCAAGCCCGTGAAATCATTTGTAATGTAGGACAGTTTATGAAAAAAGAGGCAGAGGGTGGTCTTACAATTGCATTGAATCTATATAGGTTAGATATATATTACAAATATTTTAAAGTCAGTTTATTTATAGATAAATAGGAGGTTATAGATAAATAGGAGATACAGCATCAATGTTTGGATATCTACGTGGTCGTTTTTTATGAGGGCTACTGAATGATGTACTGGCACCAGATTCAACAAGTTCACCTTCTTTCATGATGGTGTGATAACTATTTTTGGATATTCCAGTTGCAGTTAATAATCTATTATTAATAGGAAAAGAACTCTTTCTGCAATTGGAATATCCAAAAAAATAGTTATCATACCATCATGAAAGAAGGTGAACGTGTTGAATCTGGTGCCAGTACATCATTCAGTAGCCCTCATAAAAAACGACCACATAGAAGTCCAAACATTGATTCTGTATCTCCTGATGATCTTGCAACAATAAGGATAATTATATATGATTTTTATTTGTTAGAAAAGAGAGCCCCCACTATCAAACGTAATAAATATTGAAATGTTACTTTCCTTGTGTTACATATGTCACATATTTTTGTAAGAAAGTTCTAAATACAAATATAATTAACACTTTTGTAGGTGTTTTCCAAAAGATCAAAGATGTAGAATTGTCTTTTAATGGATCAGCACAAACCTTACGGGTCCTATTAAAAAAATGGGGTTTAAGTATATCTTATAAAAAATAATATTGATGTATATTGTAATAACAATGAATACTATTTAAGATATTCGTCTTAAACATATAGACTTTTTAAGAAAAATTATGCAGTATCGGAAGGAAGGTTGGCATATCATTCACACAGATGAAACATATACCGGGCTCTTTTTTTATCATTACACATAGCATTTTCCCTATGTGTAATGATAAAAAAAAAATTGTCAATGCATTAGCGATATAGTCACTGTATAGTAGACAACCAGTTATACACCAATGAAGAATTTACGTATAGTATACCTTAAATTTTAAATCAGGTTGCCATGACGGGAAAAACATTTTTATGTCTAATATTTCTGAATTTTTATTCAAACATAAGTCATAAATTAAATACATTTTATTAAAAAATAGATAATTTATTTATAAATCATGGATAAATACAACAGAAATGAAAAGGTGGCAATAGTAATGTGGTACCAGAAAAATTATAGTTTAAGGCAAGTTAGAGACATGTTTTCCGTCAATTATCCAGACAGGCCTATACCTTGTGCAAAAACAATTCTGAACTTTTTTAAAAAATTTCAAGAAGATGGTTGTGTTCTAAATTCTCACAAAAAAAGAAGTAGAACCAATCATGTTCGAACAGAAGACATGAAATTAAATATGCTGTGTTACGTAGAGGAACGGTCTGTAGGATCGCTTTTAGATGTAGCTAAACATTTTGGAGTATCGTACAGTTCGGTATACAAAACTCTGAAAGAATTTAAATATAGGCCATACTAAATATCAAATCATCAAGAGCTTTTCGAAGAGGATAAGATAAAACGAACTGAGTTTTGTGAAATAATGTTTAACATGTTAAATGAAAATCAAGAAATTTTAAATAAAATAATTTTTACTGATGAGGCTACATTTACCATAAACGGTGAAGTCAACTCTCAGAACTTTCGGTTTGTACCCTACATTTATCCATGAAAAATTATTAAATTTTCTATCCATTAATCAATTAGGTACTGGTCCCGTACAAATCCTCACGCTCAAAACCTGACCCGAACACAGTACCCTCAAAAAGTTAATGTCTGGATTGGAATAATAAGCGATAGACTTATTGGCCCATTTTTTATTGACGGTAACCTCACTGCAGTGAAATATTTGCATTTGTTGAGAGACCATATCATTCCATCAATTGATATGATAAATGTTGATGAACCCTGGTTCCAAATGGATGGGGCCCCGCCACAATCTACTAACGCTATCAGGAATTTTTTAAATAAATTATTTCAAAGACGGTGGATTGGTAGATTTGGTCCCAAGATCAGCTGATTTATCTCCAAATGACTATTTTCTTTGGGGTTACCTAAAAAGTAAAATTTACAACAATGTACGAATACGCAACTTGAATGAACTAAAAGAGCGTATACGTACTGCATGTAATGGAATAAGGCCAGAATTTATTAGAAATAGACTTCGGTGCTTTCAAGATCGCCTTGCTTATTGCCTTGAAAGACAAGGTGGACATTTCGAGAACTTGTTATGATATTAGACTTCACATTTAAGTTCGTTTAATTGTTATAATAAACCAATTATTTTGTTCCAAGTGATATTCTGCATTTTCTTTATTAAAAACATAACCTAATTCTTCTAAGCTTTATTTTGCTGTGTATCGCCTGTGGTATCACTTACCAGTACAAGTATTATTGCCGAATCAAATACTTTCGCCCTAAATTTTAACAGTTTCGTAATAAATGTAAAAGGTTTTATGTACGCTGCAAAGTTTAATTTTTCCGTACAAATAATTTATGGTAGAAGTAAGAGAAACGGATCTCCAGAATATTATTTTATTTGTATCAACGTTACGCGGCCAGTGGGAAATGGCGGGAAATCCTTAATGTAGCAATTATGATGTATGATGTTGACGACGTGATATATTTCGAATTTTAAAATTGTAAGAAAAATTGTACAAAATTAGTTATTTACGATATAATTGTTAAAAGTGCTATTTTATTTTGCGAGTAAGATTTGCGACACGAGGGTGATTAGGAACTGGAGCAATTTAAAATAAGCAAAATAAAATAATATTTTAACACGTGTATCGTACAGTGTTTCTGCTACAAACTCAATTTTTATTTTAAAATTTTAATAAAAAGTTTAACGAAAATTGACTGATAAAAATCTTATGACAGCTCACTGTTCCTGCTTGTCAAAATACGAGTGTATAACTGGTTGTCTACTATACAGTGACTATATCCCTAATGCATTGACAATTTTTTTTTATCATTACACATAGGGAAAATGCTATGTGTAATGATAAAAAAAGAGCCCGGTATACATAGCAGCCATACAAAAGGGATGGGTTGGTATGATGATACCCTAAAAGGTTTGACAAAATCTATAGCGAAAGGTCATCGACTTATCATAATACATGCAGGTGAAAAAATGGGATTTGTAAGCAATGCATTATTAATATTTACTTTAGGTTATACATGTTCTTCAACATCATTCTTTGGTAATATATAATACACATTTTAGGTGGAAAAACAGGTGACTATCATGATGAGATGAATAACACTAATTTCATGAAATGGACCCAGAACCAGTTAATTCCAAATTTACTAGAGAAATCTGTATTAGTAATTGATAATGCTGCCTACCATAATGTACCTGTGGACAGAAATATAACTTCTGTTGCTCGCAAAGAGGAAATGAAAAAATGGTTAACTGATCATAATATTTCATTTGACAGTAGCAGTACAAACCTGAGTTATTTAGCCTCATTACTCGACACAAGCCCAGGTTTCCTGTGAAGTATAGGTATTATTCAACTAAACAATTCACTATTGGTTAGAATATTTATTGAAGGTAACTTTTATTCTAGATTAGACACATTACTAGAGCAGCATGGTCACCGTGTTCTAAGATTACCACCATATCATCCACAGCTGAACCCTATCGAAATTATTTGGGCCACAGTTAAGAACTGGGTTGCTGCACACAATATAACTTTTAAGCTTCCAGATGTAGAGTTACTGGCACGAGAAAAATTTAATAATATAACAATTGACGAATGGAAGAAAATCTGTAATTATGTAAAAAAAAATGGAAAATGAATTTATTCAGAAAGAATTGATTGATGAGGCATTCGATACATTTTCCTTCACTGTGAATACAAGCTCATCAGAGGAAGAACACAGTGATAGTTCTGGAATAGAACCATTTAATGAAACCGATTTTAATCTGTATCTAATATTAGTAGTATGTGTTTTACATCACTTATTTTCCAGAATACTATGTCGGGCTCATTTATAATTTTATATTGTTGTTTTTAAGTAATATGAACAGTGTGTAAATTATGGCATATTTCGTTTGTAAAAAGAGATATGCTATTACTAATATTGAAAAATAATATTGTTTACTAATGTAAAATTTTAATACAGAGTTAGCTTTATTATATTGTGTGTATTATTGGTTGTAATAATTTCTACTCAATTGTTTCTTTATTGGATTAAAATTAATTACTTTAACAGGATGTGTGTCATTTGAATTTACCTCTTCTTCACTAAGTGAAATATATACGTTAAATATTACATAAAAATAAAATATTTAGGATGATTCTGTAAGTGTTCATATTGGGCTAAAAATAGAGGTTAGAACGCTCAAATAGTCCATAACTTTTTTAATTCGTAAGATGTATGTATCAGACGTTTAGAATTGAATAAAGTATATTCGATATCATAAGCAGGCGATTAGGAATAATTCTTGGAATTTTCCATTTTTAATAATAATATTAGTGCCTTACGAAACAGTACGGCACTGATACTCTGAATATTTCTATAAACGTAATTGCTACGTCATACTTCGCGCATGTGTTCATTACGGCACAGTACCTTTCTCTAATCTGTTCTACTCTAATGTAGCGAATATATACGAGCGCACCTCACACCACAGTTCCTTACACCTCTCTAAGATCCAAATGTGGTGTAAATTTGATCGCATTTGATTACCTCTACCCTCTCCTTCCTGTCTTTCGCCGCCCTTCCACTAAGGCCACAGAATACGACGTTGCAATGTTAATAGTAATTTCAAGTGTTGCATTACACAACCTGTATAAGAGAAGCAGAGGAGAAGAATACACAACAAGGAAAATGGAGAAGTTAGAAATAGAGTCACATACAAAACTGAAAGTAGAAGTTAATAGAAGGAAGTGACATAGAGAAACACATATAGATGCTATAATTGCGGAAAGAGAGGATATAAATCTCCAGAAGGCCGCCAAAAAGGCCAAGGAACAAAATGCTTTAAATGTAACTCTTATATTCACAAATCATATGAATGCAAAACCAAAAATACAGATCCAAGATTCATCTTCTGTTAAGAGGCTTTCAATTGCTACCAATAACATGTATACCAAGGAGATTAATATCGGCAACAAGACTGTGAATGAATTAATATACCGCATGTGTCAAATTTCATTAGCTATAGGGAGTCAATGTTTGCGTGCGATTTATACGTATACAAATAATATGTGGCAACGTATGTCACCCCTACTCTCCGTCACCAATCCCGGCAACAATCGACATTAGAACGATTTTCTCCGATCTCCCCACCAGATATTACATTCAATCTTTAGCTGCGAACACGTTGCGATCTAGTCTGCCATAAAAGTCGTCTTATTACTGGAACGGGAAACATCAAATGGCCGCCGCGATCTCCTGATCTACTAGTTTATTATTATTTTCGGAATCTTTTTTTATTTACCTTATTTTTAATTTTATTAGAATTACGCTTTTCTTTGTGTCATGCAGCGTGAACGCAGCTTAATAATTCTCTGCATTTACTGAAAGGAAAAAGAAAAACAAATCTTGCAACGCGTAAATATTATTTCTGAACGCATTACAAACACCCAACTCAATGGTCCAACAGTTACTGCTATAACTTGAGCTTGTATCGGTCGCGCTCGCATTGGAGAGGAAAGTAGGGATGCCATGTTGTCACATGCTGTATACAGGTAGTTCCGTAAATGTTATAAGACAGGACATACATATAGCTATAGGTTCACCACGGCTAGACAAACCTTCAGTATCGCTTATTGGATGCGGTGGTCACTCCGTGAGCATGTTGGGGAGTTTTTAAAGATAATATCTTGGTAGATGGCGACACATTCTTTCATGGATTCTTAAGCAACAAAAGAGATGAAAACTACAGTCAGTTGGTGAGAGTACTTCTGCAAAAATACCATCAGCTCAGATGCAACATGTTCCTTAAAATGCATATTCTCCACTCACACCTAGACTTTTCCGCTTCTAGTTGTGAAGGTGTCAATGATAAACAAAGAGAAAGATTCAAACAGGACATTTATATAATGAAAGAAAGATATTAGGGTCGTTGGAATGAAGCAATGCTTGCGGATTACTGCTGGGCTTTGTGTAGGAATGATGCTCCGGAATTCGCAAGCGGCAAGCCTAAAGACAACGATGTCATAAAGCCATCACATGAGTCTCTTTAGACCCAACCAACTGCCAGGTGTTCAAATCGACTTTCAATGTTGTTGGCATATGTAATTAAAATGTATCGTTTTCTTTTAATCCATTAAAAATAAAATACTTGCGTTTATTGTATATCACAACAAGAGTTAATAAAAAAAATCTTTGTCATATTCGTTTTTCTCAACCAAAAATTAATGAAATTTTACTCTTAAAGTGAAGGAAACTTTTTTTTTGTTAAACAGTAAATTAATATGCTCGAAATTAATGAAGCATGTATTTATTGGATGGAGAAATTCTCTTTCTTTCTAAATTACTTTTATATTGCACAAATTGTATCGGACGCTTCTAACTCATGCTAAAATAATAGCAAACAATATAAAAAAAATTAAATAAACTAAATAGTAATAATAATAATAATACATGTAAACTCTCTAGAGCAGTAAATTCATATCCTGACGGAATACAGACTAGTAAATGTATAGACACGACATGGTCAGTCGCAAAACGAACACATTGTATATATAATAATGCGATTTCAATAGATAAATAAATTAATTTAAAAGCAGTCTCGCAATTATATCAAATATTTACATCATTAAGCTATGACGTGATTGTAATACATTTATTAAAAGTAACAATAATTAACCACGAATAAATATAAAATATCTACGCCAAATGCAATAAATATTACGGATGAATTATGAATTAGGAGACAAATTCAATATAATATTAGTGATTGTATAATTTTAAATAAAAATTGAAGAGATTGAATCAATAAATATCGTTTGGTCAGTCTTCTTTTGTGGTGTTTTGTATTTCATTACAAGAAAAATGACAGTCTACAAATTATTTTAAAAGCCTCTAATCCCATATAATGATAGCGACTATTACGGTCTTAGAGTACCACCGGTACTGTGTTGTTTCAGTGAAGTATAAATATATTAAGACAGCGATTAATACAACGTATTCCAAAAAGAACTTCATCTTAGTAGGCATTGAGAAACTAGTACTTGCAAATTATAATAAGCCACTTGCCTTTTATTTCTAAGTGATTATTTATCTAATGTCATTCTGATATTGTCATTTTGTGACTAGCAATATAATTTTTTCTGACAAATAAGTTTTTTACTTAAGACGGGCGTTTACCAACAAATAGAAACTTATGCAACTTATATTACTCGCGGGACGGGTAGACGCAAAGGGATGTGAGTAAGTGGAGCTACACGATATTCGGTTTCCATCACAGCGCTTCGGTTTTATTCATAGATTAAGGAATACTATAGATGGGAAACATAATGTATAAAGAATGAGTACTTACGGAACTGTTGATGTTGTTGATGTTTTATAATAAGCCAATTTTCGCTTACCCATAACAGTTATATTATTATACACTCAATATTATCGGTATATATGACATTTAAATGCTAGTGACAGTTTGTAGTTAAACTGTCACTCGCATTTAAGTCTGCAATACCCGACCGATTCCGATAGATTTCAGTCTTCGCTAGGACAGGTAGAGATACCGTAAAGTGGGGATAGACGACGCGAAAAACCTCGTGTGAAATGTGTGTAACAATGTTTACTGTTTAATGTTTTTTATCTTCAAAAATAATTATATACACTATTTTCTTATATATCGTACATCAAATGTGCAGCTGGCGCGTAGAGGTCGTTTTTTTTCTTTTGTGTACCAGCCCTAGTTAGTAGACATTAATCAAATTCATGCATTTTTGTGGTTATTTTTAAAACACATAACTTTTTTAAGAAAATAAATTAGTACAAAAAATGACCTTGACATTATAAATGTATGCCTTTTGCATAACTAACCCAAATTTGAAATTCTAAAATTACAAAATAAGTTTAAAAAACGCGAAACGGCGATGCCTTAGTTTTCGATAGGTAAACGCCCCTCTTAATAAACAATACTACTAAATAATGTACACATTGCAAGAAAATGTTTTTATTGTTGAAGCATATTTGCGAAGAGCACAATTTCTTAATGGAGAATCGCAGTATTCCTACGCGGAATGTAAGCGAAAGTTGCACTTGCAATTTCCTAATAGAATTGTGAATAATAGCGCTTTACATCATCACATTCGCTTACTCGTGGAGAAATTTCGAGCTACAGGATCTATGTTAAAAGACAACGTGGTAGATATCACGTATGTATACAGCAAATATTGCTGATCACGTACAAAACCTTGTTGGAGAATAGCCACATACATTAGTTCGTCTTTTATCACTTCAAACGAACGTATCTCCTAGTACTGTTCATAACATTTTGAGGCGTCGCTTGCATATGTATGCGTACAAAGTATCGGTTGTTCATCAGATTCTAAATAATATATAGAAACAAGTAATTCTAAATAATAAGATTCGTTCGATGATAAAATTTGACAGTGACAGGTAATAGTTATTTATGTAACATGTCAGTAAAGTGATACTTTATCGAACGAGTCTGATTTACGAGCCAAGCGAGTGAAGCGAGCGCGGCGAGTAACAGACGAGTTCGGTAAAGGTACTTTACTGACGTGGTGCATACAAAATTTTATCGCCAACCGTGAAAATTGTTAATTTAAGAAATAAAGATATAATAACTTATGACAGTGACAAACGATTTATTTTTAAAGTCATCAGTCATGGCTACACTGACAGATATTAGCGGCAGGTAAAGTACTTTTTCTATTCCGGTGCTATAAAGTTCACTTTACGACACCCGTTTTGGTTGCATAAAGTATTACTTTATCGCACGCAAATTTTATTTTTTTGAAGTTGGTAACAAAAAAAATGGAACCAAATCGTATTTAAATGTCAAAATATAAGCCTTTAAAGTAACAAAAATGTGCAATAAAATTGTACACAGAATAAAAAGCACACATGCTAACTAACATTTCACTTACTAATTAGCAATATAAATTGTTAAGCAGAGTTGGATGATAAGTTTACGGATGCTACTATTGACATTTACTTACCATGTTGAATAGTACAACTGTTATAAAAGTTTGTTTTGATAAATATGTAGAGAATTTGTGGACGAAAGATTTTGTAAATTGTCTTCTGCTATTTTGCGAATCTCTGGGGGCGTACAGTTATTTATTTCGTCCTTTTTGCTGATAATTTGAAATAATTTATTGTATAAATCAGTCTGAATTTTAAACACAATTACATATAGCACCACCGATATTCAAATATTTAAAACGTTCTACTTAAAAATCAGAGTAACCAACGTCAAAAAAGCCAAATTTTTAAAATATTCGAACAAAACATGTCTCTTATTTTAAACTTTTTTGAACTTGTAATAACCGAAATAGAAAAAATAGTATAAAATACACGTTTCATAAGACATTTTGCGCACTTGTTCTTTAGAAAACTTGCCTAGCGGCTCGTTTTCTAAACTTGAACGCGTGCGCAAAAATCGTGTCTTATGAAACTTGTATTTTAATATACTATTATTGTACAGTACGATAAAGTGTTTCTTTACCTCCGTAAAACGCTATGGTAACGCATCACTTTACTGACGGTTGGCGATAAATAACCTTTATACTATTTAATCTCTATCCACATTTCAAGAATGCGAAAGATTATAATTTATAGGAGAAATGTATGGACAACTAGATGAATTCTTTTTTAAACACGTTATATAGAGTAATTATATGTTACTGCAATTCACGAATAGGATTAGTGATAGTTGTCGGATATGTTAAAGTCAATAAAGTAAGAGCAAAATTTAAGTTTGACATATAAAACACCAAGAAAGATATGGGATTCAAAATAATTTGAACAGACAGTCAAATTTTTGTACACCGACGAATTCAAAAAAAAATTAAGAAGCCGCAAATAAAGTATTTTAGAGCAGTATGTAATGTTGTATAACTGAACTCGAACTTTAACAAATGCATACCTTGAGGATATCGTCACAAAATGTGTAACTAACAGCAACTGTAAATATTTGCACATTCCGAGACCTTATATCATCAAGGTACGCATTTGTTAATGTTCGAGTTTATTCATAAAACATCACATTAACTTCAAAAACCTCCACTGTTTGACCCTTATTAATAACACAGACAATTAAAGTCGAAGCCACATTATTTACGTCTTCTAAATACCAATAATATTGTTTACACTTGACGTCTTGAAGGAATCGAACAACATAATACTAAACTAGATAAAAGTCAATAATTTTGTATGTATTACAATCGCAATTTTATTGCAGATCAATGCGGAAACGCTTTTGAAAAAAGAAAAATGTAAGGTAATAAAACAAAAAAAGAAAAAAAAATACTACATTAGCTACAAGAAAAATGTTCTTCGGCCTTTCAGTGTATTCGGTTCCGACGATCTGCAATTGTGCCAAATTACTAAGTACTTACTGAAGTATGGTTTTTAAAATTTTGTTATGATACATCGTTTTGTTGAAAGAGACGTCTTTGTGGTTCAGGGGTATAGTGAAAACGAGCGCGCAAATGCTGAGGTGAACCGGGAACAGATGTACTTTCAGATAATCTGCGAGGTGGCGGTATTGGTGGCGTTGGAGAAATATACCTGAAATACAATAATAAATTAACTTTACAACATCGGCGAGCAAGAGCTGTTAAATGACGTAATTGGGTAATATTACCGATTACAATATAGAGGTTGAGTCGTCTCCGAAAGACAGGCGAAGTATGACTATGAGAAAAGATATTTCGAAGCGGTTTTCTTTGTAAGATAGTCACTCACTAGGAGCGCTTTTTAAAGTTTGTATTACACATGGTGTTCCATAACTTGGTGGCTGGTCATAGTTGTACTTTGTTGCGTGCTTTTGGCACTTCTGACTAATTTAATTTCAAAATGTTAAATAATATCTGATTACTTAAATGAGCAATTACTAAATTACTTAAGAATTCCAAATTAATTATCATATCATTCTTTTGGCTCCTACTGTACACCATTATTAATCTTGATACGCAAAATATATTCAAAGTTTAAAAGAAATACATATGTCATAAATACCACAGCAAGCTTGTTCAATTTGGGATGAGATCATTCGTTATATTTTATTTTCAAATACTGATTGCTTAAAAATAACATTTGAATAACCATCATTATAAGTTAAAATAAAATTCTTTTATAAAATAAATATTAGAGACACATATAACAATTTTTCTCAAATACCCCTTTGTATGACATGACGAAAACTGGATTTTGGCGACGCACGTATGCTCGTGTTATCAATAGCCCTTTATTTGACCGTACCCTGGGAACCGAGCCATTAAATCTATTACATCGTATGCGTCGTGTGCAAAAATTCCTTCTTGGAGAAGTCCAGAACCTTCTAGAACCCGGAAGCAGGCGTGTTTCACCCCTCTCCAACGGTACGAATAAAAAGGCAAGATCGCTTAAAAATTAGATGATTAATATTTTGTTAACCGCCTAGTGACCATCAACATATAAAAGTAATTTCAAGTGTAAACTATTGGCGGTCGGTGACTATCAGATGTTTTATACATAGTCCAGTAGCAATTTAAAATATTAAGATTGTTACCACAGTGTACGTAGTATAGCCGTGTCAAAAGCTAGTCAAGTGACGATTTAACGTGCCTAGTGGTTTTTAAAATTATCAAATGATCATTAGTCCGGTCTGAGAGAAGATTCGGCAAATCACGATAATTCACCTTATGGGAATTTAAAGCAATCCTGATACTAATCTGTTGCCGCCGGACTCCGTTTCCTGTCAAACAACCGAAGAAATCCATCTATCTTCGGGGGGAAAAGTCATCGACCCGCCGCATACCCGCAAACCACGATTATTAGCGTATCCGCACACTTTAAGGTAATTAAAGCATTAATTATGTCTCAGAGCGCTTGAAAATTATTGTACCGTCGCTAGAATAAAACCTAAGGCCATTCCTTTTGGTTTTGGTAACAATAAAACTGTACTATATATTCCGTCGCATAACGTTAAAATAGTTTTGAGGATTAATCTATATCCTTCTGTTCACGTTGTTATTTGAATCATTACACTACTGTAAATAATATAATAATAATGGTATTAATCTGAAATTTTGAGTTCATGGTTAGAATCTTTGTACTATTGCCTATAATATCGTAACTTTAAGTTGATCTTTTGAAAGTTCCAATACAAATTATGCACTTTGTTAAATTAATACATACATTAGTTATTGCATTTTATTCAAAATTTAATATCCGATTTTAATTTACCGTTTGTTTTACGAAGATATTGTAATATGTTATTTGTGTTAATATTTGTGTAACAATAATTTATCTGTCTGGCCAGATTATCAAGTTAAGAATTGTGTAATCTGATGTAAAATGTGGAAATGAAACCTTTGTTTATTAGTGTTAAATATTTATTGTACCTTGTTTTCAATTATTTCTTGTAATAAATATTGTTAAGTTTACGACACTTGTGTTCTCAATTGATTATGCTTCGTTCTTTGAGGTAACGCAATATAGCTCAGTGAATGTTTCTTACTTTCTTTCACTAACATATCTAGAGCCATGATATGCTAATTCTGGTGATAATAAAATTACGATCCTATCAATCAAAGTGAGTGGCGTCCAGTAATAACTTTATAAATAATCACAAGATCATTCAAGTAAGCAGTTAGCTATCAAAAAGAATCAACACCGGTTACCCAAGGAACTTTTGATTGGGAATTGTGAGGCATAAGATTAAGGTAGGTGAGTTTTGTCATCCAATTAAATATACGCATTCATTCACTCCGTGTTCAATTATTAGTTATATAGATTCATTACAATCATAAATATTAAACGACCCTGAGATACTGGATGCAGACTGTGCTACTGGGCCAATCACTCTGTTCTCGCATCCAGTACCGTTGGTGATTAAAAGATATTTTTGTAACAAATCAGTTAACCCTTTAGTACCTTAAACAATGTGTTATGGAAAATAATTAGCAACAACTTTTTTGACTGGAATGCCCTATATATTATTACATTTTTATATTCGCCCTATAATTCTTAGTGAAAAAGTGATAAGATAGTATAGGCCTGAAATCTAAAGATTTAGATTTACCATTTTTCTGGAAAAAAAAATTACGAAAAAGACGTATTAGATTGCCACAATTTTTGGTAGTGTTGTTCGTAATAAAAGGATCTATTGCAAGCATGTTTAATTTCGTTTCAACTACTAATTGCATGCGCAGAAAACTGGATTAAAATTATATTACATATTTTTGTCTAAAAGTAAATTTTTTCAAATGAAACATCCCTTATATCTCTTCATTTTGAATAGCGGGCTAAATTTTACATGAAAAATATACCAAACGTTATTACTTTAAAAATGACCATCGCTGAGTTATCTTTTTTTGATATAATTTTGCCAATTTTATGTATTATTTGAATACGGTATTTTGGTATTGGAGTAGTGCAATAGTTATTTACGAACCAACTGCGGGAAAGCTCTGTTCCCGCATGAGTGCATTTTACAAGCACGAGCGACTGAAAGAAGCGAGTGCTTTTAATTGCGCGAATGCGAGAAAGATATTTTCACGCAAGTGGTTGGTAGAATATTTTTGGTACGAACATTACATTAAAATATTGTAACGAAATATGTATGAGACTTCCGAGCGACGTTAAAAAAACAGGGACCATAAATCATCTCGGCGTGTCGTATAAAAACGATATGTAAACAAGTCGTAAATATATCATCTAATTCAAATGTACGGCATAAGCAAGGAAAAGTCTAGATTTCCTCTGGTATATTACCGAATTTACTGGTACTTTTCGAGAACTTTTTATGCAGATATATATATAGGGATTCATTGCGGAAAGGGTAATTGCGGAGTAATTCGGGTTTAAGAAAGACCGTAAGAAGTAGCCGACGCCCCTTAAAATAAATATGAGAAAATAAATATAAGTCGTTCGGTAAAAATAAATATAGTAGTGCCGTGTGATATAAATAGAAGTGTGATTTAAATAAATACGGACATATTAGTAGTAGTAAATAAATACCTGTGATAATTTTAATTTATTAATAGTAGTTTAAGTGTGATACTTTAGTTATATATTTTTATATTGTTAAATAATTTTAAGTTACATAAATATACAGACTGTTTTAAATAAATAATTGCACGAGTTGTTTATTTCGAACTCGAAAACGCAACAATATTGTTGACAACGTGATCAGTATTATACCTAATCTCAAATAGAGTAGCTATTTAATTTAAGCATTTCATGTACGTACCTATTGCTCACATTTCCCTTAAATTAAGTTATTTTTTCTTACACATGACATATTTATTCTTATATTTATAGTGAATTCATCCCTTTTTCGGTTTGATTACAATTAACTATTAATGTAATGTATACTCCTATTTTCCTAACTTTGAAGAGTAATGGATACTTTCATTACTACTGGTAGGATTGCTTATTCAAAAACACGGAAACCCAAATATGTATGATAAATAATGAAACTGAATTACGAATTCCTAGGGCAACAGAAAAGCCTCCTTTACTTCAGTAGTAAAGAGATCATCAGCATAGGTGAAGCATAAATGTATGGGGAGGCATTCTTTTCGATCGGATTAAATATTATAAATGAAATGCTTCCAGGGAAGTGGCTAGCTCGTGGAGGCATTATTCACTAGCCTATAACTAGGTCTTCGGACATCACAAAATTAGATTTTTTTTATAGGGCTACATAAAAAAGCAAATTTACAGTATACCAGTAAACACAAAAGAAAATATGCGGGAAAACACATTCGACAAATATTCAGAAATATAGGTGCGCAACTCCTTATTAATATGGATTTTTCATTTCGGAAGCGTGGTCAAAAATATTTACCTATTTTAATGTTCATATTTATTGTTATTTTATGGTTCCTGTTCCACTAATTTCTCATCCATTCACGTAACAGTTCCTGTTTCTCCGCCTACTATAATCAAGTTATTAATTTGTTTGGTTTATGAAATATATTGCTGGCATAGACTGTATTTTAAATAAAATATATCCATTAATTTTCGTATAAATACAGGTAGGAATAGACATGAGACACTTACTAAAATCATATAAGTAAAAGAAAAGAAGGAGGGTAATGATATATTATGTATTTTTGTTTTGCAATTTTATAAACAATTCAAACTCTCTAGCTAGTAAACAATTTTTGGACATTCCCCCAATACAAACATAAATCATATACCTAACCTAATTTTAGAAAAATTAATTATGAAATCATGCTTGTCGACCAAAGAGCAACTTTATAAATGTCATCCATACGATTGTCAATTTTGCAGCAAATATCATGGCTCACTAAACCGTAATCAAATAACATAAAGATGGCAAAATAATATTAAAAGAATGACAATAGCTCAGTAATAGTCACTTTTAAAGTATTAATGTTTTTGGTGAGAAATTTACTAAGCAATTCAAAAATGAAGACATATACATGTCCCATTTCACAAAATTGACTTTTAGACAAATATGTGTAATTGAAATCCAGGTTTCTGCACATAAAACTACCAAAAATAGTGTCTACCTAATACGTCGTTTTCGATAAATATAATTTTATAAAAATATTCAATATTTGAAAAAATTATAATAAATCGCAAACTTTAAATTTTAGGCCTATACTACCTTATTACTTTTCGACTTAAGAATTATACAAGAAATAAAAAATATAATAATATATGAGTTCCTCAATTTAAAAAACTATAACTATGGACAGCCACCAAGTTATGGAACACTCTGTATAATACAAAATAAATTTAAAAGGCGCTTCTAATGAGAGGCTATGTTAGAAAAAGAACCGTTTCGAAATATCTTTTCTCGTAAACTCGCAATCGGTCTTACCCAAGGAGATGACGGCCTGTATATGTAATACTATATATTTGTATCTTTAAAAAAGGGGTAAAATATATAAATATATAAAATATGGTATCAGCACCGTATAACTAAATTATACTGAACAAGAATATATTACAGATATTATTTTTACCTTCTAGATAAACTTGGAGAGCCAGGTGTTGAATTGTCTATATAATTTCTACGCATCGCCAAAGGACTTTGGTCGCCACTTGGTCCCCTGTTCAATCTCGGTGGTGGTTCTGGACTTTGATGTCTCGAAGAACGTCCACTTTTGTCTCCACCTAATTGTAATTTCATATACGACGCAAATCGTTTTTTACCTAAAACAAAAATTTACTATAACATATAAGTAAAAAAACCTATTAAATGAGTTCTTTCCTTAATACTAAGTGATATAAGAGAGGTTGGAATAGTAACCTGAAAACTAAAATTGTCAAAGGAAAACAAGAAAAGAAAGTGAAAAGTTAGCTAGAAATAGAAAACAACTCCCGTAGCGTTCTAAATTTTATTTATGAGATTTTATATATAGGATATCCACCCAGTGCGGGAAATTTAAACTCCTTCAAATTAAGAAAACATGTACAGATAAAAAATATTTGTATTTTATTATGTTTACAACTTGTATATTATTGTAATTTCGGATTCCTCAACATATTATTCGAATATAATAGTAGTTTATACAACGAGTCAATAATAACAGTTATTATTCCCGACAGCCGAATTTACGAACCGAGCCGCGAAGCGGCGAGGGAGTAACTCGGCTCGAGGGAATAATAGTCATTATTGCGAGTTAGTATATACTATTTTATCTACGAATAACTGAAAATTACTAAAAAAAATCAAAATAATTAAACGAAAATGTCAGATTACTGTATCAATATGACGTTTGACGGTTAGACAGTTAGTAAAATGGCCGGACTTGTCTATCGTTACTACGACAACGTTGGGTACGCTATGTTCTTATTGGCGGAATGCAGGGAATAATGGTAACGTTATGGCTCATTATTCCCCGGTCGCATTTCATTATTCCCTCCGAATATTATGAGTGTTATTATTAGCCAATAATGATTAATATAATACCTACTTTATTGTTTAGTCGTCGATGAAGTATATTATTTATTCAGTTACTTTCGAGTAATTTGCGCTTATAATAATAATTAATATATAGGTTAATTTTCATACTCGTAGCAGTCGACTTAGTCATTCATGACGTGAAATACCTGACAATAGATATTTATTAAGTTTAGCATGTGAAATTATAGTGATATTAATGTTAGTAAATTATTGATATTTACATTAAATAGTAGAATGCACGAAACAATCGACTTTCGTCATAAACGAAGAATTAAGACGTGTGTATTGCTAATCTCATAACAACGAAAATATTACGTTAATGTAGAATATATTGTATGTATATAATAATAATAATTACAGGATTATTTTAAAGATTAATATTAATTTAAAAAAATAATTATGTTGGCGTACATGAAACTTCGTTTACACCTCGCTAGTTGAATTATTTGACAGTAGATTTACAGTTGATGTTGTGGTTTCGGGAGTTATCTTTGCTATTTTATTGTAGTATTATCAGCATAATACTTTTTAGAACTAACGATGCCTAAGCCGTTCAGCAGTCAGTCAAATGAACTCATTAACTCTTTGATTACATAGCTGCTCTAGCTCGAAAGAATTTTCTAAGAAAATATATGAATAATTTACAATCTGAAAGTCCAATAATGTGAATTTGAATGAGAGCTGAAAGTTGATGGCAAAAATGTTTTTAAGAATATAAATTTTGCTTTGCTTTAAAGATCATAGTAATTCATGCAGGTATAAGTAATGGTTTTATTGACGATGCCTCTTTGGTATTTTTTTCTCAAATATATGTAATTAGACACACTAACAATTAAATCAGATTGAAATTATTGCTTGATAGAGAAGAAGATTTATTATAAACGTAAGTCAATATTGAGAATATGAGGAAGTAGTAAGTAATAGAAAACAAGAATTTCTTATATATGCTTCAGATAAAACTTCTGTAACAGCAGAAATTTTACTTTTCTAATAAACTATGTATATATTCACATAATTAATTTGTAAGCAAACATTCCAACTATATAGCAAAAATTGAAGATTATTAACTTGAAATAAGAAAGATCTGTCTTATTTTAGTGAAGCAAAATGTCTTAGGCATATGTAGTTGTTATACAATATAGCATTGTGAGTATATATTTAAGACGTACTAGGAGTAATTAAATATTATAGTTAGCAATATTGCATATTGCTAGTATGTAGTTTTATTTTATGTACTGTTCTTTGCATATGTGACAGAGAGTGGCATATTTCATAATATGTAATGAAAATATATAAATATATTAGAAAAAAGTATAAAAGTATTTGAGATATATTTTCATCACAACTTAGTCGAAGATGTATTAATTTCAATTAATTGTTACTTTTAATTAAATTTATAAAATCCATAAAATATACACGATATAATGAATCGGCTAGATATACTGTTGTGTGTACTGATTGTAATGTTATACCGATTTTACGAAGAAACAATTTTTGTTGTGCTTCATTTAAAAGTTCTTTGGCAGGTCTCTTCTTTGTAGTTTCTTTATCTCGTAACTCTTTTAGGTCGTTTTGTAAGTCATGCAATCTCTATCTCCCTTTTTCTTTAATTCTGAATTCATTTTCATAACCTTCCTTCTCTTTTTGCTTTTTGAAGTCTGCTTTTTCCAAACGTTCCTGTTCTTTCTTCTTTTCTTCCAAATATACATCATGAGCATTTTTTGTCAAAGAATAAAAGTTTACTACTTTAACATTACATACAGATTTTATGGCATCTACAACTACTAGAAGTAATTCAATGTCTTTTCTTGCGAAGAATTTCTGTAACATGTTAGAATTTTCGCTAAAAGAGAAAATCCTCATTCTACATCTGCATTCCCATAGGAAAGGGCAAGGACAGCTTGTACAACTTTTTCTAAATTTGGATACTTTGGTGTTCCATTGACTTTTATGTTGAATATTTTATTCCAAATGTGATCAATTCGTATATTATCTGTTGTTAAATTTTCAAATTGGAGTAGCCTCCAATTCACTGAAATTTGAAAAATTCGGAATGTTTTGAGCAACTTGTGCAATAATACAACTAATACTTTTTTTGATGGACTCTGGTCTTATACATCTTACTTTCTTTAAAATATTGCCATTTTGAAACATCAGTATTTTTTTGGCAATGTATGTGCATGCAGCTATGTAATGTTTCCTTACTTTACATGTAAAAATTATTTTCTCTTTTTGGTGAATCTTTGACAAATTTAATTCATTACAAATTGCCTGTATCAGTATATTGTTATAATCCTCTAAGGGTAATAACTTATTTATATGAAATATGTCCGCTGAATATTGGTCTATTTACTAATTCCACAGTTACAGGCTTACAAAATCGCACCATTATATTTAAAAATAATTGCTTAAGTCCATCATAGATTAAATGAATTAGTGGAGCATTACTTTGAAAAACAGTATTGAATTTTAAAAATAAATTTGAACAAACTTATTTTTGGGAATGCACATTTCTTTTTTGGCAGAATTCATAATCCGAAAACCATGAGGGATTATCCTTAAAAACATATTTTATAGCCACTATTAGATCAGCTACATCACTTTCACATTCATCAAGTCCTTTTAGAAATGCATTATTAATAATATGCAAATTGCAGGATCCAATATCAACCAGTCCCATATTTTTCTTTGCAACTAATTCACTATTAATTATCCTTAGAACTTTTTTATTCACATTTGGTCCGTTACTACCAAGCATTAATAAGTAATTTACAAGCAGTTATGGCAGTATATATGTAATTTACAATATCTTCTGCTTTTGCATGTGACCAATATTGTATTTTAATTTGAAGCTCCTTGTAAGAAGCTTTATTTGTAGTTTCATTGCAACTAAGTGTAAAAACTACGAATTTTGTATGTGTACATTAACACTCGATTATACAAAGAACAATCAAACCTACCTTTAACATCGGCGGCTAACTGTTTTTCGAAATATAACGCAAGAGCAAAGTTGACATAGTATAAGCTAACTTACTTGGAGATAATGAAAAGTATGACAACCATTCTGCATTGGAAAAATTGTAGATAAAACCTCCTTTAAACCATTAACTGATTCAAAGGACTGGTATTTACTAATAATCCTCAATGCCTATAGTAGCTCAACTTTTGTGGTTTTTGTCTATGTGAAAAAACTGACACACTGATATTCACATCAAGTAAATGTAATCGAGAATCACAAAATTTTAATTCATATTTTTCTTTATGTGCCAATCCTTGAACGTGTTGGATTGCACACTTCCCTCTCGTCTAGTGGTAACACACATTTTTTCACAAGCACAACAGTAAATGCTACGTTTACCACTAATGCACGTTCTTTCCCAACTTTTTATTACATGGCCGTTTATATCTTTTTCGTTTAACCAGGCTACATTATACTTAAAAATTGCCATTGTTGTTATTCCGACGTTCGGTTCTGTTGGATCAGTGTGGTTTATGTGGTGCAGTTACGCCATCTAGGATGGGCAAGTGACACTAGAGACAGACAGTGGACAAGCGCGAAGGGTAGATCGTCCGGCGTCAAGAGATCAATATAAATGTTATGTATAATTTGTAAGATTAAGAAATAAATAGTGTTTGAATAAACGAGTGTTTATTCTTTTCTCATAGAAGCACGCTAACTAAACATGGTGGCAGCGGTAAATTCATAAAAAGAAGGAATAAATAAATGGAATTGGTAAATAAAACCAGGAAACAAAAAAGGAATTAAGCAATCAAAGAAAATGGCGGACGAAAATGCAGGAAATACGACAGGGTCCTCAGTTATTGGAAATACTGGGCTTTGTTTAAACGTAGCAACTCCAGAGAAATTCAATTTCTCCTCGCCAGGTTTGTGGCCACAGTGGAGGAAGAGATTTACTCGATACATGGCTGTATCAGGACTAAATTCCAAAAGTGAAGAAGAAAAGTGTGATATCCTTTTATACATTATGGGGGAGGAAAGTGAGCAAATTGTTATGCAGTGGCATACGAAACCAAATACATACCAGGAGGCACTGGATAAATTTGATGCATACTTTATACCTCGAAGAAATATTATTTTCGAGAGATACAAATTTAACTCTCGAGTTCAGCTTCAGAGCGAGTCAGCTGATGCTTTTATAATGTCCTTACATTCATTGGCTGAGTATTGTGAATATGGTACTCTGAAGGATGAACTGATTCGGGATCGAATTGTTGTTGGAATGCTAGACAAGAAAACTAGTGAACGTCTTCAACTACAAGCAAATTTGACATTGGGGGATGCTGTAAATGCTGTTAAGCAGGCTGAATTATTGTCCAAACAAGGAGTTATTTTGAGGCAAGGACATCCAACGGGTGAGCTCATGGCAGTCTCGGGAAAACTGGGAAGAAAACCGAGTAAACCGGGTTATCAAGAAAGAAAATACAGTACAACTCAAGGAACAAGCAATTGCCACTACTGCGGGAAAGAATTACACCCTAGAGAGAAGTGTCCAGCAAGGACGTCTACATGTTCAAAGTGTAAAAAGATTGGACACTGGAATAAAGTATGTAGGGCCAAAAATATTAAAACTGTAGAGTGTATCAAGAATCAAGAAGGTATAAGCAATGATCATTTTATCGGTTTAGTTTTAGGTAACATATTAGATGTGAACGAGACATCTCAGTGGTATTGTTTATTAAAGATTGATACCATTGATAGTCCTGTTAAGTTTCTTATTGATTCTGGAGCTGATATCACTTGTTTGCCATACAGCTTGTTATCTGAAGAAATGAAAACTCAGTTACAGAAGTGTCATGATGTGATATCAGGCCCAGATGGTAGAAAGCTGGATGTGATTGGTAAAATACACACTGGAATATCATATCGAGCTGAAACTCTTTATACTGAGGTATTTGTGTTGAAACATTTGCAGATGCCTATCTTGGGAAGACCAGGTATTGTGCGTTTAAAAATACTTAAACTTGCAGGTAATGTAAGTAGAACTGAGATACAGGGTGGGTCTCAGGTTCATCCCTTTACAGAGTTTCCTTCACTTTTTGGGGAAATTGGGCAATTTCGCGATGAAATTGAAATTAAAATAAAAAGGGATGCACAACCTTTTGTGCAAGCAGCTCCGCGGGTTGTTCCTTTACCACTTTTACCGAAATTGAAGAGTGAGTTGGATAGGTTACAAAAACTTAAAATTATAGAATCTGTAGAAGAACCTACAGTATGGGTGGCACCTATAGTTGTCGTTCCTAAGGGAGAAACGGTGCGGATATGCTGTGATTATACCAGACTTAATAAAAGCGTGTTGAGGTCACATTTTCCGATCCCTAAAGTTGAATCAGCTTTGGCACAGTTAAGGGGATCCAAAATATTTTCTAAGTTAGACGCGAATTCAGGATTTTACCAGATTAAAATAAAAAAGGAATGTCAAAAATTAACTACATTCATTACGCCATTTGGGAAATTTAAATTTACCAGACTTCCATTCGGAATTTCATGTGCACCTGAATACTTTAGTATAAAATTTACAAAAATTTTGCAAGGCGTAAATGGAATAATTACTCATATCGATGATATTTTGGTTCACGGTAGTACAGTGGAAGAGCATGATAAAACACTTTGCCAGGTTTTGCGCAGATTAAATCGGGAAGAAATTACTTTAAATAAGAAAAAATGCGTTTTTGGGGTTCGGGAAATCAACTTTTTGGACACATTGTTTCCGAGCATGGGGTGCAAATTGATCCAGACCGAGTTAGGGCTATTTCGGAATTTAGTATACCAAGTAATAAGAAAGAACTGATGCGATGGTTGGGAATGGTGAATTTCGCCGCTCGATTTATACCGAATCGTTCGGAAATTTTAGGACCATTGAATTACCTTTTAAAAAATGATGTAGCTTTTGTCTGGGGTGATACTCAACAACGTGCATTTGAAAGGGTGGTCGATTTATTGAAAGGTTCTTCATGCCTTTCTCATTATGATCCGCATAAAACAATAATTGTTAGTGCTGATTCTTCTTCATACGGAATTGGGGCCACTTTAATGGCACAGGGCCGCACGCAGCACCGTGAAATTATTGCTTATGCATCACGCACCCTAACTGATGCGGAAAAGCGATATGCGCAAATCGAGAAAGAAGCGTTGGCATTAACGTGGGCATGTGATCGTTTTTCTGAATATGTTATAGGTCTAGAACACGTCGTTCTGCAAACCGACCATAAGCCGTTAATACAAATATTAATGACTAAAACTTTGGATGATTTGACTCCAAGGTTACAGAGATTTAGGGTAAGGCTTATGAGGTATAATTATACAGTAACATACACTCCTGGTAAAGACTTAGTTGTTGCGGATGCTCTTAGTAGAAGTCCGATTAAAAGTTCGGGTTCGGGAGAATTAGCTTGGGAAGCGGACGCATATGTAGCTTCAATTATTAAAAATTTACCAATCAAAGATAGATTTTTGTGTGAAATTGCGGCAGAACAAAATAAAGATCCAATATGTAAAAAGATAATGGAATATAGCTTATCACTATGGCCAGAGAAAAATAAATTACCAGTAGAATTGCATTCGTACTATCAATATAGAACCGACTTTTCGGTTAATGAACATTTTTTACTCAAAGGATCAAGAATAGTAATTCCTCCATCATTACAAATGAGGGTATTGGAATTTTTACATTTGGGACGTCAAGGGATATCTAAAACAAGAGAACGGGCAAAAATGTCAGTGTGGTGGCTAGGTTTATCCACACAGTTGGAAAATATGATTAGAAACTGTCCTAATTGTATAGAGGAATGAGTAAACTATAAGGAAACATTTTATAGGGATGAATCTGCAACTCGTGCTTGGCAAAAAGTGTCTGCAGATTTATTCAAATGCAAGGGTGGTTGGTTTTTGATAATAACAGATTATTACTCGAGATTTTTTGAGATATTCCCGTTATCGGATATGTCACAAACTTCAGTAATTCGAAGGTTTAAGGAGGTTTTCTCTCGTTATGGTATTCCAGAAGTAGTCAGGTCTGACAATGGGCCACAATTTCAGTCCGAGTTCGGGCGATTTGCCAAGGAATTTAACTTTGTTCATACTACATCTAGCCCACATTACGCGCAATCAAATGGGGGAGTAGAGACCGCGGTTAAAGTTGCGAAATCGCTTATAAAAAAGAATGACGATATTTATACAGCTTTATTAGCATACCGAACAACACCTTTGGCAAATGGCTTTAGTCCGGGGGAATTGCTTATGGCTAGGAAGTTGAGAAGCTCTTTGCCTATTCTTCCAAGTAAATTAAGTGATCTGATAAACACCCGATCTTCGATTCTCGGAGAGGATGTTAGGAAGGAAAGGCAAAGGGAAAATTATGATAACCGTCACAGAGCAAAAGACCTTTCTGAATTGTCAGAAGGTGACGGCGTTTGGATAACAGATGTTCGGTGTTATGGCAAAATTGTTGGGAAACTGGATGAACCAAGATCGTACGCGGTACAGACTAATAGAGGCTTGTATAGGAGAAATAGATGGTTTTTAATTCCGGCTCCTTATGTTAATATTCACTTGTTTGAAAATACTCAAACATCATCACTAGCGCCTAGTGTGTCTGAGCCTAATAATGTAGATAGCAATGTTTCGGATCTCGGTTCTGATAGTGATTCAGTAGGGTTGCCAGAGGCAGCTATTTCGGATTCTGTTGTTAAACTAGAGGGTGCTCAAACAAATGGAGAACAGTTCCTAGAAAGCAGTCAAAACATGACATGCGAAAATGACATTCGTAAATCGGGCCGTACCATAAACAGACCGAAATGGTTGTCTGATTATATTACCTCCTAGCTTACCTTTGTGTGTTTGGAAGAGGGGGGATGTTGGATCAGTGTGGTTTATGTGGTGCAGTTACGCCATCTAGGATGGGCAAGTGACACTAGAGACAGACAGTGGACAAGCGCGAAGGGTAGATCGTCCGGCGTCAAGAGATCAATATAAATGTTATGTATAATTTGTAAGATTAAGAAATAAATAGTGTTTGAATAAACGAGTGTTTATTCTTTTCTCATAGAAGCACGCTAACTAAACAGGTTCTAGTTCAAGAGACATTTTCAAAGCGACTTGACAGACTCGTGTTTTGTCGGCTCTCGGGCATCAACATTTGTCTTCCAAAGTGTCAATAAAACTTCATGACTTCAGTCTCACTCACGGATTATCGGATGGTTCACTTAAATACGGGGTTTTGCCGCTTAATCTACCTAATCCGGGGCAATATTAGATGGCGCCACGGTTTTAGAAACAAGGGACCTATAAGTAAATTTGAATCATGACTTTAACCGAAAAACTTGAGATGTCGCTACTATAGCGCTGTCACTTTATGGAAATGGAAACGCGTAGAAGCGTCAACCAACAAATTCTGTTTGTGTTGCTAAACATTTTTCTTATTGCTACTAGGTAGTGGTGTTATAATCGTACCGTAAGTTCTGTAAAGAGTAATATGATAATTTTATTAAGTTAACATAAGGCATTTTTAGAATTGAAGGATGAATAGAACCTGGTGCATCGTGTGTGGGGCGTACAAGCAGGAAGCAAGAGCGATGCATATTTTCCTAGAATGTGAACAAGTAACTAACAGGACTAATAGTTGATATATAACCCGAAGGTGAGCTGGAGATTTTTTGTTTGTAGTTCTGATTCCAAGAGCAATAAGGACCACCTGGTTGTTGCAAGGATTTTGTTGGTGTATGTTATAAAGGACCTCTAATTGAACACCATTTTCTTATAAAATTATCAATGAAAACGTAGGGAAATGGAGATAAAAAATAAATTAGGTACTCGCCGAGTCAATCATGCAGGTTACATCTCATGTGAGATGTTCCATATAGAGCATTGAAATAATGAAAATCACAATAAATTATGTTTATTTAAGCTCACAACACAACAATTACCTTTGATTTGTATGTTTTTTTGATTGAATTTTAGCAAAATTGTAAATACAAGATCACATGATAGCCGTTTTTGTTGACATTCGATGGTGCTTTTAAAATCGTAGAAAAGTCATAAGAAAACGTACAAATTGACCTAAATTGTGTGTGATTATGTGAAATAAACATCATTTATCGTGATTTTCATCATTTCAATGATCTATATGGGATACCTTGCATGAGATGTAAACTGCAAAATTGACTCGGTCAGTACTAATTTATTTTTTATCTCCATTTCTCTATGTTTGCATTGATAATTTTATAAGAAAAAGTTGTTCAATTAGAGGTGCTTTGTAAGGTACACTAGTCGCCCGACACCTCAACTGCAGTTTAACCCTATAGTAATAGAAATAAAAAACACAAACACTTGGTTCAGATTTACACTATATTTAATTAAAAAACACAACAGCTGTTTCGCTACACTGTAGCTTTTTCAAGTGGTAACAAATTCTAAATTAAGACAGTTTTTAAGTTTCTATATTATGTTTCTTCACAAGCAATCAATCGATGTTTAGCAGTGTTAATAGAAACTTCAAGTTTCTTGGTACAGAAGCATTTATGGTTTTTCCTAATGATTTTCCTAAGCAGTTTCCTATAACACTGGGCAACAAATTTTCGAAAAGTTCATGCTTCCAAGCTGAAAATAGTGATTTCTTAATGAATTCAATGTGCTGAACACGAAAATGACTAAGAAAACGCTGAATTGGCTACGGGTTTTCTGTAATATGTACGCATATTTCAGAAAAAGTGTACTTATGTCAATATTATAATACATGGTAAGAAAACATTTACGCATATTTCAGAAAAAGCGTACTTATGTCAATATTATAATACATGGTAAGAAAACATTAGTCTGCTTCCGGCTTTCGACTTCTTTTGGCCTGCCGTTTGTAGTGGACTTGTGGAGCATCTCTACTGATTGTCCAACAATAGTCAGCTAGCATTGACGTAGACCATTTGCCTTGGTACCGTTACTGCATGGTGGCAATGTCCTGATGAAAGCGTTCGCCGTGCTCATCGCTGACCTGCCCGCAGTTATCAGGAAAGAAATCTAAGTGGGAATCAAGAAAGTGGATCTTTAAGGACATATTGCAGCCGAATTCATGAAACAAAGCCAACATATCCTCAACCAGACACTTGTAATTTTCTGCCTTGTCATTCCCCAGGAAGTTTGCTGCCACTTGATAGAATGCATCCCAAACCTGTTTTTCTTTACCTTGAAGAAGTTCCTCAAACTTGGGGTCTCGGAAGAGCTGTCTAATTTGAGGCCCCACAAAGATGCCCTCTTTAATTTTGGCTTCACTGAGTCGAGGGAATTTGTCATGCAGGTACTTGAATGCTGGTCCATTCTTATCCATGGCTTTTACCAAGTTTTTGACAAGACCGAGTTTGATGTGTAAAGGAGGAATGATGATTTTGTGTGGCTGTGCCAATGGTGGGTGCTGTACATTCGTTTCTCCAGGCTTAAAAAATGCTCTCGGAGGCCAGTCTTTCTTGATGTAGTGCAAATCGATTGCTCTGCTGTCCCACAGACAAAGAAAACAGCAGTACTTTGTATATCCCTGCTGCAAACCCATCAACAGAGATACTACCTTCAGGTCAGAACATATCTGCCAGCCATACTTGCTGTAGTTAATCGTCTCCAGTAGCTGCTTTAGATTGCCGTAAGTCTCCTTCATGTAGACCGCATGTGCAATAGGTATGGATGGAAGCTGGTTCCCATTATTCAACAAAACCGCCTTTAGGCTCAGTTTTGAAGCGTCTATAAACAGCCGCCATTCGTGGGGATCATGTGCAATACCGAGAGCTTGTAGTAGACCATCAATATCGCAGCAGAACACAAGGCTTTCTTCTTTCTTAAAGAAAGATTCGAAGAGCTGATGGCGAGTGCGAAATGAAGTCACTCGGACATTCTGTTCCAGAAGATTCCACTGTCGAAGTCTTGAGGCCAGTATCTCCGCTTTGCTTTTCGACAGATCCAAATCGCGAACAAGATCGTTCATTTCATCCTGGGTAATTTTATGTGGTGCAGATGTTTCGTCAAAGCACGAAAAGTCATCATCCTTACTGCCACGTTGAGGAGAACTCGCCGACGCATGCCCATCCTCATCGTCTGAACTGATAGAAAAATCTGTAGGAGGTTCTGGAATTGGGAGTCCTTCGCCATGAGAGACAGGTCGCAGAGCAGATGGTATGTTAGGGTATTCAACTGTCCACTTCTTCTTCTTGGTGATGCCTCCAGAAGCTAGTCGTACCATACAGAAATAACAGTCGTCAACGTGATTGGTGGGCTCCCTCCAAATCATGGGCACAGCAAATGGCATTGCCTTTCTTTTGCCATTAAGCCACTGTGAAAGATTTACGGCACAAGTGCGGCAGCATACGTGTGGGGCCCAGTCTTTGTCCTGGTCGCCTATCTTGCAACCAAAATACAAATGATACGCTTTCTTAACTGTTGCACTGATGTTCTTTTTCTGTGCAGCAAATGTCACTTCTCCGCAAATATAACAGAAGTTATTTGCACTATTAACACAGTTACGAGGCATTGCTACTGTTTAGTTACTTTACACTATAGCAATCACTTATGTATGCTAGAGCTTCGAAAAATATGCGCGAATGAACGGACATTGCACGAGTTAACTGTCACGTCGGCCATTTATAAATAAACTATAATTAGCTATTGCTTGATATTGCGCAATCAATTTCGCAACACTCTCAATGGAAACTTACAGTAAATGCTGCATTAACTTCTTTGCATGAAGGGGTGATGCAATATGACGCAAAATTTCGTAATTTCTCACTAAATTGCATTACATTATGCAATAGCATCTATACAATGGACAAAACGTCAATATCTCTTGAACGTGAGCCAATCAACTTTTTTCAATGTGATATTCGTGTTCAGCACGTTGAATTCATTCAGGATTGGGTACTTTCACCTAAGAAGCAATTTCACTGTTGACCAGTGTAATAAAAACGCGCCTTTATACTATCGTTGATATTTGTTAGTATACAGTTGTAATTATTATATTTTATTATTCAGGAGTGAAACAACAGCAAATGGACATGAAACCTGTGCTAGATGCCAGTACAACATGTAATAAGAAACTTTGCAGCCTACATTTTGACACAAACTGCTATGCACACCCTCATTCAGTACGCTTAAACAGAAATGCAGTGCCGACACTCCATCCCATGAGGCCATCCCACGGAGGCTAAGGCAGCCATATCATTGGAAGTCTCATTTGTTTTACGACAACAATAAATTAATCAATTTGGTGTTAGTTATTGTAGGTTTAATTTTTTTGTTTTCTTCTATAGCCATGTAATTAACATTATTTAATTTTTAAGCCCTAATTGTCACTCTTTTAATTATATATTGATGAAAAGACGTCTACTAAATTTGTTAGGTATCTTATGTATCCATATTTTTATTTATGTCACCTTATTTTATGTTCATCATTTATGTAATAATACATACAAGATTTTGTAAATGGTGGTAGTAAACATGGGCGGGCTTAAGTCATTGTGTGTTTATCAGGTTTAATTACCTACTTTGTAGTATTTTGAGTAGGTACTTGTGCTTTTTTGATAGAAATTCTATCTTATTGTTAAAAATATGTTTGTTAGTCGAACATTCTACTTTTGGTAGATTATGCTATTGTTCGTTAATTTACTTTTGTACTGGTAATTTAACTAAAACATACGTGTTAGATGTTACTTATTAATAATCATAAATGTACTTTGTACCTTTTCTACATAACAATATTAAAGTGTAATTATTTAAGTAATTCTTTTCTTTAAAACGTTATTGTGTGGTTACAGCATTGTAATTGAATATCGTATTGTATATTGTTTTCCTTAGAAATGATTCCTCATTACTACGAGAACTAGTAAATAGTATGCAATTTAATTACAGTGTTGTAATCATGTACAGCGAGATAAAAAATTATATTGATAAAGATTTGTCATGGAATGTAAAACGTCTGTCTTAAGTTATACCATTAAGTGTCATACTGTAAATATTTGTCATTATATTTTCTCTTATAATGATAGTATGACACTTAATGATATAACTTAAGACAGACGTTTTACATTCCATGGCAAATCTTTATCAATATAATTTTTTATCTCGCGGTATTAAACCCTTTATTTTGAATTTCCCGCTACCAAATACATTTGAATCGCCCGCTATTTGTTTAGTGATATTGAAAACTGTAATTTTTTGATGTCAACGCCATCAATAATTGACGTACAACAATACAAAACGCGGATAAAAATTTTGGCTTGGCTGCGCCATCTGATTCTAACTGTGCACATATGAGCGTCAGTTGCAATTTATTCTTCGCAGAGGTGTCGCAGAGGAACAACTCGCTCTCACTGTTTAATAAATCGCGTTGTTGGTAGTTACCTAACGGTCATATAAAAAATGGAGTATTATACACCGGAGCAAAAACTCTTTATGATTAAACAATTTTACGGTGGTAATTCCGTGGAAGTAACTCGAGATTTATTTGCAGCTAATTACCCCGAAAGTCAAATTCCCAATGCAAGCACCATTCGTAGGATAGTTAATCGGTTCGAAACTACATTCTCTTTAGTAACTAATAAAAATAAAGTTTTGCCGGATAAGAATATAAGCGATATAGAAATTCGAGTATGTGCTTTACTAATAAATATCGTTCATATAAATTTACAAGTTCACAAGTACTTTTTCCCGATGATTATTATCGCCGTATGCAATTTTGCGAAATAATGATGAATACATATCACGATAATGAATTCTTTTTTAATAACGTTTTGTTCACAGATGAAAAAACATTTCAGCGTAAAAATCTACATTTAAATATACCAACGCGAACGCAATAACCAGAGAAGCTAAACGTATGGGCAGGTATAATTGGGGATCATGTAATTGGGCATTTTTTTATTGACGGTAATTTAAACGGAAATAGATATCTAGAGTTACTTGAAAATAGTATTATCCCCGCAGTACGGGAGCGGTTCAATATTAATCTAGCACCTAATGATTTCTTTTTATGGCCCTTTTTACATAATTCGATCTACGGATACGATGATGAACGGCCATCAAACCTAGAGGAACTTCGCGCAAAAATTATTGAAGTCACTAATACTGTCACAGCAGATATGTTAACAAATGTGCGTCTGAATTTTTATAATCGGTTGGGTACTGTTCGGGTCAAGAGGGAGGTTTATTTGAACACTTAACTAATTAATTTATTTCGAGTTTTATTATTGCTTAAGAATAACATTTCTTTAGCTAATTGCAGGTTAATTGCAATGTTGAATTACAATTCTGTTTTAAGAAGTAAATATTTTATGTTTCAGTATTGTATTATAGTTGAGTTTTTAGATTATAATATTTGTTGAAAAATATTATTTTAGTTAAGATGTTTTTTTATTTTAAAGTCTAGGAGTTATTTATTATTTATTTTTGCTCTTTTATGTTGTTTATGAAGCTGTGATGAGTGACTTCACTGACATATTATCAGTGATTATCTGATGCTTCAAACTACAAATAATTACTTACAACGGGAACGCAATACTTATTACACTGCTTTTCACTTGATTTGCCTACGAATACATTTATAGGTATAACTTATACGCCCGCTGTCGGTGTGGCAATTCAAGTTGGCACGCCCATTTATAGTCGACCAGTAGTTACTAATACATGCATCGCGCTATGAACGGCGGCCACACGGTATAGGTATAGCACAGATAATATACAGGCTGGCGCACCACATTTCCGTCGGTTTAATATACGAAAAGTGGCAAAATGTTTTAACACTTTGCCACATTACGGGCACGTTTTAAAATTGTTTTGAAATATACAGAGTGATTCAATAAAATGTTGCGTACCAAAGTTATGAAAATTTAAATGGAACACTTGTATATTATGGCATATTTTGATACTATAGGCTAAATGAAGGCTACTTACTATTATACTCCCTATACATAACTTAACAGAGACATTTAACTATTTCTGTCTTACATATTTGAGCGAATTATTTTAACTTGTATTTATTGTTTACTCAAAGCATCAGACTTGAAGATAAGTTAAAGTTGAAATCTAAAAATTATACGGAGTGTTTAAAAACAATATTATTATTATTACTTCAAACAGATACATTATTTACTATTATTACTAAAAACTATATTAGTAATTTAGGATTTTCAATTTCAAACTTTAGTTTCTTGCAATTCATTTTTTAAATGGCTAATATTTATTAACCTAACGGTTTGATTGGTTTTGTTTCACAATAATTAAAAAGCATCATAACTAGGTAAACAACAAATACATACTTTATTAAACAAATAACAAACTTAAGTAGTAAAAGAAAACTAATGTTTTAACAAGTGCTCAAAATGATGTCCTTATTTTTCAATACATAAACGAATTTTCTCTTGAAAGGAGTGTTTAACTCTTGTTAAAATACTTGGTGTTAAAGAACGAAACGCAATTCTTATTCTTTCTCTCATATCGTCTGGTGTAGTTGGTGGTGTATCATAGACAATATTTTTGAAATATTCCCATAAAAAAAAAAAAAAACAGAAGTCGTTAGGTCTGGAGAATTTGCTGGCCAATTAAGTGGACCGCCGCGTCCTGTCCACCTATTGGGATATTGCCTATCCAATTCATTTCTAACATTTACTTGAAAATGCGCTGGTGCACCGTCTAGTTGTAACCACATTCTTTGTTAGTTACCATCGAAAAAGAACGTATCACTAGCGTTCCAATTATTCCACCCTACACATGGACACATCTGTGTTGCCTTCGAGAGTTCTAAAAAAATGGGAATTTTCGTCACTGTAGTACTGAAAATTATGTCTATTAACTAATCCGTTATTGTGGAATGATGACTCGTCCGTAAAAAGTACAAAATCCAAAAAAATTTCATCTTTATTAAACTTCTCTAGAACCCATAAACAAAATACGAGTTGACGATCGTAATCTACTTCCAAAAGTGCTTGGTGTAATTGAATACAATACGGGAAAAAGTTGTGCCTTTTTATAATTTTTCCGACGCTCCGCCTGCTTAATTATTCCACTGGCTTCACTTATTTTGCGCTGACTTGTATGCGGCGTTTCTACAAGAGATTCGATAACAACAAAATCATTTTCTTCATTTCCCATAATTGGTCTTTGCCTTTCTGGTTTCTGATAACACTTGCAATAAACTTTCTAATGACCGTCTGTCAGGGCGATGACGCGTGTTAGGATATTTTTAAGCATAAACTCTTGAAGCTAGCAAGTAATTTTCGTCAAACTCTCCAATTACTAAAATCATATCCACCTTTTCGTTTTGAGAGTCGGTTCTCATTTTAAATAATTGAAATTATTGAAACGATGTTGAACAGCGATAACGTCTTAACTAATATGTACTGTAACTGTCAAATAATTTATCTGGCTGAAGTAATAATAATTCTGCCTACTTTTGAAAAATAAATTGCAAGGAATTAGTGTTTGAAATTGATAATCCTAAATTACTAAAGAACTGAAAACTCTTATAGCTGCGACCATCATCTGACTAAATTGAACAGAGAATTTTACACTCACTTTTTGAAAAGAACTGGGTGGTATATGCGCATTTGTTATTTTTGTTAGTGCTTTGCTCTTCTTGTTTTTCTGATCAATACTATAGGCACAGAGAAAGAAGCAGAGAGCCCATAAGATAGGCTTTATTGTAGCCCTTCAGTTTTAGTTCATTTAAGGAAAATAGAGGACACTACGATTTAGAATTTACCATTATTTTATATTTGAACCACATGTTTGCTGGAAAAATGAAATTAAGATTTGTTATAAGTTACCTTTTAAGTTTAACTAACCGACACCAGATGACGATATTGGGGAACTTGAATTAAGATCTATTTTCTATTTTTAATATTTAACAAGAATACAATCTCCTTATTCATCTCATCCCAAACATATTTAGCCTTGAGTTGACGACAAAAAACCAATTCACTTTTGTTAGTGAACGACAAAAAACATATACATATGTAAACACACCATAGTTATCAATATAAATTACGAATTCTTGAATTTCAGATGAAAGAAATTCAAACATTATTTTCGGTTTTCGGAGTGAGATTTTATATTTGAAAATAAACCAAATATGTAGAGTTGAGAAAGATGTTTTTTCTTAGTTATGAGGATCGTCATTTTACTTTTAACGCTGAGTCACTTTACAATAAAACATTTACATGCCATAAGAAAATTGAATATAAAATAAATCCCAGTATTAGAATATTAAGAATCATTTTCATACGTTGCCCTATAAATGGCTTAATGGTATCACCATCTACAATCTCGCTTTGAATGAAGCATAAAAAGATCCCGGAATGATTTCACTGAAGTCCGTCGATCATAATCACAATTTCTTAGATTATTCTGAATCTGTAATTATTGTCCTTTCACTGAAACATAATAATGTTATTCGGTTACCTATTTAGCAGATTATAACAAAAAATGTTTACATCAACTTAGTAGCTTTATTTATTAGACATTCATATCACAGAATTTTTGTTATATGAAAATGAGGCAATATCCCTATTACTGATGATCGAGTCGAGGTTTTACATCAAGTGTCCAAATGACTGCCGTCAAAGAGTGTGTCGAAGTGCCGGTGAAAGATTTGCACCTCATTTATTTAAGAGTTTTCGAAATAATTTATTAAATGGCGGTTATGTATAGGTAATAAAATTATTTCTTTCAGTGACATAAAGGAGTAGTAGTATAGTATTGATCAGAAAAACAAGAAGAGCAGAGCACTAACAAAAATAACAAATGCGCATATACCACCCAGTTCCTTTCAAAAAGTGAGTGTAAAATTCTCTGTTCAAGTTTTTAGTCAGATGATGGTCGCAGCTATAAGAGTTTTCAGTTCTTTAGTAATTTAGGATTATCAATTTCAAACACTAATTCCTTGCAATTTATTTCTCAAAAGTAGGCGGAATTATTATTACTTCAGCCAGATAAATTATTTGACAGTTACAGTACATATTAGTATTAGAGACGTCATCGCCGTTCAACGTCGTTTCAATAATTTCAATTATTTAAAATGAGAACCGATTCTCAAAGCGAAAAGGTGGATATGATTTTAGTAATTAGAGAGTTTGACGAAAATTACTTGCTAGCATCAAGAGTTTATGCTCAAAAATATCCTAACACGCGTCATCGCCCTGACAGGCGGTCATTAGAAAGTTAATTGCAAGTGTTATCAGAAACCAGAAAGGCAAAGACCAATTATGGGAAATGAAGAAAATGATTTTGTTGTTATCGAATCTCTTGTAGAAAAGCTGCATACAAGTCAGCGAAAAATAAGTGAAGCCAGTGGAATAATTAAGCAGGCGGAGCGTCGGAAAAATTATAAAAAGGCACAGCTTTTTCCCGTATTGTATTCAATTATACCAAGCACTTTTGGAAGTAGATTACGATCGTCAACTCGTATTTTGTTTATGGGTTCTAGAGAAGTTTAATAAAGATGAATTTCTTTTGGATTTTGTACTTTTTACGGACGAGTCATCATTCCACAATAACGGATTAGTTAATTAATAATTTTCACCACTACAGTGACGAAAATTCCCATTTTTTTAGAACTCTCGAAGGCAACACAGATGTTGTGTCAATGTGTAGGGTGGAATAATTGGAACGCTAGTGATACGTTCTTTTTCGATGGTAACTAACAAAGAATGTGGTTACAACTAGACGGTGCACCAGCGCATTTTCAAGTAAATGTTAGAAATGAATTGGATAGGCAATATCCCAATAGGTGGACAGGACGCGGCGGTCCACTCAATTGGCCAGCAAATTCTCCAGACCTAACGACTTCTGTTTTTCTTTATGGAAATATTTCAAAAATATTGTCTATGATACACCACCAACTACACCAGACGATATGAGAGACAGAATAAGAATAGCGTTTCGTTCTTTAACACCAAGTATTTTAACAAGAGTTAAACAGTCCTTTCAAGAGAAAATTCGTTTATGTATTGAAAAATAAGGACATCATTTTGAGCACTTGTTAAAACATTAGTTTTCTTTTACTACTTAAGTTTGTTATTTGTTTAATAAAGTACCTATGTATTTGTTGTTTAGCTAGTTATGACGCTTTTTAATTATTGTGAAACAAAACCAATCAAACCGTTAGGTTAATAAATATTAGCCATTTAAAAAATGAATTGCACGAAACTAAAGGCTGTATTACACTTACCAAGTTCTTGACCAAGTTATTGGCCAAGAAATTGTCGGCAAGTTCTTGATCAAGTTATTGTTGACCATGACTGTTTTACACCTATCAATTTCTTGGCCAAGTTTTTAGATGAATTAGCAGTACCAATAGTGCAAAAGTACGAAACAAAAAAATTAATAAAGTTACCGAAGATTTGCGTTTGATATTGAATGTAAAAATAACTGCACAAGAGATGCAAAAGAAAATAAATAATTTACGCATACAATTCTTTCAAGAAGTATCAAGTTAACATGTCATTTTTAACAATTTTCTAAAATGGAATTTGTATTTACATTTTAGGCAGTTGGCAAAAAAGTTTCTAACATGAATATTACTAGAAATCACTAAAAACTTGATCAAGTTGAGAAGAAAAATAGAACATGTTCTAAGCCACCAAGTTCTTGGCCAAGAAATTGACCAAGTCGACTTGACAAGTGTAATACACGACTTGTCGTCAATTTTAACTTGATCAAGTTCTTGGTCAATAACTTGGTAAGTGTAATACAGCCTTAAAGTTTGAAATTGAAAATCCTAAATTACTAATATAGTTTTTAGTAATACTAGTAAATAATGTATCTGTTTGAAGTAATAATAATAATATTGTTTTTAAACACTCTGTATAATTTTTAGATTTCAACTTTAACTTATCTTAGAGTCTGATGCTTTGAGTAAACAATAAATACAATTTAAAATAATTCGCTCAAATATATAAGACAGAAATAGTTAAATGTCTCTGTTAAGTTATGTATAGGGAGTATAACAGTAAGTAGCCTTCATTTAGCCTATAGTATCAAAATATGCCATAATGTACAAGTGTTCCATTTAAATTTTCATAACTTTGGTACGCAACTTTTATTGAATCACTCTGTATATTTCAAAACAATTTTAAAACGTGCCCGTAATGTGGCAAAGTGTTAAAACATTTTGTCACTTCGTATATATAAATCGACGGAAATGTGGTGCGCCAGCCTGTATATTATCTGTGCTATACATAAGTGTTTACATTAGGATATTTTCCAGTTTGTTCACTAAAATCAATCCTCTTCCTAGATTGTATTTTTATAATAATATTCCGGAAACATTAATTTTACTCAAAGAAGGAGCTCTTGGAATTTATAGTCAATAAATCATATAAATAAAAAAAAAAGTACGCCCAAGGTAACTTTGTGTGCATAGTTGATGTAACAGTTTTTTGTGCACAAATGATTGCAAGCAACTATAGACCTTAAGTCTTATTATCATATGGGTAGAAATTAAATGAAATTTTGAATCCTATATTTAGTAAAAATGGTTTTGTCAATTATTAGACAAAAATAATTATAATACTTTCAAATAACAGAAAAAAATATATGTAAAGTAACTTATTCAGTACCGAAATAAATTACCTAAAATAATAATTTTTTTAGGAGCGTCATCTGTCGTTAACTAGAATACCAATTGTAGGCGTAGCCTGGTGTTCGTAACCATTTTAGGGCTACAAAAATTTGTTAATCATGGGCCATCTGGATATTTATCTGTGCTATAGGTCTCCTTTATGTCACTGAAAGAAATAATTTTATTATACATAACCGCCATTTAGTAAATTATTTCGAAAACTCTTAAATAAATGAGGTGCAAATCTTTCACCGGCACTTCAACACACTCTTTGAAGGCAGTCATTTGGACACTTGATCCAAAACCTCGACTCGATCATCAGTAAAAGGGATATTGCCTCATTTTCATATAACAAAAATTCTGCGATATGAATGTCTAATAAAGCTACCAAGTTGATGTAAACATTTTTTGTTAAATAATCTGCTAAATAGGTAACCGAATAACATTATTATGTTTCAGTGAAAGGACAATAATTACAGATTCAGAATAATCTAAGAAATTATGATTATGATCGACGGACTTCAGTGAAATCATTCCGGGCTCATTTTATGCTTCATTCAAAGCGAGATTGTAGATGGTGATACCATTAAGCAATTTATAGGGCAACGTATGAAAATGATTCTTAATATTCTAATACTGGGATTTATTTTATATTCAATTTTCTTATGGCATGTAAATGTTTTATTGTAAACTGACTCGGCGTTAAAAGTGAAATGACGATCCTCATTACTAAGAAAAAACATACGCATACCTACTGCTTTTTTGTACATAGGGCAAAATTGATTTAAAGAGTGCTAAATTAACAAGTCATTACTCCAATCGTATAGAGTGTAAATTAATTAAACATATTTTAATATAAAAATGATTTAATCCGTGCCTGAGGTGAACATAAAATTTAACAGCGTGCCAAAACAAATGTACCCATGCAATTAAAATTGTTATCGGATTTATGTCAACTATTTTCTAAGCTTTTCTTACTGGGAAGTGTTTGTAACTACGATCATGATGATTGATGGGTACACAGATATACTCTATTTCGTTTATTATCTAATATAAAATCTCACTCGGAAAACCGAAAATAATGTTTGAATTTATATCATCTGAAATTCAAGAATTCCTAATTTATAATGATAAGTATGGTGTGTTTACATATTGCAGTGATCTTGAGTTGGGTTGTAAATTATAAATAAGTATAATCAAGATCACTTCAAGATTTTATTTAAATTAATTTTTACTTTATTTATTTTTATCTTAATGAGTATGTAAATATTCACTATATCAATAATTTGCCAAAATTTTATTTTTATTTAAGTAAAACAATAAAAGAATCTTAGTAAAATTTTTATAAAGTCATAATATTAAGTTACGCATTGAATGTTACGTTTTCAATAACGAGAAAGTGTTTCCCGCATGAAGAATACTGCGACTGTCTGGCCGGCGAAAAACAATATTAGTCGCCAGATGCATGGATGAGTCATAAACGTGTAGACAAATTTATATTCACACGTTTGTTTACCTTTTTCAAGGATTGTCAATGCGCTGTTTTCCCAAGTGACCGATAAGAGCAGCACCGTCGATATGCAGTTTTGGAGGTGGAATCGTATATGCCGAGAATTACCGTACGTTTTTATAAAGAAAATTAGGCATAAAAGAGCGGACGAATAAAATTTCCGGGACAGCTGGGCAAACCGCTCTCTTCAAATAGTTTGAAAGTAGGTGATAAACCACTCCCTCCTCTTTTTAAAGGATTATTCTTAAATCCGAACTTAGAATACTTTTGAGATTTTTCGACACTTATAAAATTTTTAACAAGATTCAACACTTGTGATATTTTTCTGTAATAACATGCAACGTGTTTTACATTGAGATTTGTAGTTATTTTCGAATAAATATTTATGTATGAGATAATTTAATTTATGAATTCGGATTTTGAGTTTATTTAATTTCATTTCTATTTTCTTTTTCTAGAGTGTTTTGTTTTGCATGTAGGGGTACTATGCCATACATTATGACAAAACATTCTAGTGATTGTAATGATCACTTTAGATGGCATAATCATTTTATTTTTGTATAATTTACTTTTCTTTTCAACTTTATTTATCATACAAAGGGATTTGAAATTAATAATTTTGTTTTATGTGTATATAGGATATATATAAGTGAATAAGTTCTCTTTGGATTTTTGTCATGGATGAGTTTGAGATTATGTACGAAGAGTTAAGGTGATTAGATAATATTTGTTATAAATGTGTGTATAGTGGTGTACCAAATTCTTTGTTTGTAGTGGTGTTTTTGTATTGGAATTTCACAAGAAGGTAAAGTTTGTTTTTAATGTATATATTATTTCTTCTTATATGTATATCAAGTATATTTTTGTTGTATTTGTGTGTTCAATGTTAACGTGTTGAACAATACATCAGGAATGTGTGAAATGAATTAAGTCGTTATTTAATTCATAGCATGGAGTCCTGGTGAATTTGAAAGACACGAATTGGTCTTGGTGGTACTGCGTTTGGGAGCGAGAAAAGGCACCAGGCAGAACTAATCAGGGCCGAGTTAATTAATTGAATGCGCAAAGGCATTATTTTATTTCATTTTATTTATATAAAATTTATTTATTTATATATATACCTTAAGGAGTGAGCACATTGTGGTGTATGTTCGGGTTGTGTCCGACGAGTTGAAAAGACATACTCGTAGGGTGGAACTTTGGGGTACCCATCTGTGTGAATTTGCTATCTGATGGTACTGTGTTGGGAGCGAGAAAAGGCGCCGGACAGGACTAATTAGGGCAAAGCCATTTCCTTAATGTATATATATTGTTCGCAAATAGTAAATCGCGTAAATCTTTGGTTATTTATATTCCAGTACAATTCATCATGTGTAATTTATTTTATTTTATTTAAAGATGTTGATTGTTTACATGTATCTATGACAAATATAATTCATAATAATCACGTTCACATTTTTAAGACATAAGTTTTTCACGACGTTATGACTTCATTTACTTTATTTCTTATAATGTTTTTTATTAATTATGATGTATAGATTTGAATGATGTTTGATATATTGATTCTTTGTATGTAAATATATATATATATATATATATATATTTGTATAATTTAAATTTTGAATTTGTTTAAATTTATTTTAATAAATTAGATGTTAAGATTTATTTTGCATTTTATTTTCTTTACCTGACCTGGAGATAATTAAAGAGCATGAGAATCGACTGGAGAATCAACTCATATTTTCTGCCCCTGAGAGAATTATTTATTTTAAACTGAGCTAGTTGTATGTAAAAGTTTTGCTTAACCTACTTTTCAGCAGAAAAATTCATTGTATCTTAGTCTAGCATAAGGCCTAGCACTAGGATGCGTGCTTGACTCTCAATTACACATTAATTGAATAAATTAAATTTATTTCATTTGTATATCAATTTGTAAGAGTCACAGCAATATGTATATGTTTTTTGTCGTTCACTAACAAAAGTGAATTGGTTTTTTGTTGTCAACTCAAGGCTAAATGTGTTTGGCATGAGATGAATAAGGAGATTGTATTCTGGTTAAATATTAAAAATAGTAAATAGATCTTAATTCAAGTTTCCCAATATCGTCATCTGGTGTCGGTTAGTTAAACTTAAAAGGTAACTTATAACAAATCTTAATTTCATTTTTCCAGCAAACATGTGGTTCAAATGTAAAATAATGGTAAATTCTAAATTTTAGTGTCCTCTATTTTCCTTAAATGAACTAAAACTGAAGGGCTACAATAAAGCCTATCTTATGGGCTGTCTATTCTTTCTCTGTGGTTTAAAGTGAAAATTTATATTCGGTGAGAACTACCCACTGTATAAGATTAATAGCAGAACATTAGAATTAGTTAGAATACATATAGAGATATTGTACTGTAAAAAAGTGACTGAAATACAAATTTTAATCTATTAAGAAAGTATATCATGGGCAAAGTCGATGTACAGATGAAATAATAAAATAAGAAGAAAAAAGTATATAAACTGAATAAAAGTAGTATATAAAAGACGTAAATAGACTGTTAGATCGACTGTTAGATACGTAAATTAAACTGTATGAAAATGTTTTCTCAATGATGACTAAGACAGTACCTGTATGAAAAAGTCAATGAAATTTAGCTGCACGAAGAAGAATTGCCGACGATAATAATTCAAGTCCATGATACCTACTACATAAATTTACAGGCCTGCAACCAATAAAGTGTTTAGAAATCAATCGCCGATTCTGATAGAATTTTTGACGCTCGTTTTAGAAAAAATAATCAAAAAACTCCATCACGATCCATTTTTTCACAAATTGATTATTTTAATTTTCGTAGCCACCAAGACATTGTATTACAAAATCTGCTAAGGAAGCTTGACTCTCAAAATACTTGCTGTTCATTCTTCCTCAGCTTCCACTGAACGAAGTTTTAGCTGTGTAGGTCATATACATTACAAAAAAATAAATCGATTGGATTGTGAACCGGTGGAAAAATCATTTATTAATTCAATACCAACACTATTAAAGGTTTAACTCGTGAGATTAATGATTATGACGACATTGAGGTAGATGGTTTTGAGGAAGTTGAAACAGATGGTCTTGATATAATTGAAACAGAAGATGATGAGGACAAAAATTATGACAATATAGAAATGGAAATATTAGATACAGGTAGTGTAGAAGATCAAGTAGAAATAAGTAACAAGAATAACGAAAAAGAAGAAGATTATGAATACATAAAAGTTATTATGGAGAACGATGATGAAAATAATGAAAAAATTAATAGTGACAATGAAGAACAGGAATTACAAGAATCAAAATTACAAAATATCAAAATACGAATACCGATTTTGTTGTTTTTTAACTTTTATTTTTTGTTTTTTATCTACGCTTCTTATTTGTTTTTGTATATTATTTTTTAATTCAATAAATTTAAGTTTGTAAACTTCAATCATTTTAATTTCTCATTCTGAACAAAACTTTTACTTAAGTTTTAGTAATTTTACCAATTTGTTCTGTTTACCGTTTTACTTTTTCATGTATTGATAATTATATTATTGAAAACACTAAATTTTAACAAAATCATTATATTACAATATGTATAAGTAAGCCTTTAAAGCATGCGCGACACGACAGCGTAGTGCTCTTAAGGCTGCGTTTGATAAGGTTTTGGCGGGAGAGAAATGTACCCAAAAAATACCATTTTTATTTCCATTTTTACGGGCGTAAAATATCAAAACATGTAAATTTTATGCATTAAGCATGAAGATAAAGGTTAAACGAGGTGAAAGGTCGAATTCTTTTTTAAATTAAGCTAATATATAAGCCGTAAATAAAATGGGAAGTTAGTGGTTTTGCAACTACTAGAAAAAATGGCTACATTTAAAAATTACACGGTAAATTTATATGTAATATAGCAAGTACACTCGGTATTTATATTTGGAAGGTAAAAATAGTAACAGTAGCTAAATACATGTGTAATTTTTTAAGTGATCCATGAAATAAAATTTGTTTACATTTTTGGTGGGTCTTTACATACATTACAGATATCTGTTACAATTACGTCGCCTAACAGTGTAGCACATATAATACAGATGGCGTTATTATCTTGCAATTATTTAGAGGTTAGTTGTGTGTTATGCGATACTTTAATTATTCATTATAATTTAAAATTATAATTAACAACAATTTTTGCGGTTACTAATTATAAAATTTAGTATGTTAAGAGTTATTTGAAAGTACGTAATAGACAATCAACAGTTGGCATCACTGGTTGGCACCACAAAACCAAAAAGTAACTACATAGTTTAATTTGCGAGTTTAATGAAATTGCAATATTTTAAAATATGGAGTTTTATGTTATCCTTAATTGAAAGATGCCTATGCTTTTACTAATGAGATGAATTATGTAAATCAATTTGTTAGCAGTTTTCAGAACTTTGAAATCGTTTATTTTTTAAATAGAAACTGCACACCATGTCTATAGTATTTTTGACAAAAATATCGATATTAGAATCGAATAATGTATCAAAAATTCAAAATCGATTTTAAACAAATATTGAATGAAGAATATCGATATACCTTGATGTCGACAGTTTTATCATGTTTATATTAAAAGTTCTTTGCTGTGGCTTTTCAAGCCATTTAGTAACAAATAAAATCTTTAACTTAAAATATATATTTACTCAAAAAACAAAAAAAAACCAATAAAAAGACAAACAAAATATAAATTTGTATCTATAACGTATAAGAAATCCAAAACTCAAATATATAATTCTAGTTGTATAAAACACATACATAAATACAAGTAAAAAATAAACATCTTAAAACATATCTTCTTTACAATTTTGCGGAAATAGTAATTGTGATAAAGATAACAAACACCCCATGAAGGCGATTCGGCGAACTATACGAGATGTCAAGTCTATGAAATGCAATATTCCGCTGCCGCTTCCGGATTATAATTTCTACGAAACAGCAAACATCGCAGTAGGCATTTTTCAAATTTCCAACTTCTTTCTTAAAAATATATTCTATTGTATTCTGTATAATATGAACAGTTTCTTTTGTATATTAATGTAAAATAAATGTGTAAAATGTCAAAGATTGTTTACCAGGATATAAGTAGAATGGCATTTTTGATTAAACGATATTATCGAATAAAAAAATCGATAACAGTCAATATTATTTGTCAAAGATTGTTTACCAGGATATAAGTAGAATAGCATTTTTGATTAAACGATATTATCGAATAAAAAAATCGATAACAGTCAATATTATTAAATAAAAAAATATCGATTTCAATCACGATTATCGAAAAGAAAACATCGATACTTTTTTACAAACCAATATATCGTGCGCATCCCTAGTTCAAATCACATATGCCTGCCCACTCTTTCTTCCGGAGGTCAGTTCGCCGGTTTTCTAGTTTCGATTAATAACAATAATCTTTATAATAGCCTCATTATTTATAATATATTAACATTAAAATAATACCTTTACCTTACTTAGTTTTGAAGATTTTTATTACAATTACTGTTCTTTTTATTTTTGGTGTTTGTAGAGTTAAATCTTTGTACATATTTAAAACTGTTTTTATCATCTTTATTGTAAAAATACTTGACGCTGTTTGGGTGGCGATTTTCACGGTTTGGTTAGAAGTGCCTTATCTAATATGTTCGTGACGTACTTAAACGTACAGATAGTGTATAATAACACAGTAAAATATAATAAGAGAATGTTCACAGCTTCACAAATTATGGCTAGGTTATGTTATAAAATATACAGATATCGCATACTTATAAATCCTTGTTAAATTTACTTACATAGGAACCAATACATTCTGTTAAAAATGGTACCGTTTTGGCGCGATATTTGAATTGAAAAGTTATAATATAAAGTAACAACGTACCTATGACCAAATTTGCCTTAAAATATGTATATAGAATTTCTCTTATTCGAACTTAGTAATCTCACAAAAAAAAAATCCATTCTGAAAACTGTCCAGGAGCCAAATTACAAAATAGAAATAAAATAAAAACATGAAAAAAACTGATCAACTGTCAAACTGGCACTTGGGATTTGCAAATACTAACTTTACATGTATTTTTAGCAGGTGAAATATATTTATTAGAATGTTGAACTAATAGGTACGTTATGAAGACAATAATATGACTATATTTCAGTTTTGCATATTATTATTATTATTATTATTAGACATGATCAACAGAGATGCAGGCTACGTACTAAATGTATCAAGTAACAGAAAATGTTTTATTTTGCATAACACAAACACACTGCTGTTTATTTATTGTGTGGTTTTATATAATAATAATAATATTAGTTTATTTCCAAAATAAGAGAACAACATTGTATTAATATAAATTACAAAATATAAATATATATGAAATAAGAAAATAAGAAAGTCGAATGGATGAGTATCACCTACCTTTAGCGAATATGTTTAAGAATAACTTAATTTATAAATAAAAGAAACGTAATTTTAAATTTTTACAAATAAATTCAAATGAATGCTTAAAGTTCGCGCGTCTTTCTCCCTTCAGCATGAAAGTTGACAAGTATCGATTAGATTCATATGTATAAAATCGAATTGCAAAGAAAGTCTGCCAGACCAAATCTACGTTTGTAGGTAGAAATTCAATAAGCAGGTAAAATGACCTTGAAATGTTTTTAGATCTTCAGTATTAGTTTAGTTTGTTAGAATTAACATCGTGGCGCCATCCAATTATTACTAGTAGTACTAAAGAAACGCTAAAATCTTAGATACGAACCGAAATGGATTTGTCAACTTTGAAACGCACCCTTAAGGGTGCGTTTCAATCTTGGCAAATCCATTTCGGTTCGGAACTAAGATTTTCCTGTATCTTAAATACTACTAGTAATAATAGGATGTCGCCACGGTATGCATTCTAAAATTAAATAGCAATTACCTCCAAACATTTCAAGGTCATTTTACCTGTTAAATTTCTACCTCTACATACGATTTGTAAATTTGGTCTGTGCGACTTTCTTTGCAATTTTATTTTATGCGTATGAATCAAATCGACACTAGTCAACTTTCATGCAGAATTAGGGAGAAAGAAGCGCGAACTTTAAGCATTCATTCGAATTTATTTGTAAATTGAAAAACTTAATACATATATATATATATAATATAGTTTGACATATCCTCAATAAAATGTTGATTGCATTATTAAATACATAATTTAAATTAAATTGCTTTTTATACATTTACAGTCAGTTACATTTATTTTATTTAGATTTAGTTATTTTTTAACAAATTCTTAAACGCTGAAGGTACGTGATACTCATCCATTCGACTTTCTTATTTCATACAAAATTATACAATAAATAAACAGCATTGTGTTTGCGTGGTGCCAAATAAAACATTTTCTTTTACTTGATACATTTGTAATTATTACAGGCTACTGCATCTGTGCGGTATCATATCTTTGTTGATCATATAGAATAATAATATACAAAACAGAAATATAGTCATATTGTCTTCACGTACTATCATTAGTTCAACATATATTAAATATGTCTTACCCGATAAAAATACGGGTAAAGTTAGTATTTGCAAATCCTAAATGTCAATTTGCCCGTTGCGTTCGTTTGATTTATATAGTCTGAATTTTCAATCTTTTTATTTAGTTCATATTTTAACTTTTCAATTCAAATATCGCGCCGAAACGCTACTATTTTTAACAGATTGTATTGGTTCCTGGGCTGTGTTCCTGGGTAAGCAAATTTAACAAGGAGATATAAGTATATGGGATATCTGTTATATTTTATAACATAACCAAGCCGTAACCTGTGAACATTGTCTTGCATTTTTGTTTTGATTTATTATATTTTAGTGTGTTATTAAACACTATCTGTAAGTGTAAGTACGTCACGAACATTAGACAAGGCGCTTCCAACCACACCGTGAAATTCACCACCCAAACAGCGTCAAGTATTAGCACAATAAAAACGATAAAAACAGTTTTAAATATGTACAAAATTTTAACTCAAAAACAACAATCAAAATTGAATAGCCTAGCAGCATTTTTCGAATTTCGCCAGTGTTTTATGTTTGCACTGGGCGCAATTGAATAACATATAGAGGTGTACTCGTTATATTTCACTACAAAATTAGTTAATAGAAATATAATTTTGTCATTAAATGTTTCTACATCTATTTTTTGACCAATCTTTTGTTTGAGTACACGGTGTGTCTAGTAATTTCGCAATAAAAAGTGAATTAGCCTACCTGTATTCTACTCGATTGTCTTCCTAGGCTGTGTTCACAAAATCCAACTTAGAGTAAAGTTAGATTCGAGTAAAGTCAAATAAGAGTTTACTAAGGTATTACTAGAGTAAGATTGTTTTATGAACTATAGCCAGAGTATTGTGTACTTTCAATGATTTGAATCAACAATGACGGAGAGGAAGGAAACGATGGTGTTATTATTTACTATATTTTGTTATACGAAAAATGTAATAGTAAAATACATATTGTGTTTAAGTTCCGCTTTATTTACATTGCCCTCAAATGACATGTATTCGACAAGTATAAACACAACAATAAACATAATAATAATATCCATAGATAAATATCGGCTATCGATGTTCAGTGAACATAATCATTCTATGATCATTCTGTCAGTGCGCATGTCGAGTAAAATTTACCTACCTGTTATATACGAGTAGAAATAGTTAACTCTAGAGTAAACTCTTATTATTTATTGAACGACTTACTCTTTTTACTCTTGTTTGGTAAAACAATTTATGAACGAGAGTTTTAACTCATAGTTAACTCGATAAGGTTTTGTGAACGCAGCCCTAGTCAACTTAAAACAACCGCGAAATTCGAAAAATGCTGCTAGGGGCATTGTGCTAGGGTAACAGCAATTGTAGTAAAATCTTCAAAACATTAAGTAAGGTAAAGATATTACTTTAATATTATAAGTTTATTGTTATTATTAAAAACTAAAAACCCGGCGAACTGACCTCCGGCATTTCAAAGTTTTGAAAATTGCTATCAAATAAAATGTACCTATATTTACATTTTAAGTAATTAGCAACAACCTCAAAAAAATTTTGAAAAAAAATATAGAAGGTTCTTGTCAACAATTTCTTCTCCACTTCGTAAATATATAAATGCTACTAGGCTTTTATCGGCGTAAAAAAATCCGTGGGCATCTTTCAATTAAAGATAACATAAAACTCCATATTTTAAAATGATACAATTTGATTAAATTGACAAATTAAACTACGTAGTTACTTTTTATGATTTGTGGTGCCAACCTGTGATGCCACCTGCTCATTGTCTATTACGTACTTTCAAATAACTCGGAAGTATCACTTTTACTCTTACCGAATAACGATTTTTTGCAAATATGTCGTAAATTATGCATTCTATATATATTTATTAAGAGTACAAAAGTATTTAGAGTTGGATTTTCAATATTTTTTGTATAAATGAAATTTCAAAATTCGGACCGGAAGTAGCACTTTTTTTTCGAATATCTTGCAAAGTATGCATTCTATAGCGATTTATTAAGAGAATGAAAGTACTTAGAATAGAATTTTGAATAAGTTTTGTATAAAAAAATTATTAAAATTGTATAGTTTGAAACACTCATACGTATAAGAAAGTCGTGTGGTGGCCACACCTCATTTTTTATTTTCTTATATGTAGTATAAGGAAGTATTGTGATGATGAAAATTTTCGACCTCGAGATTTTTGCAGATGTCCACGTTTTGAAGTCCCCTGATACCGAAAAAGTGGTTTTTAAAAAATGTCTGTGTGTCTGTGTCTGTGACCACGATAGCGGTCAAACCGCTATAGCTATCAATTCCAAATTTTGTATTTACGTGTGTAATCTCCCTCTTGAAATCTGATTAGTTTTTCAGTAAAATCGGTAGACCGGAAGTAGCAGTTTACTTCAGTAAAAAAATCGAATTTTGATAATATTTCGTCAACTACTAAGTTTAAACAAATTTATAAAGAATTCATATATACTTAAAATTAAGTTTGAGACAAATTGTCTTAAAAAAGTTTTTCGAAATTCCAACCGGAAGTAGGTCTTTTACTCTTATCGAAAATCAGTTTTTTGCGAATATCTCGCTTTTTAGACAAGTACGTTACGAGTATAAAAGCATTTAAAACATAATTTTCAATATCTTTTGTATAAAAAAAATTTCAAAATTCAGACCGGAAGTACCACTTTTACTCTTATCGAATAGCGATTTTTTGCAAAGATGTCGTAAGTTATGCATTCTATATATATTTACCAAGAGTACAAAACTATTTAGAACTGGATTTGCAATATTTTTTGTATATATGAAATTTCAAAATTCGGACCGGAAGTAGCACTTTTACTCTTACCGAGTAGCACTGTTTTGATAATATCTTGCAAAGTATGCATTCTATACAGATTTATTAAGAGAATATAAGTATTTATAATAGGATTTTGAATAATTTTTATATTAAAAAATTCTTAAAATTCTATAATTTGAAACTTTCATACGTATAAGAAAGTCGTGTGGTGGCCACACCTCATTTTTTCACCATATATTCAAGTGCATTTTGTGAAGAAAACTAACATGACATAAAAAAATATGTGTGCCATATTTGAAATATGAGCGCACCAAACAATATAAAAATCATTACATTGCAAACACTTTTTCATTATACAAATTTCGTAGGGCTGTGTTATTGCAATTAATATCCAATACGTTAGATGAACTTTGACTGTAAACATACCTGAGTCTACTTTAGAAGCTTCTTCGGCCTCTCTAGCTTGCTGTTGTTGCTTCTGTTGATGTTCGAATCGCTGTCGAACTATCGGACTAGAGCTTTCGTAATGAGGTTGCTGTTGATCGTCATTGTGATAGGGACTTCTATAGCCTATAGAAGACGTATCTAAAGGTGAAGGCAACCTGTTATCGGATTTTCGGGGGAAAAACGGCGACGATAGTCCGGGCTGATAGTCAATCTTCCTTGCTAATATCGGTGACGTGAAGGGACTATTATCGGAACTTATATCGTTACGTCTTTGCAACAGAGGCGATTTCATGCACCCCCTCTCCTGATTTGTTGCATTTTTGGCGTTTATGTGATTCTGATATGATTGCAGTGGCGAGTAGCTGCGCATAGAACATTCTATTTTGCTTTGGTGGTACAGTTTGTCGGCTGTGCTTTGGTGTAAGAGGTCTCTTTGGTGAATAAGGTTGGCGTTTTGGAAGTTTGATATGCGAGATACGTGACTATTTCGGCCGTCCGGAGGAAGAGACGGCCTCATCCTCGAGTCCGTATGGCCCGGGTCCAGATATTGCTTGTTTGGTGACACAGAAAGCGATGAACTGCCGTTTGTCATCGACTGCTGTACTGAATGGTGCATCTGGGGTTTTGTAGTTGCAACGGTTTGTCGTTTCAGCGACGGCGAAGGCGTGTGTCTGTGACAAAAAAATACATTTTTATATCGATTATGCAAATTTATGACTGCCTTTCAAATATATTTCCATTTATTTCCCATGAAAGCGAATTTCTTGGGTATCATTACGTTAATTCCTTACTCAGCTAGTAAAGATTATGTCTATCCCTGATAAACTCACCTTACTGATTTCTGACAATTTTACGATTTACTTATTGTGACTTATCATTTTCCTCCACGCAATATCTGGAATCCAATTATTTTTCCTATTACAATTGACATCTTATATGCGAAGTATAAATGAAATGATGATAATAATTACAGCCCCGTAATAACATACCTTGAAATAGGGCTGATACTGAAATGGTTCTAGGACCAATTAGAACACGATTAAGAGTCTGTCACAAGAACTTTAAATAACAAAAGAGGTATACTATTAACTAAGTTCAAATGTTCAAAATGTACTAGATTAAATACACGAATAAAGTACAACGCGATAAAATGGTAATTTACAATATAAACATTTAATCAACTTAAATGACGTTAGGTGACGCTAGCTGCTTAATGGCGCATGGCCTACTGGATCTTGCTATTATTGCGCGGGATCATGGGCGGAACATAATGGGCTTTTAGACTGATAATGCTAATCCTAAAAGTCTGTCCTCTATCTGGTGTCACCTGTTCAAAACATAAACAATTTGTTAATCGGGGAACCTTTTAAACCACGTGTTAAAAATATGCATTAATATTGAATTATACCGTGCCCAGTTAACACTTAATTTATTAACCATTATTGACATTTGACTGATTTGACATTTGTTTAGCATAATTGACGACTTGTTTCTCTACTTGGATTCTTCTGATGCTACACACATTCAGCCTTTTCATTTGATGTGTGCTACATAGTTATTACGAAAGATATTTTTTAAATAAGGTCCGTTTTGAATAAGAAGAAAAATACTAGTAATGGGCAAAACCGACTTATTTCAATAATCGAGTACTCACTACTCGAATGATCTTAATAATCGGATTATCACTCGAGTAGTTGTCACTCGCATCATGATGTGAAAAATAATAATAATTATTATTAAATTGCATAACAGGTGCAATGTATACAATGCCCGCAGAATGTTTTAGGACTATTCTTTGTAAAATGTTCTGTTTTCCATAAAAAACTAAAACTAATTATTAATTGATGAATGGCGTACAAAAGCAAAGTGTACTTTCAAAATTATAAATATGCATTTTCATATAGTTCTTTATTTAACAAATTGTATGCTTCATTCTGAACAAACCCAAGTGAGTTATTTCTTTTTGGTTGACAACAAGGCGAAATAACACTGTACTACATTCGCTATTTGCTATGAATTGTCAAATATTTTGAAATCTATGACATTGTTTGTTTTCTAGACAAATTTATTTACTTTCGTGTGTTGTGACGACTGCATTTACCATTTTGTTGCCTTAACTGTGGATTTATCTGTCAAGAGACTAAATACAATTTAATTTCACCAGTTATAGATTGTAATTTGTATAGTTCATTATTCATGTTAAATTACCAGTCACCCGCTAATTGTCACTTGCACTGAAGCAACCCAAGCAGCAAAATCACAATTTTAGAGAAAAATGAAAATACGAGGTAGGCGCCATAAATTTTCGGCCTGATATACAAAAAAGAAATTTGGAACAATATAAGAATTTTTATTTTTCAATGTAGTCTCCCCTAACTTCTATACATTTATTACAACGATTAATTAATAATTCGATACCCTTGTAAAAATAATCTGATGTTTTTCCGTCAAAATGTTCTATAACAGCTGCTCTCGCAATTCACTGTCGTCCTTGAAACTACGTCTCCTATAGTCTTTTTCTAAATTAGAAAACAAAAAAAATCACAAAGAGCCATACTTTATGCATAGCGATCCCTGGTAGAAGTCAACCGAAGCCAGAAACCTTCGAAAGTATAAAGGAACGGTTCGAGTGACAGACAGTATTGAATATAACAAAAAGAGCGGACAAAATCAATAGCTGGTGAGGATAAGACGTTTACGGTACTTGCGAGTGTAGTCGAACACCCCCATACTAGTCTACGAAAATTAGTATTCAGTTAGATGTAAGTCAAATATGAGAATCCAGAATAATTAGAAAATATGTAATTCATCCGTAGCATATTCATACACAGGGTTAGATAAAATGTTCAGAATCGCTTACATTTTTGTCAGCAGATAAAATTATCCCGACTTCCAAAATTTTTTGTTGTTTACCGACGAAGCCACCTTCTATTAAGGTGGATACGTTCATCGTTACAATTTTCGTTATTATAACACATAAAAACCCTCACTTTATCACACCTGCAAATTTTCCAAATCGTTGGGCATTAAATGTGTGGGGAGGAATAGTGGATAGTTACATAATTAAACCTTATTTCTTTGATGAAAATGTTAATGGACAATAGTATCTTCGTTTTCTACGGACGGATTTTCGAAACTTTTTGGAAGACATGAACATTAAAATCAGAAAAGAGTTTACAAGAATATAAATAAATAGGATATGAAATACTTGAATGTGTAACGTACATTAACGGATAATAAATAATAACTATCACAAATATACATATATACATTTGTACGTAAACGTATATGAAATATGTACGTGTTGAGATACACAGCATACACTTAGGTGTCATTACCAACAGCGAACGCACAGACACCGGTGTTTCGGCGTTTGAGGCCTCTTCAGTGTACGTGGTGCTGCTGGCAATGATCCACAACTAAGACCGTGTCTTATGTCCGTTGAATCGCAGAAGTGCCTATGAGAATATCTCAGCGACATCTGCCATCCAAGCGCGACACCGAACACGACAGTTTCATCTTGCACACTGTGCTAAAGACAAAACCTGTACGCTAAATGTGTATCTCTGCATATAAGGCCAATAGGTGGCACCGCCATATCACAAATAAATAGGATATGAAATACTTGAATGTGTAACGTACATTAACCGATAATAACTATCACGTACATATATTCATATACGTTTACGTACAAATGTATATATGTATATTTGTGATAGTTATTATCCGTTAATGTACGTTACACATTCAAGTATTTCATTTCCTATTTATTTTCTTGGCTACAAGCACCACCAAAGTTAATGTTTTTACTTTTAAAAACAATGTGAAAATATTTTTTTCTGAACACGTATTTTGCTCAAATAAAATTAAGAACCATAAACTATTGGCTCAATTTTGAAAAAGGAAAAAACAGTTGAGTAGACAATTTAAAGCAGTACAAGAAAATACAAAAATATATAGAGTGAGTCATCTAACAAAACTAAGTTCCGTGCATTTCCGGTGAAACCGGAAGTGCCTCAAAAAGTATTTTTACAATATGCGCCACAAGCAACCATGTATCTTCCACCAATTGTTTTTTCCTTTATTTAAAACACAAAAGAGCATACGAAGAAGCGGCTACTAATGACTCACCCTGTATATATATTGAAAAAATAAACTAGCTCTGTTGGCAGTAGCGGCAATATGATTAGAAAATAATAACAAAATGACAATTGGCTGTCATTTAAAAAAAAAATTACAATGACAAAAATAGAATGTAAAATCAAACTCGTATAAGTGAAAATGTAAACAAATAAGCATAGGACAGCCGGTATTACTTATTTTCACTTATACATGTTTGATTTTACATTCTATATTTGTCATTGTAATTTTTTTTTAATGAGAGCCATTTTAAAAATGATAGTGAATACTTGGAATATCTCCAAAAGATAAAGCAAACCATATACATACATGTACGAATTAAAAATTCATACATGCATGCATGAAATGGATGCACATCTGCTCCAGAGCTGGCATTACAGCAACCAACGCACAGACACAGTGTTTCAGTCTGCGACGTGGTCCGCTGTAATGCCTAAGAACTCTAAACCTCCAGTTTCTGCGTCTGTTTACATGACGATGTCTGTGAGAAAACCTCAGCGACATCTGTCATGCAAATGCAACGCGCCAAGGAGGTGTGGTCTATCGATAACTAAGTTATCATTCAAGACCACTGCAGATATATGTGCATCCACTATATATATATATATAAATCCAAATTATAAATTATTTCTTGGGTATAGCGGTGTGCTATTTATATTTCAATAGTTTACTCACCGACACATTAACAATTACCATTACAAATAGGCATACAAAAAAACAACTCCATCAATACATCTGTAACAATTCAGTATGCGTTAACTTCATTTGCTTGAGTCTAACAATTCGATTTTTTCCAATTTACATTTTTTATTCATAAATTTACTATTTTCAATTAAATTAAAAATAAAAAATAAAAACTAATACACTCACCAACAATTTTCCTATGTTTAAAAACCTCGTTTTTCATTTGTTTTTGATACTCTATTTGCTATATACATATCTAATGTGTTAAAATTATTAAGTGGAGTCATATTTTACACATGCTTACATCAATGCGAACTGTTGTGTATATGATCGTTTATATATTGTATATTTCTATTGATTTGAAGCACTTTGTTATTTATTTCTGTCGCTATATGCATTCCTTATATGTATTTCTTTATTTTCTTTCAGTTTATTTCTTTTATAAATTTCGCCGATTTTTCTTTCGTTTTTATAATTCCTTTAGCTTAAAATTATTGCAGTATGGATTATACAGGGTATGTTTGTTGAAATTTGTTTTAATTATTGTATTATGGAATAGTCAATTTTTGACAGTCCATCTATTTCATTTCTGTCGTTTATTGAATTGCTATTTCTCACTATTTTTTATAATATCTAGAATGCCTCTCGCTTTTGTATTCTGCTTCATTAAAGTTCTGGTATTTTTCAAATTAAAAGTGTGTTCGAAATTAGTTTGACGTTTCTTAAGTGCTGTAGACTTTTTCGCATATTTATGCCCCTTTAATCTTTCTTCTAGAGGCTGCCTATTTTGTCCTATATATATTTTGTTACAGTCAACATATGGAACACTATACACTACATGTGACTGCTTCATTAAAAGATCAGGTACCATTAATGAAGCAGTCGCATGTAGTGTATAATGTTCCATGTGTTGACTGTAACAAAAAATATATATATATAGGACAAACAAATGGGACGATAGTTTGAGGTTAGCAGAAGCAATTTCAACAATGTAAATCAAAGTTATGTTACGGCCATGATAGCTCGCAACGACAGCATGATCCAGTTGGCCATGAAAGGCAGAATAAAAAATATAACAAATACTAGAGACCTAAGTACGGCGACGACATTCGAACAGCGTCATCTATAAGTTCAAGGTGACAAACATATCGTTGTAATATGAAATTCAAATAGAAAATCATTGCAATATGGTTAAAATGATTGCTTCTGGATGCTAAAAGCATATAAGCTGCTTTCACATTAATTATAGATAAGTAAAATAAATAAAAATAATATAATAATAATAAAAATAAATAAGTAATATATTTCAAAATAAAGGAACTAGAAATGTATTTCAATATTTGATATTAATGTAAAAATAATTATTATTTTCAATCCCTATATAAATTTGCTTCAATAAATTTTACAAGAATAAATAATTTTAAAAATAAGTACATACTCATAATTTATGTAATAAATAATCCAAATCTGTTCGTTCAGATCTCATAATCCATTACTTACAGCTAAAAATGAAACTGCAATTAGAAAATGTAATGAATAATTTTTTAATTTTCAAAATTTATAGGTTATCTTATATATGACCTTATTTTTGGTGAAAAAAATTCCTTCTGGTTACAATTTACAATTATCATAACCATAAATATCACACATACATACTAATAAAATGAACACATAGATATTTTCAAACTTGGTTTAGCAAAAGCTTGCGCTATGCTAACATACTGTTAATTTTAACCTCAAACCACGAGATGACCCTGCTCGCAAAGTCGCCAAAATACCAGGAATGCTTAAGGTTGCGCTTCAAAAGATATTGGCGGGAGAAATATGCCAAATAAATAGCATTTTTGCTTCCAAGTTGTACGGATGTTAAAAAGCAAAACATATCAAACTTATGCGTTGAGTAAAAAAATTAAAGTTTAAGTGAACGAGTATTGCATCTTGTAAATTAAGTTAATATATAAGCAATAAATAAATTGGAATATCAGTGGTGTTGCAAGCACTACAAAAATGATACACTTTAAAAATAAGCAGTAAATTGTAATGTAATATAGCTACTTCACGCAGTATTTATATTTGGACAGTAAAATAGTAACAATAGCTAATCGCATGTGTAATTTTTTTAAGATACATCTGAAGTAGTGATTATTATAAATAATGTATACTATTTACAGACATGTGTTACATTTACGTCACAATACACTGCAGCACATATAGTATAGATGAAGCTAATATCAATTTTCTTTTTATTTATGTGATAATTTAATTATTTATAAAAATTATATGTGAAAGTAGCTGGTACGGTTACTAATTGTAAGATTAATATATTAGGAATTATCTAAAAGTACGCAATAGATACACTTAACATAAATAAAGCAGACTGGCACCACAAGATAATTATTAGCAACGATGTAGTTTAATTTGTGAATGAAACTGGAATATATTTAAAATATAGAATCTTCTCTTATTATCTTGAATTAAAAGATGATTTTTTACACAGCTGATTAGAGATCTAGCTAATTCCTCGTTCGTTTATGTGGTCTCTCTCTCTCCCTATCCCTCTCCCCCCCTCTCTCTCTCTCTCTTAAATGCGAATGTGAAAACATTTTTAGCAGCAGCCCGCATATCACCATGTGTGTGGTATCGATAAGTATACAGAGTTATTTAAACAAATATGTCAGTCATATATAATAATCTACGAGGAAAGAATAGAACAGGAGAGATAATAAAGTGGTGAGTTAATAGGTATTATTTAGACGGAAGTTACCACTTTAAGGCATGTCAGTTATTGGTCAAATTGACTTCTTTAGTGCTTTTATGATGGTGAATTGTGTGGCTTGTGGCCGTTCTAAAACGACAAAAAAGAAGAATCTCACTTTTTCTCTTCATCGGTAAAGTTAATTTCAAATTGGCATTCAACATAAGCAATAATAATTTAAAAAGTATGTATTTCGAATAACTTGTCATATATCTGACATGTTTGATTATGTGTTCAGTGGCGTAACATACATATCGTAGGCATGTTTTTTTTAATGTTTTCTTTAATACAGTTAGAATAAATGTTACTATATTAAAAAGAATAGAAGGATTGAAATATAATGCACCCATGATATTTCTTTTATAATTATTGGACTGAGAACCTATTTTAAATGATTATCGAGAACATACGAAGTGTACATATACTATACATGGGCGAGATAGGGGAATACGGTTTAGTTTCACTCAGACTAGACCGACTCGTGTTTTGTCGGCTCTCGGGCACCATATTACCTACCGGTTTCACCGAGAGCCGACAAACACGAGTCTGTCTAGTCTGAGTGAAACTGCACCGTATTCCCCTATCTCGCCCATGTATAACATATACCCTATACAAAATATTTATGCACGCCTATGCATTGCGGTGGCCATATTGAGTTACCACTTTGGACAAATATTATTTCTCTCCTGTTCTATTCTTTCCTCGTAGATAATAATAGTACTCGAGGACGTTCCACTTTAAAAGATAAACTTGCTTATTTGTTTTGATATTTACAATTGCAATCATTAAAAATTACATATTTGTATTTAAATAACTCTGTATACTTATCGATACCACACACAATACACCGGTGATATGTGGGTTGCTGCTACAAATTTTTCACATTCGCATATAATTTAAAACACCGTGTATACACCTATACAGGGTGTTCCTAAATATCATGTACATAAGGAAGGGGGTAACTATTTGGTTTATTTTGTGCCTAAAATTTCATATAAACATAGGTCTGCAAACGCTTCGTTACCAATATGCAGGGTGTTGAAATTTCAAGAATTTTTCACTTTTTACTGTATAGCTCCTGCAGTTTTTGAGATATTTTGTTCAAATTTGGAAGGTAGGTTACGCTATAAGGTCTGCATCATTAGCCATGCCAAATGATTATGTAAATCTACAGGGTAATAATTTTTTCGGGGTCATGCCCTCTTTTCTCACCTTGAACTTTTTTGCGATGCGCCACTGCTAGATTCTAAAATACGCAATAAATTTTCTGTCTTGTTTAGAAACTTTTTGATCTCTTATATTTTTTTCTTATCTCTGACCGTTATCGAGAAAAAAAATAGAAAACAATTTTCTGTAATTCGCCAGAGAAAATTAAATTTTTTAAAATGGTCTAGCAGGCTCTGGCTTTATTCAGATAATCACTTGAGTTTATTAATTTGACAATTGACATTAGAAATCGTAAAAAAACTGCAGGAGCTATACAGTAAAAAGTGAAAAATTCTTGAAATTTCAACACCCTGCATATTGGTAACGAAGCGTTTGCAGACCTATGTTTATATGAAATTTTAGGCACAAAATAAACCAAATAGTTACCCCCTTCCTTATGTACATGATATTTAGGAACACCCTGTATAGTAAAGTGGGAGATTGGAAAATTCGCTAAACGGGAGGCAATAAACGCATTTGTAAGAACTATATACATAATATACGCCTGTAATACGTTATTGGTGTGAATGAAAAGTAACATACGTATATAAAAAAACTAACGAAAAAGTATATATATGTCTTTATCAAAAAATATAAAAACATGCCTAAAATAAATACATAAGGGTAGGTAGTAATAGAGGTCGTATGTAATTAAAAAGATAAAAAAAACATTTTTTGTGTGTAAATTATACTTAGATATTAGACATATGAATTTATTTAAGGGTGAACTGCCGCCGTCAGTAAGATTCTTGACGAGAGTTGTAATTTTCTGTTTTGTGGAACAAATACAAAAAACAGTAATTTAATCGTGTGTTTTAAGTTAAGTATATCTTATGATTGACTAATTATGAGAGGAACAATGAAAATTTAGGATATCCGTAGTCAGAAATAGGGCAAAACTTACGTTTGTAATTCAAGTTTTTCTCAATAACTATTTTGTAAATTAAGTTGAATTAAGGCTGTACGTTTACAATAAGATTTATTGACGGTACCTAAAGGACGTTTTTTTTCCATTTGTGGAAAAATAATATAGAAAACATATGGTAAACTTGAGTCACTTTCTAGACTCCATCTATAAATATTTTAATAAGTTCTATAACATGTAATTCTTTAGGTACCTCAGAAAAACCTTAAAACATTTGTTGGTTTTTGTTTAAATAAAATCGCTGCAAAAATGACGGAGAAAAACTTGAATTTCTAACCTCTTGATTTCGGTAGTCGGCAGTTCCCCCTTAAGAATTAATAACGTTGACATATTCATTTTTACAAGAAAACAAAAAGTACGCAGCAGCGGACAACTCACCTATAAAATTCCTTAACAATTTCCCATTATTATTGTTTAAAATTGCATTTTGTAAAACATCGTATTCAAAGGAATTCTACATTGGCTTGTTTTTTTTTTTTTTTGTGGCAGTACATATTCTTAATATCTTCGTTACTTAACATACTTCACACAATTCACGAAATGTATAAATGTCACTTTGTTCAATTAGCTTAAATTTAGGTGTTTTCAATCTCTGTGCATGATAAAATATGTATGAATATGCGTTAGTAGTGCTATAATCTTACCAGATGTTACAAGTTTTTATTATTATTTTTTTGAACTAGCATGCAGCGAAAAGATTTACACGTTATCTTTTAAAAAAGTGGTATATGTACAGTTCTGTGCAATAAAGTGGCGTACACGTTATTGCTAAATTTGACATTATTTTGCCAGTGTGAAAATGACTTATTTTTTCCCTGTATTTAAAAGGTTAAATAATGTCTTAATTATTGACATTGGTTGTCAAAATGAATGGTTCTGAGTATCTTTTATCTTGATAATTATTTTATTTAAAATTATCGTTTGTAAAGATGTTATCTTAACATTAAATAGAATTTATTATATTATATAAATCTTTGATATTCAACCCGAAAAATAAAATACAAAAAAATAAATATAAAAACAAAACAAGAAAACATTAATATTTAGTCATACTGCCATTTCCTTCAATTACTTTATTTAAACGATGGGGCATTGAATTAATTCATTGTCGCACCTAATTTTCATCCACCCCTAATTCTTCCCACGCATTTTCTATAGTATCCCAAAGATGATTCACATTTAAAACACGAATATTTTGAGTATAAATTTTCTTAGTTAATAAACCCCATATATTCTCAATAGGGTTCAGATCTGGTCTGTTGCCAGGCCACGGCCAAGTTTCGATGTTATTATTACCAAGCCATGTTCTAACAATATTAGACGCGTGCACAGGACAATTGTCATCTTGATAAATAACATTTTCGGGATATAATTGACGAATAGAAGGCACCATTACGTTTCCTAGAACAGTTTTCAGCATTTAACCGCCCATCTATTTTGAACTCCTAACCGTTCATAAGTGCACCCAGCCCATACATTTACGCTGAAACGTCCACTCTTTCATACCGGATATAGATGTATATTGTTCATTAAATCGTGTATTCAGCGGTCTATACACACGTATACGACCATTCTGAGTAGACTGAAACACTTTTTCATCAGAGAATATGACATTTTGCCAAAAAAGCAATTCTCTATAAACGTAATTCAAAGAAAATAGTAATCGAACTGTCTGTGTTGCTCTGTTAATTGTAATTTTCTAGCCGGCATAGAACTTTTCAATGTCGTTTCATGGATTCTTCGACAAGCTGTGGATCGTCAACCAGAAAAATTTACTGCAATTTTAGCATTTCTAACGGTATCAGAAGAGTTTTCACGTTCTTAAGTATTGTAAAAGCAGCGCATCTTCTTCGTGCGGATATTCGGGGACGCGCAGCACCACCTCTTCTATATAATGTTCTTTCCTCCCCCCAGCGTTTCTTAATTTTTAGCACAGTAGATTTATTTATGCCAGGGCCTGATCACGGGTTTTACAAATTTTGAATTTTATTTTAGTTCCTATTACAAACACTAAGCGCTAGTAGATGATACACGAAGTTTACCGATTACGAATCGTCATAACGAAACATAAAAGCTCGTTATTTGTGAAAATCCTAACCTAAAATTATATGCGTCATTGACAATTCATAATCAAATTTTGCGTTGTGTTTTTTGCATTGAGTTTCATTAATTATTTAGACTTGTTGTAAATTGTGAGGAACTATGATCGTAGTCAAGTATTCTATGATCACGTGTACACCTACTGATAGCACTTCACCAAGACAGGTTTCTTTCCTTATTTGGATGATACGGAAGTGTAAATAGTGCACAAATATAAAGAATTATTGTTCAGTATGTATTTATAAAATGAACATTGTGCAGATATTAATCAGTGGGTTGAAAGAACTGGTGATAAAAGGACCAATCCTGCTAAAGTGTACAAAAACCATCAGATTTGTGAAATAAGTACATTATATTAACTTAATATTGTATGTATGTAATTTATAAGCAAACACTTTGCTGGACATTTGTATGATTGTGTTCTCAATAAAATAACTATGTAAAAACAATTTATATATATATTTAAGTACGATAATGATCATATACAGGGTGAGTCTCCGCGGGTAAGGCCGATTATGTCTTTATGAGTAAAGATATTTCGAAGCGGTTTTTTTCTTGTGATAGCTGCTCATTAGGAGCACATTTTAAAAATATTTTGTATTATAGAGAGTGTTCCATAACTTGGTGGCTAACCATAGTTATAGTTTTTTTTAAATGGAACACCCTATATATTATTGGATTATTGTATTCCCCGTATAATTTTTAGTCAAAAAGTAAGAACATAGTATAGGTCTAAAATCTAAAGTTTTTGACTTATTCCCATTTTTCTGAAAAATTCAATGTTTGTATAAAATTATATTTCTCGAAAACGACGTATTATATGGACAACATTTTTTGCAGTATTGTTTACAATAAGAGGTGCTAATAGAAGCATGTTTTATTTTTTTATAGTTAATAACTGCATGTGCAGAAAACTGGATTAAAATTACATGACACGTTTTTGTATAAAAATCATTTTTTTAAATGATTTTTATACAAAATTTATCAGTTCAGTTTTGAATTTCTTGTTAAATTTCACATCAAAAACATGTAAGACGTTAATACTTTAAAAGTGACTGTTACTAGCTACTGTCGTTTTTTGATAAAATTTCGTTAGTTTTTGTATATAGTCAATTTTTTCAAATGGAACAGCCTGTATACCAGTTAATTTTTGAATTTCTTATTAAATTTCACATCAAAAACATATAAAATGTTAATAATTTAACAGTGACTATTACTGAACTATTGTCGCTTTTTGATATAATTTTGTTACTTTTATGGTTTTAATTAATATCGTATAGTACTGACATTTCGAGAAATATAATTTTATACAAACATTGAATTTCTCAGAAAAATGGGAATCAGTCAGAAACTTTAGATTTTAGGCCTATACTATCTTATTACTTTTTGACTAAAAATTATACGGGGAATACAAAAATGCAATAATATATAGGATGTCCCATTTAAAAAACTATAACTATGTTAAGCCACCAAGTTATGGAACAGCCTGTATAATAAAACATATTTTTAAAATGTGCTCCTAATGAGCAGCTATTACAAGAAAAAAACCGATTCGAAATATCTTTACTTATAAAGGCATAATCGGCCTTACCCGCGGAGATGACTCACCCTGTATTTAAAACAACAGCAACAGATAAGCATTATTTAATTATAAAAATACGGATATGACGCTACTATTACCATTAACAAAAGGAACATCTGTATAATATTTTGTACAAAATATATCTATTTTTATTTTCTTTAATGTATGTTATGTATTGTGTAATATACAGTAATTACTAATTTCTTGGATTTCATTTTATATATGGATTTATTGGTATTTACGAAGTTCATTCAATGATTAACATGTGCAATTTGAATATGAATTGTTCATGTTAATCAATGTATAACTTTTGTAATGTTTAATGAACCTGTATATTGTACTCAAAGATATACTATACTAGAATCGCTCTCGCAACCGACATGCGCCACCAAAATTAAAATGGCGTCAAATTTGAGACGTTGCAAAATTTGATCTGTCAAGTAATATTAATTTTGATACTATAACCCTAAATAATCAATTAGACTTGTGATTTTAGCACTACCGACAATAATTCTAATATGCAACTATTAATTTGATAATAATTTGGCTTAAGTACTATTAGAAACCGAATATAATGATTATTTTATATTTGTATGAATTTGTCTGCTCTTAATAATTAAATATAAGTACAATAAAGGTAAGATTTTCACACAGAATTGAACTTTTGGTGTTCATTTAAATTCAGAAATGTATTAAGTAAATATGTTTCAGTTAGTTTTACTATAGAAAATAAAGATATTTACTAGCAAAGACAGTTGTACAGCAGTATCGTTACCAGTAGTGCTATATTGCTTATCCATTAAATGCATTAACATTAAAGTAATTTTACATGCAACAAGAAGGTCAGAAAAGTATTACACCAATTATAAAAACTTTTTTTTGCCAGATTCTTACTGTTCACTATGATTATTACCATACTCACTGACATACTAAAAGCAATATTTAGCTTGTATTCTTTTATGTCAGATATTAGTAGGTTATAAAATCCAAACTGCAAAACATGTACTAATATGCAATGTATCAGTAAAATCTCAAACAGGTCATGTAATTATGTGTAATAAAAGTACTTTGTTCAGTTTCATGTACATAATCTTGCTCTTTGCAGATCGTTTGCAAATAATCTTGCGATAGTTGGGATCACTTGAGTGCTTCAACTTAACGACACACTCGCATCGCCATCTGGTTAACATCACAAATTACTAGTTCTTCCGCGTTGCCAGTGTTAAGCTGTCTTTTGTAGGGTGTAGGATTTAATACTTGAAATTTTCTAGGGGGACTTAAAATTGTGATAATAACAATGCTCAGAATAGCCATGTATTAAATAAAATATTGATATAGAAAAGTAATATTTAATAATTTTATCTATAATATTTAATTTCTAACTGACTTTCATGTAATAGTATTTTACTAGCCGTAGCTATTTATCCTAAAATATTAATTAATTATTTGAATTTTATTGTTCTAAAATTGTTCCGGTTGACTGGAATTTGTAGTGGTATTGAATCAGCGTCTTTAGTTCGTAGTTTTGCCATGTCGGTTGCAAAAACGATCCGACCATACTATAGAGGAGACGCGTAATATTCAATTGCACGTCATTGATGACATTTACGTGTTGTCATAACTGTATTAGTGAAACTAACAAAGTTATTTTGTTAAATTATATTTGAGGACTTTTATTTCATTAGTTTAGATAGAAAATGTATACATTGATCGTAATATACGCATTCATTGCAAATAAACAAATAATTTCCGTTTCAATAATAAATTTCTTTCTTACATATTTTTAATAGACTAATAGTTCAATTCGGTGTTGGCAGATAAATCATATCTGTCAAAAAGGCGTGTGTTCTGTATATTTTTCCTGTCAAAACCTGTGATGCCAAGTACCCTATGTTAAGTTTGTCTATTACGTACTTTTAAATAACTCATAACATACTAAAATATATAATTAGTAACCTCACAAATTACTGTTAATTATAATGAATAATTAAATTATCATATAACATACAATTAAGTCTAAATAAATTCAAGATATTGGCGCCATCTATACTATGTGCTACACTGTAATGTGGGGCTAATGTAACAGATATATGTAAATATATGTAATGGCCTACAAAAATGTTATGAATTTTATTTCATACACCACTTAAAAAATTACATATATATTTAGCTACTGTTACTATTTTTATATTCCAAATATATATACCGAGTGTAGTAGCTGTATTACATATAAATTTACCATGTAATTTTTAAATTTAGCCGCTTCTTCTAGTACTCCTTTCCAATTTATTTACTGCTTATATATTAACTTGATTAGAAAAAAGTATTAAGATTCACCTCGTTAAGCCTCTATCTTTATGTTTAAAGCATAGAATTTACGTATTTAGATTTTTAACGCTCGTAAAACTGGAAGTAAAACGCTATTTTTAGGTACATTTCTCTCTCGCCAAAACTTTATCAAACGCAGCCTTAGGTATATCACTTAATAATCAAATAACCTACAGGATTATCTGTAGTACATTGTCTTAGAGCTACAAGTAACAAGCCTGTAACTAATAAAAACAATGTCAGAACATGCAACACAAATATCACAAAAAGCATGAATACAAAAAAAAAAAACTTTCGCTTTACTCTGTGAAATTATTTATGGTGACATATTATAGGACAACCAGTCACACTGCGTGCAATCTATACAGTGTCCGAAGTATGGAGTTATCTTTTACGAAATAATATTGTTGCAGTGTATATGAGAATTATATTTGAAGGAACAATAAAATATCAAAAGTGTCTTTGAATACTAAAAACTTTAGATTAACTCGAGAAAACTTAAAAGTAATTCAAACACATTAGTCAATGCATAACACAACATCCAAATTATTAACAAAATACTTAAAAACATGCAATTAAATGAAATGCCATGGGAATAAAAATTAAATAGCTAAAATAAAAAACAAATTGCAACTAACCATGCAACATACCTCGGCGTCGATCTACTAGCTGCTACGGTATCGGCCTGTCTAATTGCTTCTGTAAACCATATCTTGGCTTCTTCACAATTACGATCTTCAATTTGTTTAATAAACAAACTGTCTTGAAGTTGATGATATTTTGGTCTCTTTTCTTTATCTTTAGTTAAACTGGAAATAGCATTAGTCTCAGAGATTGCTATCCCCTACTGCATATTTCACTTACCAGAAAGATACAAACTGTCTAAATTCTGATGTAAAGCCCTTGTTTTCTGGCAATGATGGTGGATCATTTCCTATAACCCTAGCTAAAACTTCAAAGTCTGTAGTACAGTCTTGATATGGTAAAGCACCAGTCGCTAATTCTACTAATGTTATTCCTAAGGACCACACGTCTGCTCGTATATCATAGTCGGGATTTGTTAACTCTATGCGTTCAGGCTATAAAACAAATTCTATTTAGAGATATTGTTTACCACGGTATTATAGAAGATTTATAATATACACATCTACATATGACAATTTAAAAGATATTTTATTTGTTAGCAATATACTGATATATATGCAAAAAAATTACAGCCATATATGCAGCACATCCAGCGCTTCTTGTTTTAGCTCTAGAGTCCACAAGCCTTCCACTTATACCAAAATCACAAAGCTTCACATTTCCTTTCTCATCTACTAATATGTTAGATGGTTTAACATCCCTATGTATTACTCCATGTACATCTTTGAGGTAAGATAAAGCTTTAACAGTCTGGAATAAACATGTTACATTACATATATTTTCTTTAATTTATAATTTAATACTTACTGCACATGTTACAGGACCAAGTACAGACTCTGGGATTGGTTGTTGTAAACGTTTTAGTAATTTATCAAAACAAGTAGACATTAATTCCATGCATATCCATACTTCAGTATCAGTTATAAAAATACCTAAGCATTGTACAATATATTTACAATCAGAAGATTTAATAACTACATCTATATCCATTACAATTCGTTTATTTTCTTCTGTATTGAGAGACCGTCTCATTTGCTGAAATAATATCAATAAAAATTTAGGACAACACCTTGAAATAAAAAGCTATAATACCTTAACTGCAATGATCTCTTCACTAGGCTTATGCCTCATTTTAACAACCTGACCACAGGTACCACTACCTAGTTCTTCTATATATTCCATTTCTTTGATATCTGTATCATATACAATATCATTAATCTTAAGTTTACCACTACTTTGCATAATTTCTCTAAATCTCTGATCAATCTCTGTGTCAGGTGGTCTTTGCCTTATCGGTAGATCTCCTGGTCTCCTCATTTGTGGGGTTCCTGGTGGATTAAAGTTACCTACTGCAATTAATAATAATATATTAAATATACTTAAGTTGCACAACTCTGTAGTGTAACACTAAAAAAATTATATTAGATGTTGAATATAACATACGTTTATTAGGGCGAGATGTTGTGTTTTGTGCTCGTGGTAAATTATTCGAGCCGCTTGGTACTTGAGTTGATGTTGCATTTTCCCTTTCTACTTGTAATCGTTGGAATAAATTATTAATTCTAGTTTGTGTACCAGACATTTTTGGAAAAATAATGACAGCTAAAACTGAACCAAATAACCTGTCCGAAGTGTTTTGAACCGTTGATAATTTCAGTTGTATTTGGTATACCAATGTTATAAAGAAAATGTAATTCAGGGAAAAATATATTTAAACATTGTGTTGATATGATATCCATATATCTCTACCGGTATACGTCAACTTTGTACAGATTTTGTTAAGGATATTGAATTTTACATTGGTCGCATTCAGCACACGGATTGGGAACGGTTCCCGCTCCAACTGTTTACTTGACAAATAACAGTTGACTGTTCGCTGGACAGGACCGTTCACCTTCCATTTGGTACCTTTCACTGCTGCCATATGATAGAATTATGTGAATTAAACCGAATAAACGATAATAATAAATGTTTTCTGCATTAAGTTTCGGTGACATTTTTAGTGTAAAAGCCGGTTTTTCCAACCCTGATTAAAATACGCTGTAATTCGATTATATTATAATTATATATTGGTGAGATAGGGGAAGTGAGTGAAATCTATTTCACTTCCCCTATCTCGCCCATGTATAATTATAATACATTTATTTCTGCACAATACCATTAATTTGCTTATCTTACTTTTCTAGTAACTTTCTTCAAAATTATGTGTTACGTTGGTGTTGAAATGTGATCATGGAGCAAGGGGACAGAATGCTTTCATTCAGCAGACACAACAGTTGCGCAACTGTTCAGTGATCATGTCCCGTAGACGAGCGCTCACTCTGAACATGTTCAGGAGCGGTCGCCATTTTTGTGAGCGGAAAATTCTATGCTCACTTGGTGAGCGTATTCTGTACGCATGTGCCAATGCTTTCATTCAGCAGACACAACAGTTGCGCAACTGTTCAGTGATCATGTCAAGTAGACGAGCGCTCACTGTGAACACGTTCAGGAGCGGTCGCCATTTTTGTGAGCGGAAAAATTCTATGCTCACTTAGCGAGCGTATTCTGTACGCATGCGCCATTTATTCATTCCAAGACCAACCTAATACATACTTCTGAAGAAAGTTACTAGAAAAGTAAGATACAGCAAATTAAAGTTATTGTGCAGTATTAAATGTATTATAACATTGGAGTTCACTCAGTATTTTATTCGGGGTTGGAAAAACCAGTCCTTCCACTAAAAACTACGTCAAACCTTAATGCAGAAAAACAATTTATTATTATTGTTTATTCGGTTTAATCTCTATAATTTTAACATATGGCTGCAATGAAAAGTACCTGATGACAGACGATGACAGAAAGATGAGCGGTCCTGTCCAGCGAACACTCAACTGTTGTGAAGTGAACGGTTGGAGCGGGATCGGTTCCCGATCCGCCTGCTGAATGAAAGCTTGATTCATTCCAAGACCAACCTAATACATACTTCTGAAGAAAGTTACTAGAAAAGTAAGATACAGCAAATTAAAGGTATTGTGCAGTAATAAATGTATTATAATATTGGAGTTCACTCAGTATTTTATTAGGGGTTGGAAAACCAGCCCCTCCACTAAAAACCACGTCAAACCTTAATGCAGAAAAACAATTTATTATTATTGTTTATTCGGTTTAATCTCTATAATTTTAACATATGGCAGCAATGAAAAGTACCAGATGACAGACGATGCCATAAAGGTGAGCGGTCCTGTCCAGCGAACACTCAACTGTTGTGAAGTGAACGGTTGGAGCGGGATCGGTTCCCGATCCGCCTGCTGAATGAAAGCAATATGTTCACTAACTTCACTAAATGAGAGTAGAATTTTACCACTCGCAGAAATGGCGCCTCACAGCATGTTCAGAGTGAGCGTACATAATCTGAATCCGATCATTGAACAGTTGCGCAACTGTTGTGTCCGCTGAATGCAAGATATGTTTACACTGTGCCCGGTCATTGCGGTTACAACATTGTAGCATAAATGCGTTCGTTAATTCAGGCGGTTACGAACAATCGTGTTCGTAAAATCGAAAAATTAACCGGGTTTAGCAACCTGGTTCGGTTTTCATAACCCTGCAGACAAACCGTGTTTACGCATTATCAGGCAGCGGTAAAAAGAATGCAAGCGTTAGACGTCGCCACTGTATTTTTTAACTTCCACGAGCAAACTTTAGATGGCCCCACCAAAGAGGGATATACTGACTTATTACTTTTAACCGATAGATGTCATTTTATTTAACATTAAAAAAAGAATATTTAAATTAGAGAGTTTTATAAAATATAAATTCAAATATTCGATTTTAGACACTTTTGAATATTACCCAATATAAATATTTAAATAATATTTAATTAAGTACATAAATATACAGCATTTTCAATGGGCAGAATAGAAATAAAATAACTGGCTAATATAGATAGAGATAGATGGATGGTACCTACTTCGTCTATCAGACAGAGTCAGTCCGCAAAGTAGTAATTTATGACCGAGAAAAAAATTTCTGATACGATAACAGTTACTGTAAATAATAAACAAAAGAATAATTTTCACTAGTCACAGCGATTCAGAGTTACCGTTTGATATCGAATACTTCGATATTAGACGGTGTATATACACTGTCGGACAAAAGTAAAGAAACAAAATTGTTCTTTCTATTGTTGCTAAAAAAATTTAGAATTCAGTTATGTTTTCAATTAATTTTAGTGACAAATTTATATAATTTCCGCAGAGGTTATCTTCAAATAATTTAATATTATAAACTAATGTAAAAATCATTGCGACAAAAGTAGAAAAACATTTCTATAAAAAATAATTTCATTCAACTTAACGAGAACAAAATTGAATTAAAACAAAGGAAAAAATATTTATAAATTTACAGATATACAGGCTGTCATATCCGCGGGTAAGGCCGATTGTGCCTTTACGAGTAAATATATTTCGAAGCGGTTTTTTTCTTGTGGTAGCTACTCATTAGGAGCACATTTTAAAAATATTTTATATTATACAGAGTGTTCCATAACTTGGTGGGTGACCATAGTTATAGTTTTTTAAATGAAGCACCCTATATGTTATTACAAGATAATATAAGCCTAAAGTCTAAAGTTTTCGACTTATTCCCATTTTTCTGAAAAATTAGATGTTTGTATAAAATTATATTGCTCGAAAACGACGTATTAATTGGACACAATTTTTTGTAGTATTGTTCATAATAAGAGGTCTTAATATAAGCATTTTTTTTCAGTTACTAATTGTATGTGCAGATAACTGGATTAAAATTACATGACACGTTTTTATATAAAAGTTAATTTTTTCAGATGGAACACCCTATATATCAGTTCATTTTTGAACTGCTTATTTCATTTCACATCAAAACGTAAGACGTTAATACTTTAAAAGTGACTATTACAAATCTATTGACGTTTTACTTTCTTATACGTAGTATAACGAAGTATTGTGATGACGAAAATTTTCGACTTCGAGATTTTTTTAGATGTCCACGTTTTGAAGTCCCCTGATACCAAAAAGGAGGTTTTTAAAAAATGTCTCTCTCTCTCTCTCTCCTCTCTCTCTCCTCTTCGGACCGGAAGTAACACTCTTACTCTTATCGAATATAGCACTTTTTTGCAAATATCGCAGTGTGCATGCTGTAGAGATTTATTAAGAGACTAGAATTAGTTATAATAGGATTTTCAATAATTTTTGTATAATAAAAATTTTCAAAATTCGGACCTGAAGTAATACATTTACTCACAGGTGTTTATTACACACTTACCAAGATTATAGAAGTAAAAGAAAAGAGAAGAGTAATGTTATATTATGTATTTTTGGAATGCGGTTTTGTAAACAACTGAAAATCTTGAGCTAGAAAACATTTCTTTTGTCATTCTCTCAATACTTATAAAAATCATATCTCATTGCTAATTTTTAGAAAAATTCATTATAAAATCGTGCTTATCAACTAAGTAACAATTTATTAAATGGCATCCATTCAATTATTAATGTTGTAACAAATATCATGGCGCACTATACCGCATACAAATAAAAAACATGAAGTTGGCAAAATTATATCAAAAAACGACAAGAGCTCTGTAATAGTCGCTTTTAAAGTATTAACGTCTTACATGTTTTTGATGTGAAATTAAATAAGCAATTCAAAAATTCACTGATATACAGGTTGTTCCATTTGAAAAAATTGACTTTTATACAAAAACGTGTCATGTAATTTCAATCCAGTTTTCTGCACATGCAATTAGTAACCGGAAAAGAATAAAATATATTCTATTAAGACTTCTTATTATGAACAATAATACAAAAAATTGTGTCCATCTAATACGTCGTTTCCAAGAAATATAATTTTATACAAACACCGAATTTTTCAGAAAAATGGGAACGAGTCGAAAACTTTAGACTTTAGGTCTATACTGTCTTTTTACTTTTTGACTAAAAATTATACGGGGAATACAAAAATGTAATAATATATAGGGTGTTCCATTTAAAAAAAAATATAACTATGGTCAGCCACAAAGTAATGGAACACTCGGTATAATACAAAATATTTTTAGAATGAACAGCTATCACAAAAAAAACCGCTTTGAAATATCACAGTGGGCCTTACCCGCGGAGATGACTCACCCTGTATAACACGAATAAGCATTTTTCTGAATCGTCTGATGTCTACCAGTTCTGGCATAAACATTTTAAATAAAGGTTTTTTAACCTATGTCAAGTTGGCCCCCCCAAGTTACAATTTATATACTATAAAATGGGTGTCAATTGTGCTCCAATTGTGCTCAATTGTGCCGATATTAGTTTCATTTGTGCTCCTCAGTTTTCCGAGATTTTTAAAAAAATCGAAGGGGGGGCTAACTTGACGATTGGCCCCCCCCCCGCCAAATCTTGAATTTCTTTCCAAAACTCGGTGCCTTTGCAAAGCACTCCAATTGTGCTCAATTGTGCCGTATAGCGCTTTCCCGTCAACCACTCAGTTTCGAAGTTATACTTAAAAAAAAGTCCTAAATTGACAAAAGTGTACTGTCGCCCCACGTTTATTGTAATTTACATAGTATAATAAAATGTGTGTCAATTGTGCTCCATTTGTGCTCAATTGTGCCGTTATTAGTTTCATTTGAGCTCTTCTGTTTTCCGAGATTTTTAAAAAAATCGAAGGGGGGGCTAACTTGACGATTGGCCCCCCCGCCAAATCTTGAATTTCTTTCCAAAAGTCGGTGCCTTTGCAAAGCACTCCAATTGTGCTCAATTTTGCCGTATAGCGCTTTCCCGTCAACCACTCAGTTTCGAAGTTATACTAAAAAAAAGTCCGAAATTGAAAAAAGTGTACTGTCGCCCCACGTTTATTGCAATTTACATAGTATAATAAAATGTGTGTCAATTGTGCTCCATTTGTGCTCAATTGTGCCGTTATTAGTTTCATTTGAGCTCTTCTGTTTTCCGAGATTTTTAAGAAAATCGAAGGGGGGGCTAACTTGACGATTGGCCCCCCCCCGCCAAATCTTGAATTTCTTTCCAAAACTCGGTGCCTTTGCAAAACACTCCAATTGTGCTCAATTGTGCCGTATAGCGTTTTCCCGTCAACCACTCAGTTTCGAAGTTATACTTAAAAAAAAGTCCGAAATTGACAAAAGTGTACTGTCGCCCCACGATTATTGTAATTTACATAGTATAATAAAATGTGTGTCAATTGTGCTCCATTTGTGCTCAATTGTGCCGTTATTAGTTTCATTTGAGCTCTTCTGCTTTCAGAGATTTTTAAAAAAATCAAAGGGGGGGCTAACTTGACGATTGCCCCCCCCGCCAAATCTTGAATTTCTTTCCAAAACTCGGTGCCTTTGCAAAGCACTCCAATAGTGCTCAATTGTGCCGTATAGCGTTTTCCCGTCAACCACTCAGTTTCGAAGTTATACTTAAAAAAAGTCCGAAATTGACAAAAGTGTACTGTCGCCCCACGATTATTGTAATTTACATAGTATAATAAAATGTGTGTCAATTGTGCTCCATTTGTGCTCAATTGTGCCGTTATTAGTTTCATTTGAGCTCTTCTGTTTTCCAAGATTTTTAAAAAAATCGAAGGGGGGGCTAACTTGACGATTGGCCCCCCCGCCAAATCTTGAATTTCTTTCCAAAACTCGGTGCCTTTGCAAAGCACTCCAATTGTGGTCAATTGTGCCGTATAGCGCTTTCCCGTCAACCACTCAGTTTCGAAGTTATACTTAAAAAAAAGTCCGAAATTGACAAAAGTGTACTGTCGCCCCACGATTATTGTAATTTACATAGTATAATAAAATGTGTGTCAATTGTGCTCCATTTGTGCTCAATTGTGCCGTTATTAGTTTCATTTGAGCTCTTCTGCTTTCAGAGATTTTTAAAAAAATCAAAGGGGGGGGCTAACTTGACGATTGCCCCCCCCCCGCCAAATCTTGAATTTCTTTCCAAAACTCGGTGCCTTTGCAAAGCACTCCAATAGTGCTCAATTGTGCCGTATAGCGTTTTCCCGTCAACCACTCAGTTTCGAAGTTATACTTAAAAAAAGTCCGAAATTGACAAAAGTGTACTGTCGCCCCACGATTATTGTAATTTACATAGTATAATAAAATGTGTGTCAATTGTGCTCCATTTGTGCTCAATTGTGCCGTTATTAGTTTCATTTGAGCTCTTCTGTTTTCCGAGATTTTTAAAAAAATCGAAGGGGGGGCTAACTTGACGATTGGCCCCCCCGCCAAATCTTGAATTTCTTTCCAAAACTCGGTGCCTTTGCAAAGCACTCCAATTGTGGTCAATTGTGCCGTATAGCGCTTTCCCGTCAACCACTCAGTTTCGAAGTTATACTTAAAAAAAAGTCCGAAATTGACAAAAGTGTACTGTCGCCCCACGATTATTGTAATTTACATAGTATAATAAAATGTGTGTCAATTGTGCTCCATTTGTGCTCAATTGTGCCGTTATTAGTTTCATTTGAGCTCTTCTGCTTTCAGAGATTTTTAAAAAAATCAAAGGGGGGGCTAACTTGACGATTGCCCCCCCCCCCCCGCCAAATCTTGAATTTCTTTCCAAAACTCGGTGCCTTTGCAAAGCACTCCAATAGTGCTCAATTGTGCCGTATAGCGTTTTCCCGTCAACCACTCAGTTTCGAAGTTATACTTAAAAAAAGTCCGAAATTGACAAAAGTGTACTGTCGCCCCACGATTATTGTAATTTACATAGTATAATAAAATGTGTGTCAATTGTGCTCCATTTGTGCTCAATTGTGCCGTTATTAGTTTCATTTGAGCTCTTCTGTTTTCCGAGATTTTTAAAAAAATCGAAGGGGGGGCTAACTTGACGATTGGCCCCCCCGCCAAATCGTGAATTTCTTTCCAAAACTCGGTGCCTTTGCAATGCACTCCAATTGTGGTCAATTGTGCCGTATAGCGCTTTCCCGTCAACCACTCAGTTTCGAAGTTATACTTAAAAAAAAGTCCGAAATTAAAAAAAGTGTACTGTCGCCCCACGTTTATTAAAATTTACATAGTATAATAAATTGTGTGTCAAGTGTGCTCAATTGTGCCGATATTAGTTTCATTTGAGCTCTTCTGTTTTCCGAGATTTTTAAAAAAATCGAAGGGGGGGCTAACTTGACGATTGGCCCCCCGCCAAATCTTGAATTTCTTTCCAAAACTCGGTGCCTTTGCAAAGCACTCCAATTGTGGTCAATTGTGCCGTATAGCGCTTTCCCGTCAACCACTCAGTTTCGAAGTTATACTTAAAAAAAAGTCCGAAATTGACAAAAGTGTACTGTCGCCCCACGATTATTGTAATTTACATAGTATAATAAAATGTGTGTCAATTGTGCTCCATTTGTGCTCAATTGTGCCGTTATTAGTTTCATTTGAGCTCTTCTGCTTTCAGAGATTTTTAAAAAAATCAAAGGGGGGGCTAACTTGACGATTGCCCCCCCCGCCAAATCTTGAATTTCTTTCCAAAACTCGGTGCCTTTGCAAAGCACTCCAATAGTGCTCAATTGTGCCGTATAGCGTTTTCCCGTCAACCACTCAGTTTCGAAGTTATACTTAAAAAAAGTCCGAAATTGACAAAAGTGTACTGTCGCCCCACGATTATTGTAATTTACATAGTATAATAAAATGTGTGTCAATTGTGCTCCATTTGTGCTCAATTGTGCCGTTATTAGTTTCATTTGAGCTCTTCTGTTTTCCAAGATTTTTAAAAAAATCGAAGGGGGGGCTAACTTGACGATTGGCCCCCCCGCCAAATCTTGAATTTCTTTCCAAAACTCGGTGCCTTTGCAAAGCACTCCAATTGTGGTCAATTGTGCCGTATAGCGCTTTCCCGTCAACCACTCAGTTTCGAAGTTATACTTAAAAAAAAGTCCGAAATTGACAAAAGTGTACTGTCGCCCCACGATTATTGTAATTTACATAGTATAATAAAATGTGTGTCAATTGTGCTCCATTTGTGCTCAATTGTGCCGTTATTAGTTTCATTTGAGCTCTTCTGCTTTCAGAGATTTTTAAAAAAATCAAAGGGGGGGCTAACTTGACGATTGCCCCCCCCCCCGCCAAATCTTGAATTTCTTTCCAAAACTCGGTGCCTTTGCAAAGCACTCCAATAGTGCTCAATTGTGCCGTATAGCGTTTTCCCGTCAACCACTCAGTTTCGAAGTTATACTTAAAAAAAGTCCGAAATTGACAAAAGTGTACTGTCGCCCCACGATTATTGTAATTTACATAGTATAATAACATGTGTGTCAATTGTGCTCCATTTGTGCTCAATTGTGCCGTTATTAGTTTCATTTGAGCTCTTCTGTTTTCCGAGATTTTTAAAAAAATCGAAGGGGGGGCTAACTTGACGATTGGCCCCCCCGCCAAATCTTGAATTTCTTTCCAAAACTCGGTGCCTTTACAATGCACTCCAATTGTGGTCAATTGTGCCGTATAGCGCTTTCCCGTCAACCACTCAGTTTCGAAGTTATACTTAAAAAAAGTCCGAAATTAAAAAAAGTGTACTGTCGCCCCACGTTTATTAAAATTTACATAGTATATGTAATAAAATGTGTGTCAAGTGTGCTCAATTGTGCCGATATTAGTTTCATTTGTGCTCCTTAGTTTTCAGAGATTTTTAAACAAATCGAAGGGGGGGCTAACTTGACGATTTCCCCCCCCCCCAAGCAAAGGTAAACCAATTTTCCCCCCAAAATTGACAAAATTTAAAGTCTACTGTCGCCCCACGTTTGTTATAATGTATAATTGTAGTATAAGATGTATGTCAATTGGGCTCAATTGTGCCGTTATTAGTTTCATTTGTGCCCCTTTGTTTTCAGAGATTTAAAAAAAAATTGGAGTGAGAACTATCTTGACGATTGCCACTTCTCCACCAAAGTTGAAATTTTAGGAGTGTATGATAAGGGGACTAAAGACCAATGAAATTAAAGCTCAAGAGCTTTTTTATGAATTAGATCAACCAAATGTGTTCCATTTATACTCAATTGTTGTTAGCTGCATTTGGACTCTACTGTTTAAGGAAATTATAAAAAAAAGATCGAAAGTGCGTGAATGTCATTCAGTGACAGTAGTAGAAAGATGTGATAATTTTACGGAGCACATACTTTTGAGAATAATTACTTATCAAAAAAGTTCTTGAGTTATTACAAATTAAATAAAAGATTGTTTTGTTAAAATTTATTTATCTTTATTATGTTCTGTATAACATTGCGTGAGGATACACCAACTCACTACCATTGCAGTCTACTTTTTGTGTCAGTATATCATCGTAGACTTCCCATTTTTCATTATTTCTCAAACAGTATGCCTTAAAATGTCCAATGACGTTCTGCTCGACGACTCCAATGGGCCCTGAGTAAGCGATGAGGCCACCTAAATCATATTTAATGCCATCAATAGTACTGGTCTTTGGTACATTATGTAAATGCAGTTTTGGTATTATCGGCAGCATAATGTTGTTTCGAACGGTTACTTCTATTATCATGTACTGCTTGTTGAATTTAATTTCTGTTGTAGTCGTGCCTACACATTCACTTTTTACACAGATGTTGCGTCTATCACTTCTGTCAAAGTATTTTGATAATGCCGCCTGCAATTCAAGATGTGACGCACTGTCTAAAGTCACCGAAATAATACTAATTGGTATCACTCTTATATGTGAACAGTGTAGGCACCGAATTGTTTCTATATAGGAATAATTCAAAACACCGGTTGCGCATAGTTTCCGTAAAATACCCTCAATGGTAGTTTGCGTGTCAATGTGTACGATTTGATTAGGCATCTTCTCTCCAGGGTGAAATATCTCACTTAGAATAAAGCATCGCAGCCTATAAGCTTTTTGTCCAACACATTTAATAACCTGTTTAACCAGTTCACTAAAGCGGTCATTGTCATTGGCATCAATCATCTTGGCAAATTCAATGCCATCGTAATAGCTAGTGCACCATAAGTGCACAAGAGAATCAAAAGCACAGGTATTTGTCAGAACAACGTTTATATTGCCTACTTTTACTGGCTTCAACGTAATGGAATTTGCGTTTCGCAAAATCCCAATAGGCACGGCAGCTTTCCTTTGATCTAAGTCAATTTTAAGCCATTCGGAATTTCTTTCTAAATAGCTCTTTCGTTTCCGACTTTTCTTGCTTTGTACAACCAAGCCTCCCCAGTTTTCCACTCCCACAAATTCTTCATGGTCACTCTGCTTGCCATCTACAATAAATACATGCGATCAATTTTAAATTATTTTGCAACTTGGATTTATTACCTCGATTCTCTGGTACTTCCAAAGAAACTTCTTTTCTTAAGTTATCCTGCTATTGTTGGTCTGAAATATATTCAACATTATTAGTTACTACATTACACTTTTAACGCATCAGTATATTTTCAGATACTTTTTATGGCTGCAGGGTCAAGATAATGTTTGAAAACAAACATTGTTTATGTATTGTATTTAGTAAGCAATACTAGCTAATACGGCAGGCCTGAAAGGCCCGCTATCGCCTCTTATTCCGCTTACAGTTGAGGTACCGCTCCCCCTTATTCTTCTAAATTTATTGCGGATTTTGTCTTTATTGCGTTTCAGTTTTGAAACACTATATAATTCCGATATATAGCGAATAACTAAATATAATTGTGTTTTAGATGTTCAATATTGCTTAGTTGTTTTTATACACCCCTGTATATAGTTTACAACTATGCAATATTTTATTCAGAATGCTTATAGGATGAAATGATTAATAATAGATTTAGTGATAATAGCAGTTTTTAAATTGAAAATGTTTAACGGCTGTCCATGAAATAAGATGTATTTTATCGTTTAATGTTATATTGACATTTTTCACATACTTTTCCTGTGCCTGACAGACGGTAGTTTTCACTCTATTTATAATTTTTCTACTATTATTGGTTTTTGTGCCTTGACTTGCCGATGATTTATTTCACGTTTGCCTAATTTATCTATAGTTTGAATTTTGTTTGTGGGTATAAAATTAGAATAATCTCGAAATCTGTGTTTTTTGCATCAGTTGGAAAATGTGGTTTGATAGTTTTTGTTAATAGTGTTTCAGTCTATATACATATGTCGATTCCATTGGTCTTTTTGGTTTAAATGAAAATTCATTAGAATTAAAAAAAAACATTTTATTTTATATAAACTTGTAGATAGCTTTATTAGAATTATGTTTTGTTGACGCGAATGTATACTTTTAAATAATTCATTTAATCATTGTTCTATAACAAATAATATTTATTTCATTGGCATTTTTTATAATGATTTCCATTCCTATACTTTTATAATTTGCAGTGTTTCTTTGTGGTAAATTGTATTACAACTGTCAGTTATGTATGATGCTTAATAATGTTGGTAAAGCCTTGTTCACACTGTACATAATTATTTTGTTTTGCATTGTACACCTACAATTTACGGAATATATAGATATAATATATGTATTATGGTAATATTGCTTACTTATTGTTATATTCGAAAATACTGTAAAACATCCTTATAGAATTTCTGTTTTCAATGATTGTAATTGAAGTTCATTTTCATCAATGATAATTAAACAATCTTTTTTGAATACGTATGATATTACTTCTCAATTTGCCTGGCACAGTAACAACATGATTAAGTGCTTGTTTAATCTGGTAGGAATATATTTTAGTTTCTTTTTTCTATTTACAATATCTTATAATATTTTGAAGTATTTTTACAACTTAATTCATGGACGAAATGACTCCAGTCATGTAATGATAATTGCTAAAAATGAGTAGAAAGTATTTATAAACAAATAAGGAATCGAATTTATGAATTTCTTACCTATACACTATTATCATTGGGCCAATAATTATATATTGCAATATTTATTGTGCTGAATGTTTGTGAGCTAATGCTTCAATCTTTTCGAGCTTGAATTCGCCTTTTTCGCGTCCGCTTACAGCTGTTTACAGTTTCCTGTAAAACGCGATCACTCTCGTGGTGGTTTTTAGAATGTAAGATTTTATAGACTTGTGGCACACTCTGTATATACATATATTTTGTAAAGCCAATTGTATATTTCATTTAGAATTCTTCTAGAATTTTTTTTTACACAAACTGTTACACAATGAAGAGCGAGAAAGATAATTTAAAGTTAAACATAAGAATGATATTAAAGTATCCGAAGAAACAATATGCTCAATAAGTGCATCATTTTCATTGAGACAATCGGGATAATACGCTATTGAAATAACAGTGGAAAAATTTAATATATTAACAAAAAGTATGTCAATTGCTCAGAAACAATTTAAGATAGGCATGCACAATATTAATAAAAAAGAACCTAATAATCAGTTTGACACTGAGATATTTTCACCCAAATTATTTGAAGTGGAACAGCGCTTTCATTATGAAATTTTGGTCAGCATAATTGAAATATTCGTCTGTCACATACTCAAAATTAGTTCGCACGTCAATTAAAAATGAAGGACTTGTATTGAAGAACATTTTAAATTTTCAATGAATTACATATATACTACTCGCCCGCTATCGCGGGCTCGTCATTTTAATTGACATGCTCAAATATACGTAGTATCTCCATAGTGTTTAACATGTTTACAACAAATTTTGTTTGGTAAATGGGCGTCGCTTTCAAACATTCTTATAGAATGCTAATGAATGCTGATGAACTTCAAATATATAGCTCGCAAACATACGTATGTGAATGGGTAAAGTAAATCTAATTTATAAAGTATATTACTTTCTTATTACCTTTTCGAAGTCCACTATCGTTAATAAAAGAGCAGAGTATATTTTATTTAAAATTATTTTCGATCTGTTTTTGACACAAATCGGTACACACTCAAGAGCTTTCAAACATTCTTATAGAATGCTAATGAATGCTGATGAACTTCAAATATATAGCTCGCAAACATACGTATGTGAATGGGTAAAGTAAATCTAATTTATAAAGTATATTACTTTCTTATTACCTTTTCGAAGTCCACTATCGTTAATAAAAGAGCAGAGTATATTTTATTTAAAATTATTCTCGATCTGTTTTTGACACAAATCGGTACACACTCAAGAGCGAGAAAGGTAATTTAATGTTAATCATAAGCCATGTTAAAGTATCCAAAGACACAATGAGCTCAAAAAGCGCAACATTTTTATTAAAACAGTTTACAATACTATTTTGATATAAAGTGAGACCCTTTTGAAATCCACTATCATTAATAAAGGAGCACAAAATAATAATGAAAGTAAAAAACCCAAGTTTTAAATTTAAGCCCTTTTGAAGCGCCTTTTCTGTAAACAGCGCTTTCTATAATGTCCATTTTTATAAATTTTTGAAGCGCCCCTGTATATACATATATTTTGTTAAGCCAATAGGATATTTTATTTAAAATTCTTCTCGAACTGTTTTTAACACAAACCGGTACACACTCGAGAGCGAGAAAGGTAATTTAATGTTAAACATATGTCCTGTTAAAGTATGCAAAGACACAATGAGATCAAAAAGCGCAACATTTTTATTAAGGCAGTGTACAATACTATTTTGATGTGAAAGTGTAAAAGCCTGCCAACCTTTTAGAAATCGACTATCGTTAATAAAGGAGCACAAAATAATAAAAGTAAAAAGGCCAAGTTTTAAATTGAAGCGCCTTTCCTGTAAAAAGAGATCACCGGTATGACGCTTTTTAGAATGTCTACATTTATACACCTTTGAAGCACCCCTGTATATACATAATTTTGTTAAACCAATAGGACGTTTTATTTAAAATTCTTCTCGAACTGTTTCTAACACAAAACCGGTACACACTCAAAAGCGAGAAAGGTAATTTAATGTTATACATAAGTCATGTTAAGGTATCCAAAGACACAATGAGATCAAAAAGCCCAACATGTTCATTAAGACTGTTTACAATACTATTTTGATGTGAAAGTGTAAAAGCCTGTCAAACCTTTTCAAAATCGACTATCGTTAATAAAGGTGCACGAAATAATAATAAAAGTAAAAAGCCCAAGTTTTAAATTTAAGCCCTATTGAAGCGCCTTTCCTGTAAAAAAAACGCTTTTTAGAATGTCCACTTTTATAAACTTTTGAAGCACTCCTGTATATACATATATTTTGTTAAGCCAATAGGATATTTTATTTAAAATTCTTCTCGAACTGTTTTTGACATAAACCGATGCACACTCAAGAGCGAGAAAGGCAATTTAATGTTAAACATGTCATGTTAAAATATCCAAAGAAAGAATGAGCTTTCAAAAAGCGCAACATTTTCATTAAGACAGTTTACAATACTATTTTGATGTGAAAGTGTGCCTGTCAATCTTTTCGAAGTCTACTCTCGTTAATGAAGGAGCACGAAATAATAATAAAAGTAAAAAGCCCAAATTTTAAATTGAAGCCCTATTAAAGCGCCTTTCCTGTAAAAAACGCTTTTTAGAATGTCCACTTTTATAACCGTTGGAAGCACTCCTGTATATACATATATTTTGTTAAGCCAATAGGATATTTTATTTAAAATTCTTCTCGAACTGTTTTTGACATAAACCGGTACACACTCAAGAGCGAGAAAGGTAATTTAATGTTAAACATAAGTCATGTTAAAATATCCAAAGAAACAATGAGCTCTCAAAAAGCGCAACATTTTCATTAAGACTGTTTATAATACTATTTTGATGTGAAAGTGTAAAAGCCTGTCAATCTTTTCGAAGTCTACTCTCGTTAAGAAAAAAGCACAAAATAATAATAAAAGTAAGAAGCACTCCTGTATATACATATATTTTGTTAAGCCAATAGGACGTTTTATTTAAAATTCTTCTCGAAGTGTTTTTAACACAAACCGGTACACACTCAAGAGCGAGAAAGATAATTTAATTTTAAGCATAAGTTATGTTAAGGTATCCAAAGACACAATGAGATCAAAAAGCCCAACTTGTTCATTAAGGCAGTTTACAATACTATTTTGATGTGAAAGTGTAAAAGCCCGTCAACCTTTTCGAAATCCACTATCGTTAATAAAGGAGCAGGAAATAATAATAAAAGTAAAAAGCCCAAGTTTTAAATTTAAGCCCTATTAAAGCGCCTTTCCTGTAAAAGGCGATCACTGGAATGACGCTTTTTAGAATATCCGCTTTTATAAACTTTTGAAACACCCCTGTATATACATATATTTTGTTAAGCCAATAGGATATTTTATTTAAAATTCTTCTCGAACTGTTTTTGACATAAACCTGTACACACTCAAGAGCGATAAAGGTAATTTAATGTTAAACATAAGTCGTGTTAAAGTATCCAAAGACACAATGAGATCAAAAAGCGCAACATTTTTATTAAGACAGTGTACAATACTATTTTGATGTAAAGTGTGAACTTTTTGAAATCCACTATCGTTAATAAAGGAGCACAAAATAAAAGTAAAAGTAAAAAGCCCAAGCTTTAAATTGAAGCGCCTTTCCTGTAAAAAGCCAGTACTGGCATGATGCTTTTTAGAATGTCCGGTTAAATAAACTTTTAAAGCATCCCAGTATATACATATATTTTGTGAAGCCAATAGTATATTTTATTTCAAAATTTTCTCGAATTGTTTTTTACACAAACCGGTACACACTCAAGAGTGAGAAAGGTAATTTAATCTTAAACATAGGGCATGTTAAAATATCCAAAGAAACAATGAGCTCTCAAAAAGCGCAACATTTTCATTAAGACAGTTTATAATACTATTTTAATGTGAAAGTGTAAAAGCCTGTCAATCTTTTCGAAGTCTACTCTCGTTAAGAAAAAAGCACAAAATAATAATAAAAGTAAGAAGCACTCCTGTATATAGATATATTTTGTGAAGCCAATAGGAGGTTTTATTTAAAATTCTTCTCGAAGTGTTTTTAACACAAACCGGTACACACTCAAGAGCGAGAAAGATAATTTAATTTTAACCATAAGCTATGTTAAGGTATCCAAAGACACAATGAGATCAAAAAGCCCAATTTGTTCATTAAGGCAGTTTACAATACTATTTTGATGTGAAAGTGTAAAAGCCCGTCATCCTTTTCGAAATCCACTATCGTTAATAAAGGAGCAGGAAATAATAATAAAAGTAAAAAGCCCAAGTTTTAAATTTAAGCCCTATTAAAGCGCCTTTCCTGTAAAAGGCGATCACTGGAATGACGCTTTTTAGAATATCCACTTTTATAAACTTTTGAAACACCCCTGTATATACATATATTTTGTTAAGCCAATAGGATATTTTATTTAAAATTCTTCTCGAACTGTTTTTGACATAAACCTGTACACACTCAAGAGCGATAAAGGTAATTTAATGTTAAACATAAGTCGTGTTAAAGTATCCAAAGACACAATGAGATCAAAAAGCGCAACATTTTTATTAAGACAGTGTACAATACTATTTTGATGTAAAGTGTGAACTTTTTGAAATCCACTATCGTTAATAAAGGAGCACAAAATAAAAGTAAAAGTAAAAAGCCCAAGCTTTAAATTGAAGCGCCTTTCCTGTAAAAAGCGAGTACTGGCATGATGCTTTTTAGAATGTCCGGTTATATAAACTTTTAAAGCATCCCAGTATATACATATATTTTGTGAAGCCAATAGTATATTTTATTTAAAAATTTTCTCGAATTGTTTTTTACACAAAGCGGTACACACTCAAGAGTGAGAAAGGTAATTTAATCTTAAACATAGGGCATGTTAAAATATCCAAAGAAACAATGAGCTCTCAAAAAGCGCAACATTTTCATTAAGACAGTTTATAATACTATTTTGATGTGAAAGTGTAAAAGCCTGTCAATCTTTTCGAAGTCTACTCTCATTAAGAAAAAAGCACAAAATAATAATAAAAGTAAGAAGCACTGCTGTATATAGATATATTTGGTGAAGCCAATAGGAGATTTTATTTAAAATTCTTCTCGAAGTGTTTTTAACACAAACCGGTACACACTCAAGAGCGAGAAAGATAATTTAATTTTAACCATAAGCTATGTTAAGGTATCCAAAGACACAATGAGATCAAAAAGCCCAATTTGTTCATTAAGGCAGTTTACAATACTATTTTGATGTGAAAGTGTAAAAGCCCGTCATCCTTTTCGAAATCCACTATCGTTAATAAAGGAGCAGGAAATAATAATAAAAGTAAAAAGCCCAAGTTTTAAATTTAAGCCCTATTAAAGCGCCTTTCCTGTAAAAGGCGATCACTGGAATGACGGTTTTTAGAATATCCACTTTTATAAACTTTTGAAACACCCCTGTATATACATATATTTTGTTAAGCCAATAGGATATTTTATTTAAAATTCTTGTCGAACTGTTTTCGACACAAACCGGTACACACTCAAGAGCGAAAAAGGTAATTTAATAATAATCATAATTCATGTTAAAGTATCCAAAGAAACAATGAGCTCAGAGCGCAACATTTCCATTAAGACAGTTTCCAGTATTATTTTGATGTAACAGTGAAAAAATCATGTCAACCTTTTTGAATTCTACTATCATTAATGAAGAAACACAAAGGAATAATAAAAATGAACTTAAAATTCATTTTACTCAAGAATCCAAAAAAAAGCCCAAGTTTTAAATTTTAGCCCTATTGAATGGCTTTTTTCGCGTCCGCTTACAGTTTCTTCACAGTTTCCTGCAAAAAGCAATCACTGTCATGGCTTTTTAGAATGTCCGTTATTATTAACTTTTGAAGCACTCCTGTATATATATACATAGCGAATAGTATGTTTTATTTAAAATGCTTCTCGAACTGTTTTTTACACAAATCTGTACACACTCAAGAGCGAGAAAGGTAATGTAATGTTAACCGTAAGTCGTGTTAAAGTATGCAAATACACAATGAGATCAAGAAGCGCAACATTTTTATTAAGACAGTATACAATACTATTTTGATGTGAAAGTGTAAAAGCCTGTCAACCTTTTCGAAGTCTACTCTCGTTAAGAAAAAAGCACAAAATAATAATAAAAGTAAAAAGCCCAAGTTTTAAATTTAAGTCCTATTGAAGCGCCTGTCCTGTAAAAAGCAATCACTGTCATGGCTTTTTAGAATGTCCACCTTTATAAACTTTTGAAGCACCCCTACATATATTTTGTTAAGCCAATAGTATATTTTGTTATTATATTTAAAATTCTTCTCGAACTGCTTTTTAGACAAACTGGTACACACTCAAGAGCGAGAAAGGTAATTTAATGTTAAACATAAGTCATATTAAAGTATTGAAAGAAACAATGAGCGCAACATTTCCATTGAGACAGTGTACAATAAGATTCTGATGTTTGCGAATCTACTATCGTTAAGAAAAAATGGAGTATTAAATTTAAGCCCTGTTTAATCACGTTTCGAAGAATCACCAAATTGAAGACGTAATAAGCGACCACAAACACCCCCGTATCTAAAATTCCACATTCATACATCAATTTTCAAAAAAATCTTCCGCCATTTTGTTTTTTTTGCATTTTGACTTTGGAATCGTGATCGGTGATCCCCAAAACCCCCCCCGTATCTAAAATTTCACGTTCATATGTCAATTTTCAAAAAATCTTCCGCCATTTTGTTTTTTTTTGACATTTTAACTTTGGAATCGTGATCGGCGACCCCCAAAACCCCCGTATCTAAAATTTCACGTTCGTACGTCAATTTAAAAAAAAATCTTCCGCCATTTTGTTTTTTTTGACATTTTGACTTTGGAATCGTGATCGGCGACCCCCAAAACCTCCGTATCTAAAATTTCACGTTCATACCTCAATTTTCAAAAAATCTTCCGCCATTTTGTTTTTTTTTGACATTTTAACTTTGGAATCGTGATCGGCGACCCCCAAAACCCCCGTATCTAAAATTTCACGTTCGTACGTCAATTTTCAAAAAGATCTTCCGCCATTTTGTTTTTTTTGACATTTTGTCTTTGGAATCGTGATCGGCGACCCCCAAAACCCTCGTATCTAAAATTTCACATTCATACGTCAATTTTCAAAAAATCTTCCGCCATTTTGTTTTTTTTTGACATTTTGAGTATGTATTCGTGATCGGTGACCTAAGACACCCTCGTATATAAAATTTCACATTTATACGTCAAAATTTTCAAAAAATCCTTCGGCCATTTTGTTTTTTTTTGACATTTCGACTTTGGATACGTGATCAATGAGACCACAAAAACTCCCAAGTGCCGAATTTTACTTTAATCAGAAGAGAGAAGTTAATTTCAGCTAGCTCCGCCCACCCTGCATGTATGCGTAATCGATTAAATAAAATTATTACATAAGGGCACATCGATGTTAAAAGCAATCCTTTTCCCCATACGCATACGCGTTCTGGAGTTAACGTATTTTAATTCAAATCATTATTAAAATATTAATCTACAGCTCCTGTATAGTTGAAATTATTAAATCAAGCGGGACCGTTATGTATTGTGTGGAGATATGGAGATGCCGAACATCCACCGGACCGTAATACATTCATCGGCAGTGCACATGAGAATCTGATTATATTTTTCGCCCGTCCGAAATACATTGATATCACTGCACATTGAATCGGCCATTTTGCTGACCAAATCCTTCTGCAAACGAATTTGAAAGTGCTCGTGCCCTTGTTTGCGTGCGTCTGTCGACTCGAAATAAGCATGTGAAATATCTAGAGAAGTACGTTCTATAACACCTCGGGTCTTGTTGGGCGCTCGCAACCTTCAAAATTTCGTATTTCAGTCTTAAAAGTGAATCTGTGGATACAACTCAGTTTGTCTGCTAGTTTGACGTTTCCCGAGATTTGTATTGCTTGTCACGTGAATCGTCATGATGACGTAAGCCATTTTTCTGTTAAAACACCGAGTGCACGCTCCTCTTCAACGGGCGATATCTCTGCACACGCTCCACTTGGGAAGAAAAACTCCCCGTCGACCGGAAATTCAATGTCGCCCCTGCCAACATGCCAAAAGACAGCCCTTAATTTCGCGTCTCCAGAGAGGAGTTCTTTGCACAGTTTTGCCGTTTTTAGACGATTTTCGGGTCGTTTGGTTGCCATGGGCTACTCCGCTTTTAGTATATATAACTAGCTAATACGGCAGGCCTTGAAGGCCCGCTATCGCCTCTTATTCCGCTTACAGTTGAGGTACCGCTCCCCCTTATTCTTCTAAATTTATTGCGGATTTTGTCTTTATTGCGTTTCAGTTTTTGAAACACCATATAATTCCGATATATAGCGACTAACTAAATATAATTGTGTTTTAGATGTTCAATATTGCTTAGTTGTTTTTATACACCCCTGTATATAGTTTACAACTATGCAATATTTTATTCAGAATGCTTATCGGCTGAAATGATTAATAATAGATTGAGTGATAATAGCAGTTTTTAAATTGAAAACGTTTAACGGCTGTCCATGAAATAAGATGTATTTTATCGTTTAAAGTTATATTGATATTTTTCACATACTTTTCCTGTGCCTCACAGACGGTAGTTTTCACTCTATTTATAATTTTTCTACTATTATTGGCTTTTGTGCCTTGACTTGCCGATGATTTATTTCACGTTTGCTTAATTTATCTATAGTTTGAATTTTGTTTGTGGGTATAAAATTAGAATAATCTCGAAATCTGTGTTTTTTGCATCAGTTGGAAAATGTGGTTTGATAGTTTTTGTTAATAGTGTTTCAGTCTATATACATATGTGGATTCCATTGGTCTTTTTGGTTTAAATGAAAATTCATTAGAATTTAAAAAAAAACATTTTATTTTATACAAACTTGTAGATAGCTTTATTAGAATTATGTTTTGTTGACGCGAATGTATACTTTTAAATAATTCATTTAATTATTGTTCTATAACAAATAATATTTATTTCATTGGCATTTTTTATAATGATTTCCATTCCTATACTTTCATAATTTGCAGTGTTTCTTTGTGGTAAATTGTATTACAACTGTCAGTTATGTATGATGCTTAATAATGTTGGTAAAGCCTTGTTCACACTGTACATAATTATTTTCTTTTGCATTGTACACCTACAATTTAAGGAATACGAGGTGTGATCAATATATAACCGTTATTTTCAAATTTCGTGAGTTACGTATGTTCGATTTTCGCATTTTTGTTTCTGTTATGTTGGTACACATGTCTGTTATATATGTTGGCAATATCAGCCATTTTGGATTGTCAGTTTGTTTTTGACAGATAAAAAGGTTAGTCGTGTTTTGGTGTGCTCTTCGATTTTTTACTATTCGAAAAAATGGATCAAAGAAATTGTATTAAGTTTTGTGTAAAAAATGAAATTAAATGCGCAAGGACATTTGAAATGTTGACTGTGGCGTTTGGCGAGTCTACTATGAGCAGAACACAAGTTCAATTGTGGTATAACCGGTTTAAGGAAGACTGAGAAGATGTCAATGACGATGCTCGTCCGGGTCGCCCGAGCACGTCAACAACCGATGAAAACATTGAAGCAGTGAAGAAAATGATTTTGGATAATCGTCGAATCACTATCAGAGAGGTTGCTGATGATGTTGGCATATCGTTCGGCTCATGCAAGCAATTTTTACGGATGTTTTAGGCATGAAACGTGCGGCAGCGAAGATTGTTCCAAAATTGCTAAATTTTGAGCAAAAACAACGTCGCATGGACATCGCTCAGGAGCTGTTGAACATCGTCAACGACGATCCAGATTTCCTCAAAAAGATCATAACTGGTGACGAATCATGGGTGTATGGCTATGACATTGAAACCAAAGCCCAATCATCCCAATGGAAGCGTCCAGAAGAGCCAAGACCGAAAAAAGCACGTCAAATTCGGTCAAATGTTAAGGTTTTGCTCACTGTTTTCTTCGACTGCAATGGCGTGGTGCATCATGAATTCTTGCCACAAGGTCGTACGGTCAATAAGGAATACTACCTTGAAGTTATGCGCCGTTTGCGAGAAGCAATTCGTCAGAAACGCACAGAATTGTGGAAAAAACAATCATGGATTTTGCACCATGATAACGCACCAGCTCACACATCGATGCTTGTGCGTGAGTTTTTGGCCAAAAACAAAACCGTTATCATGCCTCAACCACCGTATTCACCGGACTTGGCTCCCGCTGACTTTTTCCTCTTCCCAAAACTGAAGACACCGATGAAAGGAAAGCGTTTTGCTACGATTGAGGAGATAAAAGAAAAATCGAAAAAGGAGCTGTTGGCGATACCAAAAAGCGCGTTTCAGAAGTGTTTCGAGGATTTGAAAAAACGCTGGCATAAGTGTATTATATCTGAGGGGGATTACTTTGAAGGGGACAAGATTGTTATTGATGAATAAATAAATACTTTTTGAAAAAATTGAAAATAACGGTTATATATTGATCACACCTCGTATATAGATATAATATATGTATTATGGTAATATTGATTACTTCTTGTTATATTCGAAAATACTGTAAAACATCCTTATAGAATTTCTATTTTGAATTATTGTAATTGACGATGTCGCGGGACGTTCATTTTCATCAATGATAATTAAACAATCTTTTTTGAATACGTATGATATTACTTCTCAATTTGCCTGACACAGTAACAACATGATTAAGTGCTTGTTTAATCTGGTAGGAATATATTTTAGTTTCTTTTTTCTATTTACAATATCTTATAATATTTTGAAGTATTTTTACAACTTAATTCATGGACGAAAAAAATGAGTAGAAAGTATTTATAAACAAATAAAGAATCGAATTTATAAATTTTTACCTATACACTATTATCATTGGGCCAATTATTATATATTGCAATATTTATTGTGTTGAATGTTTGTGAGCTAATGCTTCAATCTTTTCGAGCTTGAATTCGCCTTTTTCGCGTCCGCTTACAGCTTTTTACAGTTTCCTGTAAATCGCGATCACTCTCCTGGTGGTTTTTAGAATGTAAGATTTTATAGACCTGTGGCACACTCTGTATATACATATATTTTGTAAAGCCATTCATTCAGAATTCTTCTAGATTTTTTTTTTACATAAACTGTTACACAATGAAGAGCGAGAAAGATAATTTAATGTTAAACATAAGAATGGTGTTAAAGTATCCGATGAAACAATATGCTCAATAAGTGCATCATTTTTATTGAGACAATCGGGATAATACGCTATTGAAATAACGGTGGAAAAGTTTAGTATATTAACAAAAAGTATGTCAATTGCTCAGAAACAATTTAAGACAGGCATGCACAATATTAATAAAAAAGAACCTAATAATAAGTTTGACACTGAGATATTTTCACCCAAATTCTTTGAAGTGGAACAGCGCTTTCATTATGAAATTTTGGTCAGCATAATTGAAATATTCGTCTGCCACATACTCAAAATTAGTTCGCACGTCAATTAAAAATGAAGGACTTGTATTGAAGAACATTTTAAATTTTCAATGAATTACATATATACTACTCGCGCGCTATCGCGGGCTCGTCATTTTAATTGACATACTCAAATATACGTAGTATCTCCATAGTGTTTAATATGTTTACAACAAATTTTGTTTGGTAAATGGGCGTCGCTTTCAAACATTCTTATAGAATGCTAATGAATGCTGATGAACTTCGAACATATAGCTCGCAAACATATGTATGCGAATGGGTAAAGTAAATTTACTTTATAAAGTATATTACTTTCTTACTACCTTTTCGAAGTCCACTATCGTTAATAAAAAAGCAGAGTATATTTTATCTAAAATTATTCTCCTTCTGTTTTTGAAACAAATCGGTACACACTCAAGAGCGAGAAAGGTAATTTAATGTTAATCATAAGCCATGTTAAAGTATCCAAAGACACAATGAGCTCAAAAAGCGCAACATTTTTATTAAAACAGTTTACAATACTATTTTGATGTAAAGTGTGACCCTTTTGAAATCCACTATCATTAATAAAGGAGCACAAAATAATAATAAAAGTAAAAAACCCAGTTTAAGCCCTTTTCAAGCGCTTTCTAGAATGTCCATTTTTATAAATTTTTGAAGCACCCCTGTATATACATATATTTTGTTAAGCCAATAGGATATCTTATTTAAAATTCTTCTCGAACTGTTTTAACACAAACCGGTACACACTCAAGAGCGAGAAAGGTAATTTAATGTTAAACATAAGTCGTGTTAAAGTATGCAAAGACACAATGAGATCAAAAAGCGCAACATTTTTATTAAGACAGTGTACAATACTATTTTGATGTAAAGTGTGACCTTTTTGAAATCCACTATCGTTAATAAAGGAGCACAAAATAAAAGTAAAAGTAAAAAGCCTAAGTTTTAAATTGAAGCACCTTTCCTGTAAAAAGCGATCACTGGCATGACGCTTTTTAGAATGTCCGGTTTTATAAACTTTTAAAGCATCCCGGTATATACATATATTTTGTGAAGCCAATAGTATATTTTATTTAAAATTTTTCTCGAATTGTTTTTTACACAATCAAAGATAATTTAATGTTAAACATAAGTCGTGTTAAAGTATCCAAAGACACAATGAGATTAAAAAGCCCAGCATTTTTATTAAGACAGTTTACAATACTATTTTGATGTGAACGTGTAAAAGCCTATCAATCTCTTCGAAGTCTACTCTCGTTAAGAAAAAAGCACAAAATAATAATAACCGTGAAAAGCCCAAGTTTTAAATTGAAGCCCTATTGAAGTGCCTTTCCTGTAAAAAACGCTTTTAAGAATGTCCACTTTTATAAACTTTTGAAGCACTCCTGTATATACATATATTTTGTTAAGCCAATAGGATATTTTATTTAAAATTCTTCTCGAACTGTTTTTGACACAAACCGGTATACACTCAAGAGCTAGAAAGGTAATTTAATGTTAAACATAAGTCATGTTAAAGTATTCAAGGACAAAAAGACGCAACATTTTCATTAAGACAGTTTACAATACTATTTTGATATGAACGTGTAATAGCCTATCAATTTTTCGAAATCCACTATCGTTAATGAAAAAGTACAAAATAATAGTAAAAGTAAAAAGCTCAAGTTTTAAATTTAAGCCCTATTGAACCGCTTTTCCTGTAAAAAAGCGATAACTGGCATGGCTTTTTAGAATGTCCGATTTTATTAACTTTTGAAGCGCCCCTGTATATACATATATTTTGTTAAACCAATAGGATACTTTATTTAAAATTCTTCTCGAACTGTTTTTGACACAAATCGGTACAGTCAAGAGCGAGAAAGGTAATTTAATGTTAAACATAAGTCGTGCTAAAGTATGCAAAGACACAATGATATCAAAAAGCGCAACATTTTTATTAAGACAGTGTACAATACTATTTTGATGTCAAAAGTGTAAAAGCCTGTCAACCTTTTTGAAATCCACTATCGTTAATAAAGGAGCACGAAACAATAATAAAAGCAAAATGCCCAAGTTTTAAATTGAAGCGCCTTTCCTATAAAAAGCGATCACTGGCATGACGCTTTTTAGAATGTCTACATTTATACTACTTTGAAGCACCCAAGTATATACATATATTTTGTTAAGCCAATAGGATATTTTATTTAAAATTCTTCTTGAACTGTTTTTGACATAAACCGGTACACACTCAAGAGCGAGAAAGGTAATTTAATGTTTAACATAAGTCGTGTTAAAGTATCCAAAGACACATTGAGATCAAAAAGCCCAACATGTTCATTAAGACAGTTTTCAATACTATTTTGATGTAAAAGTGTAAAAGCCTGTCAACCTTTCCAAAATCCACTATCGTTAATAAAGGTGCACGAAATAATAATAAAAGTAAAAAGCCCAAGTTTTAAATTTAAGCCCTATTGAAGCGCCTTTCCTGTAAAAAAACGCTTTTTAGAATGTCCACTTTTATAAACTTTTGAAGCACCCCTGTATATATATATATTTTGTTAGGCCAATAGGATACTTTATTTAAAATTCTTCTCGAACTGTTTTAGACATAAACCGGTAGACACTCAAGAGCGAGAAAGGTAATTTAATGTTTAACATAAGTCGTGTTAAAGTATCCAAATACACATTGAGATCAAAAAGCGCAACATTTTTGTTAAGACAGTGTACAATACTATTTTGATGTAAAGTGTGACCTTTTTGAAATCCACTATCATTAATAAAGGAGCCCAAATGAAAATAAAAGTAAAAAGCCCAAGTTTTAAATTGAAGCGCCATTTATTTTATTTAAAATTTTTCTCGAATTGTTTTTTACACAAACCGGTACACACTCAAGTGCGAGAAAGGTAATTTAATGTTAAACATAAGTCATGTTAAAATATCCAAAGAAACAATGAGCTCTCAAAAAGCGCAACCTTTTCATTAAGACAGTTTACAATACTATTTTGATGTGAACGTGTAAGAGCCTGTCAATCTTTTCGAAGTCTACTTTCGTTAAGAAAAAAGCACAAAATAATAATAAAAGTAAAAAGCCCAAGTTTTAGATTTAAGCCCAATTGAAGCGTCTTTCCTATAAAAAACGCATTTTAGAATGTCCAGTTTTATAAACTCTTAAAGCATCCCGGTATATACATATATTTTGTGAAGCCAATTGTATATTTTATTTAAAATATTTCTGGAATTGTTTTTTACACAAACCGGTACACACTCAAGAGCGAGAAAGGTAATTTAATGTTAAACATAAGTCGTGTTAAAGTATGCAAAGACACAATGAGATCAAGAATCGCTACATTTTTATTAAGACAGTGTACAATACTATTTTGATGCGAAAGTGTGAAAGCCTGTCAACCTTATTGAAATCCAGTATCGTTAATAAAGGAGCACATAATAATAATAAAAATAAAAAGCCCAAGTTTTAAATTGAAGCCCTTTTCCTGTAAAAAGCGATCACTGGCATGACGCTTTTTAGAATGTCCACTTTTATACACCTTTGAAGCACTCCTGTATATACATATATTTTGTTAACCCAATAGGATGTTTTATTTAAAATTCTTCTCGAACTGTTTTTAACACAAACCGATACACACTCAAGAGCGAGAAAGGTAATCTTATGTTAAACATAAGTCGTGTTAAAGTATGCAAAGACACAATGAGATTAAAAAGCGCAACATTTTTATTAAGACAGTGTACAATACTATTTTGATGTGAAAGTGTAAAAGCCTGTCAACCTTTTTGAAATCCACTATAGTTAATAAAGGAGCACGAAATAATAATAAAAGTAAAAAGCCCAAGTTTTAAATTGAAGCCCTATTGAAGCGCCTTTCCTGTAAAAAGCGATCACTGGCATGACGCTTTTTAGAATGTCCACTTTTATAAACTGTTGAAGCACCCCTACATATATTTTTTTAAGCCAATAGTATATTTTATTTGAAATTCTACTCGAACTGTTTTTTTACACAAACCGGTTCACACTCAAGAGCGAGAAAGGTAATTTAATGTTAAACATAAGTCATGTTAGAGTATCGAAAGAAACAATGAGGTCAGTGAGCGTAACATTTTCATTGAGACAGTGCATAATACAATTCTGATATTTGCGAATCTACTATTGATACGAAAAAATGAAGTATTAAATTTAAACCCTGTTCAATCACGTTTCGAAGAATCACCAAATTGAAGACGTAATAAGCGACCACAAACATCCCCGTATCTAAAATTTCACATTCATACGTCAATTTTCAAAAAACTCTTCCGTCATTTTGTTTTTTTGACATTTTGAATTTTGGAATCGTGATCGGCGACACCCAAAACTCCCGTATCTAAAATTTCACATTCATACGTCAATTTTCAAAAAAATCTTCCGTCATTTTGTTTTTTTTGACATTTTGACTTTGGAATCGTGATCGGCGACCCCCAAAACCCCCGTATCTAAAATTTTACATTCATACGTCAATTTTCAAAAAATCTTCCGCCTTTTTGTTTTTTTTTGACATTTTGACTTTGGAATCGTGATCGGCGACCCCAAAAACCCCTGTATCTAAAATTTTACATTCATATGTCAATTTTCAAAAAATTCTTCCGCGATTTTGTTTTTTTATAACATTTTGATTTTGGATTTGTGATCGGCGACCTAACACACCCCCGTATCTAAAATTTCGCACTCATACGTCAATTTTCAAAAAAATCTTTCGCCATTTTGCTTTTTTTGACATTTTGACTTTGGAATCGTGATCGGCGACCCCCAAAACCCACGTATCTAAAATTTTACATTCATACGTCAATTTTCAAAAAATCTTCCGCCATTTTGTTTTTTTTTGACATTTTGGCTTTGGAATCGTGATCGGCGACCCCCAAAACCCGCGTATCTAAAATTTCACATTCATACGTCAATTTTCAAAACAATCTTTCGCCGTTTTGCTTTTTTTGATATTTTGACTTTGGAATCGTGATCGGCGACCCCCAAAACCCCCGTATCTAAAATTTCACATTTATACGTCAATTTTCAAAAAATCCTTCGGCAATTTTGTTTTTTTGACATTTTGACTTTGGAATCGTGATCGGCCACCCCCAAAACCCCCGTATCTAAAATTTTACATTCATACGTCAATTTTCAAAAAATCTTCCGCCATTGTGTTTTTTATGACATTTTGATTTTGGAATCGTGATCGGCGACCCCCAAAACTCCCGTATCTAAAATTTTACATTCATACGTCAATTTTCAAAAAATCTTTTGCCATTTTGTTTTCTTTTGACATTTTGACTTTGGAATCGTGATCGGCGACCCCCAAAACCCCCGTATCCAAAATTTCACATTCATACGTCAATTTTCAAAAAAATCTTCCATTTTGTTTTTTTTTGACATTTTGACTTTGGAATCGTGATCGGCCACCCCCAAAACCCCCGTATCTAAAATTTTACATTCATACGTCAATTTTCAAAAAATCCTTCCGCCATTTTCTTTTTTTTGACATTTTGACTTTGGAGTCATGATCGGCCACCCCCAAAACCCCCGTATCTAAAATTTTACATTCATACGTTAATTTTCAAAAAATCTTCCGCCATTGTGTTTTTATGGCATTTTGACTTTGGAATCGCGATCGGCGACCCCCAAAACCCCCGTATCTAAAATTTTACATTCATACGTCAATTTTCAAAAAATCTTCCCCCATTTTGTTTTTTTTTTGACATTTTGACTTTGGAATCGTGATCGGCGACCCCCAAAACCCCCGTATCTAAAATTTTACATTCATACATCAATTTTCAAAAAATCTTCCGCCCTTTTGTTTTTTTTTGGCATTTTGACTTTGGAGTCGTGATCGGCGACCCCCAAAACCCCCGTATCTAAAATTTTACATTCATACGTCAATTTTCAAAAAATCTTTCGCCATTTTGTTTTCTTTTGACATTGTGACTTTGGAAACGTGATCGGCGACCCCCAAAACCCCCGTATCTAAAATTTTACATTCATACGTCAATTTTCAAAAAATCTTCCGCCATTTTGTTTTTTTTTGACATTTTGACTTTGGAGTCGTGATCGGCGACCCCCAAAATCCCCGTATCTAGAATTTTACATTGATACGTCAATTTTCAAAAAATCTTCCGCCATTTTGTTTTTTTTGACAATTTGACTTTGAAATCGTGATCGGCGACCCCCAAAACCCCTGTATCTAAAATTTTACATTCATACGTCAATTTTCAAAAAATCTTCCGCCATTTTTTTTTGACATTTTGACTTTGGAATCGTGATCGGCGACCCCCAAAACCCCCGTATCTAAAATTTTACATTCATACGTCAATTTTCAAAAAATCTTCCGCCATTTTTTTTTTTGACATTTTGACTTTGGAATCGTGATCGGCGACCCCCAAATCCCCCGTATCTAAAATTTTACATTCATACGTCAATTTTCAAAAAATCTTCTGCCATTTTGTTTTTTTTGACATTTTGACTTTGGAATCGTGATCGGCGACCCCCAAAACCCCCGTATCTAAAATTTTACATTCATACGTCAATTTTCAAAAAATCTTCCGCCATTTTGTTTTTTTTTTTGACATTTTGACTTTGGAATCGTGATCGGCGACCCCCAAAACCCCCGTATCTAAAATTTTACATTCATACGTCAATTTTCAAAAAATCTTCCGCCATTTTGTTTTTTTTTGACATTTTGACATTGGAATCGTGATCGGCGACCCCCAAAACTCCCGTATCTAAAATTTTACATTCGTACGTCAATTTTCAAAAAATTCTTACGCCATTTTGTTTTTTATGACATTTTAATTTTGGAATCGTGATCGGCGACCCCCAAAACCCCCGTATCTAAAATTTTACATTCACACGTCAATTTTCAAAAAATCTTCCGCCATTTTGTTTTTTTTGACATTTTGACTTTGGAATTGTGATCGGCGACCCCCAAAACCCCCGTATCTAAAATTCTACATTCATACGTCAATTTTCAAAAAATCTTCCGCCATTTTGTTTTTTTTGACATTTTGACTTTGGAATCGTGATCGGCGACCCCCAAAACCCCCGTATCTAAAATTTTACATTCATACGTTAATTTTCAAAAAATTCTTACGCCATTTTGATTTTGGATTTGTGATCGGCGACTTAAGACACACTCGTATCTAAAATTTCACATTTATACGTCAATTTTCAAAAAATTCTTCGGCAATTTTGATTTTTTTTGACATTTCGACTTTGGATACGCAATCAATGATACCACAAAGACTCCCAAGTGCCGAATTTTACTTTAATCAGAAGAGAGAAATTAATTTCAGATAGCTCCGCCCACTCTGCATGTATGCGTAATCGTTGTCATAAGGGCACATAAATGTTAAAAGCAATCCTTTTCCCCATTAAGGCGTACGCGTTCTGGAATTAACGTATTTTAATAATTCAAATATATAGTCATTAAAATAACAATCAACCTGTATATCTATAAAAATGTTAAGTCAAGCGGGTGTATTATGTCGAGATTGAGATGCCGAATTTGTCGGACCGGATAAATTAATCTGATATTTTTTGCCCGACCGTAGTACATTGAATCACATGCACATTGAATCTGTGACGTATTTCGGCCATTTTTCTTACGAAATCTGTCTGCAAACGAATTTGAAAGTGCTCGTGCCCTACATTGCGTGCGTCTGTCGACTCGAAATAAGCATGTAAGAGATGCCCAGAAGGCCGTTCTTTAACACTGCGGGTCTTGTTGGACCCTCGCAACCTTCAAAATTTCGTATTTCAGTCTTAAAAGTGAATCTGTAGCTACAACTTGCTAGTTTGACGTTTCCCGAGATTTATTTTGCTTGTCACGTGAATCGTCATGATGACGTAAGCCATTTTTCTGTTAAAACACCGAGTGCACGCTCCTCTTCAACGGGCGATATCTCTGCACACGCTCCACTTGGGAAGAAAAACTCTCCGTCGACCGGAAATTCAATGTCGCCCCTGCCAACATGCCAAAAGACAGCCCTTAATTTCGCGTATCCAGAGAGGAGTTCTTTGCACAGTTTTGCCGTTTTTAGACGATTTTTCGGGCGTTTGGTTGCCATGGGCTACTCCGCTTTTAGTATATATAACTAGCTAATACGGCAGGCCTTGAAGGCCCGCTATCGCCTCTTATTCCGCTTACAGTTGAGGTACCGCTCCCCCTTATTCTTCTAAATTTATTGCGGATTTTGTCTTTATTGCGTTTCAGTTTTTGAAACACCATATAATTCCGATATATAGCGAATAACTAAATATAATTGTGTTTTAGATGTTCAATATCGCTTAGTTGTTTTTATACACTCCTGTATATAGTTTACAACTATGCAATATTTTATTCAGAATGCTTATCGGATGAAATGATTAATAATAGATGTAGTGATAATAGCAGTTTTTAAATTGAAAATGTTTAACGGCTGTCCATGAAATAAGATGTACTTTATCGTTTAAAGTTTTATTGACATGTTTCACATACTTTTCCTGTGCCTCACAGACGGTAGTTTTCACTCTATTTATAATTTTTCTACTATTATTGGTTTTTGTGCCTTGACTTGCCGATGATTTATTTCACGTTTGCCTAATTTATCTATAGTTTGAATTTTGTTTGTGGGTATAAAATTAGAATAATCTCGAAATCTGTGTTTTTTGCATCAGTTGGAAAATGTGATTTGATAGTTTTTGTTAATAGTGTTTCAGTCTATATACATATGTCGATTCCATTGGTCTTTTTGGTTTAAATGAAAATTCATTAGAATTTAAAAAAAAACATTTTATTTTATACAAACTTGTAGATAGCTTTATTAGAATTATGTTTTGTTGACGCGAATGTATACTTTTAAATAATTCATTTAATTATTGTTCTATAACAAATAATATTTATTTCATTGGCATTTTTTATGATTTCCATTCCTATACTTTTATAATTTGCAGTGTTTCTTTGTGGTAAATTGTATTACAACTGTCAGTTATATATGATGCTTAATAATGTTGGTAAAGCCTTGTTCACACTGTACATAATTATTTTCTTTTGCATTGTACACCTACAATTTAAGGAATATATAGATATAATATTATGTATTATGGTAATATTGATTACTTATTGTTATATTCGAAAATACTGTATAACATCCTTATAAAATTTCTATTTTGAATTATTGTAATTGACGATGTCGCGAGACGTTCATTTTCATCAATGATAATTAAACAATCTTTTTTGAATACGTATGATATTACTTCTCAATTTGCCTGACAGTAACAACATGATTAAGTGCTTGTTTAATCTGGTAGGAATATATTTTAGTTTCTTTTTTCTATTTACAATATCTTATAATATTTTGAAGTATTTTTACAACTTAATTCATGGATGAAAAAATGAGTAGAAAGTATTTATAAACAAATAAGGAATCGAATTTATAAATTTTTTCCTATATACTATTATCATTGGGCCAATTATTATATATTGCAATATTTATTGTGTTGAATGTTTGTGAGCTAATGCTTCAATCTTTTCGAGCTTGAATTCGCCTTTTTCGCGTCCGCTTACAGCTTTTTACAGTTTCCTGTAAAACGCGATCACTCTCGTGGTGGTTTTTAGAATGTAAGATTTTATAGACTTGTGGCACACTCTGTATATACATATATTTTGTAAAGCCAATTGTATATTTCATTCAGAATTCTTCTAGAATTTTTTTTTACACAAACTGTTACACAATGAAGAGCGAGAAAGATAATTTAATGTTAAACATAAGAATGATGAAACAATATGCTCAATAAGTGCATCATTTTTCTTGAGACAATCGGGATAATACGCTATTGAAATAACACTGGAAAAATTTAGTATATTAACAAAAAGTATGTCAATTGCTCAGAAACAATTTAAGACAGGCATGCACAATATTAATAAAAAAGAACCTAATAATCAGTTTGACACTGAGATATTTTCACCCAAATTATTTGAAGTGGAACAGCGCTTTCATTATGAAATTTTGGTCAGCATAATTAAAATATTCGTCTGTCACATACTCAAAATTAGTTCGCACGCCAATTAAAAATGAAGGACTTGTATTGAAGAACATTTTAAATATTCAATGAATTACATATGTACTACTCGCCCGCTATCGCGGGCTCGTCATTTTAATTGACATACTCAAATATACGTAGTATCTCCATAGTGTTTAATATGTTTACAACAAATTTTGTTTGGTAAATGGGCGTCGCTTTCAAACATTCTTATAGAATGCTAATGAATGCTGATGAACTTCAAACATATAGCTCGCAAACATATGTATGTGAATGGGTAAGGTAATTTAATTAATAAAGTATATTACTTTCTTACTACCTTTTCGAAGTCCACTATCGTTAATAAAAAAGCAGAGTATATTTTATCTAAAATTATTCTCCTTCTGTTTTTGACACAAATCGGTACACACTCAAGAGCGATAAAGATAATTTAATGTTAATCATAAGCCATGTTAGAGTATCCAAAGACACAATGAGCTCAAAAAGCGCAACATTTTTATTAAAACAGTTTACAATACTATTTTGATGTAAAGTGTGACCCTTTTGAAATCCACTATCATTAATAAAGGAGCACAAAATAATAATAAAAGTAAGAAACCCAAGTTTTAAATTTAAGCCCTTTTCATGCGCCTTTTCTGTAAACAGCGCTTTCTAGAATGTCCATTTTTATACATTTTTGAAGCACCCCTGTATATACATATATTTTGTTAAGCCAATAGGATATCTTATTTAAAATTCTTCTCGAACTGTTTTTAACACAAACCGGTACACACTCAAGAGGGAGAAAGGTAATTTAATGTTAAACATAAGTCGTGTTAAAGTATGCAAAGACACAATGAGATCAAAAAGCGCAACATTTCTATTAAGACAGTGTACAATACTATTTTGATGTAAAGTGTGACCTTTTTGAAATCCACTATCGTTAATAAAGGAGCACAAAATAAAAGTAAAAGTACAAAGCCCAAGTTTTAAATTGAAGCACCTTTCCTGTAAAAAGCGATCACTGGCATGACGCTTTTTAGAATATCCGGTTTTATAAACTTTTAAAGCATCCCGGTATAAACACAAACACAAATCGGTACACACTCAAGAGTGAGAAAGATAATTTAATGTTAAACATAAGTCGTGTTAAAGTATCCAAAGACAATGAGATTAAAAAGCGCAGCATTTTTATTAAGACAGTTTACAATACTATTTTGATGTGAACGTGTAAAAGCCTGTCAATCTTTTCGAAGTCTACTCTCGTTAAGAAAAAAGCATAAAATAATAATAACCGTAAAAAGCCCAAGTTTTAAATTGAAGCCCTATTGAAGTGCCTTTCCTCTAAAAAACGCTTTCATGAATGTCCACTTTTATAAACTTTTGAAGCACTCCTGTATATACATATATTTTGTTAAGCCAATATTTTATTTAAAATTCCTCTCGAACTGTTTTTGACACAAACCGGTACACACTCAAGAGCGAGAAAGGTAATTTAATGTTAAACATAAGTCATGTTAAAGTATTCAAAGACAAAAAGACGCAACATTTTCATTAAGACAGTTTACAATACTATTTTGATATGAACGTGTAATAGCCTATCAATTTTTCTAAATCCACTATCGTTAATAAAAATGTACAAAATAATAGTAAAAGTAAAAAGCTCAAGTTTTTAAATTTAAGCCCTATTGAAGCGCTTTTCCTGTAAAAAGCGATAACTGGCATGGCTTTTTAGAATGTCCGATTTTATTAACCTTTGAAGCGCCCCTGTATATACATATATTTTGTGAAACCAATAGGATATTTTATTTGAAATTCTTCTCGAACTGTTTTTGACATAAATCGGTACAGTCAAGAGCGAGAAAGGTAATTTAATGTTAAACATAAGTCGTGCTAAAGTATGCAAAGACACAATGATATCAAAAAGCGCAACATTTTTATTAAGACAGTGTACAATACTATTTTGATGTCAAAAGTGTAAAAGCATGTCAACCTTTTTGAAATCCACTATCGTTAATAAAGGAGCACGAAATAATAATAAAAGCAAAATGCCCAAGTTTTAAATTGAAACGCCTTTCCTATAAAAAGCGATCACTGGCATGACGCTTTTTAGAATGTCTACATTTATACTACTTTGAAGCACCCAAGTATATACATATATTTTGTTAAGCCAATAGGATATTTTATTTAAAATTCTTCTTGAACTGTTTTTGACATAAACCGGTACACACTCAATAGCGAGAAAGGTAATTAAATGTTTAACATAAGTCGTGTTAAAGTATCCAAAGACACATTGAGATCAAAAAGCCCAACATGTTCATTAAGACAGTTTTCAATACTATTTTGATGTAAAAGTGTAAAAGCCTGTCAACATTTCCAAAATCCACTATCGTTAATAAAGGTGCACGAAATAATAATAAAAGTAAAAAGCCCAAGTTTTAAATTTAAACCCTATTGAAGCGTCTTTCCTGTAAAGAAAACGCTTTTTAGAATGTCCACTTTTATAAACTTTTGAAGCATCCCTGTATATATATATATTTTGTAAGGCCAATAGGATATGTTATTTAAAATTCTTCTCGAACTGTTTTTGACATAAACCGGTACACACTCAAGAGCGAGAAAGGTAATTTAATGTTTAACATAAGTCGTGTTAAAGTATCCAAAGACACATTGAGATTAAAAAACGCAACATTTTCATTAAGACAGTTTACAATACTATTTTGATGTGAACGTGTAAGAGCCTGTCAATCTTTTCGAAGTCTACTGTCGTTAAGAAAAAAGCACAAAATAATAATAAAAGTAAAAAGCCCAAGTTTTAGATTTAAGCCCAATTGAAGCGTCTTTCCTATAAAAAACGCTTTTTAGAATGTCCAGTTTTATAAACTTTTAAAGCATCCCGGTATATACATATATTTTGTGAAGCCAATTGTATATTTTATTTCAAATATTTCTGGAATTGTTTTTTACACAAAGCTGTATACACTCAAGAGCAAGAAAGGTAGTTTAATGTTAAACATAAGTCGTGTTAAAGTATGCAAAGACACAATGAGATCAAGAAGCGCTACATTTTTATTAATACAATGTACAATACTATTTTGATGCGAAAGTGTGAAAGCCTGTCAACCTTATTGAAATCCACTATCGTTAATAAAGGAGCACATAATAATAATAAAAATAAAAAGCCCAAGTTTGAAATTGAAGCCCTTTTCCTGTAAAAAGCGATCACTGACATGACGCGTTTTAGAATGTCCACTTTTATACACCTTTGAAGCACTCCTGTATATACATATATTTTGTTAACCCAATAGGATGTTTTATTTAAACTTCTTCTAGAACTGTTTTTAACACAAACCGATACACACTCAAGAGCGACAAAGGTAATCTAATGTTAAACATAAGTCGTGATAAAGTATGCAAAGACACAATGAGATTAAAAAGCGCAACATTTTTATTAAGACAGTGTACAATACTATTTTGATGTGAAAGTGTAAAAGCCTGTCAACCTTTTTGAAATCCACTATAGTTAAAGAAAGGCGATCACTGGCATGACGCTTTTTAGAATATCCACTTTTATAAACTTTTGAAACACCCCTGTATATACATATATTTTGTTAAGCCAATAGGATATTTTATTTAAAAATCTTCTCGAGCTGTTTTTGACACAAACCGGTACACACTCAAGAGCGAGAAAGCTAATTTAATGTTAAACATAAGTCGTGTTAAGGTATCCAAAGACACAATGAGATCAAAAAACCCAACATGTTCATTAAGACAGTTTACAATAGTATTTTGATGTGAAAGTGTAAAAGCCCGTCAACCTTTTCAAAATCCACTATCGTTAATAAAGGAGCACGAAATAATAATAAAAGTAAAGAGCCCGAGTTTTAAATTGAAGCCCTATTGAAACGCCTCTCCTGTAAAAAGCGATTACTGGCATGACGCTTTTTAGAATGTCCACTTTTTAAGCACCCCTTCATATATTTTGTTGAGCCAATGGTATATTTTATTTAAAATTCTTCTCGAACTGTTTTTTACACAAACTGGTGCACACTCAATAGCGGGGAAGGTAACTTAATGTTAAACATAAGTCATGTTAAAGTATCGAAAGAAACAATGAGCTCAATGAGCGCAACATTTTCATTGAGACAGTGTACAATACGATTCTGATGTTCGCGAATCTACTATCATTTAGAAAAAATTAAGTATTACATTTAAGCCCTGTTCAAAAAAATCTTCCGCCATTTTGCTTTTTTTCACATTTTGACTTTGGAATCGTGATCGGCGACCCCCAAAACCCCCGTATCTAAAATTTCACATTCATGCGTCAATTGTCAAAAAATCTTCCGCCATTTTGTTTTTTTTGACATTTCGACTTTGGAATCGTGATCGGCGATCCCCAAAACCCCCGTATCTAAAATTTTACATTCATACGTCAATTTTCAAAATATCTTCCGCCATTTTGTTTTTTTTGACATTTTGACTTTGGAATCGTGATCGGCGATCCCCAAAACCCCCGTATCTAAAATTTTACATTCGTACGTCAATTTTCAAAAAATCTTCCGCCATTTTGTTTTTTTGACATTTTGACTTTGGAATCGTGATCGGCCACCCCCAAAACCCCCGTATCTAAAATTTTACATTCATACGTCAGTTTCCAAAAAATCTTCCGCCATTTTGTTTTTTTTGACATTTTGACTTAGGAATCGTGATCGGCGACCCCCAAAACCCTCGTATCTAAAATTTCACATTCATACGTCAATTTTCAAAAAATCTTCCGCCATTTTGTTTTTTTTGACATTTTGACTTTGGAATCATGATCGGCGACCCCCAAAACTCCCGTATCTAAACTTTTACATTCATACTTTAATTTTCAAAAAATTCACCCGCCATTGTGTTTTTTATGACATTTTGATTTTGGATTGGTGATCGGCGACTTAAGGCACCCTCGTATCTAAAATTTCACATTTATACGTCAATTTTCAAGAAATCCTTCGGCCATTTTGTTTTTTTTGACATTTCAACTTTGGAATCGTGATCGGCCACCCCCAAAACCCCCGTATCTAAAATTTCACATTCATACGTCAATTTTCAAAAAATCTTCCGCCATTTTGCTTTTTTTGACATTTTGACTTTGGAATCGTGATCGGCGACCCCCAAAACCCTCGTATCTAAAATTTCACATTCATACGTCAATTTTCAAAAAATCTTCCGCCATTTTGTTTTTTTTGACATTTTGACTTTGGAATCGTGAACGGCGACCCCCAAAACTCCCGTATCTAAAATTTTACATTCATACGTTAATTTTCAAAAAATTCACCCGCCATTGTGTTTTTTATGACATTTTGATTTTGGATTTGTGATCGGCGACTTAAGGCACCCTCGTATCTAAAATTTCACATTTATATGCCAATTTTCAAAAAATCCTTCGGCCGTTTTCTTTTTTTGACATTTTGACTTTGGAATCGTGATCGGCCACCCCCAAAACCCCCGTATCTAAAATTTTACATTCATACGTTAATTTTCAAAAATTTCACCTGCCATTGTGTTTTTTATGACATTTTGATTTTGGAATCGTGATCGGCGACCCCCAAAACTCCCGTATCTAAAATTTTACATTTATACGTCAATTTTCAAAAAATCTTTCGCCGTTTTGTTTTCTTTTGACATTTTGACATTGGAATCGTGATCGGCGACCCCCAAAACCCCCGTATCTAAAATTTCACATTCATACGTCAATTTTCAAAAAAATCTCCGTCATTTTGTTTCTTTTTGACATTTTAACTTTGGAATCGTGATCGGCCACCCCCAAAACCCCCGTATCTAAAATTTTACATTCATACGTCAATTTTCAAAAAATTCTTACGACATTTTGTTTTTTTATGACAGTTTGATTTTGGATTTGTGATCGGCGACTTAAGGCACCCTCGTATCTAAAATTTTACATTCATAAGTAAATTATCAAAAAATCCTTCCGCCATTTTGTTTTTTGTGACATTTTGACTTTGGAGTCGTGATCGGCCACCTCCAAAACCCCCGTATCTAAAATTTTACATTCATACGTCAATTTTCAAAAAATCTTCCGCCATTGTGTTTTTTATGACATTTTGACTTTGGAATCGTGATCGGCGACCCCCAAAACCCCCGTATCTCAAATTTTACATTCATACATCAATTTTCAAAAAATCTTCCACCATTTTGTTTTTTTTTGACATTTTGACTTTGGAATCGTGATCGGCGACCCCCAAAACCCCCGTATCTAAAATTTTACATTCATACGTCAATTTTCAAAAAATCTTCCACCATTTTGTTTTTTTTTTTGACATTTTGACTTTGGAGTCGTGATCGGCGACCCCCAAAACCCCCTTTCTAAACTTTTACATTCATACGTCAATTTTCAAAAAATCTTTCGCCGTTTTGTTTTCTTTTGACATTTTGACTTTGGAATCGTGATCGGCGACCCCCAAAACCCCCGTATCTATAATTTCACATTTATACGTCAAATTTCAAAAAAATCTTCCACCATTTTGTTTTTTTTGACATTTTGACTTTGGAAACGTGATCGGCGACCCCCAAAACCCCCGTATCTAAAATTTTACATTCATACGTTAATTTTCAAAAAATCTTCCCCAATTTGTTTTTTTTTGACATTTTGACTTTGGAATCGTGATCGGCCACCCCCAAAACCCCCGTATCTAAAATTTTACATTCATACGTTAATTTTCAAAAAATTCACCTGCCATTGTGTTTTTTATGACATTTTGATTTTGGAATCGTGATCGACGACCCCCAAAACTCCCGTATCTAAAATTTTACATTCATACGTCAATTTTCAAAAAATCTTTCACCATTTTGTTTTTTTTTGACATTTTGACTTTGGAATCGTGATCGGCGACCCCCAAAACCCCCGTATTCAAAATTTTACATTCATACGTCAATTTTCAAAAAATCTTCCGCCATTTTGGTTTTTTTTGACATTTTGACTTTGGACTCATGATCGGCGAGCTCCAAAACCCCCGTATCTAAAATTTTACATTGATACGTCAATTTTCAAAAAATCCGCCGCCATTTTGTTTTTTTTGACATTTTTACTTTGGAATCGTGATCGGCGATCCCCAAAACCCCCGTATCTAAAGTTTCACATTCATACGTCAATTTTCAAAAAATCTTCCACCATTTTGTTTTTTTTTGACATTTTGACTTTGGAATCGTGATCGGCGACCCCCAAAACTCCCGTATATAAAATTTTACATTCATACGTTAATTTTCAAAAAATTCACCCGCCATTGTGTTTTTTTTGACATTTTGACTTTGGAATCGTGATCGGCGACCTCCAAAACCCCCGTATCTAAAATTTTACATTCATACGTCAATTTTCAAAAAATCTTCCGCCATTTTGTTTTTTTTTGACATTTTGACTTTGGAATCGTGATCGGCGACCCCCAAAACCCCCGTATCTAAAATTTTACATTCATACGTCAATTTTTAAAAAATCTTCCGTCATTTTGTATTTTTTGACATTTTGACTTTGGAATCGTGATCGGGGACCCCCAAAACCCCCGTATCTAAAATTTAACATTCACACGTCAATTTTCAAAAAATCTTCCGCCATTTTGTTTTTTTTTGGACATTTTGACTTTGGAATCGTGATCGGCGACCCCCAAAACCCCCGTATCTAAAATTTTACATTCATACGTCAATTTTCAAACAATTCTTACGCCGTTTTGATTTTTTTATGACATTTTGATTTTGGATTTGTGATTGGCGACTTAAGACACCCTCGTATCTAAAATTTCACATTTATACGTCAATTTTCAAAAAATGCTTCGGCAATTTTGTTTTTTTTTTGTCATTTCGACTTTGGATACGCGATCAATGATACCACAAAGACTCCCAAGTGCCGAATTTTACTTTAATCAGAAGAGAGAAATTAATTTCAGGTAGCTCCGCCCACTCTGCATGTATGCGTAATCGTTGTCATAAGGGCACATAAATGTTAAAAGCAATCCTTTTCCCCATTAAGGCGTACGCGTTCTGGAATTAACGTATTTTAATAATTCAAATATGTAATCATTAAAAGAACAATCAACCTGTATATCTATAAAAATGTTAAGTCAAGCGGGTGTATTATGTCGAGATTGGGATGCCGAACTTGTCGGACCGGATAGATTAATCTGATATTTTTCGCCCGATCGTAGTACATTGAATCACATGTACATTGAATCTGTGACGTATTTCGGCCATTTTTCTTACGAAATCTGTCTGCAAACGAATTTGAAAGTGCTCGTGCCCTACATTGCGTGCGTCTGTCGACTCGAAATAAGCATGTAAGAGATGCCCAGAAGGCCGTTCTTTAACACCTCGGGTCTTGTTGGACCCTCGCAACCTTCAAAATTTCGTATTTCAGTCTTAAAAGTGAATCTGTCGCTACAACTTGCTAGTTTGACGTTTCCCGAGATTTATTTTGATTGTCACGTAAATCGTCATGATGACGTAAGCCATTTTTCTGTTAAAACACCGAGTGCACGCTCCTCTTCAACGGGCGATATCTCTGCACACGCTCCACTTGGGAAGAAAAACTCCCCGTCGACCGGAAATTCAATGTCGCCCCTACCAACATGCCAAAAGACAGCCCTTAATTTCGCGTATCCAGAGAGGAGTTCTTTGCACAGTTTTGCCGTTTTTAGACGATTTTCGGGTCGTTTGGTTGCCATGGGCTACTCCGCTTTTAGTATATATAACTAGCTGTCCATCAATCTCTTCGAGCTTGAATCGCCTTTCGCGTCCGCTTACAGTTTATTACAGATTCCTGTAAAACGCTAAAAAAAAATCTTATTTTCTAAACTTTTGACACACCTTGTATAGACGCATACTTTTTGCTGTCACGATGACAGGACGAACGACAATATAATTAAGCATATTTACATCAGTTTGACTGTTCATTGTTGAAGTTTTAAGTTTGGGCTTTATTTAGCGTAAAGCTAATACTTGACACTAAAACATTCATACAGACTGACGTGGAAATATCTGTGTTAACATTTTGCTTACATACATTGCAAAAAAGTCCTCTATAATTCATATTTGTTGGGTTATTTTGCGATTCTTATGAAATATTTTATAAAAAATATTACAAAAGGGGAGATTTCATGATTAAAACCAAACTACAAATAATAATTGAATCGATCGAAATAAGATCGCGACACCAACCTGGTACACGATCATCATAACTCATAGGTGATCTATAATGTTTGTCATACAATATTGGTATAAGTAATGTAGATTACTCATTTTGTTTTTATTTTTTTTTAATTTAAGACACAATTATTCTATTGAACACTCGCTCTTATTGTTATTATAGTGTTTCATTAAACTCTTCGAATTAGAATTGCTTCTTCGCGTCCACTTCTTCTCTATAAGTTGTTCTATAAATGTGCCTCTTTGGAAATGTGATCACTGCCAGACGCAAGGGTACATGAATATTAACACTTATATATTTTTTTAATGTAAGTAAAATGTTATTAATTGCTTTTGACTCCTTTGCCTTATTTTATATAACAATGATATTGGAATCTATATCTGAGGTACTGTTAATGGAGAGTAATTGCAACTGTAGTTCACTTTGCTTTTGTTTATGAATAAAGATTGAATTTAAACAATATATGTCTAATAATGAATTATACATTATTTGACATTTATAATTTGTGGCAAATGAATTTATTTATTAAGAATTTGCCCATAAAATATATAATATTTCTATATAATTTACTGAACGTTGAGTTGACATTTAGAACATTTCGTTGAGTCAGGTTTTGTATAAATCGTGTGCAATTAGCGTAAGACTGTCATAGTCAAGTCAGACTGAAGTTAAGATGCTTAGGTAAATTATTGTCATTCCACTTGTCATCGTGACAGCAGTTCGTTGAAGTGTGTTCGTTCATAATAACATGCGAGAACGAAATGTCACAGTGACAGTGCTTAACCAAATTATCTTTCCAATTGTCGTATGAAATTAACAAAACATGATGAACAGAATGTGTTTTTAAATTTGCTAACATTTAAAAATAGGTACTGTCGCTCTTATATTTTTCAAACGCAATGGAATGTTATTATACCACCGCTGTTTGAAAAAGCTACAGTGTTAGCGAAACGCGTTACAGCATTTACATTTTTGTAAATAAATAGATATAGTGAAGATATAAACAAATTTGTTGTTTTATTTTACGTTGATTTCAATAGATCTTCACCAAGTAAATCCAATTTTCCAAGCAATGGAAAATCCTGCTATGTCGTACCATTTAACAGAAAATGTGCCTCTGATCGGTTGATGACAACCAGCAGTCGCATCCCTTAAGTGCTTGTTTTTATAACAGAATTATTATTAAACAAAATAACATCCGGTTACATCTTTCTTCCAATTTCCTGTAAAACGCGAGCACTGCCATGATGGTTTTTCTAGTGTCCGTTATCATAAACTTTTGACGAACCCCTATATATACATATATGTTTGCGTTATAATTGTCATCATGAAAGCAGTTCAGATGTCATCACGAACTGAAATTGATCGATCGTTTGGACGTTTGATAGCCTGCAATTGAATTTTCGTGCGACTGCCAACGTTAATTAAATGTTAGACGGATTTTTGCCTGTCAATTGTGACGTTTCCTATAATATTTAAGTCAACCTAATGTGGATGTTAAGTTGTCATTGTCAGCTATGCCGACGTACTTTAATATTTAATACAGACATTTTGCGTAGACCCTAGTTAAATTTATCGGTGTTAGAAACGGTAATAGAAAAATGAACTTGGTGACATATATGTGCCCGTCAATTATTCTTAATTCTGATCAGCACATATAAAAATCAGCTGGATAGTAATGCTTACTTCATTTTTTTCTGAAGAAGTGATGTTATTGTGTATTAAAGTACTTTGCGATCTTAGAGTAACTAATAATTATTAAATTACCATATATGATGTTTCTGTATCGTATTGTCTTTATATGTAGTAATAGTTCCATTACTAAAATAGTAATTGCCCATTTTACTCTTTAAATCGTTAAATTAAATGTGATATGTATGTATTATGCTTTTATGAAAAGTAAAGTGTTACAATTAACATTGATTTTCACGACAATAGGCAACAGAAATAAATTTCTTCTTCTTCTTTATTGTGGCTTTGAGTTAGACTATTTAGTCTTTTACTCTTCATCTGAGAGCGGTGAATCTTGGAATGTTGGAGTTGAATTTGATTAGCTATTGTTTATCTTTATTTTGATTAAGAATTAAAGTAGAACCGTTTTAGGTGTTTTGTGTTTGAAATTTTCATTTCCATCATATGCAAGTACTCTTTTAAGATTTTGATTTGAGTGGTTTTCCATCTGATTTATTGGACGTAATACTTGTTTGTAAAGTAGAATTTTGTTGTTCGTGTTTAGCTGGCTTTTTCTGCCTATAAGAGGCCATAGTTGACATCTTGTTTGTTTGGTTTTGGTTATCGTTTTTGCTATGTGTGTGTTATAATTGAGCTTTATATCCAGGTATATTCCCAGGTATTTAATTTCTCTACTCCATGGTGTAGTGTTGTTGTTGATGGTTATTTCGTTGTCTGATGTTTTCCGATTCCTTTTGAAAGATTATTACTTGGGATTTGTCTTCGTTTATTGTTGTCCTCCATTGTTTGAACCATTTTATCATGTTGTCTAGGTGCGTTTGGAGTTCCTGTACCGCGTTCGTCGGACATCTTGATGTTGAGAGCAGTGCCGAAATAAATTTCTATGACGTTCGTTCAAAATAGACAATAGACTATATAAGAATCGGTGTTATTGGGTTTGTCAATTTTGAAGTTTTCCGGCAAGTGTAATTGTGATTTAAAATTGATTGGCCTCTTTAAGGATTAACTTTAAACTTTTTCGAAAACCGTCACTGCGTCAGAGGTTAATTGATGTTTATATAAGTTCCTCCTATAAACTTCAAATCTGCGAGACCTAATTGTCAAATTGAATATCATTGTTGAAATATGTAAATGTGGCAATTGGATTTAATATTTTCTGCATTAAAGATCAATTTTATTGTGATTAACATTTTAATTTTATTGACAATTTATAGTAATATAGCGGAAAGGATGGAGATATTTTATTATGTGTTGGTAATAATAATAATACATATCTAATAGGTTTCACATTTCATCAATCAAAAACCACTCTTGAACTTTGCATTTTTTCATTTCCTTAACATTACATATTCACATCGTGTCTGCTCATAGCGCCCATGTAAATGTCTGATAGAAGATATTGAACTTGTAAATTTAGAGTCTCTAGTCGTCAAAAAGAAAAAAGAAAGAAAATATTGTTCCCTTCTTTTCGCTTCGCGTATGTTCTCAGGTGATTAGCCAAATAAATTCACTTTTCATTACCAAACTGTCCAACATTTGCCGACTTTATGGCTTTAAAGTTTCACAACACGTCGATGATAGTGACTGTTCTTCCTCGATATTTTTTCGATAGCACATCTCTTTATCGTCACATCTTTGGTGTTTTCAGTATTTAGTCCGGTCAGGTCACAGTATTTTTGAGATGACATACCAAGTCGATTGCACCACCGAGACTATTATTGCTGTGAATTCTGACGTTTCCCAGTAAGTGTTATCGCCTATTGATCGTCTTGATGGTTCATAACTCGAATTGAAGTTTCATCGCAAGTCAAACGTTAGATGGATTTTTTGTATATAAGTGTTAAAATTTCCTGTTACTTTAAAGGATATTCTTACACTTAAACTTAATTACATATCAACATGTCAAATTATAGGATTGCGTACTGAAAAATTAAAAATACGGATCACTTCTGTTTCATTTCCTGCTTTTAAGTATACACTTTTCTTAGAAAAGATGCTAAATTAGTGATCGATGAATTTAATGTAATTTAGTATATATACTCTTCAAATTCTTTAATTCTATTTGGATATTTCCAGTATTTAATGAACGAAACCTGCAAACTTTTAAGACTGTCATTTCTAAGTGTATAAACATATTCATATGTAGTTACTGACCTTGTGGGCTTCAATTCTTTCAACTTTAATTTACAGCCATACCAAAAAATCGAGAAACTACTTTTGTATCATTTCCTTCGGATCAGTTCCCGTATATATTCTCAAATAAAAGGTAAATTCATGTTTGATTAAATTAATGCCGTTTAGTATATTCTTTAGTGCTTACGTATTTGATTCCCTCGATCTAGATATTTACTTGCCTTAGATTTTTCCAGTATTTAATGACAAAACTTGCAAACGTTTAAAACTGTAATTTGTAAATGTTATACGGTATATATTCATATGTAGTTAGTGACCCTGTATTGTCAATTATTTCCACCTTAATTTACGACAGGGGTCGTTTGTTTTAGAAATTTACTTGCCTTAGATTTTTCCAGTATTTAATGACAAAACTTGCAAACGTTTAAAACTGTAATTTGTAAATGTTATACGGTATATATTCATATGTAGTTAGTGACCCTGTATTCATAAGGCAGATTTCATTAAAAAACAACTCAAAACATACGGTATAACTATTTTCGGTACGCTATTTCTGAAAATAAGGGAGCTAATTAGAATTTAGATCCGTATAATATTTGTCCCTGTGAACAGTTGATTTCACTGCTACAGCTCACTGGTTTGACGTAATGTCAGATTATGTGTATGTGTTAAAAAATCGTATGGCATATCGGCAACAACTCTAACCATAATACATAAAATTGTCGGAGTACCTATGCCATTCATAATGTTAATTTAATTTTTATGATACCGCATACGCTTCTTCTTTTTAGTTAGTTAGGTTGTATTCACTATTACCTATACTATTTACGGTATTTTAATTTCTATATGAATGAATGACAGTGGAGGATAATTATGTAGTTAACTTTGCTATTGTAATGAATGAAGATTAAATTTAAAGAAATATCTCTAGAAATGGATTATACATTATGGTGGCAAATGAATTTATTTATTAAGACTTTGCCCACAAAGCGAACAATATTCCTATATAATTTGATGAACGCTGATATTTAAAATTTTTTTATTGACATTCAGGTTTTGTATCAGTTGTGTACATCTAGTTCAAGGTGAACGTCGACAGATCAAAAAAAAAAAAATTAATTGAATGTTGTTTCACGTTATTAGTTCTATAAAATTGGTACTACGCTTTGTGTCAAGTTTACGATTGAAATAGTGTATAATTCAAATTTTCTGACAGACTGTCATCGTAACGATATTTCGATGACAGATACCTATGACAATGAAAAGTTAGACAGCTGACATCAAGATGTTTAACCACAATTGTCGTTCCACCTGTCATCGTGACAATAGTTCGTTGAACTGTATTTGTTCACACATAAACTTGCGAGAACGAAATGTCAGTCTAACTTAATAAAACATGTTTTAAACTTACAGGTCATTGAGAGAATTAATTAATTTTTATATTACGCTTTAATAATATACTTTCTAAAACGCAATCGAAAATCTTGCTGGCTCCTATACAGTTGATGCTAGACACTGTCGTACCATTTAACCAAAAATGTACTTCTGATTAGTTGGTGCCAACCAGCTAGTCGCACACTTTAAATACTTGCTTTTATAACTGAATTGGTAAACGAAATGACATACATGCTTATGGGAATCTTATTTGATGTATTTATTTTATTTCGAAGTGCTTCGGACACATCTGACAAATAAAGAAAAGTCGCCCTATTATTTGTATGTAGAGAGATCGATGAGAAATGTTATTAAATGATCCCATTCGTAAAATGGTTTAAATTTATATAATTATAACTTGAACACTGATACATTTCCAACATTCTGTTGACATTTAGGTTTTGTATAATTCGTGTGAATCTAACTAATTTGACAGGCCCAAATGGCAAAACTCAGATGGTTCTTCTTTATATAAGCTTGCTTCAAGTTCTTCGTTGTATGAAATTTACATTTCGATGACATATATAATGAATAGAGTGTCATTGTATTTATTAATATATCTTAATAAAATATAGAAAAATCGTCATATTTGTTACTGTACTTACGTGCGATAATACACTTTAAGTTTATTTTATAATATCCGTCGGCATTTTGTTCATATATTCATATAGAAAAGAAATAGTAATGATTCATAATAATAACACTAATACGTATCTGAAAGGTACCACGTTTCAATTAAAAATGCACTTCTTCGTAATATCTTTATTTGTCGGCCTTCTGACATTTAAACTTGACAACCGATGGATGAACGTGAATATATATAGTCATTAAAGACACGCAAACTCGTCATCGCGAGATTTTTTTACCCTGCAGGAAAGCTTTAAATGAGTCACACCTTCGACAGCGACAGATTTGGCACTTGGACAGTGCACTCAATCGTCGCGGAAAAGTCCACTCTTTTGGTTTCCAACCCTCTTTGCGCACTCTAAATCTCGACGGCCTGAAATTTCTTCGTCAATGTGAAACTTTTACAATTCTTTCGCGCGTGCCTGTCATACCTGACATTTTTACGATTTTGATCGGTTGTCACGTGAATCGTCATGACGTAGGCCATTTTTCTGTTAAAACACCGAATGCACGCTCCTCTTCAACGGGCGATATCTCTGCACACGCTCCACTTAGAAGGAAAATCTCTCCGTCGAGGAACAATTTAAGGACGTCGGTAACTTCACGCCAAAGGGCAGCTTTCAATGTCGCGTATCCAGAGACGAGTTCTGCGCCCCGCGTACCCAATTTTCGTCGATTTTGACCGGGTTTGGTTGCCATTGACTACTCGGCTTTTAGTATATATAACTAGCTAATACGGCAGGCCTTGAAGGCCCGCTATCGCCTCTTATTCCGCTTACAGTTGAGGTACCGCTCCCCCTTATTCTTCTAAATTTACTGCGGATTTTGTCTTTATTGCGTTTCAGTTTCTGAAATACCATATAATTCCGATATATAGCGAATAACTAAATATAATTGTGTTTTAGATATTCAATATCGCTTAGTTGTTTTTATACACCCCTGTATATAGTTTACAACTATGCAATATTTTATTCAGAATGCTTATCGGATGAAATGATTAATAATAGATTTAGTGATAATAGCAGTTTTTAAATTGAAAATGTTTAACGGCTGTCCATGAAATAAGATGTATTTTATCGTTTAAAGTTAAGTATATTGACATTTTTCACATACTTTTCCTGTGCCTCACAGACGGTAGTTTTCACTCTATTTATAATTTTTCTACTATTATTGGCTTTTGTGCCTTGACTTGCCGATGATTTATTTCACGTTTGCCTAGTTTATCTATAGTTTGAATTTTGTTTGTGGGTATAAAATTAGAATAATCTCGAAATCTGTGTTTTTTGCATCAGTTGGAAAATCTGATTTGATAGTTTTTGTTAATAGTGTTTCAGTCTATATACATATGTCGATTCCATTGGTCTTTTTGGTTTAATTGAAAATTCATTAGAATTTAAAAAAAAACATTTTATTTTATACAAACTTGTAGATAGCTTTGTTAGAATTATGTTTTGTTGACGCGAATGTATACTTTTAAATAATTCATTTAATTATTGTTCTATAACAAATAATATTTATTTCATTGGCATTTTTTATAATGATTTCCATTCCTATACTTTTATAATTTGCAGTGTTTCTTTGTGGTAAATTGTATTACAACTGTCAGTTATATATGATGCTTAATAATGTTGGTAAAGCCTTGTTCACACTGTACATAATTATTTTCTTTTGCATTGTACACCTACAATTTAAGGAATATATAGATGTAATATATGTATTATGGTAATATTGATTACTTATTGTTATATTCGAAAATACTGTAAAACATCCTTATAGAATTTCTATTTTGAATTATTGTAATTGACGATGTCGCGGGAAGTTCATTTTCATCAATGATAATTAAACAATCTTTTTTGAATACGTATGATATTACTTCTCAATTTGCCAAACACAGTAACAACATGATTAAGTGCTTGTTTAATCTGGTAGGAATATATTTTAGTTTCTTTTTTCTATTTACAATATCTTATAATATTTTGAAGTATTTTTACAACTTAATTCATGGACGAAATGACTCCAGTCATGTAATGATAATTGCTAAAAATGAGTAGAAAGTATTTATAAACAAATAAGGAATCGAATTTATAAATTTCTTACCTATACACTATTATCATTGGACCAATTATTATATATTTATTGTGTTGAATGTTTGTGAGCTAATGCTTCAATCTTTTCGAGCTTGAATTCGCCTTTTTCGCGTCCGCTTACAGCTTTTTACAGTTTCCAATAGCCAATTGTATATTTCATTCAGAATTCTTCTAGAATTTTTTTTTACACAAACTGTTACACAATGAAGAGCGAGAAAGATAATTTAATGTTAAACATAAGAATGATGTTAAAGTATCCGATGAAACAATATGCTCAATAAGTGCATCATTTTCATTGAGACAATCGGGATAATACGCTATTGAAATAACAGTGGAAAAATTTAGTATATTAACAAAAAGTATGTCAATTGCTCAGAAACAATTTAAGACAGGCATGCACAATATTAATAAAAAAGAACCTAATAATCAGTTTGACACTGAGATATTTTCACCCAAATTATTTGAAGTGGAACAGCGCTTTCATTATGAAATTTTGGTCAGCATAATTGAAATATTCGTTTGTCACATATTCAAAATTAGTTCGCACGTCAATTAAAAATGAAGGACTTGTATTGACGAACATTTTAAATTTTCAATGAATTACATATATACTACTCGCCCGCTATCGCGGGCTCGTCATTTTAATTGACATAATCAAATATACGTAGTATCTCCATAGTGTTTAATATGTTTACAACAAATTTTGTTTGGCAAATGGGCATCGCTTTCAAACATTCTTATAGAATGCTAATGAATGCTGATGAACTTCGAACATATAGCTCGCAAACATATGTATGCGAATAGGTAAAGTAAATTTAATTTATAAAGTATATTACTTTCTTACTACCTTTTCGAATTCCACTATCGTTAATAAAAGAGCAGAGTATATTTTATCTAAAATTATTCTCCTTCTGTTTTTGACACAAATCGGTACACACTCAAGAGCGAGAAAGGTAATTTAATGTTAATAATAAACCATGTTAAAGTATCCAAAGACACAATGAGCTCAAAAAGCGCAACATTTTTATTAAAACAGTTTACAATACTATTTTGATGTAAAGTGTGACCCTTTTGAAATCCACTATCATTAATAAAGGAGCACAAAATAATAATAAAAGTAAGAAACCCAAGTTTTAAGTTTAAGCCCTTTTCAAGCGCCTTTCCTGTAAACAGCGCTTTCTAGAATGTCCATTTTTATACATTTTTGAAGCACCCCTGTATATACATATATTTTGTTAAGCCAATAGGATGCTTTATTTAAAATTCTTCTCGAACTGTTTTTAACACAAACCGATACACACTCAAGAGCGAGAAAGGTAATTTAATGTTAAACATAAGTCGTGTTAAAGTATGCAAAGACACAATGAGATCAAAAAGCGTAATATTTTTATTAAGACAGTGTACAATACTATTTTGATGTAAAGTGTGACCTTTTTGAAATCCACTATCGTTAATAAAGGAGCACAAAATAAAAGTAAAAGTAAAAAGCCCAAGTTTTAAATTGAAGCACCTTTCCTGTAAAAAGCGATCACTGGCATGACGCTTTTTATAATGTCCGGTTTTATAAACTTTTAAAGCATCCCGGTATATACATATATTTTGTGAAGCCAATAGTATATTTTATTTAAAATTTTTCTCGAATTGTTTTTTACACAAATCGGTACACACTCAAGAGTGAGAAAGATAATTTAATGTTAAACATAAGTCGTGTTAAAGTATCCAAAGACACATTGAGATCAAAAAGCCCAACATGTTCATTAAGACAGTTTTCAATACTATTTTGATGTGAACGTGTAAGAGCCTGTCAATCTTTTCGAAGTCTACTCTCGTTAAGAAAAAAGCACAAAATAATAATAAAAGTAAAAAGCCCAAGTTTTAAATTTAAGCTCAATTAAAGCGCCTTTCCTATAAAAAAACGCTTTTTAGAATGTCCAGTTTTATAAACTTTTAAAGCATCCCGGTATATACATAAATTTTGTGAAGCCAATTGTATATTTTAAATAAAATTTTTCTGGAATTGTTTTTTACACAAACCGGTACATACTCAAGAGCGAGAAAGGTAATTTAATGTTAAACATAAGTCGTGTTAAAGTATGCAAAAACACAATGTGATCAAGAAGCGCAACATTTTTATTAAGAGAGTGTACAATACTATTTTGATGTGAAAGTGTAAAAGCCTGTCAACCTTTTCGAAATCCACTATCGTTAATAAAGGAGCACAAAATAATAATAAAAGTAAAAGCCCAAGTTTTAAATTTAAGCCCTTTTGAAGCGCCTTTCCTATAAAAAACGCTTTTAAGAATGTCCACTTTTATAAACTTTTGAAGCATTCCTGTATATACATATATTTTGTTGTAATCTAATGTTAAACATAAGTCGTGTTAAAGTATGCAAAGACACAATGAGATTAAAAAGCGCTACATTTTTATTAAGACAGTGTACAATACTATTTTGATGTGAAAGTGTAAAATCCTGTCAACCTTTTTGAAATCCACTATAGTTAATAAAGGAGCACGAAATAATAATAAAAGTAAAAAGCCCAAGTTTTAAATTGAAGCCCTGTTGAAGCGCCTTTCCTGTAAAGAGCGATCACTGGCATGACGCTTTTTAGAATGTCCACTTTTATAAACTTTTAAAGCACCCCTACATATATTTTTTAAGCCAATATTTTATTTGAAATTCTACTCGAACTGTTTTTTACACAAACCGGTTCACACTCCAGAGAGAGAAAGGTGATTTAATGTTAAACATAAGTCATGTTAGAGTATCGAAAGAAACAATGAGCTCAGTGAGCGTAACATTTTCATTGAGACAGTGTACAATACGATTCTGATATTTGCGAATCTACTATTGATACGAAAAAATGAAGTATTAAATTTAAACCCTGTTCAATCACGTTTCGAAGAATCACCAAATTGAAGACGTAATAAGCGACCACAAACATTCCCGTATCTAAAATTTCACATTCATACGTCAATTTTCAAAAAAATCTTCCGTCATTTTGTTTTTTTTTTACATTTTGACTTTGCAATCGTGATCGGCGACCCTCAAAACCCCCGTATCTAAAATTTTACATTCATACGTCAATTTTCAAAAAATATTCCGCCATTTTGTTTTTTTGACATTTTGACTTTGGAATCGTGATCGGTGACCCCCAAAACCCCCGTATCTAAAATTTTACATTCATACGTCAATTTTCAAAAAATTCTTCCACGATTTTGTTTTTTTATGACATTTTGATTTTGGATTTGTGATCAGCGACCTAACACCCCCGTATCTAAAATTTCACACTCATACGTTAATCTTCAAAAAAATCTTTCGCCATTTTGCTTTTTTTGACATTTTGACTTTGGGATCGTGATCGGCGACCCCCAAAACCCCCGTATCTGAAATTTCACATTCATACGTCAATTTTCAAAAAATCTACCGTCATTTTGTTTTTTTTGACATTTTGACTTTGGGATCGTGATCGGCGACCCCAAAAACCCCCGTATCTGAAATTTCACATTCATACGTCAATTTTCAAAAAATCTACCGTCATTTTGTTTTTTTTTGACATTTTGACTTTGGAATCGTGATCCGCGACCCCCAAAACCCCCGTATCCAAAATTATACATTCATATGTCAATTTTCAAAAAATTCTTCCACGATTTTGTTTTTTTTGACATTTTGACTTTGGAATCGTGATCGGCGACCCCCAAAACCCCCGTATCCAAAATTATACATTCATATGTCAATTTTCAAAAAATTCTTCCACGATTTTATTTTTTTATGACATTTTGATTTAGGATTTGTGATCGGCGACCTAACACTCCCCGTATCTAAAATTTTACATTCATACGTCAATTTTCAAACAATCTTCCGCCATTTTGTTTTTTTTGACATTTTGACTTTGGAATCGTGATCGGCGACCCCCCAAAACCCCCGTATCTAAAATTTTACATTCATACGTCGATTTTCAAAAAATCTTCCGCCATTTTGTTTTTTTTTTGACATTTTGGCTTTGGAATCGTGATCTGCGACCCCCAAAACCCCCGTATCTAAAATTTCACATTCATACGTCAATTTTCAAAAAAATCTTTCGCCATTTTGCTTTTATTTGACATTTTGACTTTGGAATCGTGATCGGCGACCTCCAAAACCCCCGTATCTAAAATTTTACATTCACACGTCAATTTTCAAAAAATCTTCCGCCCTTTTGTTTTTTTTGACATTTTGGCTTTGGAATCGTGATTGGCGACCCCAAAACCCCCGTATCTAAAATTTCACATTCATACGTCAATTTTCAAAAAAATCTTCCGCCATTTTGTTTTTTTTTGACATTTTGACTTTGGAATCGTGATCGGCGACCCCCAAAACCCCCGTATCTAAAATTTTACATTAATACGTCAATTTTCTAAAAAATCTTTCGCCATTTTGTTTTCTTTGACATTTTGACTTTGGAATCGTGATCGGCGACCACCAAAACCCCCGTATCCAAAATTTTCATTCATCCGTAAACTTTCAAAAAATCTTCCGCCATTTTGTTTTTTTTTGACATTTTGACTTTGGAATCGTGATCGGCGACCCCCAAAACCCTCGTATATAAAATTTTACATTCATACGTCAATTTTTAAAAAAATCTTCCGCCATTTTGCTTTTTTTGACATTTTGACTTTGGAATCGTGATCGGCGACCGCCAAAACCCCCGTATCTAAAATTTTACATTCATATGTCAATTTTCAAAAAATCTTCCGCCATTTTGTTTGTTTTGACATTTTGACTTTGGAATCGTGATCGGCGATCCCCAAAGCCCCCGTATCTAAAATTTCACATTCATACGTCAATTATCAAAAAAAATCTTCCACCATTTTTTTTTTTTTGACATTTTGACTTTGGAATCGTGATCGGCGACCCCCAAAACCCCCGTATCTAAAATTTTACATTCATACGTCAATTTTCAAAAAATCTTCCGCCCTTTTGTTTTTTTTGACATTTTGACTTTGGAATCGTGATCGGCGACCACCAAAACCCCGTATCTGAAATTTCTATGAATACGTCAATTTTCAAAAAATCTTCCGTCATTTTGTTTTTTTTGACATTTTGACTTTGGAATCGTGATCGGCGACCCCCAAAACCCCCGTATCCAAAATTATACATTCATATGTCAATTTTCAAAAAATTCTTCCACGATTTTGTTTTTTTTGACATTTTGACTTTGGAATCGTGATCGGCGACCCCCAAAACCCCCGTATCCAAAATTATACATTCATATGTCAATTTTCAAAAAATTCTTCCACGATTTTATTTTTTTATGACATTTTGATTTAGGATTTGTGATCGGCGACCTAACACTCCCCGTATCTAAAATTTTACATTCATACGTCAATTTTCAAAAAATCTTCCGCCATTTTGTTTTTTTTGACATTTTGACTTTGGAATCGTGATCGGCGACCCCCCAAAACCCCCGTATCTAAAATTTTACATTCATACGTCGATTTTCAAAAAATTTTCCGCCATTTTGTTTTTTTTTGACATTTTGGCTTTGGAATCGTGATCTGCGACCCCCAAAACCCCCGTATCCAAAATTATACATTCATATGTCAATTTTCAAAAAATTCTTCCACGATTTTATTTTTTTATGACATTTTGATTTAGGATTTGTGATCGGCGACCTAACACTCCCCGTATCTAAAATTTTACATTCATACGTCAATTTTCAAAAAATCTTCCGCCATTTTGTTTTTTTTGACATTTTGACTTTGGAATCGTGATCGGCGACCCCCAAAACCCCCGTATCTAAAATTTTACATTCATACGTCGATTTTCAAAAAATCTTCCGCCATTTTGCTTTTTTTGACATTTTGACTTTGGAATCGTGATCGGCGACCCCCAAAACCCCCGTATCTAAAATTTTACATTCACACGTCAATTTTCAAAAAATCTTCCGCCCTTTTGTTTTTTTTGACATTTTGGCTTTGGAATCGTGATTGGCGACCCCAAAACCCCCGTATCTAAAATTTCACATTCATACGTCAATTTTCAAAAAAATCTTCCGCCATTTTGTTTTTTTTTGACATTTTGACTTTGGAATCGTGATCGGCGACCCCCAAAACCCCCGTATCTAAAATTTTACATTAATACGTCAATTTTCTAAAAAATCTTTCGCCATTTTGTTTTCTTTGACATTTTGACTTTGGAATCGTGATCGGCGACCCCCAAAACCCCCGTATCCAAAATTTTACATTCATACGTCAACTTTCAAAAAATCTTCCGCCATTTTGTTTCTTTTTTGACATTTTGACTTTGGAATCGTGATCGGCGACCCCCAAAACCCTCGTATATAAAATTTTACATTCATACGTCAATTTTTAAAAAAATCTTCCGCCATTTTGCTTTTTTTGACATTTTGACTTTGGAATCGTGATCGGCGACCGCCAAAACCCCCGTATCTAAAATTTTACATTCATATGTCAATTTTCAAAAAATCTTCCGCCATTTTGTTTGTTTTGACATTTTGACTTTGGAATCGTGATCGGCGATCCCCAAAGCCCCCGTATCTAAAATTTCACATTCATACGTCAATTATCAAAAAAAATCTTCCACCATTTTTTTTTTTTTTTGACATTTTGACTTTGGAATCGTGATCGGCGACCCCCAAAACCCCCGTATCTAAAATTTTACATTCATACGTCAATTTTCAAAAAATCTTCCGCCCTTTTGTTTATTTTGACATTTTGGCTTTGGAATCGTGATTGGCGACCCCACAAAACCCCCGTATCTGAAATTTCACATTCATACGTCAATTTTCAAAAAATCTACCGTCATTTTGTTTTTTTTGACATTTTGACTTTGGAATCGTGATCGGCGACCACCAAAACCCCCGTATCTGAAATTTCTATGAATACGTCAATTTTCAAAAAATCTTCCGTCATTTTGTTTTTTTTGACATTTTGACTTTGGAATCGTGATCGGCGACCCCCAAAACCCCCGTATCTAAAATTTCACATTCATACGTCAATTTTCAAAAAAATCTTCCGCCATTTTGTTTTTTTTTGACATTTTGACTTTGGAATCGTGATCGACGACCCCCAAAACCCCCGTATCTAAAATTTTACATTCATACTTCAATTTTCAAAAAAATCTTCCGCCATTTTGCTTTTTTTGACATTTTGACTTTGGAATCGTGATCGGCGACCCCCAAAACCCCCGTATCTAAAATTTTACATTCATACGTCAATTTTCAAAAAATCTTCCGCCATTTTGTTTTTTTATGACATTTTGATTTTGGATTTGTGATCGGCGACCTAACACCCCCGTATCTAAAATTTCACACTCATACGTCAATTTTCAAAAAAATCTTTCGCCGTTTTGCTTCTTTTTTGACATTTTGACTTTGGAATCGTGTTCGGCGACCCCCAAAACCCCCGTATCTAAAATTTTACATTCATACGTCAATTTTCAAAAAATCTTCCGCCATTTTGATTTTTTTGACATTTTGGCTTTGGAATCGTGATCGCCGACCCCCAAAACCTCGTATCTAAAATTTCACATTCATACGTCAGTTTTCAAAAAAATCTTTCGCCATTTTGTTTTTTTTGACATTTTGACTTTGGAAACGTGATCGGCGACCCCCAAAACTCCCGTATCTAATATTTCACATTCATACGTCAATTTTCAAAAAAATCTTCCGCCCTTTTGTTTTTTTTGACATTTTGGCTTTGGAATCGTGATCGGCGACGCCCAAAACCCACCCCCGTATCTAAAATTTTAGTCATACGTCAATTTTCAAAAAAAAAATTTCGCCGTTTTGCTTTTTTTGACATTTTGACTTTGGAATCGTGATCGGCGACCCCCAAAACCCCGTTTCTAAAATTTTACATTAATACGTCAATTTTCTAAAAAATCTTTCGCCATTTTGTTTTTTTTGACATTTTGACTTTGGAATCGTGATCGGCGACCCCCAAAACCCCCGTATCTAAAATTTCACATTCATACGTCAATTTTCAAAAAATCTTCCGCCATTTTGTTTTATTTTGACATTTTGACTTTGGAATCGTGATCGGCAACCCCCAAAACCCCGTATCTAAAATTTTACATTCATACGTCAATTTTCAAAAAATCTTCCGCCATTTTGTTTTTTTTTGACATTTTGACTTTGGAATCGTGATCGGCGACCCCCAAAACCCCCGTATCTAAAATTTTACATTCATACGTCAATTTTCAAAAAATCTTCCGCCATTTTGTTTTTTTTGACATTTTGACTTTGGAATCGTGATCGGCGACCCCCAAAACTCCCGTATCTAAAATTTTAGATTCATACATTAATTTTCAAAAAATTCACCCGCCATTGTGTTTTTTATGACATTTTGATTTTGGATTTGTGATCGGCGACTTAAGGCACCCTCGTATCTAAAATTTCACATTTATACGTCAATTTTCAAAAAATCCTTCGGCCATTTTGTTTTTTTTGACATTTTGACTTTGGAATCGTGATCGGCCACCCCCAAAACCCCCGTATCTAAAATTTTACATTCATACGTCAATTTTCAAAAAAATCTTCCGCCATTTTGCTTTTTTTGACATTTTGACTTTGGAATCGTGATCGGCGACCATCAAAACGGTATCTAAAATTTTACATTCATACGTCAATTTTCAAAAATCTTCCGCCATTTTGTTTTTTTTGACATTTTGACTTTGGAATCGTGATCGGCGACCCCCAAAACCCCCGTATCTAAAATTTTACATTCATATGTCAATTTTCAAAAAATTCTTACGCCATTTTGTTTTTTTATGACATTTTGATTTTGGATTTGTGATTGGCGACCTAACACACCCCGCATCTAAAATTTCACACTCATACGTCAATTTTCAAAAAAATCTTTCGCCATTTTGCTTTTTTTGACATTTTGACTTTGGAATCGTGATCGGCGACCCCCAAAACCCCCGTATCTAAAATTTTACATTCATACGTCAATTTTCAAAAAACTCTTCCGCCATTTTGTTTGTTTTGACATTTTGACTTTGGAATCGTGATCGGCGACCCCCAAAGCCCCCGTATCTAAAATTTCACACTCATACGTCAATTTTCAAAAAAATCATGCGCCATTTTGTTTTTTATGACATTTTGATTTTGAATTTGTGATCGGCGACTTAAGACACCCTCGTATCTAAAATTTCACATTTATACGTCAATTTTCAAAAAATCCTTCGGCCATTTTGTTTTTTTTTGACATTTCGATTTGGATACGTGATCAATGACACCACAATGACTCCCAGGTGCCGAATTTTACTTTAATCAGAAGAGAGTAATTAATTTCAGATAGCTCCGCCCACTCTGCATGTATGCGTAATCGTTGTCATAAGGGCACATAAATGTTAAAAGCAATCCTTTTCCCGATTAAGGAAACTGGGCGTACGCGTTCTGGAATTAACGTATTTTAATAATTCAAATATATAGTCATTAAAATAACAATCAACCTGTATATCTATAAAAATGTTAAGTCAAGCGGGTGTATTATGTCGAGATTGAGATGCCGAATTTGTCGGACCGGATAAATTAATCTGATATTTTTTGCCCGACCGTAGTACATTGAATCACATGCACATTGAATCTGTGACGTATTTCGGCCATTTTTCTTACGAAATCTGTCTGCAAACGAATTTGAAAGTGCTCGTGCCCTACATTGCGTGCGTCTGTCGACTCGAAATAAGCATGTAAGAGATGCCCAGAAGGCCGTTCTTTAACACCTCGGGTCTTGTTGGACCCTCGCAACCTTCAAAATTTCGTATTTCAATCTTAAAAGTGAATCTGTAGCTGCAACTTGCTAGTTTGACGTTTCCCGAGATTTATTTTGATTGTCACGTGAATCGTCATGATGACGTAAGCCATTTTTCTGTTAAAACACCGAGTGCACGCTCCTCTTTAAAAGCCCATATCTCTGCACACGCTCCACTTGGGAAGAAAAACTCTCCGTCGACCGGAAATTCAATGTCGCCCCTGCCAACATGCCAAAAGACAGCCCTTAATTTCGCGTATCCAGAGAGGAGTTCTTTGCACAGTTTTGCCGTTTTTAGACGATTTTTCGGGCGTTTGGTTGCCATGGGCTACTCCGCTTTTAGTATATATAACTAGCTATAACGTCCGCTTACAGCGGATCCGTCCGCTTACAGCTGATCGTCCGCTTACAGCGGTCCGTCCGCTTACAGCAGGTCCGTCAATCTCTTTTAGTTTGAATCGCCTTTTTCGCGTCCGCTTACAGCTTTTTCATAGTTTCGTGTAAAAAGCAATCACTGTTATGACGCCTTTTAGAATGTCTGATTTTATTAACTTTTGACGCACCCCTGTATATACATATATTTCGTGAAGCCAATAGTATATTTTATTTAAAATTCTCCTCGAATGGTTTTTTACACAAAGCGGTACACACTCAAGAGCGAGAAAGGTAAATTAATGTTAAACATGTCATGTTAAGGTATCCAAAAGCACAATGACTTCAAAAAGTCCAACATGTTGATTAAGACAGTTTACAATACTACTTTGATGTGAAAGTGTAAAAGCCTGTTAACCTTTTCAAAATCAACTATCGTTACTAAAGGAGCACGAAATAATAAAAGGAAAAAGCCCAAGTTTTAAATTTAAGCCCTATTGAAGCGCCTTTCCTGTAAAAACGCTTTTTAGAATGTCCACTTTTATAAACTTTTGAAGCACCCTTGTATATAAATATATTTTGTTAAACCAATAGGATATTTTATTTAAAATTCTTCGCGAATTGTTTTTTCCACGAACTGGTACACACTCAAGAGCGAGAAAGGTAATTTAGTGTTAAACATAAGTCATGTTAAAGTATCGAAAGAAACTATTTTTTCAATTTTTATCACACCTTGTATAGATGCATATTTTTTTCAGCAAACTGCTGTCATGATGACAGATGGAATAATTTTATTGACAATCTTATAATACGCTCTTGGAACAACAGTGAAAAAATATAGTATTTTGCAATCTTTTTGAAGTTTACTGTCATTGAAAGAAAGAATGTAAATAACTCAAAAACAATTTAAGATAGGCTTACACAATAATAATAAATAAGAACCTAAAATTCAATTTAACACTGTTTTGACATCAAAAGATAGAAACCATTTCAAGAGATATTTTTCACTCTTGTGTGTAATATGGAGCAGCTTTTTTAATATAAAATTTCGGTTATCAGTTTTGATATATTGATCTATCACCTACACGAAATTAGTTCGCACATCGATTTAAATAAAGGACTTGTATTAAAGATCATTTTAAATTTACACTGAATTACATTACTATTGGTACGGTTATTTCTCTAGTGATAGAATGGATATTATGTATACTACTCGCTCTCGATCGCGGGCTCGTTATTTTAATTGACCTGCTCAACTATACGTCGTTCCTGTATTGTATTTAAAATGTTTATAAAAATTTTGTTAGATAAATGGGCGTCGCTTTCAAACATTTTTATATAATGCTAATAAATGCTGATGAACTTCAAACAACAAACTAAATGTGGTTTAATATGTTAATGACATATCAGAGTGAGTCTAAAATGAAGTTTTAATAAGGTGCTGTTAAAAGCAATTACAAAGAAGAAAAGAGGAAGCGCAGGCATAAATTTTCACAAATATTTAGAATTTTTCGCAACTGAGATAAAGTCCCAGAAATGTAACAGAATTAAAAAGCTTTCAAAACACAAGTATTTCCGTAGTAAGCTAAAAGTTGCACATATTCAATATTACGTTTTTATTTTTAATTATACTGTTAATTTCATGTATAGAAGGAGCAACACAATTACTAAATCACTAATAAAAATAATTATTAATTACAAATGCATAAGAAAATATAATCGCAGTCAATACTAATAAAAATCCAAATCTTCTAGGTTATGCGCATGTGTAAGTAACCCTAATTACTGTTTAATATTTTATCAGGTTTGGAAAAACACCGGTTAAAGTATCTTCATTTAATAACGTTCTTAACCAATTATTAGCGCCAACCGGTTTTTGCAAAAACGTATTATCCCGTATTTGATTTAATGAGTACGCTGATCTGCATTGGGAAAACCGGCCCGCAATTGAACTTAATCAACTAATACAGTACAATAATATAAATAATTAAAAATAAGTTTAAATTTGCCGTTGTAGTTGTTAGGGCATTTTAATGTTGAAGGTTACATTCAAATATTATGTCAACTTTAATGAAACATTCACCAATAATTTAAGGGCATTAAATTCGAGATTTGAAATTTTACCTGTCAAATATTATACATAGGCAAGCCATTTCGAGAGAGAGAGAGAGAATGTCCGACTTTTGACGCACCCCTGTACACATATAAATTTTGTTATGCCAATCGTATATATTATTTAGAACTTTCCTTTCCTTTTTACACAAACCGTCACACTGAACACAGAAGAGCGAGGAGAATAATTAAATGTTAAACATAAATCATGTTAAAGTTTACGAAGGAAGGATGTGCTCAGATCCAAGCACTTTTCGAAGAACCTTTCCGCAACATTGTTTTTTAAAATATTTATTTCGGATTCGTAATCAGCGACCTGAAAAAGCCATTTGCTAGATTTCACCAAGATTAAAGACATTTTGAAGAATATTTCTGCCATATTAGATCCGCCATCAAGTTTTTTTGACATTTTGACTATGGATTCGTGATCGGCGACCTCAACCCCCCCAGCATCTAAAATTTCACGTTCGTACGTCAATCTTCAAAAAACTCTTCCGCCATTTTGTTTTTTTTGACATTTGCACTATGGATTCGTGATCGGCGACCTAAGACACTCCCGTATCTAAAATCTCACATTCATACGTCAATTTAAAAAAAATTCGTCCGCCATTTTGTTTTTTTTGACATTTTGACTATGGATTCGTGATCGGCGACCTGAGACACCCCCGCATCTAAAATTTCACATTCATACGTCAGTTTTCAAAAAAACTTCCGCCATTTTGTTTTTTTGACATTTTGACTTTCGATTTGTGATCGGCGACCTAAGACACCCCCGTACCTAAAATTTCACATTCATACGTCAATTTTCAAAAAACTTCCGCCATTTTGTTTTTTTTTGACATTTTGACTTTGGATTCGTGATCGGCGATCTAAGACAACCCCGCACCTAAAATTTCACATTCATACGTCAATTTTCAAAGAACTTCGGCCATTTTGTTTTTTTTTTGACATTTTGACTTTCGATTCGTGATCGGCGACCTAAGACACCCCCGTACCTAAAATTTCACATTCATACGTCAATTTTCAAAAAAACTTCCGCCATTTTGTTTTTTTTGACATTTTGACTTTCGATTTGTGATCGGCGACCTAAGACACCCCCGTACCTAAAATTTCACATTCATACGTCAATTTTCAAAAAACTTCCGCCATTTTGTTTTTTTTTGACATTTTGACTTTGGATTCGTGATCGGCGATCTAAGACAACCCCGCACCTAAAATTTCACATTCATACGTCAATTTTCAAAGAACTTCGGCCATTTTGTTTTTTTTTTGACATTTTGAATTTCGATTCGTGATCGGCGTCCGCACACACCCCCGTACCAAACATTTCACATTCATACGTCAATTTTCAAAAAATTCTTCCGCCATTTTGTTTTTTTTGACATTTTGACTATGGATTGGTGATCGGCGTCCGCATATACCCCCGTATCTAAAATTTCGCATTTATACGTCAATTTTCAAAAAATTCTGCCGCCATTTTGTTTCTTTTATACATTTTGACTATGGATTGGTGATCGGCGTCCGCAGACACTCCCGTATCTCAAATTTCATATTTATACGTCAATTTTCAAAAAATTTGTCCGCCATTTTGTTTTTTTGACATTTTGACTTTCGATTTGTGATCGGCGGCCTAAGACACCCCCGTACCTAAAATTTCGCATTCATACGTCAATTTTCAAAAAACTTCCGCCATTTTGTTTTTTTTTGACATTTTGACTTTGGATTCGTGATCGGCGACCTAAGACACCCCCGTATCTTAAATTTCACATTCATACGTCAATTTTCAAAAAACTTCGGCCATTTTGTGTTTTTTGACATTTTGACTTTCGATTCGTGATCGGCGACCTAAGACACCCCCGTATCTAAAATTTCACATTCATACGTCAATTTTCAAAAAACTCTTCCGCCATATTAGATGCACCATTTTTTTTTGGAAATTTTGCCATTGGGCTTGAGATCACCGACACCAAGAGCCCCCGAGTACGGAGTTTTACCTTAATCAGAAGAAAAAGTTGATTTGGCTCCACCCACTCCGCAGTTCGTAATTATTTAAATAATTATTTCGTAGGGGCACATAAATGTTAAAAGCATTATTTTTTCCCTTAAGAAAAAGGCATACCCGTTTTAGAATTATTGTATTTTAAATGGAATTTATAATAATTATAAGAAAAAATCATGCTGTATATATGAATCATTAGTTCATCGAGCGGGAAAATTATGTCGAGAAGTCCGGCGTCTTCTCTTATAAATTCCCCGTAAAATATTCGAAATAAATACACAATATCGCATTCGAAAAAAAAATATTTGTCCCGGCCTGGGTTCGAACCGGACCCGGCAAAGTCATTGTATTAAGAAGCCGTCAATCTTGCCATCGGGCTATCGACCTAATGTAAATAGTTTGTTCAACTGCCGTATTTATATGTAGGCTTGACTCTATGTTCAAATCTGCAATTTTTTTTTAAATCTCAGAGAAAATAGACGTGTAATCTTCAAAAGAATATTAAAAAAAACGTTTTAATTGCGTTCAAATAATTAATTTAGTGCATTGTCCTTGTCCTATATTATGTGTGTTTATTTGCCTTGAATCTCATCTGACGTTAATAATTAAAAGCAATCCTTTTCCCCGTTCTGGAATGATCGTATTTTAAAATTCAAATTTATAGTAATTAAAAGATATCAGCCTGTATGTAAAAATGTTAAGTCAAGCTACCGATATATAAAATATTTACGGGCAGTGCACATGAATGTATGTGTGTGTACACAACATATTATGAGCATTGCACTTGATTTATTGTGTACATGTATTTCTGGGGTATTTCGGCCATTTTTCTACGATGTCCGTCTGCATGAGGAATTTAATTTACACGCACTATCGATATCGTATGTCGATGAAGTCGCAATAGACATGCGATCGGTACAGAAATGTCTGACTTAACGATTATGTACCTTGTTGGGCCGTCAAAACCTTCAAAATTCGGAATATAAGGCTTAAAAGTCAAACATGCAAAATTTTCGTTGGAGCTGTCAGATTAGCGAAATGTCTCTTTTTGATGACCACTACTGCATTTTTAAGTACGTAAGCCATTTTTATGTTACAAAATATTTGCAGGCTCCTCTTTGACGGCGGATATCTCTGCACGGGCTCCACTTAGGAGGAAAATCTCTCCGTCGACCGGAAATTTAAAATTGTCCCTTTGTTCGGGCAAAGGGCCAACTTTTAATTTCACGTATCCAGGGACGATTACTGCGCCCCGTGCATCCAATTTTCGTCGATTTTGACGGTTCGGGCGGTAACCATGGTGATTCGGATAAGCCGTATTTTCCCACGCTATTAGCATGAATCCGCCGGCAGCTTATATTAAGGTTGACTAGCTAATACGGCAGGCCTGAAAGGCCCGCTATCGCCTCTTATTCCGCTTACAGTTGAGGTACCGCTCCCCCTTATTCTTCTAAATTTATTGCGGATTTTGTCTTTATTGCGTTTCAGTTTTGAAACACTATATAATTCCGATATATAGCGAATAACTAAATATAATTGTGTTTTAGATGTTCAATATTGCTTAGTTGTTTTTATACACGCCTGTATATAGTTTACAACTATGCAATATTTTATTCAGAATGCTTATAGGATGAAATGATTAATAATAGATTTAGTGATAATAGCAGTTTTTAAATTGAAAATGTTTAACGGCTGTCCATGAAATAAGATGTATTTTATCGTTTAATGTTATATTGACATTTTTCACATACTTTTCCTGTGCCTGACAGACGGTAGTTTTCACTCTATTTATAATTTTTCTACTATTATTGGTTTTTGTGCCTTGACTTGCCGATGATTTATTTCACGTTTGCCTAATTTATCTATAGTTTGAATTTTGTTTGTGGGTATAAAATTAGAATAATCTCGAAATCTGTGTTTTTTGCATCAGTTGGAAAATGTGGTTTGATAGTTTTTGTTAATAGTGTTTCAGTCTATATACATATGTCGATTCCATTGGTCTTTTTGGTTTAAATGAAAATTCATTAGAATTTAAAAAAAACATTTTATTTTATATAAACTTGTAGATAGCTTTATTAGAATTATGTTTTGTTGACGCGAATGTATACTTTTAAATAATTCATTTAATCATTGTTCTATAACAAATAATATTTATTTCATTGGCATTTTTTATAATGATTTCCATTCCTATACTTTTATAATTTGCAGTGTTTCTTTGTGGTAAATTGTATTACAACTGTCAGTTATGTATGATGCTTAATAATGTTGGTAAAGCCTTGTTCACACTGTACATAATTATTTTGTTTTGCATTGTACACCTACAATTTACGGAATATATAGATATAATATATGTATTATGGTAATATTGCTTACTTATTGTTATATTCGAAAATACTGTAAAACATCCTTATAGAATTTCTATTTTCAATGATTGTAATTGAAGTTCATTTTCATCAATGATAATTAAACAATCTTTTTTGAATACGTATGATATTACTTCTCAATTTGCCTGGCACAGTAACAACATGATTAAGTGCTTGTTTAATCTGGTAGGAATATATTTTAGTTTCTTTTTTCTATTTACAATATCTTATAATATTTTGAAGTATTTTTACAACTTAATTCATGGACGAAATGACTCCAGTCATGTAATGATAATTGCTAAAAATGAGTAGAAAGTATTTATAAACAAATAAGGAATCGAATTTATGAATTTCTTACCTATACACTATTATCATTGGGCCAATAATTATATATTGCAATATTTATTGTGCTGAATGTTTGTGAGCTAATGCTTCAATCTTTTCGAGCTTGAATTCGCCTTTTTCGCGTCCGCTTGGAGCTGTTTACAGTTTCCTGTAAAACGCGATCACTCTCGTGGTGGTTTTTAGAATGTAAGATTTTATAGACTTGTGGCACACTCTGTATATACATATATTTTGTAAAGCCAATTGTATATTTCATTTAGAATTCTTCTAGAATTTTTTTTTACACAAACTGTTACAGAATGAAGAGCGAGAAAGATAATTTAAAGTTAAACATAAGAATGATGTTAAAGTATCCGAAGAAACAATATGCTCAATAAGTGCATCATTTTCATTGAGACAATCGGGATAATACGCTATTGAAATAACAGTGGAAAAATTTAATATATTAACAAAAAGTATGTCAATTGCTCAGAAACAATTTAAGATAGGCATGCACAATATTAATAAAAAAGAACCTAATAATCAGTTTGACACTGAGATATTTTCACCCAAATTATTTGAAGTGGAACAGCGCTTTCATTATGAAATTTTGGTCAGCATAATTGAAATATTCGTCTGTCACATACTCAAAATTAGTTCGCACGTCAATTAAAAATGAAGGACTTGTATTGAAGAACATTTTAAATTTTCAATGAATTACATATATACTACTCGCCCGCTATCGCGGGCTCGTCATTTTAATTGACATGCTCAAATATACGTAGTATCTCCATAGTGTTTAACATGTTTACAACAAATTTTGTTTGGTAAATGGGCGTCGCTTTCAAACATTCTTATAGAATGCTAATGAATGCTGATGAACTTCAAATATATAGCTCGCAAACATACGTATGTGAGTGGGTAAAGTAAATCTAATTTATAAAGTATATTACTGTCTTATTACCTTTTCGAAGTCCACTATCGTTAATAAAAGAGCAGAGTATATTTTATTTAAAATTATTCTCGATCTGTTTTTGACACAAATCGGTACACACTCAAGAGCTTTCAAACATTCTTATAGAATGCTAATGAATGCTGATGAACTTCAAATATATAGCTCGCAAACATACGTATGTGAATGGGTAAAGTAAATCTAATTTATAAAGTATATTACTTTCTTATTACCTTTTCGAAGTCCACTATCGTTAATAAAAGAGCAGAGTATATTTTATTTAAAATTATTCTCGATCTGTTTTTGACACAAATCGGTACACACTCAAGAGCGAGAAAGGTAATTTAATGTTAATCATAAGCCATGTTAAAGTATCCAAAGACACAATGAGCTCAAAAAGCGCAACATTTTTATTAAAACAGTTTACAATACTATTTTGATATAAAGTGAGACCCTTTTGAAATCCACTATCATTAATAAAGGAGCACAAAATAATAATGAAAGTAAAAAACCCAAGTTTTAAATTTAAGCCCTTTTGAAGCGCCTTTTCTGTAAACAGCGTTTTCTATAATGTCCATTTTTATAAATTTTTGAAGCGCCCCTGTATATACATATATTTTGTTAAGCCAATAGGATATTTTATTTAAAATTCTTCTCGAACTGTTTTTAACACAAACCGGTACACACTCGAGAGCGAAAGGTAATTTAATGTTAAACATATGTCGTGTTAAAGTATGCAAAGACACAATGAGATCAAAAAGCGCAACATTTTTATTAAGGCAGTGTACAATACTATTTTGATGTGAAAGTGTAAAAGCCTGCCAACCTTTTAGAAATCGACTATCGTTAATAAAGGAGCACAAAATAATAAAAGTAAAAAGGCCAAGTTTTAAATTGAAGCGCCTTTCCTGTAAAAAGAGATCACCGGTATGACGCTTTTTAGAATGTCTACATTTATACACCTTTGAAGCACCCCTGTATATACATAATTTTGTTAAACCAATAGGACGTTTTATTTAAAATTCTTCTCGAACTGTTTCTAACACAAAACCGGTACACACTCAAAAGCGAGAAAGGTAATTTAATGTTATACATAAGTCATGTTAAGGTATCCAAAGACACAATGAGATCAAAAAGCCCAACATGTTCATTAAGACTGTTTACAATACTATTTTGATGTGAAAGTGTAAAAGCCTGTCAAACCTTTTCAAAATCGACTATCGTTAATAAAGGTGCACGAAATAATAATAAAAGTAAAAAGCCCAAGTTTTAAATTTAAGCCCTATTGAAGCGCCTTTCCTGTAAAAAAAACGCTTTTTAGAATGTCCACTTTTATAAACTTTTGAAGCACTCCTGTATATACATATATTTTGTTAAGCCAATAGGATATTTTATTTAAAATTCTTCTCGAACTGTTTTTGACATAAACCGGTGCACACTCAAGAGCGAGAAAGGCAATTTAATGTTAAACATGTCATGTTAAAATATCCAAAGAAAGAATGAGCTTTCAAAAAGCGCAACATTTTCATTAAGACAGTTTACAATACTATTTTGATGTGAAAGTGTGCCTGTCAATCTTTTCGAAGTCTACTCTCGTTAATGAAGGAGCACGAAATAATAATAAAAGTAAAAAGCCCAAATTTTAAATTGAAGCCCTATTAAAGCGCCTTTCCTGTAAAAAACGCTTTTTAGAATGTCCACTTTTATAACCGTTGGAAGCACTCCTGTATATACATATATTTTGTTAAGCCAATAGGATATTTTATTTAAAATTCTTCTCGAACTGTTTTTGACATAAACCGGTACACACTCAAGAGCGAGAAAGGTAATTTAATGTTAAACATAAGTCATGTTAAAATATCCAAAGAAACAATGAGCTCTCAAAAAGCGCATCATTTTCATTAAGACTGTTTATAATACTATTTTGATGTGAAAGTGTAAAAGCCTGTCAATCTTTTCGAAGTCTACTCTCGTTAAGAAAAAAGCACAAAATAATAATAAAAGTAAGAAGCACTCCTGTATATACATATATTTTGTTAAGCCAATAGGACGTTTTATTTAAAATTCTTCTCGAAGTGTTTTTAACACAAACCGGTACACACTCAAGAGCGAGAAAGATAATTTAATTTTAAGCATAAGTTATGTTAAGGTATCCAAAGACACAATGAGATCAAAAAGCCCAACTTGTTCATTAAGGCAGTTTACAATACTATTTTGATGTGAAAGTGTAAAAGCCCGTCAACCTTTTCGAAATCCACTATCGTTAATAAAGGAGCTGGAAATAATAATAAAAGTAAAAAGCCCAAGTTTTAAATTTAAGCCCTATTAAAGCGCCTTTCCTGTAAAAGGCGATCACTGGAATGACGCTTTTTAGAATATCCGGTTTTATAAACTTTTGAAACACCCCTGTATATAATATATTTTGTTAAGCCAATAGGATATTTTATTTAAAATTCTTCTCGAACTGTTTTTGACATAAACCTGTACACACTCAAGAGCGATAAAGGTAATTTAATGTTAAACATAAGTCGTGTTAAAGTATCCAAAGACACAATGAGATCAAAAAGCGCAACATTTTTATTAAGACAGTGTACAATACTATTTTGATGTAAAGTGTGAACTTTTTGAAATCCACTATCGTTAATAAAGGAGCACAAAATAAAAGTAAAAGTAAAAAGCCCAAGCTTTAAATTGAAGCGCCTTTCCTGTAAAAAGCGAGTACTGGCATGATGCTTTTTAGAATGTCCGGTTAAATAAACTTTTAAAGCATCCCAGTATATACATATATTTTGTGAAGCCAATAGTATATTTTATTTCAAAATTTTCTCGAATTGTTTTTTACACAAACCGGTACACACTCAAGAGTGAGAAAGGTAAGTTAATCTTAAACATAGGGCATGTTAAAATATCCAAAGAAACAATGAGCTCTCAAAAAGCGCAACATTTTCATTAAGACAGTTTATAATACTATTTTAATGTGAAAGTGTAAAAGCCTGTCAATCTTTTCGAAGTCTACTCTCGTTAAGAAAAAAGCACAAAATAATAATAAAAGTAAGAAGCACTCCTGTATATAGATATATTTTGTGAAGCCAATAGGAGGTTTTATTTAAAATTCTTCTCGAAGTGTTTTTAACACAAACCGGTACACACTCAAGAGCGAGAAAGATAATTTAATTTTAACCATAAGCTATGTTAAGGTATCCAAAGACACAATGAGATCAAAAAGCCCAATTTGTTCATTAAGGCAGTTTACAATACTATTTTGATGTGAAAGTGTAAAAGCCCGTCATCCTTTTCGAAATCCACTATCGTTAATAAAGGAGCAGGAAATAATAATGAAAGTAAAAAGCCCAAGTTTTAAATTTAAGCCCTATTAAAGCGCCTTTCCTGTAAAAGGCGATCACTGGAATGACGCTTTTTAGAATATCCACTTTTATAAACTTTTGAAACACCCCTGTATATACATATATTTTGTTAAGCCAATAGGATATTTTATTTAAAATTCTTCTCGAACTGTTTTTGACATAAACCTGTACACACTCAAGAGCGATAAAGGTAATTTAATGTTAAACATAAGTCGTGTTAAAGTATCCAAAGACACAATGAGATCAAAAAGCGCAACATTTTTATTAAGACAGTGTACAATACTATTTTGATGTAAAGTGTGAACTTTTTGAAATCCACTATCGTTAATAAAGGAGCACAAAATAAAAGTAAAAGTAAAAAGCCCAAGCTTTAAATTGAAGCGCCTTTCCTGTAAAAAGCGAGTACTGGCATGATGCTTTTTAGAATGTCCGGTTATATAAACTTTTAAAGCATCCCAGTATATACATATATTTTGTGAAGCCAATAGTATATTTTATTTAAAAATTTTCTCGAATTGTTTTTTACACAAAGCGGTACACACTCAAGAGTGAGAAAGGTAATTTAATCTTAAACATAGGGCATGTTAAAATATCCAAAGAAACAATGAGCTCTCAAAAAGCGCAACATTTTCATTAAGACAGTTTATAATACTATTTTGATGTGAAAGTGTAAAAGCCTGTCAATCTTTTCGAAGTCTACTCTCGTTAAGAAAAAAGCACAAAATAATAATAAAAGTAAGAAGCACTCCTGTATATAGATATATTTTGTGAAGCCAATAGGAGATTTTATTTAAAATTCTTCTCGAAGTGTTTTTAACACAAACCGGTACACACTCAAGAGCGAGAAAGATAATTTAATTTTAACCATAAGCTATGTTAAGGTATCCAAAGACACAATGAGATCAAAAAGCCCAATTTGTTCATTAAGGCAGTTTACAATACTATTTTGATGTGAAAGTGTAAAAGCCCGTCATCCTTTTCGAAATCCACTATCGTTAATAAAGGAGCAGGAAATAATAATAAAAGTAAAAAGCCCAAGTTTTAAATTTAAGCCCTATTAAAGCGCCTTTCCTGTAAAAGGCGATCACTGGAATGACGGTTTTTAGAATATCCACTTTTATAAACTTTTGAAACACCCCTGTATATACATATATTTTGTTAAGCCAATAGGATATTTTATTTAAAATTCTTGTCGAACTGTTTTCGACACAAACCGGTACACACTCAAGAGCGAAAAAGGTAATTTAATAATAATCATAATTCATGTTAAAGTATCCAAAGAAACAATGAGCTCAGAGCGCAACATTTCCATTAAGACAGTTTCCAGTATTATTTTGATGTAACAGTGAAAAAATCATGTCAACCTTTTTGAATTCTACTATCATTAATGAAGAAACACAAAGGAATAATAAAAATGAACTTAAAATTCATTTTACTCAAGAATCCAAAAAAAAGCCCAAGTTTTAAATTTTAGCCCTATTGAATGGCTTTTTTCGCGTCCGCTTACAGTTTCTTCACAGTTTCCTGCAAAAAGCAATCACTGTCATGGCTTTTTAGAATGTCCGTTATTATTAACTTTTGAAGCACTCCTGTATATATATACATATATCTTGTGAAGCGAATAGTATGTTTTATTTAAAATGCTTCTCGAACTGTTTTTTACACAAATCTGTACACACTCAAGAGCGAGAAAGGTAATGTAATGTTAACCGTAAGTCGTGTTAAAGTATGCAAATACACAATGAGATCAAGAAGCGCAACATTTTTATTAAGACAGTATACAATACTATTTTGATGTGAAAGTGTAAAAGCCTGTCAACCTTTTCGAAGTCTACTCTCGTTAAGAAAAAAGCACAAAATAATAATAAAAGTAAAAAGCCCAAGTTTTAAATTTAAGTCCTATTGAAGCGCCTGTCCTGTAAAAAGCAATCACTGTCATGGCTTTTTAGAATGTCCACCTTTATAAACTTTTGAAGCACCCCTACATATATTTTGTTAAGCCAATAGTATATTTTGTTATTATATTTAAAATTCTTCTCGAACTGCTTTTTAGACAAACTGGTACACACTCAAGAGCGAGAAAGGTAATTTAATGTTAAACATAAGTCATATTAAAGTATTGAAAGAAACAATGAGCTCAATGAGCGCAACATTTCCATTGAGACAGTGTACAATAAGATTCTGATGTTTGCGAATCTACTATCGTTAAGAAAAAATGGAGTATTAAATTTAAGCCCTGTTTAATCACGTTTCGAAGAATCACCAAATTGAACACGTAATAAGCGACCACAAACACCCCCGTATCTAAAATTCCACATTCATACATCAATTTTCAAAAAAATCTTCCGCCATTTTGTTTTTTTTGACATTTTGACTTTGGAATCGTGATCGGTGATCCCCAAAACCCCCGTATCTAAAATTTCACGTTCATATGTCAATTTTCAAAAAATCTTCCGCCATTTTGTTTTTTTTTGACATTTTAACTTTGGAATCGTGATCGGCGACCCCCAAAACCCCCGTATCTAAAATTTCACGTTCGTACGTCAATTAAAAAAAAATCTTCCGCCATTTTGTTTTTTTTGACATTTTGACTTTGGAATCGTGATCGGCGACCCCCAAAACCTCCGTATCTAAAATTTCACGTTCATACCTCAATTTTCAAAAAATCTTCCGCCATTTTGTTTTTTTTTGACATTTTAACTTTGGAATCGTGATCGGCGACCCCCAAAACCCCCGTATCTAAAATTTCACGTTCGTACGTCAATTTTCAAAAAAATCTTCCGCCATTTTGTTTTTTTTGACATTTTGTCTTTGGAATCGTGATCGGCGACCCCCAAAACCCTCGTATCTAAAATTTCACATTCATACGTCAATTTTCAAAAAATCTTCCGCCATTTTGTTTTTTTTTGACATTTTGAGTATGTATTCGTGATCGGTGACCTAAGACACCCTCGTATATAAAATTTCACATTTATACGTCATAATTTTCAAAAAATCCTTCGGCCATTTTGTTTTTTTTGACATTTCGACTTTGGATACGTGATCAATGAGACCACAAAAACTCCCAAGTGCCGAATTTTACTTTAATCAGAAGAGAGAAGTTAATTTCAGCTAGCTCCGCCCACCCTGCATGTATGCGTAATCGATTAAATAAAATTATTACATAAGGGCACATCGATGTTAAAAGCAATCCTTTTCCCCATACGCATACGCGTTCTGGAGTTAACGTATTTTAATTCAAATCATTATTAAAATATTAATCTACAGCTCCTGTATAGTTGAAATTATTAAATCAAGCGGGACCGTTATGTATTGTGTGGAGATATGGAGATGCCGAACATCCACCGGACCGTAATACATTCATCGGCAGTGCACATGAGAATCTGATTATATTTTTCGCCCGTCCGAAATACATTGATATCACTGCACATTGAATCGGCCATTTTGCTGACCAAATCCTTCTGCAAACGAATTTGAAAGTGCTCGTGCCCTTGTTTGCGTGCGTCTGTCGACTCGAAATAAGCATGTGGAAGATCTAGAGAAGTCCGTTCTATAACACCCCGGTCCCAGTTGAGCGCTCGCAGCCTTCAAAATTTCGTATTTCACGCTTAAAAGTGAATCTGTGGATACAACTCAGTTTGTCTGCCAGTTTGACGTTTCCCGAGATTTATTTTGCTTGACACGTGAATCGTCATGATGACGTAAGCCATTTTTCTGTTAAAACACCGAGTGCACGCTCCTCTTCAACGGGCGATATCTCTGCACACGCTCCACTTGGGAAGAAAAACTCTCCGTCGACCGGAAATTCAATGTCGCCCCTACCAACATGCCAAAAGACAGCCCTTAATTTCGCGTATCCAGAGAGGAGTTCTTTGCACAGTTTTGCCGTTTTTAGACGATTTTTCGGGCGTTTGGTTGCCATGGGCTACTCCGCTTTTAGTATATATAACTAGCTATAACGTCCGCTTACAGCGGATCCGTCCGCTTACAGCTGATCGTCCGCTTACAGCGGTCCGTCCGCTTACAGCAGGTCCGTCAATCTCTTTTAGTTTGAATCGCCTTTTTCGCGTCCGCTTACAGCTTTTTCATAGTTTCGTGTAAAAAGCAATCACTGTTATGACGCCTTTTAGAATGTCTGATTTTATTAACTTTTGACGCACCCCTGTATATACATATATTTCGTGAAGCCAATAGTATATTTTATTTAAAATTCTCCTCGAATGGTTTTTTACACAAAGCGGTACACACTCAAGAGCGAGAAAGGTAAATTAATGTTAAACATGTCATGTTAAGGTATCCAAAGCACAATGACTTCAAAAAGTCCAACATGTTGATTAAGACAGTTTACAATACTACTTTGATGTGAAAGTGTAAAAGCCTGTTAACCTTTTCAAAATCAACTATCGTTACTAAAGGAGCACGAAATAATAAAAGGAAAAAGCCCAAGTTTTAAATTTAAGCCCTATTGAAGCGCCTTTCCTGTAAAAACGCTTTTTAGAATGTCCACTTTTATAAACTTTTGAAGCACCCTTGTATATAAATATATTTAGTTAAACCAATAGGATATTTTATTTAAAATTCTTCGCGAACTGTTTTTTCCACGAACTGGTACACACTCAAGAGCGAGAAAGGTAATTTAGTGTTAAACATAAGTCATGTTAAAGTATCGAAAGAAACTATTTTTTCAATTTTTATCACACCTTGTATAGATGCATATTTTTTTCAGCAAACTGCTGTCATGATGACTGATGGAATAATTTTATTGACAATCTTATAATACGCTCTTGGAACAACAGTGAAAAAATATAGTATTTTGCAATCTTTTTGAAGTTTACTGTCATTGAAAGAAAGAATGTAAATAACTCAAAAACAATTTAAGATAGGCTTACACAATAATAATAAATAAGAACCTAAAATTCAATTTAACACTGTTTTGACATCAAAAGATAGAAACCATTTCAAGAGATATTTTTCACTCTTGTGTGTAATATGGAGCAGCTTTTTTAATATAAAATTTCGGTTATCAGTTTTGATATATTGATCTATCACCTACACGAAATTAGTTCGCACATCGATTTAAATAAAGGACTTGTATTAAAGATCATTTTAAATTTACACTGAATTACATTACTATTGGTACGGTTATTTCTCTAGTGATAGAATGGATATTATGTATACTACTCGCTCTCGATCGCGGGCTCGTTATTTTAATTGACCTGCTCAACTATACGTCGTTCCTGTATTGTATTTAAAATGTTTATAAAAATTTTGTTAGATAAATGGGCGTCGCTTTCAAACATTTTTATATAATGCTAATAAATGCTGATGAACTTCAAACAACAAACTAAATGTGGTTTAATATGTTAATGACATATCAGAGTGAGTCTAAAATGAAGTTTTAATAAGGTGCTGTTAAAAGCAATTACAAAGAAGAAAAGAGGAAGCGCAGGCATAAATTTTCACAAATATTTAGAATTTTTCGCAACTGAGATAAAGTCCCAGAAATGTAACAGAATTAAAAAGCTTTCAAAACACAAGTATTTCCGTAGTAAGCTAAAAGTTGCACATATTCAATATTACGTTTTTATTTTTAATTATACTGTTAATTTCATGTATAGAAGGAGCAACACAATTACTAAATCACTAATAAAAATAATTATTAATTACAAATGCATAAGAAAATATAATCGCAGTCAATACTAATAAAAATCCAAATCTTCTAGGTTATGCGCATGTGTAAGTAACCCTAATTACTGTTTAATATTTTATCAGGTTTGGGAAAACACCGGTTAAAGTATCTTCATTTAATAACGTTCTTAACCAATTATTAGCGCCAACCGGTTTTTGCAAAAACGTATTATCCCGTATTTGATTTAATGAGTACGCTGATCTGCATTGGGAAAACCGGCCCGCAATTGAACTTAATCAACTAATACAGTACAATAATATAAATAATTAAAAATAAGTTTAAATTTGCCGTTGTAGTTGTTAGGGCATTTTAATGTTGAAGGTTACATTCAAATATTATGTCAACTTTAATGAAACATTCACCAATAATTTAAGGGCATTAAATTTGAGATATTGCAAAATTTTACCTGTCAAATATTATACATAGGCAAGCCATTTCGAGAGAGAGAGAGAGAATGTCCGACTTTTGACGCACCCCTGTACATATATAAATTTTGTTATGCCAATCGTATATATTATTTAGAACTTTCCTTTCCTTTTTACACAAACCGTCACACTGAACACAGAAGAGCGAGGAGAATAATTAAATGTTAAACATAAATCATGTTAAAGTTTACGAAGGAAGGATGTGCTCAGATCCAAGCACTTTTCGAAGAACCTTTCCGCAACATTGTTTTTTAAAATATTTATTTCGGATTCGTAATCAGCGACCTGAAAAAGCCATTTGCTAGATTTCACCAAGATTAAAGACATTTTGAAGAATATTTCTGCCATATTAGATCCGCCATCAAGTTTTTTTGACATTTTGACTATGGATTCGTGATCGGCGACCTCAACCCCCCCAGCATCTAAAATTTCACGTTCGTACGTCAATCTTCAAAAAACTCTTCCGCCATTTTGTTTTTTTTGACATTTGCACTATGGATTCGTGATCGGCGACCTAAGACACTCCCGTATCTAAAATCTCACATTCATACGTCAATTTTAAAAAAATTCGTCCGCCATTTTGTTTTTTTTGACATTTTGACTATGGATTCGTGATCGGCGACCTGAGACACCCCCGCATCTAAAATTTCACATTCATACGTCAGTTTTCAAAAAATTCTTCCGCCATTTTTTTTTTGACATTTTGACTTTGGATTCGTGATCGGCGACCTAAGACACCCCCGTATCTAAAATTTCACATTCATACGTCAATTTTCAAAAAACTTCGGCCATTTTGTTTTTTTTTGACAGTTTGACTTTCGATTTGTGATCGGCGACCTAAGACACCCCCGTACCTAAAATTTCACATTCATACGTCAATTTTCAAAAAAACTTCCGCCATTTTGTTTTTTTTGACATTTTGACTTTCGATTTGTGATCGGCGACCTAAGACACCCCCGTACCTAAAATTTCACATTCATACGTCAATTTTCAAAAAACTTCCGCCATTTTGTTTTTTTTGACATTTTGACTTTGGATTCGTGATCGGCGATCTAAGACAACCCCGCACCTAAAATTTCACATTCATACGTCAATTTTCAAAGAACTTCGGCCATTTTGTTTTTTTTTGACATTTTGACTTTCGATTCGTGATCGGCGTCCGCACACACCCCCGTACCAAACATTTCACATTCATACGTCAATTTTCAAAAAATTCTTCCGCCATTTTGTTTTTTTTGACATTTTGACTATGGATTGGTGATCGGCGTCCGCATATACCCCCCCCCGTATCTAAAATTTCGCATTTATACGTCAATTTTCAAAAAATTCTGCCGCCATTTTGTTTCTTTTATACATTTTGACTATGGATTGGTGATCGGCGTCCGCAGACACTGCCGTATCTAAAATTTCATATTTATACGTCAATTTTCAAAAAATTCTGCCGCCATTTTGTTTCTTTTATACATTTTGACTATGGATTGGTGATCGGCGTCCGCAGACACTGCCGTATCTAAAATTTCATATTTATACGTCAATTTTCAAAAAATTTGTCCGCCATTTTGTTTTTTTTTTGACATTTTGACTTTGGATTCGTGATCGGCGACCTAAGACACCCCCGTATCTTAAATTTCACATTCATCGTCAATTTTCAAAAAACTTCGGCCATTTTGTTTTTTTTTGACATTTTGACTTTCGATTCGTGATCGGCGACCTAAGACACCCCCGTATCTAAAATTTCACATTCATACGTCAATTTTCAAAAAACTCTTCCGCCATATTAGATGCACCATTTGTTTTTTGAAATTTTGCCATTGGGCTTGAGATCACCGACACCAAGAGCCCCCGAGTACGGAGTTTTACCTTAATCAGAAGAAAAAGTTGATTTGGCTCCACCCACTCCGCAGTGCGTAATTATTTAAATAATTATTTCGTAGGGGCACATAAATGTTAAAAGCATTATTTTTTCCCTTAAGAAAAAGGCATACCCGTTTTAGAATTATTGTATTTTAAATGGAATTTATAATAATTATAAGAAAAAATCATGCTGTATATATGAATCATTAGTTCATCGAGCGGGAAAATTATGTCGAGAAGTCCGGCGTCTTCTCTTATAAATTCCCCGTAAAATATTCGAAATAAATACACAATATCGCATTCGAAAAAAAAATATTTGTCCCGGCCTGGGTTCGAACCGGACCCGGCAAAGTCATTGTATTAAGAAGCCGTCAATCTTGCCATCGGGCTATCGACCTAATGTAAATAATTTGTTCAACTGCCATATTTATATGTAGGCTTGACTCTATGTTCACATCTGCAATTTTTTTTTAAATCTCAGAGAAAATAGACGTGTAATCTTCAAAAGAATATTAAAAAAAACGTTTTAATTGCGTTCAAATAATTAATTTAGTGCATTGTCCTTGTCCTATATTATGTGTGTTTATTTGCCTTGAATCTCATCTGACGTTAATAATTAAAAGCAATCCTTTTCCCCGTTCTGGAATGATCGTATTTTAAAATTCAAATTTATAGTAATTAAAAGATATCAGCCTGTATGTAAAAATGTTAAGTCAAGCTACCGATATATAAAATATTTACGGGCAGTGCACATGAATGTATGTGTGTGTACATTACATGTTATGAGCATTGCACTTGATTTATTGTGTACATGTATTTCTGGGGTATTTCGGCCATTTTTCTACGATGTCCGTCTGCATGAGGAATTTAATTTACACGCACTATCGATATCGTATGTCGATGAAGTCGCAATAGACATGCGATCGGTACAGAAATGTCTGACTTAACGATTATGTACCTTGTTGGGCCGTCAAAACCTTCAAAATTCGGAATATAAAGCTTAAAAGTCAAACATGCAAAATTTTTCGTTGGAGCTGTCAGATTAGCGAAATGTCTCTTTTTGATGACCACTACTGCATTTTTAAGTACGTAAGCCATTTTTATGTTACAAAATATTTGCAGGCTCCTCTTTGACGGCGGATATCTCTGCACGGGCTCCACTTAGGAGGAAAATTTCTCCGTCGACCGGAAATTTAAAGTTGTCCCTTTGTTCGGGCAAAGGGCCAACTTTTAATTTCACGTATCCAGGGACGATTACTGCGCCCCGTGCATCCAATTTTCGTCGATTTTGACGGTTCGGGCGGTAACCATGGTGATTCGGATAAGCCGTATTTTCCCACGCTATTAGCATGAATCCGCCGGCAGCTTATATTAAGGTTGATTTTCTAAATGTGTGTTTTTAAGTAGAACCTGACTTCCTAACTTGCCTTTTGAAACTCATTCCGTAATTGTTCCATAGGATGACGGTAAAAATAAGGTTATGAAAAATTGGTCATCTACAACCTTGCAAGTGGTCATTTTTCTGTAATTTCTTTCTAAAATTTCATTCAAACGTCCCACCACCCCTCCTCAAAAAAAAACTCCCCTTGGGCTTCACAAATTCATTTACACATTAATCAGAAACCCGTTCCTCAACTGTGAGTATACTATTAAATATTTTTCCTAAACTAGCTTCTTTCTGATGACGACTCCTAAATCAACTTTGTTGTCCGCCCTACACCGACTTTACAAAGGTTTTCTTTTTATCTTAAAAAAATTTGGATCCCAAAAACTGTTTGGATACCTAAGTGATGTTTATTTGGTTGAAAAACCCTTGGGGAGGATACGGTTATGCTATATGATTAATAGGGATTGAAGTTGAACAATTGAATTAAATATGGTATTATAGGTATAAAGTATTATTCTTTAGAACTTTTTGATGTAGTTCTAGCTTGTAGACATTTATTAGTGATATTTACTTTACATTATAACGTAAACATGCTTTTTGAGGCCGTAACTTTCAATATGTAAAAAGCAACCTTTAAAGTAAAATCAAGAAGAGCAGTCATAAAGAAATCCCTTTATCAAATAGGTCTAGAAAATTGAATTCTTGCCATTAGCAATCTGAATCGGTTAAGTAATTTACTTAATTGTCACATAGGCTTACCTGGTACTATTGTAGATAGAACGTTTTGTCCTGCTGCAATTTTCATAGTTCCTTCAAGTGAGTCAATATGTTTGGAAAGAAAATGCTGCAGTCTAATTGGTAAATTCTCTTCGGCAAACACTCTGTTTTTATATCATTAAAACTAGCTGTCCATCAATCTCTTCGAGCTTGAATCGCCTTTCGCGTCCGCTTACAATTTTATTACAGTTCCCTGTAAAACGCCAAAAAAATCAATTTTGATTTTCTAAACTTTTGGCACACCTTGTATAGACGTATATTTTTGTCCACGAACTACTGTCACGGTGACAGGTGGAACGACAATTTAAAGCATCTTAACGTGAGTCTGACTTTTCGTTGTTGAAGTTTGAAATTTAGATGCTATTTAGCGTAATACTAAGACTTGACACTAAAAGATTCATAGTGTTATTAGTTTTACACAATGAAAGGACTAAATCATTATTAAAAAAGTAATATCAGACTTATTTTAGCTTTGCATAATTTAACCTGTCAATTATCATGGCCCACAAACGTCATTTCTGGGCTGTAATATTTAATAATAATCATACATCTTTTGACATACCTTTTGAGCTTTGTTATAATGCAAATTTGTGAACAATGCATGCCCATTACACAGAAGAATCTAGTTTTAAATAAAATATGTATGACTTATTAATTTTATTTATAATAGTGAATTTATAACTGGCTTCCGTATTAATAAATTAGTTTCATGTGTCTGCTCTGAAATTGTTCCTGTCAAAGTGAGTTTGCAGTTGCAGTGGCATTGAGTTTTCGCCTGTAAATCGTGCTCTGGCTATGTTGGTTGCTGAAACGATCCTATTACAATTTAAATATTTAGTAGTGACGCTGGTAGTTGAACTAAAAACAATAACCAAAAATAACACAGACCGACGTGGGAATATCTGTGTAAACATTTTACTTACACACAATATAAAAAGAATATAATTCGTAATTGTTGGATCATTTTGTGATTCTTATTAAGTATTTAAGGAAAAATAACACAAAAAGGTAGTTCATGATTACAACCAATCCATCGAAATAAGAGCCATCAGCCTGGGACACGATCATCATGAACCATCATCAGAATGTTTGATTAACAATTTGATTTAATGGTGTATTTTCAAACATATCCCATTAAATGATTGGACGCTGTCCATACTTCAAACTTTCTACTGACAATCAAATTATTTAGTAGTAGTAATTGTTGAATTAGGCTGGAATATTTATTTTAATAAATTGAATAGTTAGAAAACAATTGTCATTACATTGGAATTTGATTCGTCTGTCACCTAGTAATAATAATATAAATCATATTTTAAGGTAATTGTCTAATATATAGGCAATACTAAAATGGATCTGATAACACTTTTCTCATTAATATTTTAAAGTTTATTTTACTTTTTTCTCTCTTGCAGATGTCTACGTTTTGAAGTCCCCTGATACCAAAAAAGTGGTTTTTAAAAAATGTCTCTCTCTCTCTCTCTCTCTCTTTCTCTCCCTCCCTCCCTCTCTCCCTCTCTCTCTCTCTCTCTCTGTGTCTGTCTGTCTGTGTCACCACGGTAGCGATCAAACCGCTGTAGATATCAATTCCAAATTTTATATTTACGTGTATAATCTGCCTCTTGAGATCTGATTAGTTTTTCAATAAAATCGGTTGACCGGAAGTAGTACTTTACTTCAGTGAAAAAATCGAATTTTGCAAATATTTCGTCAACTACTAAATTTAAACAAATTTATAAAGAATTCATATGTACTTAAAATTAAAATTGAGAAGCATTTTATTTAAAAAGTTTTTCGAAATTACTACCTTAAGTAGGTCTTTTACTCTTATCAAAAATCAGTTTTTTGCCAATATTTTGCAAGTCATGCTTTTTAGACAGGTACGCTCCGAATATAAAAGTATTTAGAACTTAATTTCCAATATCTTTTGTATAAAAAAAAATTCAAAATTCGGACCGGAAGTATCACTTTTACTCTTACCGAATAACGATTTTTTGCAAATATGTCGTAAATTATGCATTCTATATATATTTATTAAGAGTACAAAAGTATTTGGAATTGGATTTGCAATATTTTTTGTATACATGAAATTTCAAAATTCGGACCGGAAGTAGCACTTTTATTCTTAGCGAGTAGCACTTTTCTTCGAATATCTTCCAAAGTATGCATTCTATAGCGATTTATTAAGAGAATGAAAGTACTTAGAATAGGATTTGAATAAGTTTTGTATAAAAAAATTCTTAAAATTGTGTAGGTTTAAACGCTCATACGTATAAGAAAGTCGTGTGGTGGCCACACCTCATTTTTAAAATAGCGAGACGGATTTCTGAACATACCACGTTGACAGTGAAATCTCATTGGTTGAAAGCAAGGCCAAATGACACCGTATCAATCTTGCTCACATTCTGTCAACTGACATTGTTTATTGTTAAGCCTTGTTGTTTCTATTATTTCCCCGTTATTTCATTATATACTTTACCAGTTCTATTCAGAGCTCGACAGTAATAGTTATCAGATATACTCGTAAGTTTGTTTTCAAGATTTTCGTGCATGTAATTTGGGACAGGGGTATGTTTAGAAATTCGTCTCGCTATTTTAAAAATAGACTATAGTCATTTCGCTGTATAAAATTTGTAATTTCATATCTTTTTGTGTCAAGGTCTACAGTAAATATCGATGGAGCTTAAAACCATGACCAATGAAATATCAGACAGATGTCAGGGTGTTTAACCTTTTTTTCTTAAATAATTGTCATCATGAAAGCAGTTCAGATTTCATCACGAACTGAAATCGATTGATCCTTTTTGACGTTTTATAACCTGCAATTAAATTTTTGTGAAATTGCCAACATTAATCAAAAGTCAGATGGATTTTTTCTGACAATTCTGACGTTTCCTGTAAGATTTAAGCCACCTAACGTGAATGTTGAGTTGACCAACATTTCGCGTATGCTCTAGTTAAATATATCGGTGTTAAAATGATAATAGATGGGTAAAGATGGCGACATAGATGTGCACTATTTTTTTTATTTTCGCTGTACCCATTAACTGTTACTTAATTTTATTTTAATAATATACTATGTTCACCAATTATGATCAGCATCTGGGTCGTAATGCTTAAATTATTTTTTCTAAGGAAGGGATGCTTTTGTGTAATAAAGTAGATCGCGATCTTAAAGTAACTGATAATTAGTGAATTACCATGTACGATAAATTTTTAAATCGCATTGTCTTTATATGTAGTAGTGGTTCCATGTTTAAAATAGCAGTTACATTACCCTTTAAATCGTTAGATTAAAGGTGATATGTGTGCATGATGTATTCGTTTCTTTGAATTACAATTAACGTAGGGCTTCCGGGACAATAGTCAATAGAAATAAATTTATATGACGTTCGTTGCAAATAATCAAGCTCGTCAGTGCTCCATAATGTTTGTCATAAAATGTCGATATAAGTCATCAAGTGCTGATTATTCAATTTACTCTTTCCCCCCCTTTTTTTTTATTTAGGACACATTAATTTAATAGAATACTTGCTCTTTTTGTTATTCCATGTAACTTAAGATGGTTGTATGATCAAGATTTGTTGTATCATATATAAATTTCTTTGTTTTTTAAATTTGGTAGTACTCTAACTCTATTTGTCTCAAGTTTTATGATAAACGTTGCCCATACGTTAAATTTTCTTGCAAACTGTCATCGTGGTGACAGTTCGATCTATTGCGAGAATGAATTGTCAAATTGAATGTCATTGTAGACGTACCGTGCCTTCAATTATTTTTTTTTAGAATAACCTACGATTTCAATATTAATTTGAAAACACTGTGGAACTTTTCAATTAATTGACTTAACTATGACAGTAGTCAAAATGAAAAACATTACTGTAGCACAGTATTCCCAAATTAATATTGATATCATAAGCTACTCTAAATTTAAATTAAAGACGCAGTATGTATATTTGTATGTAGAAAGATGACAGAGATGTGTCCAAGACATTAAAGATACGATAAATGACCGATACAATAGTAATAATAATAATAATTGATAATGCAATAAAATGTAAATATTAACGGTTATAATATTTCTTTCAGTGGACGTTAAATGTTATTAATCGCGCCTTTGCTTTAATTTTTAAAACTACGATATTGGAAACTGTACCCGAATGACCGACAATGTAGAGTAATTACAACCGCAGTTCAGTTTCTTCTTGTTTATGAATGAAGACGCATATTAAGCAAAACGTCTCTTAGAAATAAATTAAATATTATTGTGACATTTATAATTAGTGGCAAATGAATTTATTTATTAAGACTTTGCCCACAAAGCGAACAACATTTCTATATAATTTAATGAACGCTGATATTTAGAAAAATTTTGTTGACATTCAGGTTTTGTATCAATTGTGTGCATCTTCTTCTTCTTCTTCTTCTTTATTGTGGCTTTGAGTTAGACTATTTAGTCTTTTACTCTTCATCTGAGTGCGGTGAATCTTGGATTGTTGAAGTTGAATTTGATTAGCTATTGTTTATCTTTATTTTGATTAAGAATTAAAGTAGAACCATTTTAGGTCTTTTGTGTTTGAAATTTTCATTTCCATCATATGCAAGTGCTCTTTTAAGATTTTGATATGAGTGGTTTTCCATCTGGTTATAGAAACTGAGCGCTCTTTCCTTGATGTAGTCAATAATGGTTGGGGTATTTGTTTCATTCATTATTTGATTATTTCTCATATACCATGGAGCATTTAGTATCATTCTAAGACTGGTGTTTTGTATTATTTGCAGTTTTTTGATGTTGGTCTTGCAGATATGCACCCATATTGGGCATGCATATGTGAATATTGGACCTAATACTTGTTTGTAAAGTAGAATTTTGTTGTTCGTGTTCGCTGGCTTTTTCTGCCTATAAGAGGCCATAGTTGACATCTTGTTTGTTTGGTTTTGGTTATCCGTTTTGCTATGTGTGTGTTATAATTGAGCTTTATATCCAGGTATATTCCCAGGTATTTAATTTCTCTACTCCATGGTATAGTGTTGTTGTTGATGGTTATTTCGTTGTCTGTTGTTTTCAGATTCCTTTGAAAGATTATTGCTTGGAATTTGTCTTCGTTTATTGTTGTCCTCCATTGTTTGAACCATTTTATCGTGTTGTCTAGGTGCGTTTGTAGTTCCTGTACCGCGTTCGTCGGACATCTTGATGTTGAGAGCAGTGCCGAATCATCTGCAAAGGTGGCCGTATTTAAATATCTTGTAGGATTTGATACTGGTATGTCGGCTGTAAATATTGTATATAGGTGAGGTGACAGGCATGAGCCCTGGGGGACTCCCGCTGTTGGATGTTTTATTGAGGAAAGTGTGTTCTGGATGCTAACTTGAAAGCAGCGTCCTTAGAGAAAACTGTTCGTGATTTTTATGATGTGTGTTGGGTAATTGTGTATTATCATTTTATATATGAGTCCCTGCCTCCAGGCTTTATCAAATGCCTTTGCTATGTCGAGAAATACAGCTGCTGTCACTTGATTTTTGTTGAATCCTTCTTGGATAATCTCAGTGACTCTTGAAAGTTGTGTTATCGTTGAATGTTCTTCTCTAAACCCATGTTGATCTTCTGGTATTATGTCTTGATTGTCAGAGTGGTACTTTATCTTCTGCAGGATTATTTTTTCTATCACTTTGCTAATGGATGGTAACAGGCTTATGGGCCTGTAGCTGCTTGGTATTGTTTTATGGTTTTCCTGGTTTAGGTATAACTATTACTTTGTTATGTTTCCATATCTTTGGGAATGTTTGGAGTCTGATAACGGAGTTTGCTATTGCTAGAATTGACATTATTGCTTTTCGGGGGAGGTTTTGTAGTGATCTGTTGGTGATGTTGTCTATACCAGGAGCATTTTTGGGATTTAATGCTTTAAGGATTGCTTTTAGGTTCTCGGCTGTGACTGGGTCGTTGCTAGGGGAGTGGGGTTCACGTATTTCTCTGCTAACTACTTTGTGAATCTGCACTACGTGTTGCATGTCTAGTTCATCCAAGTTCGGAGTGAATTGCTCTTCTAGTGATTCCGCTAGAGCTTCTGCTTTTTCTTCTGCTGTGACTTGTGTGAAATTATTGAATTGAAGTGGTGGGATTTGTATTTGTTCTCTTTTGATTGCCTTGATTATTTTCCATGTCTTAGAGGGGTCTGCACCTATTTCTTCGAGTGTTCTTTGCCATTCTACATTTTTCAGTTCCAGTAATTCCTTATGTACTTGATGTTGAAGGTTGTTTAGTATAGTTTTGTCTTCTCCTAGCTCTGTTCTTTTCCTTTATTAGTTCTTTAATATGATGTGGTAGACTACCTGATTTATATATCCTTTCTATTTTGATGGTATTATTTTTAACAGCGTTTGTTATTTTATCTTGTAGTGATTTTATGTTCTGTTCTAATTCTGCAGTGTTTTGTATTTTAGGAACTGCAGTGATGGTTTGTTCTAGTTCTGTTTTGTAGCCGGCCCAGTCTGTCTTGAAGGTGTGATATGTTCTTTCGGTTATGTCTTCGTGCCAAGTTATTATAATTGGATTGTGATCAGAGCTCATGACACTTTCAGTTTCTATCTTTATGGTTTTGTTAATGTTTTTACTGATTGCTAAGTCTAATTGTCTAACTGTGTGCTTCTAGGCCAAGGTGAACGTCGACAGACAAAAAAAAAACCAAGACGGTTCGGCATTTAAATGTTGTTTCATGTTATTCGTTTTATAAAATTGGTAGTACCATGCCTTGTGTCAAGTTTACGATAAAAATAGTGTATACTTCAAATTTTTTGACAGACTGTCATCGTGACACTTATACGACAATGAAAAGTTGATGTTTAACCAAATTGTCGTTCCACCTGTCATCGTGACAATACTTCGTCGTGGTGTATTCGTTCACACATAAACTTGTGAGATCGAAATGTCAGACGGACAGTGCTTAACCAAATTGTCTTTCCAATTGTCAAATGAAATTAACAACATAACATGATGAACTTTAACAAAACATGTTTTAAACTTACAGGTCATTGAGGGAATTAATTAATTTTCATATTACGCTTTAATAGTATATATATGTACTTTGTAAAACCCAATCAAAAATCTTGCTGGCTCCTAATACCATTTAACCGAAAATGTACTTCTGATTAGTTTGTGCCAACCCGCATAGTCGCATACTTTAAATGCTTGCTTTTATAACTGAATTGATAAACGAAATTACATAAATGCTTATGGGAATTTTACATATTTGATGTATTTATGTTATTTCGAAGTGTTTCGGACACATCTGATAAATAAAGAAAACTCAGATGATTCTTTATTTAGGCTTGCTTCGGTACTTCTTTCGCGAGAAGTGACGACATTTCGATGACATATATAATTTGTATTTAATATATCTTAATAAAATATAGAAAGATCGTTATATTTGTCACTGTACTTACGTGCGATAATACACTTTAAGTTTATTTTATCATATCCGTCGGCATTGTTCATATATTCATAAATAAAAAAGAAATAGTAACAATTTGATAATAATAACACTAATACGTGTCTGAAAGGTACCACATTTCCTTCATAATCCCTTTATTTGTCGGCCTTCTGACATTTAAACTTGACAACCGATGGATGAACGTGAATATATATAGTCATTAATGACACGCAAACTCGTCATCGCGAGATTTTTTTACCCTGCAGAAAAGCTTTAAATGAATCGCACCTTCCACAGCGACAGATTTGGCACGTGGACAGTGCACTCAATCGTCGCGGAAAAGTCCACTCTTTTGGTTTCCAACCCTCTTTCCGCACTCTAAACCTCGACGGCCTGAAATTTCTTCGTCAATGTGAAACTTTCACAATTCTTTCGCGCTTGCCTGTCATACCTGACATTTTTACGATTTTGATCGGTTGTCCTGGGAATCGGTCATGACGTAATCCATTTTTCTGTTAAAACATCGAGTGCAGGCTCCTCTTTAAAAGCCCGTATCTTTACAACCGCTCCACTTGGGAAGAAAAACTCTCCGTCGAGGAACAATTCAAGGTCGTCGGTAACTTCAAGCCAAAGGGCAGCTTTCAATTTTGCGTATCCAGAGACGAGTTCTGCGCCCCGCGTACCCAATTTTCGTCGATTTTGACCGGGTTTGGTTGCCATTGACTACTCGGCTTTTAGTATATATAACTAGCTAATACGGCAGGCCTTGAAGGCCCGCTATCGCCTCTTATTCCGCTTACAGTTGAGGTACCGCTCCCCTTATTCTTCTAAATTTATTGCGGATTTTGTCTTTATTGCGTTTCAGTTTTTGAAACACCATATAATTCCGATATATAGCGAATAACTAAATATAATTGTGTTTTAGATGTTCAATATTGCTTAGTTGTTTTTATACACCCCTGTATATAGTTTACAACTATGCAATATTTTATTCAGAATGCTTATCGGATGAAATGATTAATAATAGATTTAGTGATAATAGCAGTTTTTAAATTGAAAATGGTTAACGGCTGTCCATGAAATAAGATGTATTTTATTGTTTAAAGTTATATTGACATTTTTCACATACTTTTCCTGTGCCTCACAGACGGTAGTTTTCACTCTATTTATAATTTTTCTACTATTATTGGTCTTGTGCCTTGACTTGCCGATGATTTATTTCACGTTTGCCTAATTTATCTGTAGTTTGAATTTTGTTTGTGGGTATAAAATTAGAATAATCTCGAAATCTGTTTTTTTTTTGCATCAGTTGGAAAATGTGGTTTGATAGTTTTTGTTAATAGTGTTTCAGTCTATATACATATGTCGATTCCATTGGTCTTTTTGGTTTAAATGAAAATTCATTAGAATTTTAAAAAAACATTTTATTTTATACAAACTTGTAGATAGCTTTATTAGAATTATGTTTTGTTGACGCCAATGTATACTTTTAAATAATTCATTTAATCATTGTTCTATAACGAATAATATTTACTTCATTGGCATTTTTATACTGATTTCCATTCCTATACTCTTATAATTTGCAGTGTTTTTTGTATTACAACTGTCAGTTATGTATGATGCTTAATAATGTTGGTAAAGCCTTGTTCACACTGTACATAATTATTTTCTTTTGCATTGTACACCTACAATTTAAGGAATATATAGATATAATATATGTATGTATTATGGTAATATTGATTACTTATTGTTATATTCGAAAATACTGTAAAACATCCTTTTAGAATCGCAATTTTGAATTATTCTAATTGACGATGTCGCGGGAAGTTCATTTTCATCAATGATAATTAAACAATCTTTTTTGAATACGTATGATATTACTTCTCAATTTGCCTGGCACAGTAACAACATGATTAAGTGCTTGTTTAATCTGGTAGGAATATATTTTAGTTTCTTTTTTCTATTTACAATATCTTATAATATTTTGAAGTATTTTTACAACTGAATTCATGGACGAAATGACTCCAGTCATGTAACGATAATTGCTAAAAATAAGTAGAAAGTATTTATAAACAGATAAGGAATCGAATTTATAAATTTCTTACCTATACACTATTATCATTGGGCCTATTATTATATATTGCAATATTTATTGTGTTGAATGTTTGTGAGCTATGGCTTCAATCTTTTCGAGCTTCAATTCGCCTTTTGCGCGTCCGCTTACAGCTTTTTACAGTTTCCTGTAAAACGCGATCACTCTCGTGGTGGTTTTTAGAATGTAAGATTTTATAGACTTGTGGCACACTCTGTATATACATATATTTTGTAAAGCCAATTGTATATTTCATTTAGAATTCTTCTAGATTTTTTTTTACACAAACTGTTACACAATGAAGAGCGAGAAAGATAATTTAATGTTAAACATAAGAATGATGTTAAAGTATCCGAAGAACCAATATGCTCAATAAGTGCATCATTTTCATTGAGACAATCGGGATAATACGCTATTGAAATGACAGTGGAAAAATTTAGTATATTAACAAAAAGTATGTCAATTGCTCAGAAACAATTTAAGATAGGCATGCACAATATTAATAAAAAAGAACCCAATAATCATTTTGACACTGAGATATTTTCACCCAAATTATTTGAAGTGGAACAGCGCTTTCATTATGAAATTTTGGTCAGCATAATTGAAATATTCGTCTGTCACATACTCAAAATTAGTTCGCACGTCATTTAAAAATGAAGGACTTCTATTGAAGAACATATTAAAATTTCAATGAATTACATATATACTACTCGCCCGCTATCGCGGGCTCGTCATTTTAATTGACATGCTCAAATATACGTAGTATCTCCATAGTGTTTAACATGTTTACAACAAATTTTGTTTGGTAAATGGGCGTCGCTTTCAAACATTCTTATAGAATGCTAATGAATGCTGATGAACTTCAAATATATAGCTCGCAAACATATGTATGTGAATGGGTAAAGTAAATTTAATTTATAAAGTATATTACTTTCTTTCTACCTTTTCGAAGTCCACTATCGTTAATAAAAGAGCAGAGTATATTTTATTTAAAATTATTCTCGATCTGTTTTTGACACAAATCGGTACACACTCAAGAGCGAGAAAGGTAATTTAAAGTTAATCATAAGCAATGTTAAAGTATCCAAAGACAGAATGAGCTCAAAAAGGGCAACATTTTTATTAAAACAGTTTACAATACTACTTTGATGTAAAGTGAGACCCTTTTGAAATCCACTATCATTAATAAAGGAGCACAAAATAATAATAAAAGTAAAAAACCCAAGTTTTAAATTTAAGCCCTTTTCAAGCGCCTTTCCTGTAAACAGCGCTTTCTAGAATGTCCATTTTTATAAATATTTGAAGCACCCCTGTATATACATTTATTTTGTTAAGCCAATAGGATATCTTATTTAAAATACTTCTCGAAATGTTTTTAACACAAACCGGTACACACTCAAGAGCGAGAAAGGTAATTTAATGTTAAACATAAGTCGTGTTAAAGTATGCAAAGACACAATGAGATCAAAACGCACAACATTTTTATTAAGACAGTGTACAATACTATTTTGATGTAAAGTGTGACCTTTTTGAAATCCACTATCGTTAATAAAGGAGCACAAAATAAAAGTAAAAGTAAAAAGCGCAAGTTTTAAATTGAAGCGCCTTTCCTGTAAAAAGCGATCACTGGCATGACGCTTTTTAGAATGTCCGGTTTTATAAACTTTTAAAGCATCCCGGTATATACATATATTTTGTGAAGCCAATAGTATATTTTATTTAAAAATTTTCTCGAATTGTTTTTTACGCAAATCGGTACACACTCAAGAGTGAGAAAGGTAATTTAATGTTAAACATAAGTCGTGTTAAAGTATCCAAAGACACAATGAGATCAAAAAGCGCAGCATTTTCATTAAGACAGTTTTCAATACTATTTTGATGTGAAAGTGTAAAAGCCTGTCAACCTTTTCAAAATCCACTATCGTTAATAAAGGTGCACGAAATAATAATAACAGTAAAAAGCCCAAGTTTTAAATTTAAGCCCTATTGAAGCGCCTTTCCTGTAAAAAACGTTTTGTAGAATATCCACTTTTATAAACTTTTGAAGCACCCCTGTATATACATATATTTTGTTAGGCCAATAGGATATTTCATTTAAAATTCTTCTCGAACTGTTTTTGACATAAATCGGTACACACTCAAGAGCGAGAAAGGTAATTTAATGTTAAACATAAGTCGTGTTAAAGTATGCAAAGACACAATGAGATCAAGAAGCGCAATATTTTTATTAAGACAGTGTACAAAACTATTTTGATGTGAAAGTGTAAAAGCCTGTCAACCTTTTTGAAATCCACTATCGTTAATAAAGGAGCACGAAGCACGAAATAATAATAAAAGTAGAAAGCCCAAGTTTTAAATTGAAGCGCCTTTCCTGTAAAAGCAATGACTGTCATGACTTTTTAGAATGTAGTATTTTACTAACTTTTGAAGCAACCATGCATATACATATATTTTGTTAAGCCAATAGGACGTTTTATTTAAAATTCTTCTCGAACTGTTTTTAATACAAACCGGTACACACTCAACAGCGAGAAAGTGTAAAAGCCTGTCAACCTGTTCAAAATCCACTATCGTTAATAAAGGAGCACGAAGCACGAAATATTAATAAAAGTAAAAAGACCAAGTTTTAAATTGAAGCCCTATTGAAGCGCCTTTCCTGTAAAAGCGATCACTGGCATGACGCTGTTTAGAATGTCCACTTTTATAAACTTTTGAAGCACCCCTAGATATATTTTGTTAAGCCAATAGTATATTTTATTTGAAATTTTTCTCGAATTATTTTTTACACAAACCGGTACACACCCAAGCGCGAGAAAGGTAATTTAATGTTAAACATAAGTCATGTAAAAGTATTCAAAGACAAAAAAAGCAACATTTTCATTAAGACAGTTTACAATACTATTTTGATATGAACGTGTAATAGCCTATCAATCTTTTCGAAATCCACTATCGTTAATGAAAAAGTACAAAATAATAATAAAAGTAAAAAGCTCAAGTTTTAAATTTAAGCCCTATTGAAGCGCTTTTCCTGTAAAAAGCTATAACTGGCATGACTTTTTAGAATGTCCGGTTTTATTAACTGTTGAAGCGCCCCTGTATATACATATACTTTGTTGAACCAATAGGATATTTTATTTAAAATTCTTCTCGAACTGTTTTGGACATAAACCGGTACACACTCAAGAGCGAGAAAGGTAATTTAATGTTAAACATAAGTCGTATTAAAGTATCCAAAGACACATTGAGATCAAACAGCGCAACATTTTTATTAAGACAGTGTACAATACTATTTTGATGTAAAGTGTGACCTTTTTGAAATCCATTATCATTAATAAAGGAGCACAAAATGAAAATAAAAGTAAAAACCCCAAGTTTTAAATTGAAGTGCCTTTTATTTTATTTAAAATTTTTCTCGAATTGTTTCTTACACAAACCGGTACACACTCAAGAGCGAGAAAGGTAATTTAATGTTAAACATAAGTCATGTTAAAATATCCAAAGGAACAATGAGCTCTCAAAAAGCGTAACATTTTCATTAAGACAGTTTACAATACTATTTTGATGTGAACGTATAAGAGCCTGTCAATCTTTTCGAAGTCTGCTCTCGTTAAGAAAAAAGCACAAAATAATAATAAAAGTAAAAAGCCCAAGTTTTAAATTTAAGCCCTATTAAAGCGCCTTTCCTGTAAAAAAACGCTTTTTAGAATGTCCAGTTTTATAAACTTTTAAAGCATCCCGGTATATACATATATTTTGTGAAGGCAATAGTTTATTGTATTTAAAATTTTTCTCGAATTGTTTTTTACACAAACCGGTACACACTCAAGAGCGAGAAAGGTAATTTAATGTTAAACATAAGTCGTGTTAAAGTATGTAAAGGCACAATGAGATCAAGAAGCGCAACATTTTTATTAAGACAGTGTACAATACTATTTTGATGCGAAAGTGTGAAAGCTTGTCAACCTTTTCAAAATCTACTATCCTTAATAAAGGAGCACGAAATAATAATAAAAGTAAAAAGCCCAAGTTTTAAATTGAAGCCCCATTGAAGCGCCTTTCCTGTAAAAAGCGTTCACTGGCATGACGTTTTTAGAATGTCCACTTTTATAAACTTTTAAAGCACCCCTACATACATTTTGTTAAGCCGATAGTATATTTTATTTGAAATTCTACTCGAACTGTTTTTTTACACAAACCGGTTCACACTCAAGAGCGAGAAACGTAATTTAATGTTAAACAAAGGTCATGTTAAAGTATCGAAAGAAACAATGAGCTCAGTGAGCGCAACATTTTCATTGGGACAGTGTACAATACGATTCTGATGTTTTCGAATCTACTATTGATAAGAAAAAATTAAGTATTACATTTAAACCCTGTTCAATCACGTTTCGAAGAATCACCGAATTGAAGATGTAATAAGCCGTACCTAAAATTTCACATTCATACGTCAATTTTCAAAGAACTCTTCCGCCATTTTGTTTTTTTGTTGACATTTTGACTTTGGATTCGTGATCGGCGACCTAAGACACCCCCGTATCTAAAATTTCGCATTCATACGTCAATTTTCAAAAACATCTTCCGCCATTTTGTTTTTTTTTGACATTTTGCTTTAGAATCGTGATCGGCGACCCCTAAAACACCCCGTATCTAAAATTTCACACTCATACGTCAATTTTCAAAAAAATCTTTCGCCATTTTGCTTTTTTTGACATTTTGACTTTGGAATCGTGATCGGCGACCCTCAAAATCCCCGTATCTAAAATTTCACACTCATACGTCAATTTTCAAAAACATCTTCCGCCATTTTGTTTTTTTTGACTTTTTGATTTTGGAATCGTGATCGGCGACCCCCAAAACCCCCGTATCTAAAATTTCACACTCATACGTCAATTTTCAAAAAAATCTCCCGCCATTTTTTTTTTTTGACATTTTGACTTTGGAATCGTGATCGGCGACCCCCAAAACCCCCGTATCTAAAATTTCACATTCATACGTCAACTTTAAAAAAAAAATTCCGCCGTTTTGTTTTTTTTGACATTTTGACTTTGGGATTGTGATCGGCGACCCCCAAAACCCCCGTATCTGAAATTTCACATTCATACGTCAATTTTCAAAAAAATATTCCGTCATTTTGTTTTTTTTGACATTTTGACTTTGGAATCGTGATCGGTGACCCCCAAAACCCCCGTATCTAAAATTTTACATTCATGACTCAATTTTCAAAAAATCTTCCGCCATTTTTTTTTTTTGACATTTTGGCTTTGGAATCGTGATCGTCGACCCCCAAAACCCCCGTATCTGAAATTTCACATTCATACGTCAATTTTCAAAAAAATCTTCCGTCATTTTGTTTTTTTTTGACATTTTGACTTTGGAATCGTGATCGGCGACCCCCAAAACCCCCGTACCTAAAATTTTACATTCATACGTCAATTTTCAAAAAATCTTCCGCCATTTTGCTTTTTTTGACATTTTGACTTTGGAATCGTGATCGGCGACCCCCAAAACCCCCGTACCTAAAATTTTACATTCATACGTCAATTTTAAAAAAATCTTCCGCCATTTTGTTCTTTTTTGACATTTTGGCTTTGGAATCGTGATCGGCGACCCCCAAAACCCCCGTATCTAAAATTTCACATTCATACGTGAATTTTCAAAAAAATCTTTCGCCACTTTGTTTTTTTTTTGACATTTTGACTTTGGAATCGTGATCGGCGACCCCCAAAACTCGCGTATCTAAAATTTCACATTCATACGTCAATTTTCAAAAAAATCTTCCGCCATTTTGTTTTTTCTGACATTTTGACTTTGGAATCGTGATCGGCGACCCCCAAAACCCCCTTTTCTAAAATTTTACATTCATGTCAATTTTCAAAAAAAATTCCACGATTTTGTTTTTTTATGACATTTTGATTTTGGATTTGTGATCGGCGACCTAACACGCCTGTATCTAAAATTTCACACTCAAGTCAATTTTCAAAAAAATCTTTCGCCATTTTGCTTATTTTGACATTGTGACTTTGGAATCGTGATCGGCGACCCCCAAAATCCCCGTTTCTAAAATTTTACATTCATACGTCAATTTTCAAAAAATGTTTTTTTTTGACATTTTGGCTTTGGAATCGTGATTGGCGACCCCCAAAACCTCCGTATCTAAAATTTCACATTCATACGTGAATTTTCAAAAAAATCTTTCGCCACTTTGTTTTTTTTTTGACATTTTGACTTTGGAATCGTGATCGGCGACCCCCAAAACTCGCGTATCTAAAATTTCACACTCATACGTCAATTTTCAAAAAAATCTCCCGCCATTTTGTTTTTTTTTGACATTTTGACTTTGGAATCATGATCGGCGACCCCCAAAACCCCCGTATCTAAAATTTCACATTCATACGTCAATTTTCAAAAAAATCTTCCGCCCTTTTGTTTTTTTTTCAGTTTGGCTTTGGAATCGTGATCGGCGACCCCCAAAACCCCCGTATCTAAAATTTCACATTCATACTTCAAGTTTCAAAAAAATCTTTCGCCGTTTTGCTTTTTTTGACATTTTGACTTTGGAATCGTGATCGGCGACCCCCAAAACCCCCGTATCTAAAATTTTACATTAATACGTCAATTTTCTAAAAAATCTTTCGCCATTTTGTTTTTTTTGACATTTTGACTTTGGAATCGTGATCGGCGACCCCCAAAACCCCCGTATCTAAAATTTTACATTCATATGTCAATTTTCAAAAAAATCTTCCACCATTTTGCTTGTTTTGACATTTTGACTTTGGAATCGTGATCGGCGACCCCCAAAACCCCCGTATCTAAAATTTTACATTCATACGTCAATTTTCAAAAAAATCTTCCGCCGTTTTGCTTTTTTTTGACATTTTGACTTTGGAATCGTGATCGGCGACCCCCAAAACCCCCGTATCTAAAATTTTACATTAATACGTCAATTTTCTAAAAAATCTTTCGCTATTTTGTTTTTTTTGACATTTTGACTTTGGAATCGTGATCGGCGACCCCCCAAAACCCCCGTATCTAAAATTTTACATTCATACGTCAATTTTCAAAAAATTCTTCCACGATTTTGTTTTTTTATTACATTTTGATTTTGGATTTGTGATCGGCGACCTAACACACCCCCGTATCTAAAATTTCACACATACGTCAATTTTCAAAAAAATCTTTCGACATTTTGCTTATTTTGACATTTTGACTTTGGAATCGTGATTGGCGACCCCCAAAACCCCCGTATCTAAAATTTTACATTCATACGTCAATTTTCAAAAAATCTTCCGCCATTTTGCTTTTTTTGACATTTTGACTTTGGAATCGTGATCGGCGACCCCCAAAACCCCCGTATCTAAAATTTTACATTCATGTCAATTTTCAAAAAAATCTTCCGCCGTTTTGTTTTTTTGACATCTTGACTTTGGAATCGTGATCGGCGACCCCCAAAACCCCCGTATCTAAAATTTTACATTCATGACTCAATTTTCAAAAAATCTTCCGCCATTTTGTTCTTTTTTGACATTTTGGCTTTGGAATCGTGATCGGCGACCCCCAAAACCCCCGTATCTAAAATTTTACATTCATACGTCAATTTTCAAAAAATCTTCCGCCATTTTGCTTTTTTTGACATTTTGACTTTGGAATCGTGATCGGCGACCCCCAAAACCCCCGTATCTAAAATTTTACATTCATACGTCAATTTTAAAAAAAATCTTTCGCCATTTTGCTTTTTTTGACATTTTGACTTTGGAATCGTGATCGGCGACCCCCAAAAAACCCCGTATCTAAAATTTTACATTAATACGTCAATTTTCTAACAAATCTTTCGCCGTTTTTTTTTTTGACATTTTGACTCTGGAATCGTGATCGGCGACCCCCAAAACCCCCGTATCTAAAATTTTACATTCATACGTCAATTTTCAAAAAATCTTCCGCCATTTTGCTTTTTTTGACATTTTGACTTTGGAATCGTGATCGGCGACCCCCAAAACCCCCGTATCTAAAATTTTACATTCATACGTCAATTTTCAAAAAAATCTTCCACCATTTTGCTTGTTTTGACATTTTGACTTTGGAATCGTGATCGGCGACCCCCAAAACCCCCGTATCTAAAATTTTACATTCATACGTCAATTTTCAAAAAAATCTTCCGCCGTTTTGCTTTTTTTTGACATTTTGACTTTGGAATCGTGATCGGCGACCCCCAAAACCCCCGTATCTAAAATTTTACATTAATACGTCAATTTTCTAAAAAATCTTTCGCTATTTTGTTTTTTTTGACATTTTGACTTTGGAATCGTGATCGGCGACCCCCCAAAACCCCCGTATCTAAAATTTTACATTCATACGTCAATTTTCAAAAAATTCTTCCACGATTTTGTTTTTTTATTACATTTTGATTTTGGATTTGTGATCGGCGACCTAACACACCCCCGTATCTAAAATTTCACACATACGTCAATTTTCAAAAAAATCTTTCGACATTTTGCTTATTTTGACATTTTGACTTTGGAATCGTGATTGGCGACCCCCAAAACCCCCGTATCTAAAATTTTACATTCATACGTCAATTTTCAAAAAATCTTCCGCCATTTTGCTTTTTTTGACATTTTGACTTTGGAATCGTGATCGGCGACCCCCAAAACCCCCGTATCTAAAATTTTACATTCATGTCAATTTTCAAAAAAATCTTCCGCCGTTTTGTTTTTTTGACATCTTGACTTTGGAATCGTGATCGGCGACCCCCAAAACCCCCGTATCTAAAATTTTACATTCATGACTCAATTTTCAAAAAATCTTCCGCCATTTTGTTCTTTTTTGACATTTTGGCTTTGGAATCGTGATCGGCGACCCCCAAAACCCCCGTATCTAAAATTTTACATTCATACGTCAATTTTCAAAAAATCTTCCGCCATTTTGCTTTTTTTGACATTTTGACTTTGGAATCGTGATCGGCGACCCCCAAAACCCCCGTATCTAAAATTTTACATTCATACGTCAATTTTAAAAAAAATCTTTCGCCATTTTGCTTTTTTTGACATTTTGACTTTGGAATCGTGATCGGCGACCCCCAAAAAACCCCGTATCTAAAATTTTACATTAATACGTCAATTTTCTAACAAATCTTTCGCCGTTTTTTTTTTTGACATTTTGACTCTGGAATCGTGATCGGCGACCCCCAAAACCCCCGTATCTAAAATTTTACATTCATAAGTCAATTTTCAAAAAAATCGTCCGCCTTTTTTGTTTTTTTTTGACATTTTGACTCTGGAATCGTGATCGGCGACCCCCAAAACTCCCGTATCTAAAATTTTACATTCATACGTCAATTTTCAAAAAATCTTCCGTCATTTTGTTTTTTTTTGACATCTTGACTTTGGAATCGTGATCGGCGACCCCCAAAACCCCCGTATCTAAAATTTTACATTCATGACTCAATTTTCAAAAAATCTTCCTCCATTTTGTTTTTTTTTGACATTTTGGCTTTGGAATCGTGATCGGCGACCCCCAAAACCCCCGTACCTAAAATTTCACATTCATACGTGAATTTTCAAAAAAATCTTTCGCCATTTTGTTTTTTTTTGACATTTTGACTTTGGAATCGTGATCGGCGACCCCCAAAACTCGCGTATCTAAAATTTCACATTCATACGTCAATTTTCAAAAAAATCTTCCGCCCTTTTGTTTTTTTTTGACATTTTGACTTTGGAATCGTCATCGGCGACCCCCAAACCCCCTTATCTAAAATTTTACATTCATATGTCAATTTTCAAGAAATTCTTCCACGATTTGGTTTTTTATGACATTTTGATTTTGGATTTGTGATCGGCGACCTAACACACCCCTGTATCTAAAATTTCACACATACGTCAATTTTCAAAAAAATCTTTCGACATTTTGCTTATTTTGACATTTTGACTTTGGAATCGTGATCGGCGACCCCCAAAACCCCCGTATCTAAAATTTTACATTCATACGTCAATTTTCAAAAAATCTTCCGTCATTTTGTTTTTTTTGACATTTTGACTTTGGAATCGTGATCGGCGACCCCCAAAACCCCCGTATCTAAAATTTTACATTCATACGTCAATTTTCAAAAAATCTTCCGCCATTTTTTTTTTTACATTTTGACTTTGGAATCGTGATCGGCGACCCCCAAAACCCCCGTATCTAAAATTTTACATTCATACGTCAATTTTCAAAAAATTCTTCCGCCATTTTGTTTTTTTATGACATTTTGACTTTGGAATCGTGATCGGCGACCCCCAAAACCCCCTATCTAAAATTTCACATTGACACGTTAATTTTCAAAAAAATCTTCCGCCGTTTTGTTTTTTTTGACATTTTGACTTTGGAATCGTGATCGGCGACCCCCAAAACCCCCGTATCTAAAATTTTATATTCATACGTCAATTTTCAAAAAAATCATCCGCCATTTTGTTTTTTTATGACATTCTGATTTTGGATTTGTGATCGGCGACTTAAGACACCCTCGTATCTAAAATTTCACATTTATACGTCAATTTTCAAAAAATTCTTCGGCCATTTTGTTTTGTTTTTTGACATTTCGACTTTGGATACGTGATCAATGATACCACAAAGACTCCCAAGTGCCGAATTTTACTTTAATCAGAAGAGAGAAATTAATTTCAGATAGCTCCGCCCACTCTGCATGTATGCGTAATCGTTGTCATAAGGGCACATAAATGTTAAAAGCTATCTTTTTCCCCATTAAGGCGTACGCGTTCTGGAATTAAAGTATTTTAATAATGCAAATATATAATCATTAAAAGAACAATAATCAACCTGTATATCTATAAAAATGTTAAGTCAAGCGGATGTATTATGTCGAGATTGAGATGCCGATAATTGATAATTTAGTTTTACATATTTTGTTTAATTTGTGTACAACAACCTAATAATTTGTCAAATTTGTGTGCATTTTAGCTTCAAATAAATTGTTTGTCAAACATTTTGTACAATTGGTGTGCGCGCAGCCGAAATTATCATCCCGGTTCGTTTGAGTCGACGACGGCGCGCGGCGCCGAGTATTGTATGTGTACTACACGTTCATGAACGGTATGCTATTACGGATCCACATGGTTCAAATGAGCCGGTTCCGTGATCCGGCTCACAATGAGGAGCTGAACCGAGTCAAAGAAATGAGCCGTTTTGCCCACCTCTATGTCAGTTATCTTTGTAACCTATAAAATAATTATATTTTGACGTTTGTTATAATTATCATCAATTTTATTCAATTAAAAAATTGTCAAAATTTAATAACATAAATCTAACGTACTGGAAATTACACTTTTTTAAAGCATTTTTATAATAGAAAAATTTAGTACAATATTTAAAAATTGTGACTTTCGATGTCAGTTTGTATGTTGAAATTTTTTTCAAAATTCAAATTCTGTTATGATTTCTCGTCGCAAAGGAAGCAATTATAGAAAGGAATCATTATATTGAATTAAGTATGGGCAAGTATAGGTACGATGTATTTATACTACTCATTATTATTGAGTTATTTTTGATGATGTTTTTATAGTCATTACGTTGAATATAGTTTGTAAATTTATGAATGTTTTTGTGTTAATTTTTATGATAAAGAACGTTTAAATTTCAATAAAGAGAAGTTAGAATTATGTGAACAATTTCGCAACTCTCGTGTTTGCAGAAAGCAACCATTGTTAGATATAGTGATGTATGGAGCTCTTTGAGCTTGATTCGCCTCTTCGCTTGTACTTATATCTTTTTAATATTAAATGTAAGGCTGTAAGGGCATCTCATTGGTAATGCGATTAATGCTGGTCGCATGCTGTTTTAATGAATGTTAAATGTTAATAATCATTTCCCCTATAAAAATGTTAGTTAAAATTCATAAGGCAGATTTCATTAAAAAACAACTAAATACGGTATAACTATTTTCGGTACGCTATTTCTGAAAATAAGGGAGCTAATTAGAATTTAGATCCGTATAATATTTGTCCCTGTGAACAGTTGATTTCACTGCTACAGCTCACTGGTTTGACGTAATGTCAGATTATGTGTATGCGTTAAAAAATCGTATGGCATATCGGCAACAACTCTAACCATAATACATAAAATTGTCGGAGTACCTATGTCATTCATAATGTTAATTTAATTTTTATGATACCGCATACGCTTCTTCTTTTTAGTTGGTTAGGTTGTACCTATTCACTATTACCTATACTATTTACGGTATTTTAATTTCTATATGAATGAATGACAGTGGAGGATAATTATGTAGTTAACTTTGCTATTGTAATGAATGAAGATTAAATTTAAAGAAATATCTCTAGAAATGGATTATACATTATGGTGGCAAATGAATTTATTTATTAAGACTTTGCCCACAAAGCGAACAATATTCCTATATAATTTAATGAACGCTGATATTTAAAATTTTTTTATTGACATTCAGGTTTTGTATCAGTTGTGTACATCTAGTCCATGGTGAACGTCGACAGATCAAAAAAAAAAATTAATTGAATGTTGTTTCACGTTATTAGTTCTATAAAATTGGTACTACGCTTTGTGTCAAGTTTACGATTGAAATAGTGTATAATACAAATTTTCTGACAGACTGTCATCGTAACGATATTTCGATGACACATACCTATGACAATGAAAAGTCAGACAGCTGACATGAAGATGTTTAACCAAAATTGTCGTTCCACCTGTCATCGTGACAATAGTTCGTTGAACTGTATTTGTTCACACATAAACTTGTGAGAACGAAATGTCAGGCTAACTTAATAAAACATGTTTTAAACTTACAGGTCATTGAGAGAATTAATTAATTTTCATATTACGCTTTAATAATATACTTTCTAAAACGCAATCGAAAATCTTGCTAGCTCCTATACGGTTGATGCTAGACACTGTCGTACCATTTAACCAAAAATGTACACTTTAAATACTTGCTTTTATAACTGAATTGGTAAACGAAATGACATACATGCTTATGGGAATCTTATTTGATGTATTTATTTTATTTCGAAGTGCTTCGGACACATCTGACAAATAAAGAAAAGTCGCCCTATTATTTGTACGTAGAGAGATCGATGAGAAATGTTATTAAATGATCCCATTCGTAAAATGGCTTAAATTTATATAATTATAACTTGAACACTGATACATTTCCAACATTCTGTTGACATTTAGGTTTTGTATAATTCGTGTGCATCTAACGTAATTTGACAGGCCCAAATGGCAAAACTCAGACGGTTCTTCTTTATTTAAGCTTGCTTCAAGTTCTTCGTTGTATGAAATTTACATTTCGATGACATATATAATGAATAGAGTGTCATTGTATTTATTAATATATCTTAATAAAATATAGAAAAATCGTCATATTTGTTACTGTACTTACGTGCGATAATACACTTTAAGTTTATTTTATCATATCCGTCGGCATTTTGTTCGTATATTCATATAGAAAAGAAATAGTAACGATTGATAATAATAACACTAATACGTATCTGAAAGGAACCACGTTTCAATTAAAAATGCACTTCTTCGTAATTTTTCGGCCTTTTGACATTTAAACTTGACAACCGATGGATGAACGTGAATATATATATAGTCAAATTAATGACACGCAAACTCGTCATTGCGAGATTTTTATACCCTGCAGGAAAGCTTTAAATGAGTCGCACCTTGGACAGCGACAGATTTGGCACGTGGACAGTGCACTCAATCGTCGCGGAAAATTCCACTCTTTTGGTTTCCAACCCTCTTTCCGCACTCTAAACCTCGACGGCCTGAAATTTCTTCGTCAATGTGAAACTTTTACAATTCTTTCGCGCGTGCCTGTCATACCTGACATTTTTACGATTTTGATCGGTTGTCACGTGAATCGTCATGACGTAGGCCATTTTTCTGTTAAAACACCGAATGCACGCTCCTCTTCAACGGGCGATATCTCTGCACACGCTCCACTTAGAAGGAAAATCTCTCCGTCGAGGAACAATTTAAGGACGTCGGTAACTTCACGCCAAAGGGCAGCTTTCAATGTCGCGTATCCAGAGACGAGTTCTGCGCCCCGCGTACCCAATTTTCGTCGATTTTGACCGGGTTTGGTTGCCCTTGACTACTCGGCTTTTATTATATATAACTAGCTGTCCATCAATCTCTTCGAGCTTGAATCGCCTTTCGCGTCCGCTTACAGTTTATTACAGATTCCTGTAAAACGCTAAAAAAATTCTTATTTTCTAAACTTTTGACACACCTTGTATAGACGCATACTTTTTGCTGTCACGATGACAGGACGAACGACAATATAATTAAGCATATTTACATCAGTTTGACTGTTCATTGTTGAAGTTTTAAGTTTGGGCTTTATTTAGCGTAAAGCTAATACTTGACACTAAAACATTGATACAGACTGACGTGGAAATATCTGTGTTAACATTTTGCTTACATACATTGCAAAAAAGTCCTCTATAATTCATATTTGTTGGGTTATTTTGCGATTCTTATGAAATATTTTATAAAAAATAATACAAAAGGGGAGATTTCATGATTAAAACCAAACTACAAATAATAATTGAATCGATCGAAATAAGATCGCGACACCAACCTGGTACACGATCATCATAAATCATAGGTGATCTATAATGTTTGTCATACAATATTGGTATAAGTAATGTAGATTACTCATTTTGTTTTTATTTTTTTTTAATTTAAGACACAATTATTCTATTGAACACTCGCTCTTATTGTTATTATAGTGTTTCATTAAACTCTTCGAATTAGAATTGCTTCTTCGCGTCCACTTCTTCTCTATAAGTTGTTCTATAAATGTGCCTCTTTGGAAATGTGATCACTGCCAGACGCAAGGGTACATGAATATTAACACTTATAATATTTTTTTAATGTAAGTAAAATGTTATTAATTGCTTTTGACTCCTTTGCCTTATTTTATATAACAATGATATTGGAATCTGTATCTGAGGTACTGTTAATGGAGAGTAATTGCAACTGTAGTTCACTTTGCTTTTGTTTATGAATAAAGATTGAATTTAAACAATATATGTCTAATAATGAATTATACATTATTTGACATTTATAATTTGTGGCAAATGAATTTATTTATTAAGAATTTGCCCATAAAATATATAATATTTCTATATAATTTACTGAACGTTGAGTTGACATTTAGAACATTTCGTTGAGTCAGGTTTTGTATAAATCGTGTGCAATTAGCGTAAGACTGTCATAGTCAAGTCAGACTGAAGTTAAGATGCTTAGGTAAATTATTGTCATTCCACTTGTCATCGTGACAGCAGTTCGTTGAAGTGTGTTCGTTCATAATAACATGCGAGAACGAAATGTCACAGTGACAGTGCTTAACCAAATTATCTTTCCAATTGTCGTATGAAATTAACAAAACATGATGAACAGAATGTGTTTTTAAATTTGCTAACATTTAAAAATAGGTACTGTCGCTCTTATATTTTTCAAACGCAATGGAATGTTATTCTACCACCGCTGTTTGAGAAAGCTACAGTGTTAGCGAAACGCGTTACAGCATTTACATTTTTGTAAATAAATAGATATAGTGAAGATATAAACAAATTTGTTGTTTTATTTTACGTTGATTTCAATAGATCTCCACCAAGTAAAAGCCACATCTATCCAATTTTCCAAGCAATGGAAAATCCTGCTATGTCGTACCATTTAACAGAAGATGTGCCTCTGATCGGTTGATGACAACCAGCAGTCGCATCCCTTAAGTGCTTGTTTTTATAACAGAATTATTATTAAACAAAATAACATCCGGTTACATCTTTCTTCCAATTTCCTGTAAAACGCGAGCACTGCCATGATGGTTTTTCTAGTGTCCGTTATCATAAACTTTTGACGAACCCCTATATATACATATATGTTTGCGTTATAATTGTCATCATGAAAGCAGTTCAGATATCATCACGAACTGAAATTGATCGATCGTTTGGACGTTTGATAGCCTGCAATTGAATTTTCGTGCGACTGCCAACGTTAATTAAATGTTAGACGGATTTTTGCCTGTCAATTGTGACGTTTCCTATAATATTTAAGTCAACCTAATGTGGATGTTAAGTTGTCATTGTCAGCTATGACGACGTACTTTAATATTTAATACAGACATTTTGCGTAGACCCTAGTTAAATTTATCGGTGTTAGAAACGGTAATAGAAAAATGAACTTGGTGACATAGATGTGCCCGTCAATTATTCTTAATTCTGATCAGCACATATAAAAATCAGCTGGATAGTAATGCTTACTTCATTTTTTTCTGAAGAAGTGATGTTATTGTGTATTAAAGTACTTTGCGATCTTAGAGTAACTAATAATTATTAAATTACCATATATGATGTTTCTGTATCGTATTGTCTTTATATGTAGTAATAGTTCCATTACTAAAATAGTAATTGCCCATTTTACTCTTTAAATCGTTAAATTAAATGTGATATGTATGTATTATGCATTTATGAAAAGTAAAGTGTTACAATTAACATTGATTTTCACGACAATAGGCAACAGAAATAAATTTCTTCTTCTTCTTTATTGTGGCTTTGAGTTAGACTATTTAGTCTTTTACTCTTCATCTGAGAGCGGTGAATCTTGGAATGTTGGAGTTGAATTTGATTAGCTATTGTTTATCTTTATTTTGATTAAGAATTAAAGTAGAACCATTTTAGGTCTTTTGTGTTTGAAATTTTCATTTCCATCATATGCAAGTGCTCTTTTAAGATTTTGATTTGAGTGGTTTTCCATCTGATTTATTGGACGTAATACTTGTTTGTAAAGTAGAATTTTGTTGTTCGTGTTCAGCTGGCTTTTTCTGCCTATAAGAGGCCATAGTTGACATCTTGTTTGTTTGGTTTTGGTTATCGTTTTTGCTATGTGTGTGTTATAATTGAGCTTTATATCCAGGTATATTCCCAGGTATTTAATTTCTCTACTCCATGGTGTAGTGTTGTTGTTGATGGTTATTTCGTTGTCTGATGTTTTCCGATTCCTTTTGAAAGATTATTACTTGGGATTTGTCTTCGTTTATTGTTGTCCTCCATTGTTTGAACCATTTTATCGTGTTGTCTAGGTGCGTTTGGAGTTCCTGTACCGCGTTCGTCGGACATCTTGATGTTGAGAGCAGTGCCGAAATAAATTTCTATGACGTTCGTTCAAAATAGACAATAGACTATATAAGAATCGGTGTTATTGGGTTTGTCAATTTTGAAGTTTTCCGGCAAGTGTAATTGTGATTTAAAATTGATTGGCCACTTTAAGGATTAACTTTAAACTTTTTCGAAAACCGTCACTGCGTCAGAGGTTAATTGATGTTTATATAAGTTCCTCCTATAAACTTCAAATCTGCGAGACCTAATTGTCAAATTGAATATCATTGTTGAAATATGTAAATGTGGCAATTGGATTTAATATTTTCTGCATTAAAGATCAATTTTATTGTGATTAACATTTTAATTTTATTGACAATTTATAGTAATATAGCGGAAAGGATGGAGATATTTTATTATGTGTTGGTAACAATAATAATACATATCTAATAGGTTTCACATTTCATCAATCAAAAACCACTCTTGAACTTTGCATTTTTTCATTTCCTTAACATTACATATTCACATCGTGTCTGCTCATAGCGCCCATGTAAATGTCTGATAGAAGATATTGAACTTGTAAATTTAGAGTCTCTAGTCGTCAAAAAGAAAAAAGAAAGAAAATATTGTTCCCTTCTTTTCGCTTCGCGTATGTTCTCAGGTGATTAGCCAAATAAATTCACTTTTCATTACCAAACTGTCCAACATTTGCCGACTTTATGGCTTTAAAGTTTCACAACACGTCGATGATAGTGACTGTTCTTCCTCGATATTTTTTCGATAGCACATCTCTTTATCGTCACATCTTTGGTGTTTTCAGTATTTAGTCCGGTCAGGTCACAGTATTTTTGAGATGACATACCAAGTCGATTGCACCACCGAGACTATTATTGCAGTGAATTCTGACGTTTCCCAGTAAGTGTTATCACCTATTGATCGTCTTGATGGTTCATAACTCGAATTGAAGTTTCATCGCAAGTCAAACGTTAGATGGATTTTTTGTATATAAGTGTTAAAGTTTCCTATTACTTTAAAGGATATTCTTACACTTAAACTTAATTACATATCAACATGTCAAATTATAGGATTGCGTACTGAAAAATTAAAAATACGGATCACTTCTGTTTCATTTCCTGCTTTTAAGTATACACTTTTCTTAGAAAAGATGCTAAATTAGTGATCGATGAATTTAATGTAATTTAGTATATATACTCTTCAAATTCTTTAATTCTATTTGGATATTTCCAGTATTTAATGAATGAAACCTGCAAACTTTTAAGACTGTCATTTCTAAGTGTATAAACATATTCATATGTAGTTACTGACCTTGTGGGCTTCAATTCTTTCAACTTTAATTTACAGCCATACCAAAAAATCGAGAAACTACTTCTGTATCATTTCCTTCGGATCAGTTTCCGTATATATTCTCAAATAAAAGGTAAATTCATGTTTGATTAAATTAATGCCGTTTAGTATATTCTTTAGTGCTTACGTATTTGATTCCCTCGATCTAGATATTTACTTGCCTTAGATTTTTCCAGTATTTAATGACAAAACTTGCAAACGTTTAAAACTGTAATTTGTAAATGTTATACGGTATATATTCATATGTAGTTAGTGACCCTGTATTGTCAATTATTTCCACCTTAATTTACGACAGGGGTCGTTTGTTTTAGAAATTTACTTGCCTTAGATTTTTCCAGTATTTAATGACAAAACTTGCAAACGTTTAAAACTGTAATTTGTAAATGTTATACGGTATATATTCATATGTAGTTAGTGACCCTGTATTCATAAGGCAGATTTCATTAAAAAACAACTAAATACGGTATAACTATTTTCGGTACGCTATTTCTGAAAATAAGGGAGCTAATTAGAATTTAGATCCGTATAATATTTGTCCCTGTGAACAGTTGATTTCATTGCTACAGCTCACTGGTTTGACGTAATGTCAGATTATGTGTATGCGTTAAAAAATCGTATGGCATATCGGCAACAACTCTAACCATAATACATAAAATTGTCGGAGTACCTATGTCATTCATAATGTTAATTTAATTTTTATGATACCGCATACGCTTCTTCTTTTTAGTTGGTTAGGTTGTACCTATTCACTATTACCTATACTATTTACGGTATTTTAATTTCTATATGAATGAATGACAGTGGAGGATAATTATGTAGTTAACTTTGCTATTGTAATGAATGAAGATTAAATTTAAAGAAATATCTCTAGAAATGGATTATACATTATGGTGGCAAATGAATTTATTTATTAAGACTTTGCCCACAAAGCGAACAATATTCCTATATAATTTAATGAACGCTGATATTTAAATTTTTTTTATTGACATTCAGGTTTTGTATCAGTTGTGTACATCTAGTCCATGGTGAACGTCGACAGATCAAAAAAAAAAAATTAATTGAATGTTGTTTCACGTTATTAGTTCTATAAAATTGGTACTACGCTTTGTGTCAAGTTTACGATTGAAATAGTGTATAATTCAAATTTTCTGACAGACTGTCATCGTAACGATATTTCGATGACACATACCTATGACAATGAAAAGTCAGATAGCTGACATGAAGATGTTTAACCAAAATTGTCGTTCCACCTGTCATCGTGACAATAGTTCGTTGAACTGTATTTGTTCACACATAAGCTTGTGAGAACGAAATGTCAGGCTAACTTAATAAAACATGTTTTAAACTTACAGGTCATTGAGAGAATTAATTAATTTTCATATTACGCTTTAGTAATATACTTTCTAAAACGCAATCGAAAATCTTGCTAGCTCCTATACGGTTGATGCTAGACACTGTCGTACCATTTAACCAAAAATGTACTTCTGATTAGTTGGTGCCAACCAGCAGTCGCACACTTTAAATACTTGCTTTTATAACTGAATTGGTAAACGAAATGACACACATGCTTATGGGAATCTTATTTGATGTATTTATTTTATTTCGAAGTGCTTCGGACACATCTGCCAAATAAAGAAAAGTCGCCCTATTATTTGTACGTAGAGAGATCGATGAGAAATGTTATTAAATGATCCCATTCGTAAAATGGCTTAAATTTATATAATTATAACTTGAACACTGATACATTTCCAACATTCTGTTGACATTTAGGTTTTGTATAATTCGTGTGCATCTAACGTAATTTGACAGGCCCAAATGGCAAAACTCAGACGGTTCTTCTTTATTTAAGCTTGCTTCAAGTTCTTCGTTGTATGAAATTTACATTTTGATGACATATATAATGAATAGAGTGTCATTGTATTTATTAATATATCTTCATAAAAGATAGCAAAATCGTTATATTTATTACTGTACTTACGTGCGACAATACACTTTAAGTTTATTTTATCATATCCGTCGGCATTTTGTTCGTATATTCATATAGAAAGGAAATAGTAACGATTGATAATAATAACACTACTACGTATCTGAAAGGTACCACGTTTCAATTAAAAATACACTTCTTCTTCGTAATATTTGTCGGCCTTCTGACATTTAAACTTGACAACCGATGGATGAACGTGAATATATATAGTCATTAAAGACACGCAAACTCGTCATCGCGAGATTTTTTTACCCTGCAGAAAAGCTTTAAATGAATCGCACCTTCGACAGCGACAGATTTGGCACGTGGACAGTGCACTCGATCGTCGCGGAAGAGTCCACTCTTTTGGTTTCCAACCCTCTTTCCGCACTCTAAACCTCGACGACCTGAAATTTCTTCGTCAATGTGAAACTTTTACAATTCTTTCGCGCGTGCCTGTCATCCCTGACATTTTTACGATTTTGATCGGTTGTCCTGGGAATCGGTCATGACGTAAGCCATTTTGCTGTTAAAACACCGTATGCACGCTCCTCTTTAAAAGCCCATATCTCTGCACACGCTCCACTTAGAAGGAAAAACTCTCCGTCGAGGAACAATTTAAGGACGTCGGTAACTTCACGCCAAAGGGCAGCTTTCAATGTCGCGTATCCAGAGACGAGTTCTGCGCCCCGCGTACCCAATTTTCGTCGATTTTGACCGGGTTTGGTTGCCCTTGACTACTCGGCTTTTATTATATATAACTAGCTGTCCATCAATCTCTTCGAGCTTGAATCGCCTTTCGCGTCCGCTTACAGTTTTATTACAGTTCCCTGTAAAACGCCAAAAAAATCAATTTTGATTTTCTAAACTTTTGGCACACCTTGTATAGACGTATATTTTTGTCCACGAACTACTGTCACGGTGACAGGTGGAACGACAATTTAAAGCATCGTAACGTGAGTCTGACTTTTCGTTGTTGAAGTTTGAAATTTATATGCTATTTAGCGTAATACTAAGACTTGACACTAAAAGATTCATAGTGTTATTCGTTTTACACAATGAAAGGACTAAATCATTATTAAAAAATGAGGTGTGGCCGCCACACGACTTTCTTATACGTATGAGCGTTTCAAACTATACAATTTTAAGAATTTTTTTATACAAAACTTATCCAAAATCCTATTCTAAGTACTTTCATTCGCTTAATAAATCGCTATAGAATGCATACTTTGCAAGATATTATCAAAAAAGCGCTCCTCGCTAAGAGTAAAAGTGCTACTTCCGGTCCGAATTTTGAAATTTCATATATACAAAAAATATTGCAAATCCAGTTTTAAATACTTTTGTACTCTTGATAAATGTATATAGAATGCATAACTTACGACATATGTATTTGCAAAAAATCGCTATTCGATAAGGGTAAAAGTGGTACTTCCGGTCTGAATTTTAAAATTTTTTTTATACAAAAGATATTGAAAATTATGTTTTAAATACTTTTATACCCGTAACGTACTTGTCTAAAAAGCATGACTTGCGAAATATTCGCAAAAAACTGATTTTCGATAAGAGTAAAAGACCTACTTCCGGTAGGAATTTCGAAAAACTTTTTAAATAAAATTATTCTCAATTTTAATTTTAAGTATATATGAATTCTTTATAAATTTGTTTAAACTTAGTAGTTGACGAAATATTCGCAAAATTCGATTTTTTCGCTGAAGTAAACTGCTACTTCCGGTCTACCGATTTTCCTGAAAAACTAATCAGATCTCAAGAGGGTGATTATACACGTAAATACAAAATTTGGAATTGATATCTACAGCGGTTTGGCCGCTATCGTGGTCACAGACAGACAGACACACACACAGACATTTTTTTAAAAACCACTTTTTTGGTATTAGGGGACCTCAAAACGTGGACATCTGCAAAAATCTCGAGGTCGAAAATTTTCATCATCACAATACTTCCTTATACTACGTATAAGAAAGTAAAAAATGAGGTGTGGCCACCACACGACTTTCTTATACGTATGAAAGTGTTACTTCCGGTCCGAATTTTGAAATTTCATTTATACAAAAAATATTCCAAATCCAACTCTAAATACTTTTGTACTCTTCATAAATATACATAGAATGCATAACTTACGACATATTTGCAAAAAATCGCTATTCGATAAAAGTAAAAGTGGTACTTCCGGTCTGAATTTTGAAGTTTTTTTTATATAAAAGATATTGAAAATTATGTTTTAAATACTTTTATACTCGTAACGTACTTGTCTTAAAAGCATGACTTGCGAGATATTCGCAAAAAACTGATTTTCGATAAGAGTAAAAGATCTACTTCCGGTTGGAATTTCAAAAAACTTTTTTAAGAAAATTTGTTTCAAACTTATTTCTAAGTACATATGAATTCTTTATAAATTTGTTTAAACTTAGTAATTGACGAAATATTTGCAAATTTCGATTTTTTCACTGAAGTAAACTACTACTTCCGGTCTGCCGATTTTGCTCAAAATCTAATCAGTTCTCAAGAGGCAGATTATACACGTAAATACAAAATTTGGAATTGATATCTACAGCGGTTTGACCGCTATCGTGGTCACACACACACAGACACACAGACACACACACACAGAGAGACACACACAGACACACAGACACACAGACATTTTTTAAAAACCACTTTTTTGGTATCAGGGGACCTCGAAACGTGGACATCTGCAAAAATCTCGAGGTCGAAAATTTTCATCATCACAATACTTCCTTATACTACGTATAAGAAAGTAAAAGTAATATCAGACTTATTTTAGGTTTGCATAATTTAACCTGTCAATTATCATGGCCCACAAACGTCATTTCTGGGCTGTAATATTTAATAATAATCATACATCTTTTGACATACCTTTTGAGCTTTGTTATAATGCAAATTTGTGAACAATGCATGCCCATTACACAAAAGAATCAAGTTTTAAATAAAATGTTGGTATAGAATAGTATGACTTATTAATTTTATTTATAATAGTCAATTTATATCTGGCTTCCGTATTAATAAATTAGTTTCATGTGTCTGCTCTGAAATTGTTCCTGTCAAAGTGATTTTGCAGTGGCATTGAGTCGTCGCCTGTAGATCGTGCTCTGACTATGTCGGTTGCTGAGACGATCCTATTATAATTTAAATATTTAGTAGTGACGCTGGTAGTTGAACTAAAAACAATAACCAAAAATAAAATAGATCGACGTTGGAACATCTGTGTAAACATTTTGCTTACACACACTGTAAAAAGAATATAATTCGTAATTGTTGGATCATTTTGTGATTCTTATTAAGTATTTAAGAAAAAATAACGCAAAAAGGTAGTTCATGATTACAACCAATCCATCGAAATAAGTGCCACCAGCCTGGGACACGATCATCATGAACCATTATCAGAATGTTTGATTAACAATTTGATTTAATGGTGTATTTTCAAACATATCCCATTAAATGATTGAACGCTGCCCATACTTCAAACTTTCTACTGACAATCAAATTATTTAGTAGTAGTAATTGTTGAATTAGACTGGAATATCTACTTTAGTAAATTGAATAGTTTCAAAACAATTGTCATTACATTGGAATTTGATTCGTCTGTCACCTAGAAATAATAATATAAATCATATTTTAAGGTAATTGTCTAATACCGTGCCTTCAAATACTTTCCGCATTAGAGTAGACTGTTTTTGAAGTTTTTAAGTAATCAATGTTGGTGTATATGCTAATTTTTTGAAAACTTCAAATTCTGACAGTTGTCATACTTAAATTCAAATTATAGACGCCTATTATTATTTATATGACATAACCAAACTATTAAAATTATGCACTGTCACCAACCATTAAAAAAAAGCATGGCCGTCTCTAATGCGGAAAGTATTTGAAGGCACGGTATATAGGCAAAACTAAAATGGATCTGATAGCACTTTTCTCATTAATGTTTTAGTCATTTCGCTGTATAAAATTTGAAACTTCATATCTTTTTGTGTCAAGGTCTACAATAAATATCGATGAAGCTTAGAAACATGAACAATGAAATATCAGACAGATGTCAGGGTGTTTAACCTTTTTTTTGTGAAATAATTGTCATCATAAAAGCAGTTCGGATTTCATCACGAACTGAAATCGATTGATCGTTTTGACGTTTTATAACATACAATTAAATTTTGTGAAATTGCCAACATTAATCAAAAGTCAGATGGATTTTTTTTGACAATTCTGAAGTTTACTGTAACATTTAAGCCACCTAACGTGAATGTTGAGTCGACCAACATTTCGCGTATGCTCTAGTTAAATATATCGGTGTTAAAATGATAATAGATGAGTAAAGATGGCGCCATAGATGTGCACTATTTTTTTTATTTTCGCTACACCCTTTAACTATTACTTTATTTTATTTTAATAATATACTATGTTCACCAATTTTGATCAGCATCTGGGGCGTAATGCTTAAATTATTTTTTTCTGTGACGGGAAAAAAAGTTGACTTTTTATCCTTCTTGACAGGTAATAAAATGTCACTTTATATGCCAGGGAAAAAAGTGCTCACTTTTTTCCCGGGGAAAAAGTGCTCACTTTTTGCCCGCTTAAATTCACAGATATTTGATTATTTTACAGGTTTCCATTAGCAACGCAGGTGTAATGTCACTTGAAATGTCACATCGATTGATTTTCTGACATTAATATATAGTATTTACGTGTTTTTTTTCAATATTAAATCGTCGTTTTTCCCATCACAGAAAAAAATAGTGTATTATACACGGGAAAAAAATTAGTTCTTAGTTCTTCGTTGTATGAAATTGACATTTCGATGACATATATAATGAATAGAGTGTCATTGTATTTAATATGTCTTAATAAAATATAGAAAGATCGTCATATTTGTTACTGTATTTACGTGCGATAATACACTTTAAGTTTATTTTATCATATCCGTCGGCACTTTTCATATATTCGTATAGAAAAGAAATAGTAATAACTGATAATAATAACACTAATACGTATCTGAAAGGTACCAGATTTCAATTAAAAATGCAATTTTCCTTCGTAGTCTCTTTGTTTGTCGGCCTTCTGACATTTAAACTTGACAACCGATCGATGAACGTGAATATGTAGTCATTATGTGTGTATTGCACGACTGGTGCTTTCCGCCAATTTTGACGTTTCCCGGCAAATGCCATATCGCGAACTCAAACTGATTTGACGGTTTTGATAATTTATAACCTGAAATTGAATTTTTTGTGCGTTTAACTTAACCTTATCCGAACTTTGAGGTATCACTGTTATCTGTGTCGATCCACCGCCATTTTAAAATCGAACCTATTCCATATTTTATATTTTACATGTAGGCCTTATGGCAAAATGCTATAATGCACACTCTTTTTATGCACGTACTAAAATTTTCTCTCTTCGAGCTTGAATCGCCTTTCGCGTCCGCTTACAATTTTATTACAGTTCCCTGTAAAACGCCAAAAAAATTAATTTTGATTTTCTAAACTTTTGGCATATCGGATTTCTTTTAGTTTTGAATAATTTGACCTGTCAATTATCATGGCCCACAAACGTCATTTCTGGGCTATAATATTTAATAATGGTCATACATCTTTTGACATACCTTCTGAGCTTCTTTATAATGCAAATTTGTGAACAATGCATGCCCATTACACAAAAGAATCAAGTTTTAAATAAAATGTTGGTATAGAATAGTATGACTTATTAATTTTATTTATAATAGTGAATTTATAACTGGCTTCCATAATAATAAATTAGTTTCACTTGTCTGCTCTGAAATTGTTCCTGTCAAAGTGATTTTGCAGTGGCATTGAGTCGTCGCCTGTAGATCGTGCTCTGGCTATGTCGGTTGCTGAGACGATCCTATTATAATTTAAATATTTAGTAGTGACGCTGGTAGTTGAACTAAAAACAATAACCAAAAATAAAACAGACCGACGTGGGAATATCTGTGTAAACAGTTTGCTTACACACACTGTAAAAAGAATATAATTCGTAATTGTCGGATCATTTTGTGATTCTTATTAAGTATTTAAGGAAAAATAACACAAATAGGTAGTTCATGATTACAACCAATCCATCGAAATAAGAGCCACCAGCCTGGGACACGATCATCATGAACCATCATCAGAATGTTTGATTTACAATTTGATTTAATGGTGTATTTTCAAACATATCCCATTAAATGATTGAACGCTGCCCATACTTCAAACTTTCTGCTGACAATCAAATTATTTAGTAGTAGTAATTGTTGAATTAGGCTGGAATATTTACTTTAATAAATTGAATAGTTGGAAAACAATTGTTATTACATTGAAATTTGATTCGTCTGTCACCTAGTAATAATAATATAAATCATATTTTAAGGTAATTGTCTAATATATAGGCAAAACTAAAATGGATCTGATAACACTTTTCTCATTAATATTTTTAAGTCTAGTTTTAAAATAGCGAGACGAATTTCTGAACAGACCACTTTGACAGTGAAATCTCATTGGTTGAAAGCATGGCCAAATGACACCGTATCCATCTTGCTCACATTCTGTCAACTGACATTGTTTATTGTTAAGCCTTGTTGTTGTTTCTATTGTTTCCCTGTTATTTCATTATATACTTTACCAGTTCTATTCAGAGCTCGACAGTAATAGTTATCAGATATACTCGTAAGTTTGTTTTCAAGATTTTCGTGCATGTAATTTGGGACAGGGGTATGTTCAGAAATTCGTCTCGTAGAGACTATAGTCATTTCGCTGTATAAAATTTGTAATTTCATATCTGTTTGTGTCAAGGTCTACAATAAATATCGATGGAGCTTAAAAACATGACCAATGAAATATCAGACAGATGTCAGGGTGTTTAACCTTTTTTTCTTAACTAATTGTCATCATGAAAGCAGTTCAGATTTCATCACGAACTGAAATCGATTGATCGTTTTGACGTTTTATAACCTGCAATTAAATTTTTGTGAAATTGCCAACATTAATCAATAGTCAGATGGATTTTTCTGACAATTCTGACGTTTCTTGCAACATTTAAGCCACCTAACGTGAATGTTGAGTTGCCAACATTTCGCGTATGCTCTAGTTAAATATATCGGTGTTAAAATGATAATAGATGAGTAATGATGGCGACATAGATGTGCACTATTTTTTTTTATTTTCGCTACACCCTTTAACTGTTACTTAATTTTATTTTAATAATATACTATGTTCACCAATTTTGATCAGCATCTGGGGCGTAATGCTTAAATTATTTTTTCTACGTAAGGGATGCTTTTTTGTAATAAAGTAGATCGCGATCATAAAGTCACTGATAATTAGTGAATTACCATGTATAATAAATTTTTAAATCGCATTGTCTTTATATTAGTAGTTTCATTTTTAAAATAGTAATTACATTACCCTTTAAATCGTTAAATTAAAGGTGATATGTATGCATGATGTATTCGTTTCTTTGAATTACAATTCCGAGACAATAGTCAATAGAAATAAATTTCTATTCTTCCCCCCTTCTTTTTTTTTTTTTATTTAGGACACATTAATTTAATAGAATATTTGCTCTTTTTGTTATTACAGTGGTCCATGAAACTCTTCGAGTTTGAATTGCCCATAAAATGTTTAACATTTCTATAGAATTTACTGAAAGCTGATTACTTCGAACATTTCGTAGACATTCAGGTTTAATATAATACGTGTGCACCTAGTCTAAGTTGAATGTAAGTAGGCCGAAAAGGTAAACCTAAGATGGTTGTATGATCAAGATTTGTTGTATCATATATAAATTTCTTTGTTTTTTAAATTTGGTAGTACTCTAACTCTATTTGTCTCAAGTTTTATGATAAAAGTTGCCCAAACGTTAAATTTTCTTGCAAACTGGCATCGTGGCGACAGTTTGATCTATTGCGAGAATGAATTATCAAATTGATGTCATTGTAGACATACCGTGCCTTCAATTAATTTTTTTTAGAATAACATACGATTTCAATATTAATTTGAGAACACTGTGGAACTTTTCAATATATTGACTTAACTATGACAGTAGTCAAAATGAGAAACACTACTGTAGCACAGTGTTCCCAAATTAACATTGATATCATAAGCTACTCGTCACGTGAGTTCCACAGGGTTCTAAGTACACTTTTGCTCAAAAATGAGATTTCTACACGGTAGGTACAAAGAATCAATCTGCATCGTCTAATTTTAAAATGACCGCAATTGGTCCACGAATGGCGCTGTAATATTGTATTCCACATAGTTCTAAGTAACACTGCGGAAAGGCTGATTAAAATTTGCAAGGTTCTAGGTACAGTTTACTTTGTTAACAAAAGTTGTGCATAGTTTTGGTTGTCCTTTTGTTCTAAATATGTCCGATTTGGAGAATTGGTCCGATTGTGCAAGCTCTGGATCCGATTATCTTTCACAATGTTACAGAGGTGGAAGAAAATTACCCAAAAGAAAGTAAGAAGTTAAAATATAAATTCACTTTTTTAAATATATTATTATAATTATTTTTTCTTTATACAGCTATTTCTCAATATAAGTAGGTGAATCTGAACACGAACCAATTCGTGAACTTCCAACTAATTCGCCTAACAAAGATAAAGCTGCGTGAGTAAATTCACAATTTATTAATATTATTGAATGAGCATGTTGTCAAATCCAAAACTGATCTTTTATACTTAACTATATTATCAAATCTTTTGTAGTCCGTCTACTTCAAAACAACACAGTAGTACTGAGCAATTAGATGGAGGCATAAAACGGTATGTTAAAAATGATCGTGTAAACAAACAATTTTTTTTGCATATATAAATTTCAGCGCTTGTCTTGTTGCGTATTCTACATCAGAGAGTGACACGGAAAAAACACCTATAAAAGATCCACCTAAAAGAACTAAGAAACGAACGATGCTCATACTGAATTGATGAAAAATATGAGAAAAGAAAGACAAAATAATAAAGTAATAGGAGACCCAAACACTGTTGTAGTGTGTTTCGATTTACAAAATGTAATAAACTTGCCCAGCTGTGAAATAGGTAAACTATTTTACAAAAAAAATTGAATGGTTACAATCTGGCAGGTCATGAATCCTTAGGAAAAGAGAAAATATGTGTAATATGACCTGAAACATTGTGCGGTAGATCACGAAATGATATAGCAAACGCCTTCATTGCAATTCTTAATAAAGTCTGTCGTTTACATCCAAATATAGAAAATATAAGTACATGGAGCGACAGTTGCGTCCCTCAGTTCCGAAACTCTATAATATCCTGTGCCGTAGGTAGATTTCTTCATTTGAATCTTGACATAGACAGTGTAACCATGAAATACACTATTGCCGGACATTCTTGCATTCAAGAAGTCGATAATATTATTCAAGAATCGAGAAGCAATTAAGAGTTGCCGAAGTATGGTCTCCTTTGGGCCTTGTGCGCCTACTATTACAAATTGATCGCAAGAAACGTTTCCAAGTGATACAAATGAAAAACCACTCTTTTCTTGATTACCATACGTTAGCAAAAAACTTGAATTCTAAAAAAGTTACAATGTCCAGTTTTCATATAAAAATGTTACTTTTGTAAGAATTCTTGTTTATTTCTGTCGTTTCCTCTATTTCAGTAGACAATAAAAACAATACTACTTCATTGAAATTTTAATTACAATAATAATTTCATAGTCTTACAATGCCACATGGTTCTAAGTACACGTGTAGAATTTTTAAATGGCCTTCGTAACTTCTTTCGGTTTTTAAAATTGACAGGTTTTTTACACTAAACCTGTTCATAATAGAATATACTCATCCGTTCCAGTAAAATCGTAGCAGTATAGACCGTATCAAATTTGACATTAAGTCAAACCATAAAAATTGCTCTACTGCAAAACTTTTCAGAATGTACTTAGAACCCTGTGGAACTCAGGTGACGTACTCTAAATGTAAATTAAAGACGCAGTATGTATATTTGTATGTAGAAAGATGACAGAGATATGTCCAAGCCATTAAAGATACGATAAATGACCGGTACAATAGTAATAATAATAATAATTGATAATGCAATAAAATGTAAATATTAACGGTTATAATATTTCTTTCAGTGGACGTTAAATGTTATTAATCACGCCTTTGCTTTAATTTTTAAAACTACGATATTGGAAACTGTACCTGAATGACCGACAATGTTGAGTAATTACAACCGCAGTTCAGTTTGTTCTTGTTTATGAATGAAGACGCATATTAAGCAAAATGTCTCTTAGAAATAAATTAAATATTATTGTAACATTTATAATTACTGGCAAGTGAATTTATTTATTAAGACTTTGCCCACAAAGCGAACAACATTTCTATACAATTTACTGAACGCTTATATTTAGAAAAACTTTGTTGACACTCAGGTTTTGTATCAATTGTGTGCATCTAGCCCAAGACGGTTCGGTGATTAAATCTTGTTTCAAGCCATTCGTTCTATAAAATTGGTAGTACTATGCCTCGTTTTGTGTCAAGTTTACGATAAAAATAGTGTATACTTCAAATTTTTCGACAGACTGTCATCGTGACATTTATACGACAATGAAAAGTCAAATTGTGGTTCCACCTGTCATCGCGACAATAGTTCGTTCACACATAAACTTGTGAGGACGAAATGTCAGATTGCTTAACCAAATTGTCTTTCCAATTGTCAAATGTAATTAACAACATAACATGATGAACTTTAAGAAAATATGTTTTAAACTTACAGGTCATTGAGAGAATTAATTAATTTTCATATTACGCTTTAATAGTATACTTTGTAAAACCCAATCGAAAATCTTGCTGGCTCCTAGTACCATTTAACCGAAAATGTACTTCTGATTAGTTGGTGCCTGCCCGTAGTCGCATACTTTAAATGCTTGCTTTTATAACTGAAAATTGGTAAACGAAATTACATAAATGCTTATGGGAATCTTATTTGATGTATTTATTTTATTTCGAAGTGTTTCGGACACATCTGACAAATAAAGAAAAGTCACCTTATTATTTGTATGCGTAGAGAGATCGATGAGAAATGTTCCTAAATGATCCCATTCGTAAATGGCTTAAATTTATATAATTACATTTTGAACACTGATATATTTCCAACATTCAGGCAAAACTCAGATGGTTCTTTATTTAGACTTGCTTCAAGTTGTTCGTTGTATGAAATTGGCCTGACTTTTTTGCGTCCAGTTTTAAGCCAAAATAATACCCCGTACTTCTCTCGTGAGCTGTCATCGTGACGACATTTCGTTTATTATTTATTTGTATTTATTAATATATCTTAATAAAATATAGAAAAATCGTTATATTTGTTACTGTACTTACGTGCGACAATACACTTTAAGTTTATTTTATCATATCCGTCGGCATTTTGTTCATATATTCATATAGAAAAGAAATAGTAACGATTGATAATAATAACACTAATACGTATCTGAAAGGTACCACGTTTCAATTAAAAATACACTTCTTCTTCGTAATATTTGTCGGCCTTCTGACATTTAAACTTGACAACCGATGGATGAACGTGAATATATATAGTCATTAATGACACGCAAACTCGTCATCGCGAGATTTTTATACCCTGCAGAAAAGCTTTAAATGAATCGCACCTTCCACAGCGACAGATTTGGCACGTGGACAGTGCACTCAATCGTCGCGGAAAAGTCCACTCTTTTGGTTTCCAACCCTCTTTCCGCACTCTAAACCTCGACGGCCTGAAATTTCTTCGTCAATGTGAAATTTTTACAATTCTTTCGCGCCTGCCTGTCATACCTGACATTTTTACAATTTTGATCGGTTGTCACGTGCATCGTCATGATGACGTAAGCCATTTTTCTGTTAAAACACCGTATGCACGCTCCTCTTTAAAAGCCCATATCTCTGCACACGCTCCACTTGGGAAGAAAAACTCTCCGTCGAGGAACAATTTAAGGACGTCGGTAACTTCACGCCAAAGGGCAGCTTTCAATGTCGCGTATCCAGAGACGAGTTCTGCGCCCCGCGTACCCAATTTTCGTCGATTTTGACCGGGTTTGGTTGCCCTTGACTACTCGGCTTTTAGTATATATAACTAGCTCTAACGTCCGCTTACAGCGGGTCCTCCGCTTACAACGGGTCCTCCGCTTACAGCAGGTCCTCTGCTTACAGCGGGTCAGTCAATCTCTTTTAGTTGGAATCGCTCTTTTCCCGTCCGCTTACAGCTTTTTCATAGTTTCCTGTAAGAAGCAATCACTGTCATGACGCCTTTTAGAATGTCCGATTTTATTAACTTTTGACGCACTCCTGTATATACATATATTTCTTGAGGCCAATAGTATATTTTCTTTAAAATTCTTCTCGAACGATTTTTTACACAAACCGGTACACACTCAAGAGCGAGAAAAGTAAATTTATGTTAAACATAAGTCATTTTAATGTATCCAAAGAAACAATGAGCTCAAAGAGCACAACATTTTCATCGAGACAGTTTACAATACTATTTTGATGTGTAGTGGAAAAGAGTGTCAACCTTTTCGAAGTCTACTGTCGTTAAGAAAAAAGCACAAAATGATAATAAAAGTAAGAAGCCCAAATTTTTAATTTAAGCCCTATTGAAGCGCCTTTCCTGTAAAAAACGCTTTTCAAAATGATAACTTTTATAAACTTTTGAAGCACCCCTGTCTATACATATATCTTGTTAAGCCAATAGGATATTTTATTTAAAATTCTTCTCGCACTGTTTTTGACATAAATCGGTACACACTCAAGAGCGAGAAAAGTAATTTAATTTTAAACATGTCATGTTAAGGTATCCAAAGACACAATGAGGTCAAAAAGCCCAACATGTTCATTAAGACAGTTTACTATAATATTTTGATGTGAAAGTATAAAGGCCTGTCTACCTTTTCAAAACCCACTATCGTTAATAAAGAAGCACAAAATAATAATGAAAGTATAAAGCCCAAGTTTTAAATGTAAGCCCTATTGAAGCGCCTTCCTGTAAAAGGCGATCACTGGCATGACGCTTTATAGAATGTCCACTTTTATAAACTTTTGAAACACCTCTGTATACACATATATTTTGTTAAGACAATAGGATATTTTACTTAAAATTCTTCTCGAACTGTTTTTGACACAAACCGGTATACACTCAAGAGCGAGAAAGGTAATTTAATGTTAAAGTATCCAAAGACTCAATGATCACAAAAAGCGCAACATTTTCATCAAGACAGTTTACAATACTATTTTTATGCGAAAGTGTAAAAGTCTGTCAACCTTTTCGAAATCCACTATCGTTAATAAAAGAGCACAAAATAATAATAAAAGTAAAAAGCATGGCGGCCCGTGATTTTTTGGGACGGGAGTCTGAGTGTTTAATATCAAAAATTAAGTGTAGACAAAAAATAAACTCAATATGCTATTTAATTAACTTGTTTGAAAATAAAATCCATCCGCCGTTCCTTACGATCAGCAAAATGATTAATAACTCATTCTTTGAAATTTGGTGTTGATGTCAGTAATTGTTTTTCAATGGAACACATTGCTAAGGCACATAGTCTGCTTTCCCGCATGGTATTTCTAGAAAACGTTTTTATTGCACGCCCCCAGAGATTCGCAAAATAGCAGAAAACAATTTACAAAATCTTTCGCCAACATAGTCTCGACATATTATCAAAAACAAACTTTTATAACAGTTGTACTATTCAACCTTGGAAGTAAATTACAATACTATCATCAGAAAACTTATCATCCAACTCTGGTTAACAATTTATATTGTTAATTAGTAAATAAAATCTTAGCATGAGTGCTTTTTATTCTTTGTACAACTTCTATTGCACATGTTTGTTACATTAAAGGCTTACATTTTGACATTTAAATATAATTTGGTTCCATTTCTTTTTTGTTACCAACGTCAAAACAACAAAATTAGCGTGCGATAAAGAAATACTTTTGCAACCAAAACGGATGTCGTAAAGTGAACTTTATAGCACCGAATTAGAAAAAAAGCATTTTGCACATAACACCCACACAACCAGTCTGATAAACTCTAAGAGCTTCTGTTGATTTCAAATTGTTATCTTCTAGTTTAATCAATAAATCTGATCTAGGGAGACCTAGATTTTTTAATTCTGTCTTAATGTTACTAACGCAATTCATAGTTGCATTTGCACCGATAGAAATTACAACATACACTCACCGCTGTAAATTACATACTGGACCGTCACCCGGACCCGGCACCATAGAGTAGTGCCCCGCCGCCTATATATTATACGCGCGCTATCTGCGCCAGTTTCATCGCTCGATTTCTAATACAAACGGGGCAGTCGCGCGAGATGCCCCGGAGCCTACGCCAGACGGCGATTTTTAAACGCGCTGAAATGACGGACTGTTACTTTAAAAAACATATTATTTGTCATCAAATAAATCAGAAAAATTACATGCAAATTAGGTATTTATAATTAATTTATCTGTTAAAAGAAATTTGTCAGGGGGGGGGCAGTGCCCCGTTGCCCTCCCTGCAGCAGCCGCCACTGGTAAAAAGCCAAAGTTTTAAATGTAAATCCTATTGAAGCGCCTTGGCTGTAAAAAGCGATCACTCTCATGACGCTTTTTAGAATGTCCAATTTTTATAAACTTTTGAAGCACCTCTGTACATACATAAATTTTGTGAAGCCAATAGAATATTCTATTTAAAATTCTTCTCGAACTGTTTTTGACACAAACCGGTACACACTCAAGAGCGAGAGAGGTAATTTAATGTTAAAGTATCCAAAGACACAATAAGATCAAAAAGCTCAACATTTTTATTAAGACAGTTTACAATACTATTTTGATCCGAAAGTGTAAAATCCTATCAACCTTTTCGAAATCCACTATCGTTAATAAAAGAGCACAAAACAATAATAAAAGTAGAAAGCCTTAAAACTTGGGCTTTCTACTTTTATTATTGTTTTGTGCTCTTTTATTAAGTTTTAAATGTAAGCCCTATTAAAGCGCTTTTTCTGTAAAAAGCGATCAATCTCATGACACTTTTTAGAATGTCCAGTTTTATAAACTTTTGAAGCACCCTTGTACATACATAAATTTTGTGAAGCCAATTGTATATTTTATTTAAAATTCTTCTCGAATTGTTTTTTATACAAACCGGTACACACTCAAGAGCGAGGAAGGTAATAAATATTTTCTAAATTATTGGTATCTCCTAACTCCAAAATTTGAAAATGTCAACCTGAAGAAATTCAAGCAAGGACGTGTAAACGGCAAAAGTTACTTTGGGTCTCATAACATTGCATTTATATACGTTCCTTATATTTTCTATTATTACATATGACCTGTAATAAAAGTTATTTATTATACAAGGGAAAGAAGTATTAGCTTTTAGCTCGAGATAATGACAAAATACCGAGAGCTAAAATCTAATGTTTTTTCCCGTGTATAATACACTATTTTTTTCTGTGACAGGAAAAACGACGATTTTATAATGATAAAGAAGACTCAGAAAATCAATCGATGTGACATTTGAAGTTTTAAATTGGTAGGCTGTTGTACTTATAGCAGCTTTACACCTGCGTTGCTAAGGAAACCTGTAAAGTATTCAAATATTTGTCAATTTAATTTTGTGTTTGGTTTTAAAAAAATTTTTCCTGGGGAAAAAAATGAGTACTTTTTTTCTCTGCTTATAAAGTGACATTTTGTTACCTGTTAAGAAAGATGAAATGTCAAACTTTTCCAGTCACAGAAAAAAAGTTATAAAAATACAGTCGAGTCGTCTTGGCAACGGACTCGGCAAAAGTACGAACTAAAGACGACGATTCAATACCACTACAAATTTCGATTGGCCGGAACAATTTCAAAATGATAAATTTAAAATAATTAATCAATATTTCAGGATGTATACCTTCCCATAGTAAAATACTATTACATGAAAGCCAGTTACAAATTAAATATTATAAATAAAGGTATTAAATATTACTTTCCTACACCTATATTTTACATAACATTTGGCTGTACTGTTTTAAAATGTTTAGATGACAATTATAACAAATGTCAAAAGGTGTACAAATATTATTATTTATGACAGTCCTGAAATGTATTTTGTAGGTTATATTACATGACAGGTAAAATTTTGCAACAACTAATATTTGACGTCATTTTAATTTAGTAGCGCATGTCGGTTGAGAGAGCGACTGAACTATAGGAACAGTTTGTTGAAAAAGAAAAGACTTGCATCTGCGGTCATAAACTGTATTATCAATTATATTCTAACAGTGTAAGATATTGCAATTTCAACTGCCATATTTCAGACAATTTAACTTGCACTAAATTTCTGTAGGATGAATAAGGCCAGAAACTTTGATTGAAAGATCATATCCCAACTGTTTACTAAAAACTATACGTTTTAACAGGTTCTTTGTCTAAATTTCCTAAATCAAAGAGGGTTGATTGAGAAAACCGTGTTTCCATAATTTTGACTTACAAAATGTTATGTTCTGGAGGAATCGGTGCGATTTTTGTAGTGCCAATTATAATTATTATTTTAAAATTTAACTACACGTTAACAAACACACTATTCATCCGAACCCAATTAAATCGAGAGTACTTTATACATTGTCTGCATAAGCACCTGCCAGCTTCTGTAGAATTTCTTCAATGTTTTCAATTTCACATGTAACTTTTATATGTAGTTTTAATATGTTAATGGCATATCAGAGAGAGTCTAAAATATATTCATCTAAAATTATAAATTTTTACAAATACTTAGAATTTTTAGCAACTGAGATAAAGTCCCGGAAATGTAACAGAATTAAAAAACTTCCAAAACACAAATATTTCCGTAGAGAGCTAAAAGTTACACATATTCAATATTATGTTTTTATTTTAAGTATACTGTTAATTTCATGTATAGAAGAAGCAATACAATTACTAAATCACTAATAAAAATAATTATTATTTACAAATGCACAAGAAAACATAATCGCAGTCAATACTAATAAAAATCCAAATCTCCTAGGTTATGCGCACGTGTAAGTAATCCCAATTACTGTTTAATATTTTATCAGGTTTGGTAAAACACCGGTTAAAATATCTTCATGTAATAACGTTCTTAATCAATGATTAGCGCCAACCGGTTTTAGCAAAAACGTACTATCCCGTATTTTATTTAATGAGTACGCTAATCGGCATTTTAATCGGAATTGGAAAAACCGGCCCTTAATTGAATTTAATCAACTAATACAGTGCAATAATATAAATAATTAAAAATACGTCTAAATTTGCCGTTGTAGTTGTTAGGGCGTTTTAATGTGGAAGGTTACATTCAAATATTATGTCAACTTTAAAGAAACATGCGCCAATAATTTAAGGACATTAAATGTGAGATATTGCAAAATTTTACCTGTCAAGTATCCTACCTACACATGCCATTTCGAGACTTATAAATACACCTTTTGACATTAATCATAATAACCTTTTGAAGTTTGTCATCCAAGCAACACAAATTTGTCTGCAATTACCGTTTCCCGTAGAACGCGATCACTGTCATGACGTTTTTTAGAAAGTCCGATTTTATAAACTTTTGAACCAGTCCTGTATATACATAAATTTAGTGATGCCAATCGTATATATTATTTAGAACTTTTCTTTACTTCGTTACACAAACCGTTACACTGAACACTGAAGAGCGAGAAGGATAATTTAATGTTAAACATAAAACATGTTAAAGTTACCAAGGAAGAATGTGCTCAGATCCAAGCCCTTTTCGACAAACCTTTCCGCCATATTACATTTGCCATGTTGTTTTTTTGACATTTTGACTTTGGATTCGTGATCGGCGACCTGAGGCACCCCCGTATCTAAAATTTCACATTCATACGTCAATTTTCAAAAAAACTTCCGCCATTTTGTTTTTTTTGACATTTTGACTTTGGATCTGTAATCGGCGTCCGCACACACCCCCGTATCTAAAATTTCACGTTCATACGTCAATTTTCAAAAAACCCGTCCGCCATTTTGTTTTTTTTTGACATTTTGACTATGGATTTGGAATCGGCGTCCGCACACACCCCCGTATCTAAAATTTCACATTCATACGTCAATTTTCAAAAACCCGTCCGCCATTTTGTCTTTTTTGACATTTTGACTTTGGATTTATGATCAGCGTCCGCACACACCCCCGTATCTAAAATTTCAGGTTCATACGTCAATTTTCAAAAAACACGTCCGCCATTTTGTTTTTTTTGACATTTTGACTATGGATTTGTAATCGGCATCTGCACACACCCCCGTATCTAAAATTTCACGTTCATACGTCAATTTTCAAAAAACCCGTCCGCCATTTTGTTTTTTTTTGACATTTTGACTATGGATTTGTAATCGGCGTCCGCACACACCCACGTATCTAAAATTTCACATTCATACGTCAATTTTCCAAAAACCGTCCGCCATTTTGTTTTTTTTTGACATTTTGACTTTGGATCTGTAATCGGCGTCCGCACACACCCCCGTATCTAAAATTTCACGTTCATACGTCAATTTTCAAAAAATGTCCGCCATTTTGTTTTTTTTTGACATTTTGACTATGGATTTGTAATCGGCGTCCGCACACACCCCCGTATCTAAAATTTCGCATGCATACGTCAATTTTCAAAAAACTTTTCGGCCGTCTTATTTTTTTGACTTTGGATTTGTGATCGGCCACATAAGACACCTCCGTATCCAAGATTTCACATTCGTACGTCAATTTTCAAAAAATCCTTCGGCCATTTTGTTTTCTTCTGACATTTGAATCAGTGATGGGCGACAGTAAAAACTCCCAAGTGCCTAATTTTACTTTTAATCAAAAGAGAGAGAAATTGATTTCAGCCAGCTCCGCCCACTGTGCACGTTTGCGTAATCGTTTAAATAGAATTATGTCATAAGGGCACATAAATGTTAAAAGCAATCTTTTTCCCTATTAAGGAAACTGTGCGTGCGCGTTCTGGAATTAACGCATTTTAATAATTCAAATATGTATATAATCATTAACCGAACAATCAACCTGTATATCTATAGAAATGCTAAGTCAAGCGGGTGCATTATGTCGAGATTGAGATGCCGAACTCGTCGGGCCGGATACATTAATCTGATATTTTTCGCCCGACCGTAGTACATCACATGCACATTGAATCTGTGACGTATTTCGGCCATTTTTCTTACCAAATCCACGTGCAAACGAATTTGAAAGTGCTCATGCCCTTGGTTGCGTGCGTCTGTCGACTCGAAATAAGCATGTGGAAGATGCCGAAAAGCCCGTTTGTTAAAACCGCGGGTCTTGTTGGACCCTCGCGACCTTCAAAATTTCGTATTTCACGCTTAAATGTGAATATGCGGATACCACTCAGTTTGCCTGTCAGTTTGACGTTTCTAGCGATTTTCAACGTGTTTCACGTGAATTTTCCACCCGCCAGCGCCGTTTGTCAGATTTGTTCGCCACGCCCGAATGCCGACTTTTGCACGCTCCTCTCTTGGACGGCGGATATCTCTGCACGCGCACCGAAAAAAAGGAAAATCTCTCCGTCGAGGAACAATTTAATGTCACCCGCAAGTCCACCCGCCGAGACGGCCTTTAATTCCGCGTATCCAGGGACGAGTACTGCGCCCAAATTCACCAATTTCAAGTCGATTTTGAGCCGTCCGATCGGTAACCATGGTGATTCGGTTAAGCCGTCTTTTCGCAAGAAATTAACACGAAACGGCCGTGCGCTTTTATAGTATATAACTAGCTCTAACGTCCGCTTACAGCGGGTCCTCCGCTTACAACGGGTCCTCCGCTTACAGCGGGTCCTCCGCTTACAGCGGGTCCTCCGCTTACAGCGGGTCCGTCAATCTCTTTTAGTTGGAATCGCTTTTTTCGCGTCCGCTTACAGCTTTTTCATAGTTTCCTGTAAAAAGCAATCACTGTCATGACGCCTTTTAGAATGTACGATTTTATAAACTTTTGACGCACCCCTGTATATACATATATTTCGTGAAGCCAATAGTACACTTTCTTTAAAATTCTTCTCGAACGGTTTTTTACACAAACCGGTACACACTCAAGAGCGAGAAAGGTAAATTTATGTTAAACATAAGTCATGTTAATGTATCCAAAGAAACAATGAACTCAAAGAGCACAACATTTTCATCGAGACAGTTTACAATACTATTTTGATGTGATACTGGAAAAGCATGTCAACCTTTTCGAAGTCTACTGTCGTTAAGAACACAAAATAATAATAAAAGTAAGAATCCTAAGTTTTAAATTTAAGCCCTATTGAAGCGCCTTTCCTGTAAAAAACGCTTTTTAGAATGTCCACTTTTATAAACTTTTGAAGCACCCCTGTATATACATATATTTTGTTAAGCCAATAGGATATTTTATTTAAAATTCTTCTCGAACTGTTTTTGACACAAATCGGTACACACTCAAGAGCGAGAAAGGTAATTTAATGTTAAACATAAGTCATGTTAAAGTATCCAAAGACACATTGAGATCAAAAAGCGCAGCATCTTTATTAAGACAGTGTACAATACTATTTTGATGTGAAAGTGTGAAAGCCTGTCAACCTTTTTGAAATCCACTATCGTTAATAGAGGAGCACAAAATAATAATAAAAGTAAAAAGCCCAAGTATTAAATTGAAGCGCCTGTCCTGTAAAAAGCCATCACTGGCATGACGCTTGTTAGAATGTCCACTTTTATACACCTTTGAAGTACCCCTGTATATTCATATATTTTGTTAAGCCAATAGGACGTTTTATTTAAAATTCTTCTCGAACTGTTTTTAACACAAACCGGTACACACTCAAGAGCGAGAAAAGTAATTTAATGTTAAACATAAGCCATGTTAGGGTATCCAAAGACACAATGAGATCAAAAAGCCTAACATGTTCATTAAGACAGTTTACAATACTATTTTGATGTGAAAATATAAATGCCTGTTAACCTTTTCAAAATCCACTATCGTTAATAAAGGAGCACAAAATAATAATGAAAGTTTTCAATTTGAAGCACTATTGAAGCGCCTTTCCTGTAAAAAGCGGTCACTGACATGACGATTTTTAGAATGTCCACTTTTATAAACTTTTGAAGCACCCCTGAGCATACATTAGTTTTGCGAAGCCAATTGTATAATTTATTTAAAATTCTTCTCGAACTGCTTTTTACACAAACCGGTACACATTCAAGAGCGAGAAAGTTAGTTTATGTTAAAATATCCAAAGACACAATAAGATCAAGAAGCGCAACATTTTTATTAAGACAGTTTACAATACTATTTTGATGTGAAAGTGTAAAAGCCTCACAACCTTTTCGAAATCTACTATCGTTAATACAAGAGCACAAAACAAAAAGAGAAAAAGCGATCACTGGCATGACGATTTTTAGAATGTCCATTTTTATAAACTTTTGAAGCACCCCTGTACATAGATAAATTTTGTGAAGCCAATTGTATATTTTGTTTAAAATTCTTCTCGAATTGCTTTTTACACAAACCGGTACACACTCAAGAGCGAGAAAGGTAGATTAATGTTAAAATATCCAAAGACACAATAAGATCAAAAAGCGCAACATTTTTATTAAGACAGTTTACAATACTATTGTGATGCGAAAGTGTAAAAGCTTTTCAACGTTTTCGAAATCCACTATCGTCAATAAAAGAGCACAAAATAATAATAAAAGTAAAAAGCCCAAGTTTTAAATGTAAAGCCCTATTGAAGTGCCTTTCCTGTAAAAAGCAATCACTGGCATGACGCTTTTTAGAATGTTCACTTTTATAAACTTTTGAAGCACCCCTGTACATACATAAATTATGTGAAGCCAATTGTATATTTTATTTAACATTTTTCTCGAATTGCCTTTTTCACAATGCGGTACACACTCAAGAGCGAGAAAGATAATTTAATATTAAATATAAGAATAAGTATCCGAAGAAACAATATGCTTAATAAACACATCATTTTCATTGAGACAATCGGGATAATACGCTCTTGAAATAACAGTGGAAACATTTAGTATATAGCAAAAAGTATGTCAATTGCTCAGAAACAATTTAAAATAGGCACGCACAATATTAATAAAAAATAACCTAAAAATCAGTTTGAGATATTTTTCACCCCAATTATTTGAAGTGGAACAGCGCTTTCATTATGCAATGTTGGTCAGCAAATTTGAAATATTCGTCTGTCACATACTCAAAATTAGTTCGCAAGTCAATTAAAAATGAAGGACTTGTATTGCAGAACATTTTAAATTTTCACCGAATTACTTTATTACTCATTTTAATGGACATGCTCAAATATATATAGTATCTGTGTAGTATTTAAAATGTTTATAACAAATTTTGTTTGATAAATGGGCGTCGCTTTCAAACATTCTTATAGAATGCTAATGAATGCTGATGAACTTCAAACATATAGTTCGCAAACATATAAATGATTAGTTTTAATAAGATGCTGTTAAAAGCAATTACAAAGAAGAAAAGACCAAGCGCAGGCATAAATTTTCACAAATATTTAGGATTTTAGCAACTGAGATAAAGTCCCAGAAATGAAACAGAATTAAAAAGCTTCCAAAACACAAATATTTCCCTAGCAAGCTAAAAGTTACACATATTCCATATTATGTTATATTTTTAATTATACTGTAAATTTCATGTATAGAAGAAGCAATACAATTACTAAAACACTAATAACAATAATTATTAATTACAAATGGATAAGAAAACATAATCGCAGTCAATACTAATAAAAATCCAAATCTCCTAGGTTATGCGCATGTGTAAGTAATCGTAATTACTGTTTAATATTTTATCAGGTTTGGTAAAACAGCGGTTAAAATATTTTCATTTAATAACGTTCTTAATCAATGATTAGCGCTAACCGGTGTTGGAAAAACATACCAACCGGTATTTTAATCAATGATTAGCGCCAACCGGTTTTTGCAAAAACTACTATCCCGTATTTTATCTAATGAATACACTGATCGACATTTTAATCGGAATTGGGAAAACCGGCCCTTTATTGAACTTAATCAACTAATACAATGCAATAATGTAAATGACTAAAAATACGTTTAAATTTGCCATTGTAGGTGTTAGGGCGTTTTAATGTTGAAGGTTACATTCAAATATTATGTCAACATTAATGAAACATGCGCCAATAATTTAAGGACATTAAATTTGAGATATTGCAAAATTTTACCTATCAAGTATTCTACCTACACAAGCTGTTTCTAGAGAGAGAGAGAGAATGTCGATTTTATGAACTTTTGACGCATCCCTGTACACATATAAATTTTCTTATGCCAATCGTATACCGGGTGTCCCGTAAAAAACGTCAACAATAATAACTCCGTTATTTATTGTCCGTGTTATTTTCTATTACTATCTGGCTATATCTGACTATATTTTTAACTATTTCTATTATAAAAACTATTAAGCTGTCAATATGTCACTCTATCTTTTTCTTGACAATATCAAACTAAAACTGACATTCGAAAAGGTCTTTCAACAACAATAACAATTAAATAACAACTAAATAAATGTTCCATTCTTGTCCATTCCAAGGTACGTTCATTTATTAACATTTCTCCCCCTTGAAATCACAAAACATTTTCACCTTCAATTAGGCCAATTGGACAAATCTTTGATACTGATCTTCTGTAGGTCCCTGTATTTGTTTTAATGTCTACCACACGCACTTTCTGGTCTTTTCCTGGATAAACAGCAGTTATTCTTCCTAATGGCCAATTGTTTCTTGGTAACTGATTATCCATCAGTACGACTACTTCACCTACTTCTATATTTCTTGTTTCTTGCAACCATTTGGACCTAGCAGTTAGAGTAGGCAAATATTCCCTTACCCATCTGTGCCAAAATCTGTCTACCAACTGTTGGGCAAATCTCCATTGCTTTCTCAAATCAAATTTTTGTTCAAATATTCCTGGTGGTTTAACAATGCTCGATGTTCCGATCAAAAAATGATTTGGAGTTATACTTTCAAAATCATTTTCATTTGACGACACATAAGTCAGAGGTCTGCTGTTAACTATGTTCTCTGCTTCTACTAAAACTGTCTGTAAAACTTCTAATTTTGGAATTCTTTCCCTTAAAATAATCTTTAGTGTTTGTTTTACTGTTCGTACCATCCTCTCCCAAGCACCTCCCATGTGAGGACTTGCTGGAGCTATAAATTTCCAATCGATATTTTGTGCCAAACAATTTTTCTTAATTTCGTCATCATCTACTTCATTTAAAGCTTTACGCAGTTCTCTGTCTGCTGAACAAAGGTTAGTTCCATTGTCACTCCATATACAAACTGGTTGTCCTCTTCTTGCGATAAATCTTCTTATAGCTAAGATAGCCGAACCTGTATTAAGAGATTCCGCAAGTTCTAAGTGGACAGCTCTGACAGATAAACAAGTGAACAGTACACCATATCTTTTTTCATGTCTTCGGCCTATTACAACATCTATTGGCCCAAAATAATCAATTCCCACAAAAAAGAAAGCTCTTGGGGGTTGTTGTAATCTTTCTAATGGAAGCTGACCCATTTCCGGCATTATAGGCTTTGCTTTCTTAATTTTGCAAAAATTACAGCTATTTATTACTGAGGCTATAAGTTTCCTTGCTTGGGTTATCCAATATTCTTGTCTTATTTCATTAAGAACTAATTGTGTCCCTGCATGTCCATTTCTTTCGTGATATTCCCGTACAAGGAGCCGTGTAAAAGGGTGACTGTGACTTAAAATAATGGGTCGTTTTGTCTCCATCTTTAATTCGGGGCAGTTATCTATTCTTCCTTTTAAGCATATTAGATTATCATTTAAGCATGGTGAAAGTGGGAAAAGCTTGCTATCTTTATTAACTGATTTTCCTTTTACTAGTGTCCTATATTCTTGACAAAAGGAGTCTTTTTGTGACTGAAGACACCAAAGTTTTTTCGCATTCTGAATTTCTGAACATGTTAAATATTTTTCTTTATCTGAAAAATGTGGTTTCTTTTGGACTTGTCTTATGAATCGGAATACATAGGCTGTGGAATTCAATAGTTTTCTTAAAGATGAAAATTTTGATATGTCAGGTAGGTACGAATTTTTAATATTTTCTTCTGCATGACTTAAAAGGAGTATTTGCGATTCTTCAATGTAATTTTTGCTTGGATGATGCTCAATATTTTCTTCTGGCCAAAAACATGGTGGCTGATACAAGAACTCAGGACCTTTTAACCATGGGCTTCCACTTCTAAGATCAGCTTCTTTATCGTCTCTTGTCGCTTCGTCAACTATATTTAATTTCGAAGGTACCCATTTCCATTGTGAAACGTCAGTGTTTTCTAAAATTTCTCCTACTCTGTTACTAACAAAAGACGGTAATTTCTTTGAGTCCGTTCGTAACCAATTTAGAACAGTCGTGGAGTCTGACCAAAATACAATTCTATTTATTTTAAGTGTATGTTGGTGTTGGATTGTTTTTGCCAAACGGCTTGCAAGTACTGCTGCTTGTAGCTCTAAACGGGGTATCGTCAGGGTTTTTAGTGGACATACTTGATTGCGAGACATAACTAATGAAATTTCAATTTTTTCTCCTGCTTCAAATCTGAAATAAGCGACTGCTGCAAAGGCTTGTTTACTTGCATCACAAAACAAGTGTAGCTGTATATTTTTTACTTGAAAATAATTGGAAACATAGCATCTCTGAACTGTGAAGGATTTTATTTTCTCCAAACCATTAAGCCAAAGTTTCCATTTTTTATTTTGTGCATCTGAAATCTGATCATCCCATTTTATTCCACTTTTCCAAATATCTTGCATTAAGATTTTCGCTTTCACAATATAATTTCCAAGGATTCCTAATGGGTCAAACAAAGACATGATAACGCTTAACATCTCTCTTTTTGTAGGTATTTTTTTTCCATCTAAAATATTTTGATCTACTTTATGTAAGCTAATGCAAAAGCTTAACACATCTTCTTTTGGTAGCCATCTTAGTCCTAATATTCTTTGGGGTGCAGAATCTTCAAATATTTTTTCTGCCGTACGTAATTCTTCGGGTATATTTTGAAAAACTTCCTCCGAGTTAGAAATCCATCCTCTTAGCTCAAAACCGCCCATCTTATGGATAGCTATTACTTCATTTATTAATTTTGATGCTTTTTCTGGAGATTCTGAGCTATCAATGTAGTCATCCATGTAGTGTTGATTAATAATGGCGTCAACAGCTTCAGGGTACACCTTTTCATATTCTAGGGCATTAATATTCTTGATATATTGGGCGCTGTATGGTGATGACACCGCTCCAAAAATCATCACCTGAACAACGTATGTCTCAAAATCGTTTGCCGGGGAATCTCTCCATATAATTCGTTGAGCATGCTGGTCTTCATCATTTATTTCAACCATATGAAACATCTCTCGTATGTCAGCTGAGAAGGCTATGGGCTTTTCTCTAAACTTTGCAATTACGCTGATAAGTGAATTGAGCAAATCTGGACCTTTGTATAAAAAATCATTTAGACATTTTCCGTCGACTTTTGAAGCAGCATCCATAACTAAACGAATTTTACCAGGCTTATTTGGGTTTACTACACCAAAATGAGGTAAGTACCATATTTTTTTGTGAGATTCTTCTTCTTCTTCCATAGATAGTTTTCTAATGTATCCTTTCTCTTTATATTCTTTTATTTTCTGAGAATAAGCTTGTCCGAAATCTTGATCTAAACTCATTTTTCTTTCTATAAACCTAAAGCGTTGAAGTGCTACATTTTTACTGTCGGGAAGTGTTTCTTCTGTATCTTTCCATAACAATCCTGTTTCCCATCTACCATTTTTTCTTCTTGAAATATTTTTTATTAAGTTTTCGGCTTCCTCATCTTCTTTTATTGATTTTGTGTCTTGATATTTTACCCCTAAAGATTCAATTGTAAAAAAATATTTTACCATATCGTGGAGATCTTCACTGTGAGCTTCGTCGTCTCGAACAAGGAAATTTACATAATGGTCTAATCTTCCTTTAAATTGGGCTACATTTCCGTGGACTATCCATCCGAGCTTAGTACGTGACAAGGCTGGGGAATTTTTGGGGCCTTCTATAAGTTCTCTGGTTGTTATCAGTTCCCAATAGTCCTGGCCAATTAGCAGTTTTGGTTTAATACTCTCAATGTTTGGAAAATTAATATGTTCTAAATGTTTCCAGTTGCTTTTAATGCGCCTTGAATCAACATTTTGTATGGGCAAATCTAAATCTTTTGAGGTATATATATTTTCCATTGGGTAAAATTTATCTCTGTCAATATTCGAAATGCTGAAGGACACTTTTCTTGATCTTGACTGTTTTGTTGTATGCTGGTCAGTCCATTTTAAGCGCAGAATAGTTTCTTCTCCGACCAGATTAAGTTCATTTGCCAAACTTTCATCAAGTAGACTGACAGTGGCACCATCATCTAATAGAGCATAAATTTCAATTTCAATTGTTTCTGTTCTTAAAATTACTGGAACAATTTTCAGTAACACTTCTTTTCTATAATTTTGTAATGTATGTCCCACTATATGATTTCCTGTTTCAAAAATATTTTCATTCTGTAAATTTCTTGCATCAGCTCTTGCTCTAGGTTCCGTTTTATTTGTTTTGAAGTGTAGAAGTTTATGGTGAATTTTTTGACAGTCATCAATAGTACACTTTCTTTTATTTCGGCAATTACTAATTCTATGGTAGCTTTTTAGACAACAAAAGCATACCTTATTTTCTTTGACTATTTTCCATTTATCTTCTATTGATTTTTCTATAAATCTTTTGCACATGTCTAAGTTATGATTTTCTTTGCATAAAAGGCATTTATTTTCTTGTTTATTTCCTGCTACAACTAAAGTCCTTTTAAAATTCGGATTTAGCTGTCTTTGTGATGACATGCTTTGAACGTAGCTAGCAGCATTGGCTTTTTCGTTTACCCATTTCTTAAAATCACGAAGTGAGTATTTACCTTTATTGTTCGCAACTTTCTCACCCCATGATAGCTGCATACCAAATGGTAGTTTCTGCATTAAGTCGTCCATTAACTGGGGGCATGACAGGTAGTTTTCCATACTGAGTGATTCAAAAGTCAGGACAAGATTTGATACAGTTTCCGAAAATTGGGTAAGTGCAACAAAATCATTGTTTTTTACGATAGGTAAGTTTTTAGCTTCACTTACCATGTTTCTGACAATAATATCAGGTCTGCCATATTTATTTCGTAGAATATCTATTATATCTGTGGCAGGAACCGACATGGAAATTAACAGACCTTGTACAGATCTAAGGGCATCACCCTTTAGGCTTTTTCTTAGCCTACAAATATTTTCTTCGTCTGATAGTCCTAGAGCTTTTGTTGTGTAGGTGTAATTACTATAAAAGCTTGGCCACTCCTTACCATTTCCCGAAAAAATTGGCAGTTCTTTATCTATTGTCTGTCTAAGAAGAATTTTTTCTAATCTGTCATCTTGACAAAATGTCTCCATTTCTAAATCATTTTTACTGGAATCTACTACATCTCTATGGCTGCTATTACAGCTTTCTGTTTTTAAATCATTTTTGTTAGTTTCAAGCCAAGTTTTTACTTTCTGCAAACTACCTTGTTCCTCTTTTTCAAATATATTATTCCTACCTTCAGAGACTTCTTTCAGTCTTCCTCTATTTTCAACAAATTCATTTATTATCGAGTTTCCTTTGCTTAACTGTATTTGTAGTTCTAAATCTAAAAATTCTTTTTCTTTCCGAAGTCTTGCTTCTTCTAATTCTCGCTCAAATTTAAGTCGCCTTTCTTCTAATTGTCGTTGTCTTTCTTCTAAGTCTCGTTTATATTTAAGCTGTTTTTCTTGTAGTTCTATATTAGCTAACTTTTTCTGATGTTCTAACTGTAAACATAGTATTTGACTAGGTAACAATGAAGATTTTTTCGTACCTTTACTGCTTGAGGTAATTGTGCTATTAGGTTTATTTTTACTACTGGTACCTTTGTCATCATTACTTTTCATCATATTTTGCATTAAATGTTTTGAATGGAGTATAGAGGCATTACTGAACCCAAAAAAATCTTCGGTACTCTCTTTCTCATTCCTATTTTGTAAAGTTTCTCCTAAATTTGACGAATTTTTTCTGCTGTCGGACATAACATCATCTGACTTTCTCGATCTATTATCCATAATTTTTCTATCTGTACATCTATAGGGCTGAATAAAGTTCGTCGAAGGACCACAATGTTATTTTCTATTACTATCTGGCTATATCTGACTATATTTTTAACTATTTCTATTATAAAAACTATTAAGCTGTCAATATGTCACTCTATCTTTTTCTTGACAATATCAAACTAAAACTGACATTCGAAAAGGTCTTTCAACAACAATAACAATTAAATAACAACTAAATAAATGTTCCATTCTTGTCCATTCCAAGGTACGTTCATTTATTAACAGTCCGATTTTATTGAAACAAAAAGTCAGTTAATTAGCATCAAAAATACTACAAGAAAGTAGTGTTTTAGTTGTTTTCACTTGTTTTCATTAATGTCAAACGATAGTCAACTTTTTTATTTTAAATGGAAACAGATATATTTTTGGCAATATTCGGATTGGATTTTATTTTCTGAATTCATCGATGTATAACGTCTATTTTTTTATAAACGATTATTGAAAGAAAACCATTTATTAAAATTGACCATGTTTTTAATAAATTATGTATAACATTACGAATGTGCTATGAAACATTGAAAACGTAAGTATTATAAGTATTATTCTAAAAAACAAAACAAAACACTTCACAATAATTGTTCAAATTGCCCGCCACCTTGTTCAATACATAACGCACATCTCCTAATTACTCCACGAGTCGCATTTAAAATACAAACGGCAGGTATTTCTTGACAAGTGTTAATAATTCTTTGTCTTAAAATGTCAACATTTTCTGGAGGTGTCAAATAAAGTCGATCTTGTAGGTAAGCCCACAACCAAAAATCTAGGGGCGAAAGATCGGGTGAACACGCAGGCCACTCGATAGGACGGGATGTTCCTATCTACCTATTTCCAAAGTGGGTGTTCAACCAATCAATATTTACTCTGGCGTTGTGAGCGGGGGCCCCATCTTGTTGATAAAATATTTTATTTAAATTTGCCAAAGGTAATTCATCTAAAAAGTTTTGGAGATTTTCGTTTAATAAAGTGTGATACTTTTCTTGATTTAAGCAACCATCTATGAAAAACTGCCCAATTAATTGATCGCCTAAAATACCACACCAAACATTTACGCTAAAACGTTTTTGAAAATTATTTTCAATGACAAATCTCGGATTGTCTTGGCTCCATTGTCGATGTATGTTTCTATTAAAAATACCCCATTGTTGCCAAAAGTGCATTCATCAGACCAAATTATCATTCTGTAAAAACTCCGGTCTTGTTCTAATGCATTTAAAAAAAGTCGACAAAACTGTATTCTTCGGCGTTGATCATTTTGTTCTAATGCATTAACTTTTCGAGCTATGTACGGTTTAAATTTGTGTTTTCTTAAAATACTATGGACTGTAGTTTTTGATACCCCATATTATGTGCAATTTCGCGAGTCGAAGTTCGTGAATTTTCTTGTAGTGCAAGAAGAACATCATATTCCGTATCTTCGGCGAATCTACGTCGCTGTGTTTTAGGTTTTTGAAATGATCCATAATTCCTCAAATTCGTTTCAATTCTCTGAAATATTTTCGAATCTGGAACTTCTCTGTCCGGAAAACGAAAGCTGTAACGCCGAACTGCTTGAAGACGATTTTTATTACATTCAAAAAACACTTGCAACATGTCTGTTAACTCATTGTTATTCATTTTTACGAATATACTTTTTTTGTGGCAAAACGTTCAAGCAGAACAATAAATAAGGCTTAATAGACACTCACACTGACGTTTATTGACGTTTATCGAATTTTTGTTTTTTCATGGCACATTCCAAAATTTATAAATTATGGAATACAAAGATGAAATTTATTAAGTGTTTTATTTTTTTTTTCAATAATTGTTTATCAAAAATAGACATTTTATACATTGTTGAATTCCGAAAAAAAAATCCAATCCGAATATAGCCAAAAATATATCTGTTTCCATTTAAAATAAAAAAGTTGACTATCGTTTGACATTAATAAAAACAACTGAAAACAAACAAAACACTGCTTTTTTGTAGCATTTTTTACGGGACACCCGGTATATTATTTAGAACTTTTCTTTCCCTTTTACACAAACCGTTACACTGAACACTGAAGAGCGAGAAGGATAATTAAATGTTAAACATAAATTATGTTAAAGTTTACGAAGGAAGTATGTACTCAGATCCAAGCACATTTCGAAGAACCTTTCTGCCACATTGTTTTTTAAAACTTTTATTTCGAATTCGTGATCAGCGACCTCAAAAACCGACATTTGCTAGATGAAGAAACTTTCCGCCATATTAGATCCGCCATTTTGTTTTTTTTGACATGTTGACTATAGATTCGTGATCGGTGACCTAAGAGACCCCCGTATCTAAAATTTCACATTCATACGTCAATTTTCAATAAATTCTTCCGCCATTTTGTTTTTTTTGACATTTTGACTTTGGATTTGTGATCGGCGTTCGCACACACCCCCGTATCTAAAATTTCACATTCATACGTCAATTTTCAAAAAACTTCCGCCATTTTGTTTTTTTTGGACATTTTGACTTTGGATTCGTGATCGGCGACCTGAGACACCCCCGTATCTAAAATTTCACATTCATACGTCAATTTTCAAAAAAACTTCCGCTATTTTGTTTTTTTTTGACATTTTGACTTTGGATTCGTAATCGGCGACCTGAGACACCCCCGTATCTAAAATCTCACATTCTTACGACAATTTTCAAAAAAAATCCGCCATTTTGTTTTTTTTTGACATTTTGACTTTGGATTCTTGATCGGCTACCTAAGACACCCCCGTATCTAAAATTTCACATTCGTACTTCAATGTTCAAAAAATCTCCCGCCATTTTGTTTTTTTTTGACATTTTGACTTTGGATTTGTGATCGGCGTCCGCACACACCCCCGTATCTAAAATTTCGCATTCGTACGTCAATTTTCAAAAAATCTTCCGCCATTTTGTTTTTTTTGACATTTTGACTTTGGATTTGTGATCGGCGTCCGCACACACCCCCGTATCTAAAATTTTGCATTCATACGTCAATTTTCAAAAAACTCTTCGGCCATTTAATTTCCTTTGTCATTTTGACTTTGGATTTGTGATCGGCGTCCGTATACACACCCCCGTATCTAAAATTTCACATTCGTACGTCAGTTTAGAATTAGTGACGGGCGACCGTAAAAACTCTCGAGTGCCTAATTTTGCTTTTAATCCGAATAGAGAGAAATTGATTTCAGCCAGCTCCGTCCACCGTGCGCGTTTGCGTAATCGTTAACATAAAATTATTTCGTAGGGGCACATAAATGTCGAAAGCAATCCTCTTCTTTTTCCCCTTTGAGGAAATACGCGTTCCGAAATTATCGTATTTTAATTCAAATCATTATTAAAATATCAATCGACAACGCCTGTATAGATGAAAATATTACATCAAGCGGGACCGTTACATATTATGTGGACATGCCCAACATTCGCCGGACCGTAATGTATTGACCGGCAGTGCACATCATAATCTGATTATATTTTTCACCCGTCCGGAATGCATTGGTATCAGTGCAGATTGAATCGGCCATTTTTCTGACCAAATACCTCTGCAAACGGATTTGGAATTACTCGTACCTTCCTCTAGGTACCTCTGTAAACTGGGAATGCGCAATTGAACGTTTCCGAAATGTCACTTCTTTAGGTTTCTGAATCTTGTTGTGTCCTCGAAACTTTCAAAATTTGGAATTTCAAGCTTAAAAGTGAAAATGTGAATGCGTATGAGACCGGCTGTCAGTTTGACGTTTGTCGGGATTTTTCATCCATTTCGCTAAACCGTATCCGTCTGCCGATGATCTTTAAAGTGTTCGTACCGTTGTATCTGCACCACTTTAAACTGGGAATATGCAACTAAAGGGTCCTGAAATGTCAGTACTTTACGATTTTGAATCTTGTTGCGCCCCCGAAAGTTTTAAAATATGGAATTTCAGGCTTAAAAGTGAATGTTTGCATACATTTCGAATCGCCTGTCAGTTTTGACGTTTCTCGTGATTTTCAGTACAAAAGGCTCCAGTGGATTTTTTGTTTCCCACGTCCTCCTTATGGGGAAAATGTCGCGATGCAGCGTGATTTTCTGCACGTGCCAAAAATTTTCAAAAATTCCTTTCGGGCCTTTGCTCTCTCATCGGAGACGTGAAAAATAGCCTTAGGGACGGCGGACCGTCGTCCCCGCAGCGTGACACTTTTGTTCGCATCGCGGACGGACCACGTTCTCAGAAAAGTGTCTCCCCAATTTGCCATTTTAACCCCGATCTTGCCTCCTCTACTAAATCCGTGAGAGCGGTAAAGGGTCCTGTGCGCTTTTAGTATGTATAACTTTTTCGTACCTCCAAATCTCTAATTGAAATTGAGGTTGCAGTAATAACCATTGTTGAAAAGGTTCCTTTTACTTTCTTATACGTAGTATAAGGAAGTATTGTGATGACGAAAATTTTCGACCTCGAGATTTTTGCAGATGTCCACGTTTTGAAGTCCTCTGATACCGAAAAAGTGGTTTTTAAAAAATGTCTGTGTGTCTGTGTGTGTGTGTGTGTGTCTGTGTGTCTGTGTGTCTGTGTGTGTGTGTGTGACCACGATAGCGGTCAAACCGCTGTAGATATCAATTCCAAATTTTGTATTTACGTGTATAATCTCCCTCTTGAGATCTGATTAGTTTTTCAGTAAAATCGGTAGACCGGAAGTAGCAGTTTACTTCAGTGAAAAAATCGAATTTTGCCAATATTTCGTCAAATACTAAGTTTAAACAAATTTATAAAGAATCCATATGTACTTAAAATTAAAATTGAGAACAATTTTATTTAAAAAGTTTTTCGAAATTCCTACCGGAAGTAGGTCTTTTACTCTTATCAAAAATCGGTTTTTTGCGAATATTTCGCAAGTCAAGCTTTTTAGACAGGTACGTTACGGGTGTAAAAGTATTTAAAACATAGTTTTCAATATCTTTTGTATAAAAAAAAATTCAAAATTCGGACCGGAAGTAACAGTTTTACTCTTACCGAATAGCGATTTTTTGCAAATATCTCGTAAATTATTCATTCTATATATATTTATTAAGAGTACAAAAGTATTTAGAGTTAGATTTGCAATATTTTTTGTATACATGAAATTTCAAAATTCGGACTGGAAGTAGCACTTTTACTCTTAGCGAGTAGCACTTTTTTTCGAATATCTTGCACAGTATGCATTCTATAGAGATTTATTAAGAGAATGAAAGTACTTAGAATAGGATTTTGAATAAGTTTTGTATAAAAAAATTCTTAAAATTGTATAGTTTGAAACGCTCATACGTATAAGAAAGTCGTGTGGTGGCCACACCTCATTTTTTACTTTCTTATACGTAGTATAAGGAAGTATTGTGATGATGAAAATTTTCGACCTCGAGATTTTTGCAGATGTCCACGTTTTGAAGTCCACTGATACCGAAAAAGTGGTTTTTAAAAAATGTCTGTGTGTCTGTGTGTCTGTCTGTGTGTGTGTGTGTGTGACCACGATAGCGGTCAAACCGCTGTAGATATCAATTCCAAATTTTGTATTTACGTGTCTAATCTCCCTCTTGAGATCTGATTAGTTTTTCAGTAAAATCGGTAGACCGGAAGTAGCAGTTTACTTCAGCGAAAAAATCAAATTTTGCCAATATTTCGTTAACTACTAAGTTTAGACAAATTTATAAAGAATTCATATATACTTAAAATTAAAATTGAGAAAAAGTTTATTTAAAAAGTTTTTCGAAATTCTTACCGGAAATAGGTCCTTTACTCTTATCGAAAATCAGTTTTTTGCGAATATTTCGCAAGTCATGCTTTTTAGACAGGTACGCTACGAATATAAAAGTATTTAGAACTTAATTTCCAACATCTTTTGTATAAAAAAAATTTCAAAATTCGGACCGGAAGTGTCACTTTTACTCTTACCGAATAATGATTTTTTGCAAATATGTCGTAAATTATGCATTCTATGTATATTTATGAAGAGTACAAAAGTATTTAGAGTTGGATTTGGAATATTTTTTGTATACATGAAATTTCAAAATTCGGACCGGAAGTAACACTTTCATACGTATAAGAAAGTCGTGTGGTGGCCACACCTCATTTTTTTAATTTATCACGTTTCTTCTTTATAAATTGTTCATCCTTATCGTACTATTTACGTGTAACCTCACATACAATAGCATTAGTAAACAAACAGCATTGTAAGGTGACATTATTGTAGACCTGAAATTCACCTTAATTTATTAGTCTATAATTATGGTATTAATGAAAGGTACACGGCTTTTTTTGTTAAGTGTTGAAACGTTTCTTGTTCATGAATATTAAGTACTTTGGCCATCTGTGTGTTTATGAAAGCATCTAATTCTTACTTTTTAAAGATTTTCTACTCATTATTTATTGCTTTAAACTGTTTTTTCTTCAAATTTGGAAACTGAATTGGAATTGAAATCTGTGTATGATTTACTGGAACATTGCAGTAATTATTGTTGGGGTGATGTATGAATAAATGGAACGCATACATGCTGAAATAAGTTAATTTTTTTTATTATGAACAATGATAAAATCAGATATCTAGAAATACCAGTTTCCAAGTTTATTAAATCCTGCCTTTTACACTCAATTAACCATACATTTCGTACCATCTATTCCTTGAGAAACCCGTAAAATGTAATCTGACTATCTTTACTTATTCGATTGTATTCACGACAACCGCATACAACACAACCAGGCATATTAGGTAGAATATAGTTTAAAAAAGAAAGGGATAAAATAACTGAAAAACTATGTGAAAATGCTGCCGATCTAAGAAGCGTCAATCTAACTTGCTTCCGGCGTTGCCAACATTTGAGTTTGTAATATCTCTGAAGTACATGAAAAATTTGCCTATAGACCGTCTCAACCTTAGTATTCAGTATGTGTCTTATAGAGAGAGACAACATAGTTGTCAATTCGACAATGACAGGTTAGGTTGGTAACTTATTATAATGAAAGGACATTTTAAATACTTGTTGGTTAGGATATTATTTTATATTATAATATTAATTTGACACTTTACAGGAAGGTTATGTTGTGATACTTACACCACACCGATAATACCAACCAGAAACATAACAAATCGAACTGACAACATTGTCTTGAAATGAAAGGACTGTTTATTACAAATGGCTTACGATAGTAAAAGAGGTATATATCCCATAATAGACTGTACTGAATACTAAGGTTGAGACGATCTATAGATTAGTTGAAATTTCCCTATATATAATGCCTTGTTTATTAATAATAAATAAATAACAAATAATCTTCGTAATAACTTTAAAGAATATGATTTCAATACAATATCACAGAAACTTAAATGAAATGGATTAAATATTTACTGTTCTTTTTGCAATGTATGTATGTATGCAAAAAATGTTGACACAAATGCTCTCACGTAATTCAGAAATACGTTAATAAATATGTATACCCAATTAATGTCGTGAAAATTGGCTTCTTTTGAACATTTTGTTGACATTCAGTGTGCATGCATTTAACTTAATTTGACAGGCCAAAAAAGAATACTTGACAGGAAGGTTATGTTATCATACTTACACCACACTATGCACCACACCCATAGTACCAACCGTAAACATAATGAAGCAAAATGAAAGCATTGTCTCTGAATAAAAAAAAGATTATCGGAAATTGCTTACGGTAGGAAAATGAGTATATTCCTTAAGAAGACTGGATTGAATACTAAGATTGGGATGAAATATAGCTGTGTTTGATTTGTCTTTTTAGCTGTAATTTCGAGTCGAACCAATGACAGAACAATTATATTAAATTCTAATTTGTTTATTATTACATTGAAGTAAGAAGCAAACTACAAATGTGGATGTAAATCGTGATTAATATGTACAGTTGCGGCCCCTACAAACTCAGACACCGACTTTCGACATATTCTGCCAAATTCACAAAAATTGTTATCTGTGAATTTGACTTTTATCCAGTATGGAAATGTCAGTGTTACTTTATTGTAAGTGGGAAGCTTGCACAATTTTAAAATGCCTCAATTAAACGAACAGCAAAAGTCAATAATTAGAACTACGTTAAAGGACGGCATGAGCATTTGAATTTTTCGATTTTTTATTTTTTTTATATTATACGCAATTGACGTTCTTTCAGTTGGGTGACACTTAATAAACTACGATTTTGAGACCATGTTACAAAGCCAACATTTTGTACTTGTCGCACTGTCTGAATTTGTAGGGGCCGCAACTGTACGTTTAATTTTCACTGAATAAACACTATTAAGTATATAATAATTGGCGTAGTTTATTGTGTACGGACTGCTTTTTTTAACCTCGACTAACTCCAATGTTATAATATTTTTAACACATTTATTTCTGTACAATAATACATTTAATGAGCTTATTTAACTTTTCTAGTGACTTTCTTGAAAATTATGTGATACATTAGTTTTGTTCAGCGTAAGCGTACATCATCTGAATCTGATCCGATCACTAAACAATTGGGCAACTGTTGCGTCTGCTGAATGCGACCATTTATAATATTACCACACAGCAGTTTCAATCGCTGTCGGCAACTTTGATGTTTGTGTCCCAAAATAGTACTGCGCACCTCACGCCCGCGCAACCAATTCTTCTATTCAGGAATAAACCAGTAGCGTCAGACCCAAATCGTTTATGAGAAAAGTATGTTAATCTATTTTTAAAATTATGAAAAAGCTATATCAATAATACAAAAAGAGATGATAAAACTTGCTTTTTATTAAGTACATATTACACACGCTTTTAAAATGTAATACATTCTACGTATAACACAAAATAATCCCGCCACGACTCAACAGCTGATGGTTGACTACTGCGCACTCACGCACGCGTCGGTTTGACGGAGGACAATTATTTCCCTCTATTGAAACTACTGTTTCTATTACATAGCTATTACTGTGATATTACGTACGGACCTCTAACAATTTTGTTTTGTGATATTTACTTGTTTTAATAACGTGGGAAATACATTCAATAATTGATTTTTTTTTTATTAAAAGTAATTTAATACAAAGATCGGTATTACATATAACATGTAATGTATGTTCAAAATTGTTGGAGACTTGATAACATTTTGAATCATTTCTTGTTACACTGTTAACAACATTTGTAATAGGCACCTGTAGTTCTAGTAATCTATGTAGTAGAGTTCTAAAGACAGTATTATTTAAATTAGAATAAATGTAAAAGTGTAAAATGTAATAGTGTTAAGAAATTATAAATACATATATTTTAAAAAAACAACTATCCTAAAAGACATATGTATTTATTTACAGTGATGGTCTCGTCCAAAACATACATTTACAAATCACATAATCTTTTACGCATTGTTCTAAAGTGATTATGCATTTTTGTTCAAAACTGTGTGGATCAAATTTCACTGTATTTATTAGAGTTTTGTCAAATTGTTTTAAATAAACTGCAAAATCACACCAAATGAAACCAACAATAAGCATTTACTCTTGAACTTAATACAAATATATATGTCGTTCCTTTAACAGATAATTTGTTTTCATCACTTTTTAACAATTTTTTTAACTATTAAGGCCACCCCCGTATGTAAAATTTCACATTTGTACGTCAATTTTCAAAAAATTCTTCAGTCATTTTGTTTTTTTGTTGACATTTTGACTATGGATTCGTGATCGGTGACCTAAGACACCCCCGTATCTAAAATTTCACATTCATACGTCAATTTTCAAAAAACTCTTCCGCCATTTTCTTTTTTTTTTGACATTTTGACTTTAGATTCGTGATCGGCAACCCCCAAAACCCCCGTATCTAAAATTTCACGTTCATACGTCAATTTTCAAAAAACCCGTCCGCCATTTTGGTTTTTTTTGACATTTTGACTATGGATTTGGAATCGGCGTCCGCACACACCCCCGTATCTAAAATTTCACATTCATACGTCAATTTTCAAAAACCCGTCCGCCATTTTGTTTTTTTTTTGACATTTTGACTTTGGATTTATGATCGGCGTCCGCACACACCCCCGTATCTAAAATTTCACGTTCATACGTCAATTTTCAAAAAACACGTCCGCCATTTTGTTTTTTTTGACATTTTCACTATGGATTTGTAATCGGCATCCGCACACACCCCCGTATCTAAAATTTCACGTTCATACGTCAATTTTCAAAAAACCCGTCCGCCATTTTGTTTTTTTTTGACATTTTGACTATGGATTTGTAATCGGCGTCCGCACACACCCACGTATCTAAAATTTCACATTCACACGTCAATTTTCCAAAAACCGTCCGCCATTTTGTTTTTTTTTGACATTTTGACTTTGGATCTGTAATCGGCGTCCGCACAAACCCCCGTATCTAAAATTTCACGTTCATACGTCAATTTTCAAAAAACCGTCCGCCATTTTGTTTTTTTTTGACATTTTGACTTTGGATTTATGATCGGCGTCCGCACACACCCCCGTATCTAATATTTCACACGCATACGTCAATTTTCAAAAAACTTTTCGGCCGTCTTATTTTTTTGACTTTGGATTTGTGATCGGCCACATAAGACACCTCCGTATCCAAGATTTCACATTCGTACGTCAATTTTCAAAAAATCCTTCGGCCATTTTGTTTTCTTCTGACATTTGAATCAGTGATGGGCGACCGTAAAAACTCCCAAGTGCCTAATTTTACTTTTAATCAAAAGAGAGAGAAATTGATTTCAGCCAGCTCCGCCCACTGTGCACGTTTGCGTAATCGTTTAAATAGAATTATGTCATAAGGGCACATAAATGTTAAAAGCAATCGTTTTCCCTATTAAGGAAACTGTGCGTGCGCGTTCTGGAATTAACGCATTTTAATAATTCAAATATGTATATAATCATTAACCGAACAATCAACCTGTATATCTATAGAAATGCTAAGTCAAGCGGGTGCATTATGTCGAGATTGAGATGCCGAACTCGTCGGGCTGGATACATTAATCTGATATTTTTCGCCCGACCGTAGTACATCACATGCACATTGAATCTGTGACGTATTTCGGCCATTTTTCTTACCAAATCCACGTGCAAACGAATTTGAAAGTGCTCATGCCCTTGGTTGCGTGCGACTGTCGACTCGAAATAAGCATGTAGAAGGTCCCCAGAAGTCGGTTCGTTAAGTCCCCGGGTCCTGTTGGACCCTCGCGACCTTCAAAATTTCGTACTTCACGCTTAAATGTGAATATGCGGATACCACTCAGTTTGCCTGTCAGTTTGACGTTTCTAGCGATTTTTAACGTGTTTCACGTGAATTTTCCATCCGCCGCGCCGTTTGTCGGAATTTGTTCGCCACGCCCGAACGCCGACTTTTGCACGCTCCTCTCTTGGACGGCGGATATCTCTGCACGCGCACCGAAAAAAAGGAAAATCTCTCCGTCGATGGTTAGTTTAATGTCACCGGTACGTACACGCGCCAAGACGGCCTTTAATTCCCCGTATCCAGGGACGAGTACTGCGACTAAATTCACCAATTTCAAGTCGATTTTGAGCCGTCCGATCCGTAACCATGGTGATGCGGTTAAGCCGTCTTTTCTCAAGAAATTAACACGAAACGGCCGCTCGCTTTTATAGAGTATAACTAGCTCTAACGTCCGCTTACAGCGGGTCCTCCGCTTACAACGGGTCCTCCGCTTACAGCAGGTCCTCTGCTTACAGCGGGTCAGTCAATCTCTTTTAGTTGGAATCGCTCTTTTCGCGTCCGCTTACAGCTTTTTCATAGTTTCCTGTAAGAAGCAATCACTGTCATGACGCCTTTTCGAATGTCCGATTTTATTAACTTTTGACGCACTCCTGTATATACATATATTTCTTGAGGCCAATAGTATATTTTCTTTAAAATTCTTCTCGAACGATTTTTTACACAAACCGGTACACACTCAAGAGCGAGAAAAGTAAATTTATGTTAAACATAAGTCATGTTAATGTATCCAAAGAAACAATGAGCTCAAAGAGCACAACATTTTCATCGAGACAGTTTACAATACTATTTTGATGTGTAGTGGAAAAGAGTGTCAACCTTTTCGAAGTCTACTGTCGTTAAGAAAAAAGCACAAAATGATAATAAAAGTAAGAAGCCCAAATTTTTAATTTAAGCCCTATTGAAGCGCCTTTCCTGTAAAAAACGCTTTTTAAAATGATAACTTTTATAAACTTTTGAAGCACCCCTGTCTATACATATATTTTGTTAAGCCAATAGGATATTTTATTTAAAATTCTGCTCGTACTGTTTTTGACATAAATCGGTACACACTCAAAAGCGAGAAAGGTAATTTAATGTTAAACATAAGTCATGTTAAAGTATCCAAAGACACAATGAGATCAAAAAGCGCAACATTTTTATTAAGACAGTGTACAATACTATTTTGATGTGAAAGTGTAAAAGCCTGTCGATATTTTATTTAAAATTCTTCTCGAACTGTTTTTGACATAAACCGGTACACACTCAAGAGCGAGAAAGGTAATTTAATGTTAAACAAAAGTCATGTTAAAGTATCCAAAGACACAATGAGATCAAAACGCGTAACATTTTTATTAAGACAGTGTACAATACTATTTTGATGTGATAGTCTAAAAGCCTGTCAATCTGTTTGAAATCCACTATCGTTAATAAAGAAAGGAGCACAAAATAATAATAAAAATAAAAAGCCCAAATATTAAATTGAAGCGCCTGTCCTGTAAAAAGCGATCACTGGCATGACGCTTGTTAGAATGTTCACTTTTATACACCTTTGAAGTACCCCTGCATATTCATATACTTTGTTAAGCCAATAGGACGTTTTATTTAAAATTCTTCTCGAACTGTTTTTAACACAAACCGGTACACACTCAAGAGCAAGAAAAGTAATTTAATTTTAAACATAAGTCATGTTAAGGTATCCAAAGACACAATGAGATCAAAAAGCCCAACCTGTTCATTAAGACAGTTTACAATACTATTTTGATGTGAAAGTATAAAAGCCTGTCAACCTTTTAAAAATCCACTAACGTTAATAAAGGAGCACAAAATAATAATAAAAGTAAAAAGCCCAAGTTTTAAATGTAAGCCCTATTGAAGCGCCTTTCCTGTAAAAGGCGATCACTGGCATGACGCTTTTTAGAATGTCCACTTTTATAAACTTTTGAAACACCTCTGTATACACATATATTTTGTTAAGCCAATAGGATATTTTATTTAAAATCCTTCTCGAACTGTTTTTGCCATAAATTGGTACACACTCGAGAGCGAGAAAGGTAATTTAATGTTAAACATAAGTCATCTTAAAGTATCCAAAGACACAATGAGATCAAAAAGCCCAACATTTTTATTAAGACAGTGTGCAGTACTATTTTGATGTGAAAGTTTAAAAGCCTGTCAACTTTTTTGAAATCCACTATCGTTAATAAAGGAGCACGAAATAATAATAAAAGTAAAAAGCCCAAGTTTTAAATTTAAGCCCTATTAAAGCGCCTTTCCTGTAAAAACAGGCTTTTTAGAATGTCTACTTTTATAAACTTTCGAAGCACCCCTGTATATACATATATTTTGTTAAGCCAATAGGATATTTTATTTAAAATTCTTCTCGAACTGTTTTTGACATAAACATAAGTCATGTTAAAGTATCCAAAGACACAATGAGATAAAAAAGCGTAACATTTTTATTAAGACAGTGTACAATACTATTTTGATATGATAGTCTAAAATCCTGTCAATCTGTTTGAAATCCGCTATCGTTAATAATGGAGCACAAAATAATAATAAAAGTAAAAAGCCCAAGTATTAAATTGAAGTGCCTGTCCTGTAAAAAGCGATCACTGGCATAACGCTTGTTAGAATGCCCACTTTTATATACCTTTGAAGTACCCCTGTATATTCATATATTTTGTTAAGCCAATAGGACGTTTTATTTAAAATTCTTCTCGAACTGTTTTTAACACAAACCGGTACACACTCAAGAGCGAGAAAAGTAATTTAATTTTAAACATGTCATGTTAAGGTATTCAAAGACACAATGAGATCAAAAAGCCCAACATGTTCATTAAGACAGTTTACTATACTATTTTGATGTGAAAGTATAAAAGCCTGTCTACCTTTTCAAAATCCACTATCGTTAATAAAGAAGCACAAAATAATAATGAAAGTATAAAGCCCAAGTTTTAAATGTAAGCCCTATTGAAGCGCCTTCCTGTAAAAGGCGATCACTGGCATGACGCTTTATAGAATGTCCACTTTTATAAACTTTTGAAACACCTCTGTATACACATATATTTTGTTAAGACAATAGGATATTTTACTTAAAATTCTTCTCGAACTGTTTTTGACACAAACCGGTATACACTCAAGAGCGAGAAAGGTAATTTAATGTTAAAGTATCCAAAGACTCAATGATCACAAAAAGCGCAACATTTTCATCAAGACAGTTTACAATACTATTTTTATGCGAAAATGTAAAAGTCTGTCAACCTTTTCGAAATCCACTATCGTTAATAAAAGAGCACAAAATAATAATAAAAGTAAAAAGCATGGCGGCCCGTGATTTTTTGGGACGGGAGGGCACCGGGAGTCTGAGTGTTTAATATCAAAAATTAAGTGTAGACAAAAAATAAACTCAATATGCTTTTTAATTAACTTGTTTGAAAATAAAATCCATCCGCCGTTCCTTACGATCAGGAAAATGATTAATAACTCATTCTTTGAAATTTGGTGTTGATGTCAGTAATTGTTTTTCAATGGAACACATTGCTAAGGCACATAGTCTGCTTTCCCGCATGGTATTTCTAGAAAACGTTTTTATTGCACGCCCCCAGAGATTCGCAAAATAGCAGAAAACAATTTACAAAATCTTTCGCCAACATAGTCTCGACATATTATCAAAAACAAACTTTTATAACAGTTGTACTATTCAACCTTGGAAGTAAATTACAATAGTATCATCAGAAAACTTATCATCCAACTCTGGTTAACAATTTATATTGTTAATTAGTAAATAAAATCTTAGCATGAGTGCTTTTTATTCTTTGTACAACTTCTATTGCACATGTTTGTTACATTAAAGGCTTACATTTTGACATTTAATTATAATTTGGTTCCATTTCTTTTTTGTTACCAACGTCAAAACAACAAAATTAGCGTGCGATAAAGAAATACTTTTGCAACCAAAACGGATATCGTAAAGTGAACTTTATAGCACCGAATTAGAAAAAAAGCATTTTGCACATAACACCCACACAACCAGTCTGATAAACTCTAAGAGCTTCTGTTGATTTCAAATTGTTATCTTCTAGTTTAATCAATAAATCTGATCTAGGGAGACCTAGATTTTTTAATTCTGTCTTAATGTTACTAACGCAATTCATAGTTGCATTTGCACCGATAGAAATTACAACATACACTCACCGCTGTAAATTACATACTGGACCGCCACCCGGACCCGGCACCATAGAGTAGTGCCCCGCCGCCTATATATTATACGCGCGCTATCTGCGCCAATTTCATCGCTCGATTTCTAATACAGACGAGCCTACGCCAGACGGCGATTTTTAAACGCGCTGAAATGACGGACTGTTACTTTCAAAAACATATTATTTGTCATCAAATAAATCAGAAAAATTACATACAAATTAGGTATTTATAATTAATTTATCTGTTAAAAGAAATTTGTCAAGGGGGGGGGGGACAGTGCCCCGTTGCCCTCCCTGCAGCAGCCGCCACTGGTAAAAAGCCAAAGTTTTAAATGTAAACCCTATTGAAGCGCCTTGGCTGTAAAAAGCGATCACTCTCATGACGCTTATTAGAATGTCCAATTTTTATAAACTTTTGAAGTACCTCTATACATACATAAATTTTGTGAAGCCAATAGAATATTCTATTTAAAATTCTTCTAGAACTGTTTTTGACACAAACCGGTACACACTCAAGAGCGAGAGAGGTAATTTAATGTTAAAGTATCCAAAGACACAATAAGATCAAAAAGCTCAACATTTTTATTAAGACAGTTTACAATACTATTTTGATCCGAAAGTGTAAAATCCTGTCAACCTTTTCGAAATCCACTATCGTTAATAAAAGAGCACAAAACAATAATAAAAGTAGAAAGCCTTAAAACTTGGGCTTTCTACTTTTATTATTGTTTTGTGCTCTTTTATTAAGTTTTAAATGTAAGCCCTATTAAAGCGCCTTTTCTGTAAAAAGCGATCAATCTCATGTCACTTTTTAGAATGTCCAGTGTTATAAACTTTTGAAGCACCCCTGTACATACATAAATTTTGTGAAGCCAATTGTATATTTTATTTAAAATTCTTCTCGAATTGTTTTTTATACAAACCGGTACACACTCAAGAGCGAGGAAGGTAATAAATATTTTCTAAATTATTGGTATCTTCTAACTCCAAAATTTGAAAATGTCAACCTGAAGAAATTCAAGCAAGGACGTGTAAATGGCAAAAGTTACTTTGGGTCTCATAACAGTGCATTTATATACGTTCCTTATATTTTCTATTATTACATATGACCTGTAATAAAAGTTATTTATTATACAAGGGAAAGAAGTATTAGCTTTTAGCTCGAGATAATGACAAAATACCGAGAGCTGAAATCTAATGTTTTTTCCCGTGTATAATACACTATTTTTTTCTGTGACAGGAAAAACGACGATTTTATAATGATAAAGAAGACTCAGAAAATCAATCGATGTGACATTTGAAGTTTTAAATTGGTAGGCTGTTGTACTTATAGCAGCATTACACCTGCGTTGCTAAGGAAACCTGTAAAGTATTCAAATATTTGTCAATTTAATTTAGTGTTTGGTTTTAAAAAAAATTTTCCTGGGTAAAAAATGAGTACTTTTTTTCTCTGCTTATAAAGTGACATTTTGTTACCTGTTAAGAAAGATGAAATGTCAAACTTTTCCAGTCACAGAAAAAAAGTTATAAAAATACAGTCGAGTCGTCTTGGCAACGGACTCGGCAAAAGTACGAACTAAAGACGACGATTCAATACCACTACAAATTTCGATTGGCCGGAACAATTTCAAAATGATAAATTTAAAATAATTAATCAATATTTCAGGATGTATACCTTCCCATAGTAAAATACTATTACATGAGAGCCAGTTACAAATTAAATATTATAAATAAAGGTATTAAATATTACTTTCCTACACCTATATTTTACATAACATTTGGCTGTACTGTTTTAAAATGTTTAGATGACAATTATAACAAATGTCAAAAGGTGTACAAATATTATTATTTATGACAGTCCTGAAATGTATTTTGTAGGTTATATTACATGACAGGTAAAATTTTGCAACAACTAATATTTGACGTCATTTTAATTTAGTAGCGCATGTCGGTTGAGAGAGCGACTGAACTATAGGAACAGTTTGTTGAAAAAGAAAAGACTTGCATCTGCGGTCATAAACTGTATTATCAATTATATTCTAACAGTGTAAGATATTGCAATTTCAACTGCCATATTTCAGACAATTTAACTTGCACTAAATTTCTGTAGGATGAATAAGGCCAGAAACTTTGATTGAAAGATCATATCCCAACTGTTTACTAAAAACTATACGTTTTAACAGGTTCTTTGTCTAAATTTCCTAAATCAAAGAGGGTTGATTGAGAAAACCGTGTTTCCATAATTTTGACTTACAAAATGTTATGTTCTGGAGGAATCGGTGCGATTTTTGTAGTGCCAATTATAATTATTATTTTAAAATTTAACTACACGTTAACGAACACACTATTCATCCGAACCCAATTAAATCGAGAGTACTTTATACATTGTCTGCATAAGCACCTGCCAGCTTCTGTAGAATTTCTTCAATGTTTTCAATTTCACATGTAACTTTTATATGTAGTTTTAATATGTTAATGGCATATCAGAGAGAGTCTAAAATATATTCATCTAAAATTATAAATATTTACAAATACTTAGAATTTTTAGCAACTGAGATAAAGTCCCGGAAATGTAACAGAATTAAAAAGCTTCCAAAACACAAATATTTCCGTAGAAAGCTAAAAGTTACACATATTCAATATTATGTTTTTATTTTAAGTATACTGTTAATTTCATGTATAGAAGAAGCAATACAATTACTAAATCACTAATAAAAATAATTATTATTTACAAATGCACAAGAAAACATAATCGCAGTCAATACTAATAAAAATCCAAATCTCCTAGGTTATTTGCACGTGTAAGTAATCCCAATTACTGTTTAATATTTTATCAGGTTTGGTAAAACACCGGTTAAAATATCTTCATGTAATAACGTTCTTAATCAATGATTAGCGCCAACCGGTTTTAGCAAAAACGTACTATCCCGTATTTTATTTAATGAGTACGCTAATCGGCATTTTAATCGGAATTGGAAAAACCGGCCCTTAATTGAATTTAATCAACTAATACAGTGCAATAATATAAATAATTAAAAATACGTCTAAATTTGCCGTTGTAGTTGTTAGGGCGTTTTAATGTGGAAGGTTACATTCAAATATTATGTCAACTTTAAAGAAACATGCGCCAATAATTTAAGGACATTAAATGTGAGATATTGCAAAATTTTACCTGTCAAGTATCCTACCTACACATGCCATTTCGAGACTTATAAATACACCTTTTGACATTAATCATAATAACCTTTTGAAGTTTGTCATCCAAGCAATACAAATTTGTCTGCAATTACCGTTTCCCGTAGAACGCGATCACTATCATGACGTTTTTTAGAAAGTCCGATTTTATAAACTTTTGAACCAGTCCTGTATATACATAAATTTAGTGATGCCAATCGTATATATTATTTAGAACTTTTCTTTACTTCGTTACACAAACCGTTACACTGAACACTGAAGAGCGAGAAGGATAATTTAATGTTAAACATAAAACATGTTAAAGTTACCAAGGAAGAATGTGCTCAGATCCAAGCCCTTTTCGACAAACCTTTCCGCCATATTACATTTGCCATGTTGTTTTTTTGACATTTTGACTTTGGATTCGTGATCGGCGAGCTGAGACACCCCCGTATCTAAAATTTCACATTCATACGTCAATTTTCAAAAAAACTTCCGCCATTTTGTTTTTTTTGACATTTTGACTTTGGATTTATGATCGGCGTCCGCACACACCCCCGTATCTAAAATTTCACGTTCATACGTCAATTTTCAAAAAACACGTCCGCCATTTTGTTTTTTTTGACATTTTCACTATGGATTTGTAATCGGCGTCCGCACACACCCCCGTATCTAAAATTTCACGTTCATACGTCAATTTTCAAAAAACCCGTCCGCCATTTTGTTTTTTTTTGACATTTTGACTATGGATTTGTAATCGGCGTCCGCACACACCCACGTATCTAAAATTTCACATTCATACGTCAATTTTCCAAAAACCGTCCGCCATTTTGTTTTTTTTTGACATTTTGACTTTGGATCTGTAATCGGCGTCCGCACACACCCCCGTATCTAAAATTTCACGTTCATACGTCAATTTTCAAAAAATGTCCGCCATTTTGTTTTTTTTTGACATTTTGACTATGGATTTGTAATCGGCGTCCGCACACACCCCCGTATCTAAAATTTCGCATGCATACGTCAATTTTCAAAAAACTTTTCGGCCGTCTTATTTTTTTGACTTTGGATTTGTGATCGGCCACATAAGACACCTCCGTATCCAAGATTTCACATTCGTACGTCAATTTTCAAAAAATCCTTCGGCCATTTTGTTTTCTTCTGACATTTGAATCAGTGATGGGCGACCGTAAAAACTCCCAAGTGCCTAATTTTACTTTTAATCAAAAGAGAGAGAAATTGATTTCAGCCAGCTCCGCCCACTGTGCACGTTTGCGTAATCGTTTAAATAGAATTGTGTCATAAGGGCACATAAATGTTAAAAGCAATCTTTTTCCCTATTAAGGAAACTGTGCGTGCGCGTTCTGGAATTAACGCATTTTAATAATTCAAATATGTATATAATCATTAACCGAACAATCAACCTGTATATCTATAGAAATGCTAAGTCAAGCGGGTGCATTATGTCGAGATTGAGATACCGAACTCGTCGGGCCGGATACATTAATCTGATATTTTTCGCCCGACCGTAGTACATCACATGCACATTGAATCTGTGACGTATTTCGGCCATTTTTCATACCAAAATCCACGTGCAAACGAATTTGAAAGTGCTCATGCCCTTGGTTGCGTGCGACTGTCGACTCGAAATAAGCATGTAGAAGGTCCCCAGAAGTCGGTTCGTTAAGTCCCCGGGTCCTGTTGGACCCTCGCGACCTTCAAAATTTCGTACTTCACGCTTAAATGTGAATATGCGGATACCACTCAGTTTGCCTGTCAGTTTGACGTTTCTAACGATTTTCAACGTGTTTCACGTGAATTTTCCATCCGCCGCGCCGTTTGTCGGAATTTGTTCGCCACGCCCGAACGACGACTTTTGCACGCTCCTCTCTTGGACGGCGGATATCTCTGCACGCGCACCGAAAAAAAGGAAAATCTCTCCGTCGATGGTTAGTTTAATGTCACCGGTACGTACACCCGCCGAGACGGCCTTTAATTCCCCGTATCCAGGGACGAGTACTGCGCCTAAATTCACCAATTTCAAGTCGATTTTGAGCCGTCCGATCCGTAACCATGGTGATGCGGTTAAGCCGTCTTTTCTCGAGAAATTAACACGAAACGGCCGTGCGCTTTTAGTATATATAACTAGCTCTAACGTCCGCTTACAGCGGGTCCTCCGCTTACAACGGGTCCTCCGCTTACAGCGGGTCCGTCAATCTCTTTTAGTTGGAATCGCTTTTTTCGCGTCCGCTTACAGCTTTTCCATAGTTTCCTGTAAAAAGCAATCGCTGTCATGACGCCTTTTAGAATGTCCGGTTTTATTAACTTTTGACGCACCCCTATATTTCGTGAAGCCAATAGTATATTTTCTTTAAAATTCTTCTCGAACGGTTTTTTACACAAACCGGTACACACTCAAGAGCGAGAAAAGTAAATTTATGTTAAACATAAGTCATGTTAATGTATCCAAAGAAACAAAGAGCTCAAAGAGCACAACATTTTCATCGAGGTAGTTTACAATACTATTTTGATGTGATAGTGGAAAAGTATGTCAACCTCGTCGAAGTCTACTGTCGTTAAGAAAAAAGCACAAAATGATAATAAAAGTAAGAATCCCAAGTTTTAAATTTAAGCCCTATTGAAGCGCCTTTCCTGTAAAAAACGCTTTTTAAAATGTTCACTTTTACAAACTTTTGAAGCACCCCTGTATATATATATATTTTGTTAAGCCAATAGGATATTTTATTTAAAATTCTTCTCGATCTGTTTTTGGCATAAATCGGTACACACTCAAAAGCGAGAAAGGTAATTTAATGTTAAACATAAGTCATGTTAAAGTATCCAAAGACACAATGAGATCAAAAAGCGCAACATTTTTATTAAGACAGTGTACAATACTATTTTGATGTGAAAGTGTAAAAGCCTGTCAACCTTTTTGAAATCCACTATCGTTAATAAAGGAGCACAAAATAATAATAAAAGTAAAAAGCCCAAGTTTTAAATTGATGGGCCTTTCCAGTAAAAAGCGATCACTGGCATGACTCTTGTAGAATGTCCAGCTTTATACACCTTTGAAGCACCCCTTTATATACATATATTTTGTGAAGCCAATTGTGTATTTTATTTAAAATTCTTCTCGAACTGTTTTTAACACAAACCGGTACACACTCAAGAGCGAGAAAGGTAATTTAATTTTAAACAAGTCATGTTAAGGTATCCAAAGACACAATGAGATCAAAAAGCCCAACCTGTTCATTAAGACAGTTTACAATACTATTTTGATGTGAAAGTATAAAAGCCTGTCAATCTTTTCAAAATCCACTATCGTTAATAAAGGAGCACGAAATAATAATAAAGTAAAAAGCCCAAGTTTTAAATTTAAGCCCTATTGAAGCGCCTTTCCTGTAAAAAGAGGCTTTTTAGAATGTCTACTTTTATAAACTTTCGAAGCACCCCTGTATATACATATATTTTGTTAAGCCAATAGGATATTTTATTTAAAATTCTTCTCGTACTGTTTTTGACATAAACCGGTACACACTCAAGAGCGAGAAAGATAATTTAATGTTAAACATGAGTCAGGTTAAAGTATCCAAAGACACAATGAGATCAAAAAGCGTAACATTTTCATTAAGACGGTGTACAATACTATTTTGATGTGATAGTCTAGAAGCCTGTCAATCTGTTTGAAATCCACTATCGTTAATAAAGGAGCACAAGATAATAATAAAAGTAAAAAGCCCAAGTATTAAATTGAAGCGCCTGTCCTGTAAAAAGAGATCACTGACATGACGCTTGTTAGAATGTCCACTTTTATACACCTTTTAAGTACCCCTGTGTATTCATATATTTTGTTAGGCCAATAGGACGTTTTATTTAAAATTCTTATCGAACTGTTTTTAACACAAACCGGTTAGGTCTCAAGAGCGAGAAAAGTAATTTAATTTTAAACAAGTCATGTTAAGGTATCCAAAAACACAATGAGATCAAAAAGCCCAACCTGTTCATTAAGACAGTTTACAATACTATTTTGATGTGAAAGTATAAAAGCCTGTCAACCTTTTCAAAATCCACTAACGCTAATAAAGGAGCACAAAATAATAATAAAAATAAAAAGCCCAAGTTTTAAATGTAAGCCCTATTGAGACGCCTTTCCTGCAAAAGGCGATCACTGACATGACGCTTTTTAGAATGTCAACTTTAATAAACTTTTGAAGCACCCCTGAATATACATTAATTTTGTGAAACCAATTCTATATTTTATTTAAAATTCTTTTTGAATTGCTTTTTACACAAACCGGTACACACTCAAGAGCGAGAAAGGTAGTTCATGTTAAAATATCCAAAGACACAATAAGATCAAAAAGCGCAACATTTTTATTATAAGACAGTTTACAATACTATTGTGATGCGAAAGTGTAAAAGCTTTGCAACCTTTTCGAAATCCACTATCGTTAATAAAAGAGCACAAAACAATAATAAAAGTAGAAAGCCCAAGTTTTAAATGTAAGCCCTATTAAAGCGCCTCTCCTGTAAAAGGCGATCACTGGCATGACGCTTTTTAGAATGTCCACTTTTATAAACTTTTGAAACACCCCTGTACATACATAAATTTTGTGAAGCTAATTGTATATTTTATTTAAAATTCTTCTCGAATTGTTTTTTACACAGACCGGTACACACTCAAGAGCGAGAAAGGAAATTTAATGTTAAACATAAGTCATTTTAAAGTATCCAAAGACACAATGACCTCAAAAAGCGCAACATTTTTATTAAGACAGTTTACAATACTATTTTGATGCGAAAGTGTAAAAGCCTTTCAACCTTTTCGAAATCCACTATCGTCAATAAAAGAGCACAAAATAATAATAAAAGTAGAAAGCCCAAGTTTTAAATGTAGGCCCTATTAAAGCGCCTCTCCTGTAAAAGGCGATCACTGGCATGACGCTTTTGAGAATGTCCACTTTTATAAAGATTTGAAACACCTTTGTACATACATAAATTTTGTGAAGACAATTGTATATTTTATTTAAATTATATTGTCGTAGATAAGTGATTGTGAAATACCAACAGTAGTTTGCTCTTTTAATTGCATTCATAAAAAGAAATACACATAATAATATCAGTGGTAGGTATTACAATATATAATTTATTGGAAATTGAATGAAATTTAACATGCAAACTAATCAGATATACTTTATGCTTGTCAGCGAAGTAAGAGTTTCAGTTGCTCTGCTTGCTACGGGTTGTGCATAGTGTTTGTTTGGATTCCTAAATGCAGTAATGATTAGCAAAATAAAATTGACGTAGTATATGCTAGTAGTAATTCTAGTTAGTAAAATATCTGTATGCAATGCCCGTTAAATTACCTAATGGATGAATACTTGCTAGGCCCTGTAGTATTTTTAGCAAACGATAGTTACTATTAGATATTTCGATGTGTACATAGCAGTCACCCTTTATTAAGATGTAAACAGATCAGTGTTAGTGTTGTCAATCGGAATGAATTTTTATTTCTATAGATGTTGTCCATATTTAGCCCAACATTTCTTTTTGTAATTTCGACTTGGGATTTGTGTTCAGCGACCCCAAAACCTTCCTTATACCAACCATATTTTACCCAAATCTGAGGACGTTTTGAAGAACCTTGCCGCCATAAGAGATCCGTCATTTTGTTTTTTGAAATGTTGACTTTAAATTTGTGATCAGCCACCCCAACAACCCCCCATATGCCTATTTCAGCTATGGTTAAAATACAATAAACATATTAATTTATCGATAATAATTTTTGTAGTGCTTAGGGGTAGATTGCAGCCCCTTGAACGGCGTGCAGACGATTATTTTGGTGGTTGTAATGTGAAATATAAATGTTTCTCTACTTCTGCTATGGTTAGTAGTAGATAAGCATTTTAATTAACCCCTAATATGAGTTTTAGTGTTTTAGTTTTTCATCCCTTTTTGGTAGTGTGTAGGCGATTATTTTGGTGACTGTGATGTGAAATATTAATATGTTATATGTTATACAGGGTGTCATTTTAAAAACGTACCACCCTCTATATTTCGGCCCCTATAGAAATTCCAAAAATATGCAAAAACACGTCAAACTTATTTTTAAGGGGGACATTTTGTATGCTGGTTTTCAATTAAATTACATCAACCCTCTAGCGGGGGTGGACATAACCTCTAAAAATTTAAATGGAAATGGGGGTTGAGTGATACCTCATTTTAAAGTCCGTTTAACCCGCTTTTCAAAAATGCTAATTTCTTGTCCTTTATTTTTAATACTTTTGAAGAAATCAAGTCAAACCATGAACATACAAGTATCAAGTGTTTTGCAATAAAACATTAAAAAACTAATAAAAAGTAACTTATTTTATAAAATTTTAAATGCTAAATTCTTGCCTTTTCTGTTTAGAAAATAATGGACAACATTTCGAAAATTTTATAAAATAAGTTACTTTTTATTAGTTTTTTAATGTTTTATTGCAAAACACTTGATACTTGTATGTTCATGGTTTGACTTGATTTCTTCAAAAGTATTAAAAATAAAGGACAAGAAATTAGGATTTTTGAAAAGCGGGTTAAACGACCTTTAAAATGAGGTATCACTCAACCCCCATTTCCATTTAAATTTTTAGAGGTTATGTCCACCCCCGCTAGAGGGTTGATGTAATTTAATTGAAAACCAGCCTACAAAATGTCCCCCTTAAAAATAAGTTTGACGTGTTTTTGCATATTTTTGGAATTTCTATAGGGGCCGAAATATAGAGGGTGGTACGTTTTCAAGATGACACCCTGTATATAGTTAAAAATTGATAAACGTTTTTATTTAACACCAATAGAATTTTTAGTGCTTGCGGGTAGATTGCACCCTGTTGAACAGCGTGCAAGAGATTATTTTGGGTTTTTGATGTGAGATATAAATGTTTCTCAACTAAGCTGTGGCTATAATTCGATAAATAAAGCGGTTTGCCAGTAATCATTTTTTTAGTGCCTTAGGGGTAGATTGAACCCGCTTGAATGGCATTTAAAGAGTTTATATTGGTGGTCGTACTATGACATATGAATGTTTTTTTAATTTAGCACCAAATAAATTTTTAGTGATTTTGGGCAGAGATTATTTTGGTGGCCGTGACGTGAGGTAATAATGTGTCTAGTTCTGCTGTGATTAGAAATCAAGTGACTGACTGACACATTAAAATTAAGACATATTGTACGTGAGTATGTAGCATTAGTGATTAAGGGTGGCTGCATGATACATAAGAAAATTGTGCGTTTTTAATGACCACGTGCCAATCATTCACCTCCTAATGAATTTTCTTTTTCACCATAAATTTAATGTACTTTTTACCTTTTTTTAAAATCAATTTTTAGTTATTTTATCTACAGTCTTTTATATACGTTACAATTAGGTTAATATTGATATATGCTCGTACACATGTTACTTTTATATTTTCTGAATTATTGGTATCTCCTAACTCCAAAATTCGAAAATGCCAACCTAAAGAAATTCAAGCAAGGACGTGTAAACGGCAAAAGTTACTTTGAGTCTCATAACATTGCATTTATATACGTTCCTTATATTTTCTATTATTACATATGACCTGTAAAAAAAGTTATTTATTATACAAGGGAAAGAAGTATTAGATTTTAGCTCGAGATAATGACAAAATACCGAGAGCTAAAATCTAATGTTTTTTCCCGTGTATAATACACTATTTTTTTTCTGTGACAGGAGAAACGACGATTTAATAATGATAAAAAAGACTCAGAAAATAAATCGATGTGACATTTGAAGTTTTAAATTGGTAGGCTGTTGTACTTATAGCAGCATTACACCTGCGTTGCTAAGGAAACCTGTAAAGTATTCAAATATTTGTCAATTTAATTTTGTGTTTGGTTTTAAAAATTTGCGAACTTAAGTTGATTTTTAGTTATTTTAATTGGAAGGTGAAAAAGAAATGCAGTTCTTTCTCGGAGACGGTGCTATTGTCATACATAAGTAAATGCAACTTTTTGTATAATAAAATACCGCGCGATCATTTAAATTCTAAATTAGAGCAGTTTGTGAAATTTAAATTAAGTTGGTATATAAGTACTAATTTACAATTTGAATTGTCAAAGTGACGCTTCAAAATGTTTGATTTAGAACATAAGATTTTTCTTACTGAAAGTTATTTTAAAAACGCCAAACGACAAGAGAATGGTGAATGGACATATTCAGTACCGCACTGCATCAATGATTTTCAAAATGCCTTCCCTAATTTTCCTGCGGATTATCAAAAATTAGTCCAAGAAATTTACACATGTGTGGCGAAATTTCGTAATGTTGGAACTGTAGGTAGGAAAGCTGGTAGTGGCGCGCCCGAAAAAAGGACTCCTGAGATTGTGGCAGATGTTGCAGAAAGAATGGAACAGTCTCCCAAAAAATCTCTTCGCAGATTAGCCCAAGAAATAAACCTTTCATATGGAACTTGTCAAAAAATTTTAAAAGAAAATTTAAATCTTTATTCCTATAAGATTAACGTCGTTCAAGAGATTTTCCTGTACGAATAGAATACTGTGGTTTTTGAATAATTTAAATAACAGCAACACTTTGGATTTAACATTTTTTCTGACGAAGCGTGGTTTCACCTATCCGGCTATATAAACAAACAAAATATGCGTATTTGGTCTTCGGAGAATGTTCATGAGTTTATTCAATCGCCTCTCCATCCGCAGAAAATTGGTGTTTGGCTAGCGGTTTCTAGAAGACGTATATTTGGACCTGTGTTTTTTGAAGGAACGATAAATGCTGAGAGATATCAAAATAATTTACTTGAACCGTTTTTACAAAATCTTCATGATGACGAACTTTTACATGGGTATTTCTAACAGCTCACAAAACATGGGAAAGTATGGCTCGAATTCGCGAATTTTATGATAACCGAGTAATTGAATTTCCGCCTCACAGTCCGGACTTAAAGATTCTTGATTATTTCATTTATCCGTATCTGAAAAACACAGTTTACAAAAATAACCCACAAAATCTTGAAGAACTACAAGAGGCAATTTCTAATGCATGTAACGCAATAGGTAACCGTTCAGATGTTGGCAAATGCTTTTGAAAATATGAAACGGAGGGTTAACAGTTGCATTGCAACAGGGGGAGAACACTTTGAACACCTTTTGTAATTCACAATAAAACAAATTTATCTTGTACCTAATGCTTTCATTTCCATTAAATTTAAATCGATTACACATAAGATTCACAAATGTCACAAAGTATAACATAACCGCAAATTTCAATTAATCAATAATAGACATTCTGGACAACCTAATAAAAAAAATCCCGCCTGCTATAATTTAGAATTTAAATGATCGCGTGGTATATTAAAATTAGATGTCCGTGTTCTTACATATCCGGAAAGAAGTACTAATTTTTTTCATGTGGAAAAAAATGAGTACTTTTTTCTCGGCTTATAAAGTGACATTTTGTTGCCTGTTAAGAAAGAAAAAAAGTCATAAAAATACATTCGAATCGTCTTGGCAACGGACTCGGCAAAAGTACGAACTAAAGACGACGATTCAATACCACTACAAATTTCGATTGGCCGGAACAATTTCAATACAATAAAATTACACTTTTTATTTAATATTTCTGGATGTATACCTTCCCATAGTAAAATACTATTACATGAAAGCCAGTTACAAATTAAATATTATAAATAAAGGTATTAAATATTACTTTCCTACACCTATATTTTACATAACATTTGGCTGTACTGTTTTAAAATGTTTAGATGACAATTATAACAAACGTCAACAAATAATTATAACAAATGTCAAAAGGTGTACAAATATTATTATTTATGACAGTCCTGAAATGTATTTTGTAGGTTATATTACATGACAGGTAAAATTTTGCAACATCTAAAATTTGACGTCATTTTAATTTAGTAGCGCATGTCGGTTGAGAGAGCGACTGAACTATAAGAACAGTTTGTTGAAAAAGAAAAGACTTGCATCTGCGGTCATAAACTGTATTATCAATTATATTCTAACAGTATAAGATATTGCAATTTCAACTGCCATATTTCAGACAATTTAACTTGCACCAAATTTCTGTAGGATGAATAAGGCCAGACACTTTGATTGACAAATCATATCCCAACTGTTTACTAAAAACTATACGTTTTAACAGGTTCTTTGTCTAAATTTCCTAAATCAAAGAGGGTTGATTGAGAAAACCGTGTTTCCATAATTTTGACTTACAAAATGTTATGTTCTGGAGGAATCGATGCGATCTTTGTAGTGCCAATTATAATTATTACTTTAAAATTTAACTACACGTTAACGAACACACTATTCATCCGAACCCAATTAAATCGAGAGTACTTTATACAGTGTCTGCATAAGCACCTGCCAGCTTCTGTACAATTTCTTCAATGTTTTCAATTTCACATGAAACTTTTAAATGTAGTTTTAATATGTTAATGACATATCAGAGTGAGTCTAAAATATATTCATCTAAAATTAAGTTTTAATAAGGTGCTGTTAAAAGCAATTACAAAGAAGAAAACAACAAGCGCAATCATAAATTTTCACAAATACTTAGAATTTTTAGCAACTGAGCAAATGTAACAGAATTAAAAAGCTTCCAAAACACAAATATTTCCGTAGTAAGCTAAAAGTTACACATATTCAATATTATGTTTTTATTTTCAAGTATACTGTTAATTTCATGTATAGAAGAAGCAATACAATTAGTAAATCACTAACAAAAATCATTATTAATTACAAATGCACAAGAAAACATAATCCCAGTCAATACTAATAAAAATCCAAATCTCCTAGGTTATGCGCACGTGTAAGTAATCCCAATTACTGTTTAATATTTTATCAGGTTTGGTAAAACACCGTTTAAAATATCTTCATGTAATAACGTTCTTAATCAATGATTAGCGCCAACCGGTTTTTGCAAAAACGTACTATCCCGTATTTTATTTAATGAGTACGCTAATCGGCATTTTAATCGGAATTGGAAAAACCGGCCCTTAATTGAACTTAATCAACTAATACAGTGCAATAATATAAATAATTAAAAATACGTCTAAATTTGCCGTTGTAGTTGTTAGGGCGTTTTAATGTGGAAGGTTACATTCAAATATTATGTCAACTTTAAAGAAACATGCGCCAATAATTTTGAGGACATTAAATTTGAGATATTGCAAAATTTTACCTGTCAAGTATCCTACCTACACATGCCATTTCGAGACTTTTAAATACACCTTTTGACATTAATCATAATAACCTTTTGAAGTTTGTCATCCAAGCAACACAAATTTGTCTGCAATTACCGTTTCCCGTAGAACGCGATCACTGTCATGACGCTTTTCAGAAAATCCGATTTTATAAACTTTTGAACCACTCCTGTATACACATAAATTTAGTGATGCCAATCGTATATGTTATTTAGAACTTTTCTTTACTTCTTTACACAAACCGTTACACTGAACACCGAAGAGCGAGAAGGATAATTTAATGTTAAACATAAAACATGTTAAAGTTACCAAGGAAGAATGTGCTCAGATCCAAGCACTTTTCGACGAACCTTTCCGCCATATTAGATTTGCCATGTTGTTTTCTTAACATTTTGACTTTGGATTCGTGATCGGCGACCTAAAACACCCCCGCATCTAAAATTTCACATTCATACGTCAATTTTCAAAAAAACTTCCGCCATTTTGTTTTTTTTGACATTTTGACTTTGGATTCGTCATCGGCGACCTGAGACACCCCCGTATCTAAAATTTCACATTCATACGTCAATTTTCAAAAAAACTTCCGCCATTTTTTTTTTTGACATTTTGACTTTGGATTCGTGATCGGCGACCTGAGACAACCCCGCATCTAAAATTTCACATTCATACGTCAATTTTCAAAAAAACTTCCGCCATTTTGTTTTTTTTGACATTTTGACTTTGGATTCGTGATCGGCGACCTAAGACAACCCCGCATCTAAAATTTCACATTCATACGTCAATTTTCAAAAAAACTTCCGCCATTTTGTTTTTTTTTGACATTTTGACTTTGGATTCGTGATCGGCATCCGCACACAGCGCCGTATCTAAAATTTCACATTCATACGTCAATTTTCAAAAAAATTCCGCCATTTTTTTTTTTTTTTGACATTTTGACTTTGGATTCGAGATCGGCGTTCGCAGACACCCCCGTATCTAAAATTTGACATTCGTACGTCAATTTTCAAAAAATCTTCCTCCATTTTGTTTTTTTTTTGACATTTTGACTTTGGATTTGTGATCGGCATCCGCACACAGCGCCGTATCTAAAATTTCACATTCATACGTCAATTTTCAAAAAAATTCCGCCATTTTGTTTTTTTTTTGACATTTTGACTTTGGATTCGAGATCGGCGTTCGCAGACACCCCCGTATCTAAAATTTGACATTCGTACGTCAATTTTCAAAAAATCTTCCTCCATTTTGTTTTTTTTGACATTTTGACTATGGATTGGTGATCGGCGTCCGCAGACATACCTGTATCTAAAATTTCGCATTCATACGTCAATTTTCAAAAAATCTTCGGCCATTTTTTTTTTTACTTTTAATCAGAATAGAGAGAAATTGATTTCAGCCAACTCCGCCCACCGTGCACGTAATCGTTTCAATAAAATTATTTCGTAGGGGCACATAAATGTCGAAAGCCTACCTTTTCCCCTTTGAGGAAATACGCGTTCTGAAATTTACGTATTTTAATTCAAAATATTACTCGACAACACCTGTATAGAGAATACATAGCGGTCCCGCTATGTATTGTGTGGACATGCCGAACATTCGCTGGACCGTAATATATTGACCGGCAGTGCACGTGAGAATCTGATTATATTTTCGCCCGTCCGGAATGCATTGATATCTGTGCATGTGGAATCGGCCATTTTTCTCACAAAATCCACCCGCAAACGAACTTCAAAGTGTTCATGCCCTTGGTTGCGTGCGACCGTCGACTCGAAATAAGCATGTAGAAGGTCCCCAGAAGTCGGTTCGTTAAGTCCCCGGGTCCTGTTGGACCCTCGCGACCTTCAAAATTTCGTACTTCACGCTTAAATGTGAATATGCGGATACCTCTCAGGTGCCTGTCAGTTTGACGTTTCTAGCGATTTTTAACGTGTTTCACGTGAATTTTCCATCCGCCGCGCCGTTTGTCGGAATTTGTTCGCCACGCCCGAACGCCGACTTTTGCACGCTCCTCTCTTGGACGGCGGATATCTCTGCACGCGCACCGAAAAAAAGAAAAATCTCTCCGTCGATGGTTAGTTTAATGTCACCGGTACCTACACGCGCCGATACGGCCTTTAATTCCCCGTATCCAGGGACGAGTACTGCGCCTAAATTCACCAATTTCAAGTCGATTTTGAGCCGTCCGATCGGTAACCATGGTGATGCGGTTAAGCCGTCTTTTCTCAAGAAATTAACACGAAACGGCCGCTCGCTTTTAGTATATATAATTACTTTCAACTATAGCACCTGAGCAAGTTTTCTCTGACCGAGGGAAGTGCTTACACATCAAGTGAGACCATAAGGGAATCGTTTTAAGAAGGTTTATAACTTTCGGTACTAAGGCTGGTAAGTATTGGCAGTTATCACGATCCCCTTGAACTACTTCACTTTTGGCTTCGCTTTCTATTTGTTTACCCCAATAAGTAAAATTACTATTTTCAATTTGGTTGAAAGAAATGTCATCGTCGTTGTTGTCCATTATTGTTTCATCGTACTCTACTTCTTTACCAATAACTTGTTTTAAAAAAATTTTACTTCTCTCACATGGTGTTTGTACATTATTTGCACTGCCATCCGTCTCATTGAGGGCTACGATGAACATATGCTTGATAATATTTCGAGCTTCCTCTAAAGTATCTACTTGAATTAGTTGTCCGATACTTCTCTTGTAAAAGTGTCCACTTCTTCTTTGGGCTGTTTTTAAACAGTGCCAGGCACAAACTACCTTCATAACGTGTGCTACATCAAAGCGCACGAAACATTTTAGATTAAATTTTAAAGGATGACCCAAAATTAAAAAATTAAAACAGTCTTCTAAGTACAAATATAAAGAAGAATAATCTGTAAAACTCCTAATTATTCCGGATACTAATGCAAGTGACATATCGCAGATAATTTCATTCGGTGTCATAGCACCACCTCTTTTCCAGAAACAAAGCCAGTGCATTATGCTGTCCGAATCATGTCTTTCGGACAACATACTTGCAACTGAATATTGCATATGAGTACATGTATCTCGTGTGGTTACATCGTACAGTAGTATGGCTTTTGATTTAGTTCCGTCAGGCCTGACACATGAACGAACCACTTTGCCTGTAGCATCTATTGCTATTTTGGAATATGGCGATAGTTTTACGTAGCTATTGTAAATATGAATCTGTGGAGTGCTCCAGTAATGAACAAAGAAGCGGTCTATCCCAATATCTTTAATGTAATTATTATACGGATATTTGTATTTTAGTATTTGTAGCGAAAGTATCTCATTATCGCTAAAACGATTATGTTTACTATTCTCATATTTTGCATTTCGTAGGACATGGCTGGTGGGTAAAATACTAGGTTCGACATCTCCAATGACCATTAACTTGTTGGCACTTTCTTTTCTATAACTTGATGCACCAATTCCATGCTCTAATAGCAAGTTACCTACGCATTTTCTTTTATTTCCACGAAGTTGTCGTTTAAACTTACTTTTACAGTCATTGAAACTGCCAACATACTGACATTTGAGTACAGCTCGAGCATGGACATGAGGTTTTGAAGGCATAGAGCCTGTCAATTCGGAACGGCAACTTTTACAAGATGCTACAAAATGTAAAAAATGACCAGTTTCATACACTTTCGCCCGTTTAAACACTAATGTGCAGGATAGTTTTGTTAAATCCCAAAAGTGGGCAGCTATTAAATTGCTCCACTTTCCCGCTGGTAAGATGTTATACGATTTTCCATCCCTGTATCTCTTACGCTTTGGATGTATATCCAGCCACTCCTGTGATGATAAAGTCATATCGAAGTTCATCCTCTGTAATGAAATGATGGAAGTATCACTTGAATGCATTTCTTCAGATTCATTGTCTGATATCGAACTACATATCATGTCATTGTCAAGAGATGCCATAGAAGGTTTTAGCCGGTAAAGAAAGTTATATCTATTTACTTTAACTAAAGTGTATAAATATTTTGCTTTATACAAATTTCCAGAGTCTTTCACAATCTTCTTCCATACAGAATGTGAGGGCAAACGAACTTTGCCAGTGTTTTCAAATATTTCATCTTTATACTTTTCGAAAATTGGGAATAGATTTTCCAATTGCAAATTTTTCTGTCTCATTTTATCTAGATAGAAAAAAAAACATCGCAATAAATTAAGTTTGATAATTTAAATGAATTTTGCATTTAGTAATATATTTTTTCTTCAAACGTCAGTAAAATATTACAATCTATTGCTGTATTGATAATGCTCAGCTTCATTCTGTACGTTTAAATTAAAAAAAATGAGGTGTGGCCACCACACGACTTTCTTATACGTATGAAAGTGTTACTTCCGGTCCGAATTTTGAAATTTCATTTATACGAAAAATATTCCATATCTAACTCTAAATACTTTTGTACTCTTGATAAATATATATAGAATGCATAATTTACGACATATTTGCAAAAAATCGCTATTCGATAAGGGTAAAAGTGGTACTTCCGGTCTGAATTTTGAAATTTTTTTTATATAAAAGATATTGAAAATGATGTTTTAAATACTTTTATATTCGTAACGTATTTGTCTTAAAAGCATGACTTGCGAGATATTCGCAAAAAACTGATTTTCGATAAGAGTAAAAGACCTACTTCCGGTTGGAATTTCGAAAAACTTTTTTAAGACAATTTGTTTCAAACTTAATTCTAAGTACATATGAATTCTTTATAAATTTGTTTAAACTTAGTAATTGACGAAATATTTGCAAATTTCGATTTTTTCACTGAAGTAAACTACTACTTCCGGTCTGCCGATTTTGCTCAAAATCTAATCAGTTCTCAAGAGGCAGATTGTACACGTAAATACAAAATTTGGATTTGATATCAACAGCGGTTTGACCGCTATCGTGGTCAAACACACACACACACACACACACACACACACACACACACACACACGGACACACAGACACACAGACATTTTTTAAAAACCACTTTTTTGGTATCAGGGGACCTCAAAACGTGGACATCTGCAAAAATCTCGAGGTCGAAAATTTTCATCATCACAATACTTCCTTATACTACGTATAAGAAAGTAATAGTATATTTTATATTTATACTTGTGTGAAATTAGCAACGGCATTGACAGCAACGATAATAGAGCACATTACATATTGCTGTGACTTCTTCTATCTTGGTCAATGACCAAAAATTGAATTAATGAATCAATATACTTTAGTGATCTCAGGGTCTAAGTGTGAATTTATTATATTTTTATATCGGATGATATGTCGCAGCCTTGTACTTATTGTGAGTTCTAGCTGTGATTGTGATGTTTACTTTCCTTAGATTCTCCTGGGATGGGTATAAATAAGTAGATATAGAATGTCAGCACAACTTATTTTATTTTTTTTCATATAAATATTTACAAAAACATTGTTAAATAGCATTACTATGCAATACAATACATTATTTATTTCATTGTCATATCCAGTCTCCTTCATCCGCGGTACAAGCACCTTGCAATCCTTAATTCTTTATGAAATTGTTAATAATAAATAAAATAAAATTCACTGTTCTAGTCCTTCATGTATGATCATGTTTCGAAATTACTGCTATTCAATTAAAGCGTTATGCCTCGTTGAGCCGCCCTAAACCAAGATTCGCACGTCAATCTAGGGCTTACTCAAAGAAGAATTTATTTTAATTGTTTATGACAATATCCTAACTTTTATTGCTATCCGAAAAATTTCCTAATGCTTCGTTAGACCGCTCTGAATTAAGATTCACACGTTAATCCAGAACATGCCCAAAGAAGAATTTATTTTAAATTATTTAAACAATATTCTAAATGTTATTGCTATCCGGAAACTTTTACTAATACTTCGTTGCACCGCTCTGAATTAAGATTCACACGTTAATCCAGAACATGCCCAAAGAAGAATTTATTTTTAAATTATTTAAACAATATTCTAAATGTTATTGCTATCCGGAAAATTTTCTATTAATACTTCGTTAAACCGCCTTGAGTTAAGATTTGCACGTTAACCCAAGACATATTCAAAGAAGAATTTATTTTTTTATTCTTTAAGTAAAATTCTAAGTTGCTTTGATATCCGGAAAATCATTAATTCCTCGTTAAACCGCCCTGAATTAAGATTTGCACGTTAACCCAGGACATATTCAAAGAAGAATTTATTTTAATTATTTAAACAATATTCTAAATTGCGTTGCCGATAATTTATGAAACATTCATGAAGGTTCTTTCATTTATTTAGTTTAGAATTGCAAGATGGAGTTTATTTTTATAGTGCTTGTACTCACTTTTCTTGGTTATATAGCATCTCGAATTCCTCCTGGTATCCCAGTCCCTCCATTTTTATTAAATTTATTATTGCGGCTTTTGTGCGATCCAATCGCGTTGCTTGGCGTCTCTTTCTATATCTGGAGCGCACTTATCGTTGTTGATTCTTGCGAATACGGTGTTTGAATCTTAAGGCGTTTATGCCTTTAGATCCATTATTTCTTCGGCGCACTGATTTCACTATTTTCTTTTAAGTTTTTAAGAGAATCCGGGCTTCTTATCGACTGCCTTATTTTCGCTTGTGTCCCGCTTTTTATAATGATAAACATCTGACAAGCGGCTTATTTTGTTTTTAAATCGTGTGTTTCGTTTAAATTTTCGTCTGTCACGCCCCTCGTGTTGATTTCGATAACTATCGAAATTATGTAATCACGTGACCTTGTTTCCACCATGTTTGTTGTTGTTATTATTTTACATATCTTTTTATTTTTATTCCATGGATATTTTGAATGGTTTTATTCGTTGGTAAGTATTCTTTTATTGTATTTTATTTTTATTTACTTTACCTCCAATTGGCGTTGTATTTATATATATATTCATTGCTTTCTTTACTGTTTTTGATATATATTCTCCTTTCGTTAATTAATTTAATTCTAACTTTCCCTTTTTTGTTCCTAGGAATCGGTAATATGGGATATACGCTACATATCGTCTTTATCGCCTTGGTTTGTTTTGGATGCCTCTTATCCTTTTCGTGCTTCGGCCCTTCTTCCTCGAGGTCATTGAACCACCTTTTTGTGTTCGGGGAGTTTTCTAAGTCCGTTAATCTTTAAACAGAGTTTTGTTGGTGTAAGTTTTTTTTTTTTTTTTTTTTTTGATCTACATTATATATTAACTAATGTTTTATTTATTATTTTTAGCCTGGAATTTCCTGAAGTGGATATATTTATATTTATATAAGGAACTACGTACAAAATGCATATTGAAATGTGTATTCAACAATATTCCTTTTATTCTGTGAATATTCACAGTCAACATAATGTTTTATTTTTTTACCGGTGAAAATAGAAATGAGTAGAATATATTTATTTATTTATATGGGCCTTTGCTCTTGCTATAGTGTTTGTTGATAATGTGCTGCGTTGAGTGCAAGCCTTTATTCACCCTTATGGAATCTAGTGCTTCCTGCTTCGTGCAATTTTATTGCTTCTACGTGGTTTACCCGTGTGATGAAGCCGTCCCTTAGCATAATCCTTTCTCTATTTTTAGCGTTTAACTTTTTTTTTTTTGTGTGGATTTGCTGCCTTCTCGTGAGTATTTGTAGTGCTATGTGTACTGCGGTTTTATAGTCAGGCTCTTCCTTATTATATTTAAAATGTACGTCAGGATTTTCCTGTCTGTAATGGAAATAAAATTGTTATTCATTTTGTATCCTTTACGTGCTCTCATTGAGGTTGGTTTTTATTTATTTTACATTATTTTATGTATATTGTTGAATACCATTTCCGTTCGATTGGCAATGTTCTTATTTTTTTACGGGTATGCAACCCACATTGCATTCTCGTATATTCTATTGCATAGCTATGAAATTTTTAGTAAGCACTAAAATATAATTAAAACTACATACATTTACTTTAATTAGTGAGTTTATTCTGTATTTTATTTGTTAAAATATTTATTATATTGGAATATATAAAATTGTAATTTATATTAAATATGTAAAATTATTTTTACTTAAAATAAACATAATAATATTTTATTTTCGTTGATTTTTATTTGTTTGGTTTCTTTATTTTATTTATTCATTTATTTACAAGAAAATACCACAGCATATCCCAAGTTAAGAAACTGTCAATATGCCATAGTTGACTACGAAAAATATGGGCATATTGCATTTTCTTTACTTAATGGTATTTTTCTAGACTTTTACTTAGTTAATATTCTTACATCTAAGTTTACTATATTTTCTTGTGGGAACTATCCCCTTTTGTTTCTTAATATCTATTTACATAACTTAAGTGCTATAGTCTTGGGAACTATCCCTTTTATTTCCTTAATATCTATTTACATAAATTAAATAATGTGTTCATGGGAGCTGTCCCTTTTTACTTTACTGCCTTATTTATTTAGCTTAAATAATATGATTCTGGGAACTATCCCTTTTATTTCCTTAATATTTGTTTACATAACTTAAATAATATGATCTTGGAGTTATCCCTTTTTATTTCTTTAATGTTTATTTACATCTCTTAAATAGTATAATCTTGGGAACTATCCCTTTTTCATTTTTGTAATATTTATTTACATAGTTTAAATAATATAATTTTGGGAGCTATCCCTTTTTATTTTTGTAATATTATATTCACCTAACTTAAATAATATAATTTTGGGAACTATCCCCTTTTTTTTATTTTTTTTATGTTTTATTTACATTTTCATCGTGTAAATTTTATTCCTCGTCGTAATCGTATAACATTGAAATGTGATATTTTCCTTTCACTTCTTCACTGTTCACTTCCTTCAATTCGTAAGTTACGTCACCTAATACTCTGTTTATTCTATATGGTCCTACGTATGGAAGGTCTAGTTTAGCGCACTTGTTTAGGTGTCTTCTTCCTAGACGATAGCTTTTTACTACCACTAGGTCCCCTATCTGGTACGTCTTGTTTGATTTTATTTTCTCATTTTTCTTCCTCGTGTATTTTTCCGCTATGTTTCTCTGTTGAGCCCTAGCTTGATCCGTGAGTTCTTCGATGTTTTCTATTATAGGAGTATCTCGGCACCATGGCCTCGGTGGTCGTTTGCCGTACATTAGTGTATATGGGCTTACATTCGTTGTTACGCTTGGTGTGAAATTCATATTGTTTTCCACTTCTTCTATATGTTGTACCCATGCGTTGTGTCTCTCGTGAGTTAACATCCTTAAGTGTCTGGTTACTTCCTGTATGTATCTTTCACTGGGATTCGCCTGTGGATGTCTAATACTTGTGAATATTACCTCTGTACCTATTTCATTTACTTCTTGTTTGAACCTTTCATTGTTGAAATAAGACGCGTTGTCAACTAACAGTTTCCTTATCCTCCCATGTTCGTTGATGAACCGATTAATACAATTTATGGCGGTTTGTGTATTGTATCTCTTCGTCGAGTACAATCTGACATACTTGGTGAAGATGTCCACCATGACGAAGATGTTGCAGTGACCCCTTTCCCCTGGTATTAGGTTACCAAGAAAATCTGCTGCCACCAAATCCAGTTTGTTCTCTACCCTTATACTGTGTATTACATTTTGATTCGTACCATTTTTATATTTACCCAACAGACATTGCTTACATTTCTTATTTTCTATCGCCGTCAAATTTTTGTCTTTCAATGTGTAGAATTCCTCCCTGAAAACAAGGAATGTTCTCCTATTTCCAGGGTGGCCTAATCTTGCATGGATATCTCTGATTATTTTTGTTGCTAGATCTTTATCTAGTACAATTAGGTTTTTATTTCCTATCCTTTTGTATATGACATTATTCATCATATTGAAGCCTTTGTAATTTTGTATCCTTCGTATCTTTTCTCTTATTTCCCTTATCTCTTCTTTATTTTGACTCTCCAGAATGCTCTCTCTACTGTACAACTCTGGAGCGTTTTCTATATTGTAATTATTTATTTGATACGCCTGTCTTTGCTTGCTACCTCCTTGTGCTCTGCTTAAAGCGTCTGCTACAACATTGTCGGATCCCTTTCTGTGTTTTATCCTAAACGTGAATTCTGATAATTGGAGCGACCATCTATATATTCTTGAATTGTTAAAGCGTGTCTTCATTAGAAAAATTAAAGACAAATGATCTGTTTCAACGAGGAAGGTATTTCCATGTAGATAGTATTTTAGTTTTGACAATCCATGTACCACTGATAGTAGTTCTCGTTCTGAGATCGAATAGTTCCTCTCGTAGTCCTTTAGTATTCTTGATATGAAACATATAGGTGTTTCTATCCCATCTTTGACTTGTAATAGCTCTGCTGCTATTGCATTGCTGGATGCATCACATCTTACTATGAATTCTTTGTTGAAATCTGGTAGATTGACCGTCAAAGCTTCACAGAAATTTTTCTTTATGTCTTCAAACGCTTTTATCCTATCTGGAGTCCATTTGAATTTAACTCCTTTCTTTATCATCTTGAATAACATACACGTCTGATCTGATATGTTCGGTATGAAATGTTTATAGTAATTTATCATACCTAGGAAACCTCTTAACATCCTTATGTTCTTTGGTTTTGGGTATTCCCTTATTGCTTTTAATTTTTCCTTTTCTATGGTTATTGTCTTCCCATCAATGACATATCCTAGATACGTTACGCTATTCTTGAAAAATTCACATTTTTCTAGGTTAATCTTCAGATTATTGTCGGCTAATGTCTTCATGACCTTTTCCACTGATATTCTGTGACTATCAATGTCCTTGTTGAAAATTAATATGTCATCGACATAATGTGAGACATATTCTTCGTGTGGATCCAATATCCTTTGCATGGCTCTTACTAAAGCTGCTGTAGCTGTGGATATTCCAAACGGAACGACTTTGAACGAGTACACTGTTGAGTTGAATATAAAAGAACAATATTTTCTAGAATCTTTATGTAATGGTACCAGCCAAAAGGAACTTTTTAAATCTATTTTGGTAAACCACTGTGCCTCTGTGCACTTTGCTAATAGTGTTTCCATGCTCTGGGGAGCTTCAAAATTAGGGGTAGTGAGGGAATTAATATTTCTCGCGTCCAAGCATAATCTTAATTTTGTTTCCTTTGTATCTTCCGTACTCTTCTTTACTACAACGACTATTGGGCTGATAAAGTTCGACTCTGCCTTTTCTATTATGTTATTCTTCAGCATTTCTTTAATTTCTAACTTCACTTGCTCCTTATACTTATTGGGAATTGGATATGTTTTTACATAGAAGGGTTTCTTTTCATTTACCTCGAGCTTATGCTCGTAATTTCTTGCTAAGCCAGGACTGTCGTCAAACAGTCTCTTGTGCTTACTTAAAAGATTGCTCACATGATTTTTATATTTTTCATTGCAATTTATACTTGTACCATCCCCTTTTGATGTGAAGTCCTTATTCTCTGGATGCTTCACGAGATGCGTACATTTATTGTCATATGAATTGTTAATCATTTCTTGCGTGAGTTCCTTTTCTCTTTCTTCTACATATAAATTATTAATTAAAATTTCCCTTTCTGGTGCTTCTTCGCTCCATGGAATTATCATATTTTTTATGTGAAAAGTCTTGTCCTTCATATCCAATTTTGTGCTATATTGACTTAAGAAATCCATTCCCAATATGCAATTGCAATTCAAATTATTTACTACTACAAATTCTGTCAGTAGGTTTAAATCATCTATTTTAACATTAATGCAGAAAACTTTATCAACGGTTATCAAAGGTTTTTTATTTGCTGTTACTAAATTAATCTTCTTTATAGGAATATATCGTCCTTGTTTCTCTAACTTTTCATTTATGACGCTGTAGTCGAGTAGTGATAATTGTGATCCACTATCTAGTAGTGCTTCTATTTTTTCCTCCCCAATTTTGATCGGTATGTGTGGTAGTTCAGTGGTTATTTTCATCAGATCTTCGTATTTGTATATATTTTGCGTTTTTGTGTTCTTTTTGACTGGCTTCTCTAAAAATTTGTTGTAGTCGCTCCTGCCTGTAATTCATTTCCCCATTCTCTTTCGCTGGCTTTATACCTTGAATCTTTAGGTATAGCACCCCTAGATTCATCGTTTTTCTTGGGATCTAACTCTTTGTTGTCCCATTCTAGTTGGACGTTGTTGATTCTTCTATCTCTTTCTGGAATCCTTTCCTCCCTTTTATTAGTTTGGTTTTGGTTTCTTTTCGTTTGAGTCTCCCTTTTCTCGTTGTATGATTGATTTCCATACCCTTTGTTATCTTGCCTATTTCTATAGTAGTTGTTTCCTTGGTATTCTGGTCTGTTTCTGTAGAATTGGTTCCCTTCATTATCCTGTCTATTAAATCTGTTCCCTTCATTGTTCTGTCTGTAGAATCTGTTCCTTTCATTGTTATTGTTATAGTTTCTGTTTCTGGGATAATTGTTTGAGTTAGCGTTGTAGTTTCCTCTATTAGATGTGTTCCCTTTTTCGTCGACATCATCTAATCTTTTCACTAAGTCCAGTAATCCCTCAATGGTTTCAATGCCTTGTAGTGCTACTGCCTGTACGATATCATTATCGAAATGCGCAGCTAGTTGCGATACGACGTCGCTTTCTTCTATGACTGGGAGTATATATTTTATGAAGGAGTATTTTCTTATTACGTAGTTTTCCCTTGAGGAACCTGGTCTGTATTTCCCAAATACCAAGTCATGTCGTATTCTTCGTTGTGCATTTTGTCCCCAGTATTGCCTGATGAATCGTATTTCAAATTCTCGATACGTTGTTAACTCATCTATAATCGTATCATACCACAGCAGACTGTAGTCCTTAAGACAACCTCTTATAAAATGTAATTTAGACATTTCATCCGTTATTCCTCTCATGTAGGTTTTAATTGTTCTCAAAAATGCCATGGGATTATCCTTATTATTTCCTGTAAACTTTGGTATATTTTCTGCACTACCTGTTATATGAGGCAAAGGTGCGCTAGGTATATTGACCCCGTGCCTTACTTTGTCCTCTAATACTTGGAGGGTAGTTTCAAATGTCACAGTCCTATTTTGCAGCCTTAGCATCGTGTCCGTACATGTTCCATATTTTATTTTACAATTTTCAACTTCATTTGAGAGTTGTCTTATTTCCTCGTTGTTCGTGATCTTGATGTCTATTATTTTATTCTCTAAAGATTCTACCCTTCCTTCTACCTTTTCAAATCGTACTTTCGTCTTATCTGCTCTTTCATTTATCTCGTTTTTTAGAAACTTGTATCCATTTTCACATTTTCCTGCATTATTATTTATTTCGTTCGTTAGGAGTGATACGGATTGTTTTAATTTCATTTCTAGATTTGCATTTAACTGTAACGTCTCCGATCTAAGATCTTGGAATCCCTTGTCAATCTTTTGATTGATTCTATTCAGGTTTTCATTGTTTGCTTTGATTTCTTCTTTATTTTGGTCCAACTTTTTATTTAGGTTTTCATTGTTTGCTTTGATTTCTTCTTTATTTTGATCCAATTTTTTATTATTTTGATCCAATTTTTTATTTAGGTTTTCATTGTCTTCATTCATTTTCTGTAATAGAGCTTGAAGCAAATTTTCCACTTTTCCTCCCGATGATTTTTCGGTTGTTCTCTTGAGAGATGTACTTCCAACGATCGGTTCTTCCACTTGATCACCTTCCAACTCTTGTTTCTCTGATTCTGAGCTAGAGGTTGAACGGTTGCTGCGAGAATTATCTCTGTATCTGGTAAACTGTGGTCTTGTTTCTTTATCTTCAACCATTTCAGGTTTTTCGCCTTTATTTTTGTTGTTTTCATCAGCCATTTTTATTTTTGTTTTATTCTATCTCTTATTCACCCTGTCCCAATAGGAGAATATTGTGCTTATGGCGTTATAAGGAAAGTAAATTCACACAGCCTTTTATCGTTGAGTGCCAAATTTAGATTGTTCTTGGCCAACGATAAGCCTAGCAGGTTGGGCGCCAAATCAAATCTTGGCCAACGATAAGCCCCACGTTGGGCGCCAAATCAATGCTGTGACTTCTTCTATCTTGGTCAATGACCAAAAATTGAATTAATGAATCAATATACTTTAGTGATCTCAGGGTCTAAGTGTGAATTTATTATATTTTTATATCGGATGATATGTCGCAGCCTTGTACTTATTGTGAGTTCTAGCTGTGATTGTGATGTTTACTTTCCTTAGATTCTCCTGGGATGGGTATAAATAAGTAGATATAGAATGTCAGCACAACTTATTTTATTTTTTTTCATATAAATATTTACAAAAACATTGTTAAATAGCATTACTATGCAATACAATACATTATTTATTTCATTGTCATATCCAGTCTCCTTCATCCGCGGTACAAGCACCTTGCAATCCTTAATTCTTTATGAAATTGTTAATAATAAATAAAATAAAATTCACTGTTCTAGTCCTTCATGTATGATCATGTTTCGAAATTACTGCTATTCAATTAAAGCGTTATGCCTCGTTGAGCCGCCCTAAACCAAGATTCGCACGTCAATCTAGGGCTTACTCAAAGAAGAATTTATTTTAATTGTTTATGACAATATCCTAACTTTTATTGCTATCCGAAAAATTTCCTAATGCTTCGTTAGACCGCTCTGAATTAAGATTCACACGTTAATCCAGAACATGCCCAAAGAAGAATTTATTTTAAATTATTTAAACAATATTCTAAATGTTATTGCTATCCGGAAACTTTTACTAATACTTCGTTGCACCGCTCTGAATTAAGATTCACACGTTAATCCAGAACATGCCCAAAGAAGAATTTATTTTTAAATTATTTAAACAATATTCTAAATGTTATTGCTATCCGGAAAATTTTCTATTAATACTTCGTTAAACCGCCTTGAGTTAAGATTTGCACGTTAACCCAAGACATATTCAAAGAAGAATTTATTTTTTTATTCTTTAAGTAAAATTCTAAGTTGCTTTGATATCCGGAAAATCATTAATTCCTCGTTAAACCGCCCTGAATTAAGATTTGCACGTTAACCCAGGACATATTCAAAGAAGAATTTATTTTAATTATTTAAACAATATTCTAAATTGCGTTGCCGATAATTTATGAAACATTCATGAAGGTTCTTTCATTTATTTAGTTTAGAATTGCAAGATGGAGTTTATTTTTATAGTGCTTGTACTCACTTTTCTTGGTTATATAGCATCTCGAATTCCTCCTGGTATCCCAGTCCCTCCATTTTTATTAAATTTATTATTGCGGCTTTTGTGCGATCCAATCGCGTTGCTTGGCGTCTCTTTCTATATCTGGAGCGCACTTATCGTTGTTGATTCTTGCGAATACGGTGTTTGAATCTTAAGGCGTTTATGCCTTTAGATCCATTATTTCTTCGGCGCACTGATTTCACTATTTTCTTTTAAGTTTTTAAGAGAATCCGGGCTTCTTATCGACTGCCTTATTTTCGCTTGTGTCCCGCTTTTTATAATGATAAACATCTGACAAGCGGCTTATTTTGTTTTTAAATCGTGTGTTTCGTTTAAATTTTCGTCTGTCACGCCCCTCGTGTTGATTTCGATAACTATCGAAATTATGTAATCACGTGACCTTGTTTCCACCATGTTTGTTGTTGTTATTATTTTACATATCTTTTTATTTTTATTCCATGGATATTTTGAATGGTTTTATTCGTTGGTAAGTATTCTTTTATTGTATTTTATTTTTATTTACTTTACCTCCAATTGGCGTTGTATTTATATATATATTCATTGCTTTCTTTACTGTTTTTGATATATATTCTCCTTTCGTTAATTAATTTAATTCTAACTTTCCCTTTTTTGTTCCTAGGAATCGGTAATATGGGATATACGCTACATATCGTCTTTATCGCCTTGGTTTGTTTTGGATGCCTCTTATCCTTTTCGTGCTTCGGCCCTTCTTCCTCGAGGTCATTGAACCACCTTTTTGTGTTCGGGGAGTTTTCTAAGTCCGTTAATCTTTAAACAGAGTTTTGTTGGTGTAAGTTTTTTTTTTTTTTTTTTTTGATCTACATTATATATTAACTAATGTTTTATTTATTATTTTTAGCCTGGAATTTCCTGAAGTGGATATATTTATATTTATATAAGGAACTACGTACAAAATGCATATTGAAATGTGTATTCAACAATATTCCTTTTATTCTGTGAATATTCACAGTCAACATAATGTTTTATTTTTTTACCGGTGAAAATAGAAATGAGTAGAATATATTTATTTATTTATATGGGCCTTTGCTCTTGCTATAGTGTTTGTTGATAATGTGCTGCGTTGAGTGCAAGCCTTTATTCACCCTTATGGAATCTAGTGCTTCCTGCTTCGTGCAATTTTATTGCTTCTACGTGGTTTACCCGTGTGATGAAGCCGTCCCTTAGCATAATCCTTTCTCTATTTTTAGCGTTTAACTTTTTTTTTTTGTGTGGATTTGCTGCCTTCTCGTGAGTATTTGTAGTGCTATGTGTACTGCGGTTTTATAGTCAGGCTCTTCCTTATTATATTTAAAATGTACGTCAGGATTTTCCTGTCTGTAATGGAAATAAAATTGTTATTCATTTTGTATCCTTTACGTGCTCTCATTGAGGTTGGTTTTTATTTATTTTACATTATTTTATGTATATTGTTGAATACCATTTCCGTTCGATTGGCAATGTTCTTATTTTTTTACGGGTATGCAACCCACATTGCATTCTCGTATATTCTATTGCATAGCTATGAAATTTTTAGTAAGCACTAAAATATAATTAAAACTACATACATTTACTTTAATTAGTGAGTTTATTCTGTATTTTATTTGTTAAAATATTTATTATATTGGAATATATAAAATTGTAATTTATATTAAATATGTAAAATTATTTTTACTTAAAATAAACATAATAATATTTTATTTTCGTTGATTTTTATTTGTTTGGTTTCTTTATTTTATTTATTCATTTATTTACAAGAAAATACCACAGCAATATGTAGATGGCTAAAAAAAATATAAAAATAATTTCGTGTAATATATATGATATGAAAAAAAAAATAATATTAAATTAAAAGCAACTACCGTACAAGTTAAATTAAATTTGAAAAAGGATAGACAACTCTCATTTAACTTAGTATTGCAAGCCGAAATAGCACTTGTGCAACAAAAATGATGTGTGAACTAGTTAGCCACATTAGTAACCTATAAACCCCACAGGGTGCGATTCTTTGCCACACCGTCCAACACCGCCAAAATCAGACATATCTGGAGAATTTGTTATCCGAACAAAATACATCGTATAAGAAAAAAATGAGGTGTGGCCACCACACGACTTTTCTATACTTATGGGCGCTTCAAATTATAGAATTTTAAGAATTTTTTATACAAAAATTATTCAAAATCCCATTCTGATTATTTCTGTACTCTTAATAAATCTTTATAGAATGCATACTTTGCAAGATATTCGAAAAAAGATGCTACTCGCTAAAAGTAAAAGTGTTACTTTCGGTCCGAATTTTGGAATTTCATGTATACAAAAACATTGCAAATCAAGCTCTAAATACTTTTGTACTCTTGATAAATATATATAGAATGCATAATTTGCGACATATTTGCAAAAAATCGGTATTCGATATGAGTAAAAGTGTTACTTCCGGTCCGACTTTTGAAATTTTTTTTATACAAAAGGTATTGAAAATTACGTTTTAAATACTTTTATACTCGTAATGTATATGTTTAAAAAGCATGATTTGTGAAATAGTTGCAAGAAACTGCTTTTCGATAAGAGTAAAAGACCTACTTCTGGTAGGAATTTCGAAAACGTTTCTTAATACGATTTTTCTCAAATTTAATTTTGAGTATATTTGAATTTTTTATAAATTTGTTTAAACGTAGTAATTGACGAAATATTGGCAAAATTCGAATTACTACTTCCGGTCTACCGATTTTTCTGAAAAACTAATCAGATCTCAAGAGGAAGATTAGATATACACGTAAATACAAAATTAGGAATTTTTAAATTTCTGTAGAATAAATATGTACTACTGTATTTGAGAAAAAAATTTTAAAAAACTTGTTCGGAATTCTGACGGGAAGTCAGTTCATTAGTGTTATCGGCAAACAGTTTCTTGGGAATATCTCTTAAGTCCTACTTTCTAGACAAATATATTACCCGTAAAAAAGTATTTACAAATTCATTTTGAATAATGTTTTTGTAAAAAAAATATAATATTTGAAACGGACGTATGTAATATACATATATGGTTTTTGTAAGCATCTGGCAAATTATGCATTCTGTACAAATTTATGAAGTATTGGAATAATTTTGGATTTGGAATAATTTTGTATTAAAGAAATTTTAAAATTCGGACTCGAAGTAACACCTCTCCTCTTATCTAATAGCAGTTTTTTGCAAATATCTTGGGAATTATGTATCTATAAAAGTATTTTGAGCTGAAATTGGGAATATTTCTTCTATAACGAAAATTTCAATATTTGGAACTCTAATACATATAAGAAATTCGTGTGGTGTCCAGAATTAAGTTTTATTTTTAAAATGAAGTGAAAGAAGACAGCGGTGACATTATTTATTTTCTTTCGATTACGTACATTATTCTTATATCCCGTTGCCTGGCAAATTTTTGAATAAACCGAAGAATTATGACATATTGCATACTTCATCTGATATACCAGAAAGCAGCAATCAATCGACTTCCGTCATAAAGGAAAAATAATGACGTATGCATTGCCAATTTCATAACAACGAACATAATTACTTTATATATTACTAAATTTAGAATTTCATTGGTGTATAATATATTATATGTATATAATAATAATTACTGGATTATTTTAATTATTAATATTAATTAAAAATGATAATGTTGGCGTTATTTTTGCTAGTTTTACAAAAAATATTAACATCGGATGTTGGCTTACATGAAACATCGTTTACACGTCGCTACTAGTCGCTAGTGATTTTGAATTTTGAATTTCTTGCTGTCATTTGACAGTATTGTTTGACAGTATTATAGGTTTTGGTTGCTGTTGTTTATGTTTATTATTTTATTGTAGTATTATCTTTCAAAGTTCTTTTTAGAACTAACGATGCTTAAGTCATTCAGTAGTCAGTCAAAGGAGCTCATTAGCTCTTTGATTACATACATACAAACGTAAATTGAATAACTATTACCGTTGACGAGTGTGCGAGAGGTATGTATACCTACATATTTGTTGTAATGACATCAAATAAATATTAATATTATAATTTTAGAGAATTGCACAAGCTTTAAGTATTTCCGTTGAATCTGTGAGTAGTATTTTTAAGACACGTAAACAAAATGATGCTCTCCAAAGTCCTAAAAAAAACGTTTCAGGAAACTGTATGTGATTACTCCTGCAATCAAAGCAACAATACGCGATACGATCTGTATAAAAACGCTAAGTTGCTTATACAACTCATTGAAAATAAAAAGAATATTATAATGTTAATGGTGATTTTTAGAACAATACTTTACATGAGCTCGTTATTATCACTGCTAGGGGAACATCATATCTTTGATGGCTCTGTTGATTCTTTTGGTGGAGTACTAGCAGATATTGGTTTCGAATATAAGAAAGACTGTCCATAGAGAAGATTAAGGAAAAAACACATGTTGTTCTTCCTCGAACCAATTTTCTATAAAAATATGAATAATTTACAATCTGAAAGTCCACTGGAATATGTCTATTTAGATGAGACTTGGATTTTTGAAAATGGCACTGTAACCAGATCAAGGCAGGATGATAGTCATAAGAGTGTTTGAAAGTTGATGGCTAGAGGTAATACTCTGCATTAAAATTGACACGTGTCGAGTAATACAAATTTTGCTGTGGTTTTAGGTTTATAGTCATTTATGCAGGTACATGTAATGGTTTTATTAACAGTGCCTCTTTAGTATTTTATTCAAATACTAGTAATCCTGATTACTATCGTGAAATAGATAGAAACAATTTCTGAAATTAGTTTGAAAATGAACTGCTGTGTACGCTAGACGTTATCATAGCATTTATATCATAAATGTCCTAATAATTCTTGAAACAAAGGTCAAATAAGAGAATGGTTAAGAGCCATAATATACCAGGCGCACACAGTTGTACAACTATAATTATATCACTACATATTCAACCCGATAGAGTATATTTGGGGAATATCCAAAATATACTATAATAAGCACATGGGAGAGCAGGGTTATGAGGAAAAATGCAGTTAAGATATGGAATCAGACCCAGAAATGAGGACACCTGAAATTTAGACGAATACTCTTAGATATACTAGCAGTGAAATCAGAAAATGATGGCACCGAGAATTGTTGCCTGGCAGAGAAGAAGTAATACCATTTATTATAAATGTTCAGAATCTAAAGACAGTAGAAATAGTGATAATAAACAAGAATGTCTGTAAAATCTACTATTCTTTACAATTAATTTGTAAAATTGAAAATTCATAACTTGAAATAAAAAAGACATGTCTTTTTTTTACAGAAATAATATATTTTAGGCATATGTAGTTATTATACAATAGCGAGTGAGTGTACTTTAGACTTTAATGATCTAATTATTGACGTTTAGAGTTAGTTTAGTGTTTATACATAACATGTAATTATTAATGATGTAGTATAATGTGATAAATTGTTTGTGCGATGGAAATAGCACGAACAACATATAAAATTAGTATTTATTTTTGTCCGGTATACTAAAAAAAAGTTACATATTACCATTAGTTTTATTATTTTATGTGCTCTTCTTTGCTTATGTGACAGTGAGGCGCATATTTAATATGTCAGGTAAATATATAAGAATATGTAAATATTGAGTATATTTTCATTACAACTTCGAGAATTTTGGTTTCAAGTCAAATATGTATTAATTTATTTAATTGTTACTTATAATAAAATTTATAAGATAAAAATACGTAAGCAGAAAATGTACCAATATATGTTATAATAAATTCACTACATATACTGATTTAAATTTTGTACTTAATGTTATACCGATTATAAGAAAAAACACGTATAAAAATAAATATCTATATTTTGTTACTTGCCTGTAACATTTGGAACTTTCTTTTTGTGTATGTCCTAAGTTGAAGAGGGTTGTCAATAATTTATTACAAATTGGATAAGTGACGAGTTTTGTGTTAAGCTGTACCATCCTTTGAAACAAGTTAATTGTAAAGTACGACATTAATATAAATTGAAGTCAGGTTTAAAAAGATATTTTAAACAATGAAGAATTATTGAAAAAGTTTGCTTCCTAAAATATACATTTTATATAGGTAACCATTGTTTAAGTCTTCAGTATTAACAAATAATCACTAGAAGAAAAGTACGAAGAATTTTATTTTTTATTTTTACTATTTATTAAGTGGAATGGTGAATTCAAGATGTAGTTTTATTTCATTATACTCACAGAATACATTGTTTTACTTTATCAAAAAGTATTTAATTTACATTCAGAAAATTTGGTAAATTTTGATGCAAATATAACCTCAAAGTAAACTTCAGAAATCGTTAATTTATTCGTCGATCAGAATACTAACATTAACGTACTACAACTGTTACATCATGGATTTTGATGACGAAGGTCGATTGTTTCGTGCTTTCTATCATATATGCAAGCTCATGACTTTCTGTATTACGTTACATTTACTTTCTTTTATGTATGTTAAAATCTAGGTTTTGTAAAACAGGCTTTGTAACCTTACTATGAAAAATTGTTTAATATTTCCCGTATTACGGATAAGAATTTTTTTTATATAATAGCGAGACCGTGCAGAATTTGAAAATAAACCACACTCGTTTGAAATAATAATTTCTGACGGATGTAAATCAAGTAATTGTTGAAACGTATGCTCAGGAAAGGCAACTTTTAAATAAGTCGCCAACGCCTTTACATTTACATGAGCCATTTCTTGTCATATTGCAAATTAAAAATGTTGGACTGATGCAGTGAGATAACAATATATTTAATATACCTGTAATATTCCTTTATGGAGTATATCTATATACATACTTACAGTATCTACAACCGAATATTCTACTACCTAAATTTCAATTTATTAATAAATATTTCTTTCTACCTTAAAGACATGTTACGTATTTATGTAAATACCTGAACAGTATACACTTTGGACAGAAATAAGTAGGTATACACTAATTAACTATTAACTATAAATATGCTCACATTTACACACGACTATACCGAAGTATACACTAAACACATGTAAAAATAGTAATGTCGAAAAAAAGCATACACCAAAAAGCAAGCCCCTTGTTACTGCGAAAGAATGTCATTTACCAATTTTATTTTTCGGTAGGCAAGGGTCATGTATTAAGGGCATTCCTGTCATAAATGTCTTTTATTCTATTACAAGAAAACATCTTATTTTGTAATCCATATGCCTCGGTTATTTTTGAGAATTACAGTCATAAATAACTTTATTGTAGAGTTACACCCAGTGAAAGAGATCAACTATGTTAAAAACAAGATACATAAATATATTTCAGAATACATCAAATGTATCCTGTAAATGTTTCATTTTCAATAATAAGCAGATAGAATAGATAACTTTATCCATGCTTGATATTTTATAGGTACGCACATGTCAACACAAGGTACTCATACGATATATATTGTTCGAATAACAAATTCTCCAAATACCTATGTTTGATTTAGACAGTGTTGGACGAGGTGGCAAAGAATCGCACCCTGTGGGATTTATAGGTTACTTATGTGGCTTTCTACTCCTTACATCATTTTCATAGCACAAGAGCTATTTGGGTGTGTACAATTTCTTTCCTCATACGATGTATATTGTTCGAATAACAAATTCTCCAAATATGTTTGATTTAGCGGTGTTGGACGAGGTGGCAAAGAATCGCACCCTGTGGGGTTTATAGGTTACTTATATGGTAGTTAGCCATATAATTCACCTATAAACCCCACAGGGTGCGATTCTTTGCCACACATCATTTTTTGCGCACAGAAGCTATTTTGGGTTGCATGCATCTTTAAGGACAGCAGCAATTTGTGGCGCAATATCCTGCAATACTTAGTTAAATGAGAGTTGTCTGTCCATTTTCAAATTTAATTTAACGTGTACAGAAGGTGCTTTTAATTTAATTTTTTTTTCCAATATATTACATGAAATTATTTTTTTATTTTTTTTAGTCATCTACATTTGTAATGTGCTCTATAATCGTTGCTGGCAACGCCGTTGCTAATATCACACAAGTATATTTCATGCGAAGCCAAAATGCACTTTTTGCTGCGGTTGTTTTGCCTGGCTCACTACATTCGGCATTCTACTGGCAACCTCAGCACACTTATATACATATATATATATATATACTTTATTTTAGCTCCTTATAAACAAGACAATAAAAAATAAAAGGCAAATACTTACCTCAATATTTTGACAAATTTAGAAGTAAAATTGTATTACACAAAATTCTGTTATTGGTTTTTATTTGGTGATTCAGATTCAATTTTTAAAATCATCGATTTTGACTGGGAGAAAAGTACCTATTAAAATTGTAGTTATGGCCCTATAGGTTTTGCTATATGTAGGTGAGGTTACCAGCAAAAATTTCTAGTTATAATTATCATATTGTTTAGTTGCTTTGTCACAACATCAATTCTTCTACTGATCCAATTCAAAAAAAAAACCCTTGGGTTTTCATTTCATTGGGCTTTAGTCCTCTTTTCTAAACAGTCATAAAATTTCGAATTTTAACTTTGGGGGAGGAGGGGCAATCGTGAAGGTAGCCCCCACTTCGATTCTTTTTAAATCTCTGAAAACAGAAGAGCACAAATGAAACTAATAACGGACCAATTGAGCACAAATAGAGCACAATTGACACACATTTTATTATACTATGTAAATTTTAATAAACGTGGGGCGACAGTAGAGTTTTGTCAATTCCGGATTTTTTTTTAAGTATAACTTCGAAACTGAGTGGTTGATGGAAAAACGCCATACGGCACAATTGAGCACAATTGGAGTGCTTTGGAAAGGCACCGAGTTTTGGAAAGAAATTCAAGATTTGGCGGGGGGGCCAATCGTCAAGTTAGCGGGGCCCTTCGATTTTTTTAAAAATCTCGGAAAACAGAAGAGCTCAAATGAAACTAATAACGGCACAATTGAGCACAAATGGAGCACAATTGACACACATTTTATTATACTATGTAAATTACAATAAACGTGGGGCGACAGTACACTTTTGTCAATTTCGGACTTTTTTTTAAGTATAACTTCGAAACTGAGTGGTTGACGGGAAAGCGCTATACGGCACAATTGAGCACAATTGGAGTGCTTTGCAAAGGCACCGAGTTTTGGAAAGAAATTCAAGATTTGGCGGGGGGGCCAATCGTCAAGTTAGCCCCCCCTTCGATTTTTTTAAAAATCTCTGAAAACAGAAGAGCTCAAATGAAACTAATAACGGCACAATTGAGCACAAATGGAGCACAATTGACACACATTTTATTATACTATGTAAATTACAATAATCGTGGGGCGACAGTACACTTTTGTCAATTTCGGACTTTTTTTTAAGTATAACTTCGAAACTGAGTGGTTGACGGGAAAGCGCTATACGGCACAATTGAGCACAATTGGAGTGCATTGCAAAGGCACCGAGTTTTGGAAAGAAATTCAAGATTTGGCGGGGGGGGCCAATCGTCAAGTTAGCCCCCCCTTCGATTTTTTTAAAAATCTCTGAAAACAGAAGAGCTCAAATGAAACTAATAACGGCACAATTGAGCACAAATGGAGCACAATTGACACACATTTTATTATACTATGTAAATTGCAATAAACGTGGGGCGACAGTACACTTTTTTCAATTTCGGACTTTTTTTTAAGTATAACTTCGAAACTGAGTAGTTGACGGGAAAGCGCTATACGGCACAATTGAGCACAATTGGAGTGCTTTGCAAAGGCACCGAGTTTTGGAAAGAAATTCAAGATTTGGCGGGGGGGCCAATCGTCAAGTTAGCCCCCCCTTCGATTTTTTTAAAAATCTCGGAAAACTGAGGAGCACAAATGAAACTAATATCGGCACAATTGAGCACAATTGGAGCACAATTGACACCCATTTTATAGTATATAAATTGTAACATGGGGGGGCCAACTTGACATAGGTGGTTTTTTAAGGTGGGTTTCATATCATTTTCCCAAAAATCTGTGTTACGATTCCAGTCCTATACGCTAAGAACACATCAGGGCTGCCGTTTCGGTACAATTGTATTGAATTCAGTACAAAAGTTAAAATTCAGTACGTCAGTACTACTTTCTGCAAGAAATATTAGTTTCAGTACGAAATTACGCAGATAAAAATTAATAGAAAATAGTTTTTTTAAAGGAATTAACAAAACGTTTTAATGACGTTACCTAGTTAATATATGAATCATATTCATAATTATGTAATTATTTTCGTATATCTAAGAATATATCACACACTCATATTGAAATTAATTCTATCTATATTACTATACTATATGTATTTGTTTTCGTTACCACATAATTTGATAATGTGCATACGTATACAATTTACAAAATCACTATTAGTAAACATAACAAACAAGATACGCTCCTAATTCATTGGGTGGCTTTTTTTAACTGATAACTTATAAAACCCTTAGCAAACAGAATTAAATCGTATGTTGTAATTAAGAGAAGAAAAGAAAACAAAACATCATAAAAAAGTAGAACCACATTAATAACGTCATCTCGTGTGCGATAGTGCGAACTATTTCATTGCAGAAATTTACCAAACTCATTGGCATGTACGTATGAGAACTAATTTTAAATTGCATTTCCCACTATTAGTGGCCTCTTTTGGCGTATTTTTAAAGCACATTTAGAGTTGCCATTTGTTGCATAAGGACGGTTTGTCTGATGCCCTGACTCTCTCTCTCTGGATATAAAGCGAATTCGTTTTGGATTTGCGGTCATGTTCGGTATCCTGAACCGTGTTACAAGCGGTCATGATTGGTCACTGTGACGTCATTACTCTTAATTTTAAATCGAACTTGCGTCGGTGACTGCTGCATATTTGCTGTCACTGTCACTTTGATTTCGCATTTTAGGTTATCGTTAGTTATCGTGTTTTTATTATTTATATATCAATTTTATTAAGTATAGATATTTTTCAGAAGTATTCTTAGGTAAGATATATCCATAAGAAGTTAGTATGCATAAACTTAAAGTAGTTGCTACTGCAATTATAAACGATGAGTTAACAACAACCTTGTTTAATTCATCATTAATGATGTGGGGTATAATGAAAATGGATAGTCTTCATTACACACTATTGTTGTACAAGTTACCAGCTGTGGTACGTGATGTTCATTATAGGATACCCCATTTCACAGACGAGTGGATTGGACGATATATTGAAATGGACTTTTACAAGTTATTTAGAATGACACGGATAACTTGTGAAAAACTGAATGGGGGATTGGTAAAATAAAAAGGATTGGTTATGGTCATGGCCGAACTGCTGTTCCTTTAGAGAGATGCATTTTAATGACTCTGGTATCTAGGAAAAGGGAACTACTTTCAATTGCTGACCGTTTTAATGTATCTCCATCAACTGCCATTGATAGAATACATTTTGTTATTGATGGAATGGTTACATTATTGTCTAAATTTATTATATGGCCAACAGAAAAGGAATGTGAAGCGATATATATTGCATTTCAAAGAAAGTGTAAATATCCAGGTGTCATTGGTGCAAACCCCGACACCCTAAATGGGCCATATTTTTTTTTATGTTATGATTGCATACTGCCTTTATGTGTATAATTCTATTGTATTGATTATAAATAAGTTCAAAGTTTGTGAAGGTTATACTGTAATTATTTTTATTTTTACACTAACATGACTGTTCCCTGCAGATTGAATGTATTATACTTAACGTTAAATTTTTTTAAAGTGAAACACTTAATTTAAATGGTCATACATGTTTAGACCAAGTTGTTAAATGGTTATGTGTACATTAATTATTTACTATATAATATTAATTTAAATTCCCTTTTACAAATCACTGCCTTTCTAATTAATATTTTCCTTCAAATTCTATTATTTTTTCCAGCAAGTGTACAAATTATTACTTCATACAAAACTTGACATAACAATAACATCGTATGACCATTACAAGTAGCATTATTAATATTATACCATATTAATAAACTACACACTAGGCAAAATAAAAGATTTTCTTAAAAGTAAGAAAAAGTGTATTTCCTTCCAATACATGTGTGGTCTTTCTAAAGTATAGGCTCACAAGTGATATACAAATACAAACTATTATATATAAGAGACGAGTAACTTTATTGAACTAAGACAGAAATACTAATAATAAAAGAAAGAAAAAGATGACTTACATCATGTAATTTATATACACTACTTAAAAATAATAATCGTAATAGAAACACTACTAAGTAAACTACCCAAATAAAAAAATATATTAGGGTGTCTGTCTAGAAATACAGTAGTTAATAAATTCAAAACTAGTAAGTGAAAAAAAGAATATGTAGGTATATAAGGAAAAAAAATAATGAATATATACAATTAAATAATTTATTAATAACTATACTTCCTTTTTCATTCTGAATCGGAATCTGTTGGGCGTTTCCGTTTCTTGGTATCAAAGAATATATTTTTTAAAATGTTTACTAGCTCGCCCCTCTAATTATTTTGTTAAATTAAAGTGTTTTGATAATTTAAAATGTTTATAAATCGGTGGAACATTTCATTCATTGACTGGAGTTGTTGTTTATTGCAATCTTTAATAACTTCCATCAATTCCTCTTTTGTACTTTTTGGTTTATTTGATTTGCGTTTTTCTTTGTATTTGTAGTATTGCTATCAAATCTTCCTGACCTATTACATATTACATTCCCATTTTCAAACTGTTTACGAAAAGTGAAAAAGGATGGGTATATGACCGAATGCATGACCGTGCTCACGACCACGGTCACGATAAGAAATGACCAAGAGGTACCGGGTCACCCGTGACGTCATTAATTTTATAATCGAATTCGACCGGTCACTGCTAAACATATGACCGCTACAAAACGAATTCGCCTATAACCTTTCAAAGCGTTAGGCCGGTTACACACTGGGCGATTTTTACCGCGGCGGTATATTTGCCGTCGTCGCCGACAAAATTTGAAATGTTTACACATTCAGCGGTAAAAGTGCCGCTGCTTATTAGCGGTACAACTGCCGCTTAGCAACAACAGAAATCACTTGTTGTACGTGACTCTGCACCTTTGTTTTACTTCCCTGAGATTTTTTGTTCATGTATTTTATTTGCGCTTAATTATTGTGATTAAAATTTAAATAGTTATTTTGAAAAATATAAATGGACCGGCAACAAGTTATTGCTTTATTACTTTTTCGTCGCCGGAAGAATAAGAAAAGAAAAAATCGTTTAATTTGGATTCATGAAATCAACCAAAAGAGAACAGAATTTGGAGCCTTTCACACCTTATTTGAAGATTTGAGGAATGACGACACCAAGTTTTTTAATTATTTTCGGATGTCCGTCTTGTCATTTGACGAATTGCTTGGGAAGCTAAAAGATAGTATTCAAAGGGAAGATACCCAGTTGAGGAATTGTATTCAACCTGTGGAAATGTTGGCAGTTACGTTGAGGTAAGTAGTTTTCAAATTTTAATAATAAGCATTTAATTTATTTCATTTCAGTTTTTTCTAAATACATATTAAGAAAAATCATAATAAGTCATTGACGAAGATGCAGAGTTAACTGAACAGCTTCTCTCACTGCCCTCGTCACTGTTGTGTTGCAAAAAACTTTCATAGTATCGAGTAACAGGTTGGTCCTTTTTTTTCTCTTGAGCACTCGACTGTAGCTGAGCCGGTGTAGCAGGCACTGAAGTTGGGTTATTTGTCGTTGTAGTAAAAGATTGTTGACTCAGATTTTGTGAGGTCAAGGGTGTCGATGACGCTGTTGGATGTGGATATGATTGATGTTGTGGATAGTAATATGTTGGTTGGTTGGGATACTGGAAATGTACAGGTGGTGGGACTGTCGTACGTTTACTTTTAATGTTAGAAATCACTTGAAGAACGCCCATTTTGAAGTCAAGCAGTTCATTCTCATTAAAGTTTTGTGTATGTGGCAGCAGGCTTTGGAAAAATGACATTTGACAATTTGGTTGTTCTTGAGGTGTGTCTAGTGCCTTCAAGATCTTCAAATCAATTTCATCAAGCTTTTATGCTTCCTTGTTTTTGGTGAGGATCTAGAAGCGGTGGATTTATCGACTTCTTTGTTAAGAGTAGACACTTCAACAAGATCATCTGTTATGTCCTCTTCATTGTTTTCATTGTGAACGTTGTAGCTATCTGCTGTCTCCCTTTCAGTATAGACTTTCTTCAAAAATCGGAGTTCGTTATAGAATATGTATTTCCGGTTTTTTGTAGCTTTAGAGCCACTGGCTTTACCCTCTTTGACCTTTTTCTCAGCGTTAACGAATGCGTCTCGTAAATTTTTCCATCTTCTCAATACTTCTTTACCTACAAAGAAATATAAACTTAATAATTGGCTTGCGATTAATAAGATACATGGAATTGCTTTGAGGTAGAATATGTGGCCAAAAGCTATGTATTGAAGCATGGTGTTGCTGGTTTTAATCAAATAAAAACTTATGTAGGTACGTATTTTTTCAGGTATTTGGCCAGTGGATGCACATTTACCGAACGTCATTATTCCTACAGACTAGGAATCTAAACTATACAAAAACTTGTAAAGGATGTTTGTCAAGCCATATGGGTAGTAATGAAACAAGAATGTATACAACCAATCACTACAAACGTATGGGAATCAACAGCAAGTGGATTTGAATCAGCAGCAAATTTTCCACATTGCATTGGAGCGGGAGACGGCAAGCATGTCCGTATAGTTGCACCGATTGAAAGTGGATCCATGTCTTTTAACTATAAAGAATACAATTCAATCGTATTAATGGGCATTGCGGATTCAAAATACCGCTTTATTTACGTTAATATTGGAAGTTATGGAAAAGATTGTGACTCTTCGATTTAAAAAAAAACTCAGTTACGGAGATCAATAGAAAGTAATTCGCAAAATTTGCCCGATGAGAAGTGTCTACCTGGCACTGAAAGTCCGAAGGTGTCTTATTTTTTGATAGGCGATGCAGCTTTTGGACTGCACAAATATTTACTTAGGCCTTACGGAGGAACACATTTAACAGTTGAAAAAAGAATATTTAATTATCGATTGTCTAGAGCAAGAAGATACATTGAGTGTGCATTTAGAATACTTAGCAATAAATGGCGAATATTTCATAGGCCACTCAATGTTCAGCCAGATTTTGCGATAGATCTGATTAAAGCTTGTGCTATCCTCCACAATTATGTTAGAGATAGAGACGGATATTTGGTTGAGGACACAATGTCGATCACAGGGATCGAAGATATTAAACGCGAAACAACAACACGAGGAGGTCTGAATGCAAACAATGTAAGGAACATCCTATGCAAATATTTTGTATCTACTGTTGGAAGTGTTCCTTGGCAATGGTCTAAGATATAAGCTAACATTTGTACAACATTAAACATGAAAATCTATATATTACATTATTATTACTATTATTATCTATAAAGTTAGTCTTATTATCTATTATTACTATCTAGATTATTATGAAAATATATATAATTGGGAATAAATGAAATAAATAAATGAAATTGTATACTTACCAAATGCATTTTTTTCTTCATCTTCGAGTTCGTCAAAGTCGTTTCGAATTTCCGAGCATACTTGTTTCCAAGCATTCCTCGTGGCATCTCTATCTTTAAAAATGTCCAAAGTTTTATCCCATAACACTGGTCTCGCTTCAATCGACGAAATCAGAAGATCGTTATCGATCCCTACTTCACTCATGTTGGGATTTTTCAACTATATTCAATTTAAAAAACAAATAACCTCAACACAAATTGGACTGTTCACGCGGTAAAAATCCGCTCAATGTGAAAGCGGCGATATATTCGCATGCGCCACTGACTATACAGCAGCGGCTAAACTGCCGACAACGCCAGTGGCAGTCGACGGCTGCACAGCTACCGTCGGCGGCAAATCTTCCGCCTGATATTTTTACCGCCCAATGTGTAAACTCCCATTTATTTTTTCGCGCCACTAGCAGAACGACGGCGACGGCAAATTTACCGCCGCGGTAAAAATCGCCCAGTGTGTAACCGGCCTTAGCGTTGATTGAAGGAATACATAAAGATGCGCCACTACATAGCACTGAGCGTACCCAAACTGGATCCAACTGGATCCGAGATCTATAGTGATTGCATCAGTCGTTTGGACCCGAGATTCGAAACAACCCCAGACAGCGATGATGTTTCTCGGCAAGGGGTTTGCGGGACGACTTAACGGAAAGACACGCTATTTTACTATAGCGTTGCGCATCTTTATATATTCCTTCAATCAACGGCGTTAGTGTCAATACACAAAACTCTTTTATCCTTTTTGGACGAAACAATTTTAAACAAAGCCATGATCATTGATTATGTATAATAAGTAGAGAGCGGAATCGAAACTACCACGGAGCCACAACCGTGAAATGAAATAATGTAAACAACTGCGTGAAATAATGTAAACAACTGCGTGTTGTTTACATTATATCTGAATAGCACTAATTCATAGGGCGAACTGTAACATCTGTTTACTCCAGAGAATCAGAGGAAAAACTGCCATAAAATAAGGAATTTTAGGAATAAAATCCTTTCTTCATCGGCGTAGGTACAAGGGTGACGAGTTTTTAAAATTTATTATATTTACCTTATATTTCGCAATATAATATGTATGTTTCAATAACATACGCCTACATTTTTAGTTATCATTTATTTAGATCTGGAACGTTGTTTATGTTACTTTTTCTGAGATAAAAATTAATTGTCAGTGATTCCGAAATTTATTGCAAAGTCTGTAAAATGTCACTTAGCTTTGCTAACACATACACAGAAATAGTTTAGCATTTAATCAGGAGTAAGCACCAATATTTGTATTACTTATAATAGGCATTTGTTTGTGAGATGATTTCATCGTTGGAGCCATTTCTTCAGGTTAGGAAACAAGAAATAGTCACTCATCGGGGATAATCCGGAGAATAGGGCGGATGAGGGAGCAATTCGTAGCCTAATTTATGAATTTTTGCCATGGAAGCTGCACATGTGTGCACCCTTGCATTGTCCTGGTGGAAAAGAACTTTTTTCTTGGCCAAATGCGGTCGTTTTTTTTCAAATTCTCATTAAATCGACTCAATAAGATGGCATAATATTCGCCATTGATTGTTTTACCCTTTTGAAGGTAGTCAATGTAGATTATACCGCGTGCATCCCAAAAAACGGTCACCATAACTTTATTGGCTGACAAACCCGCCTTGGCCTTCTTTGGCGCCGATTCACCCCGAGAAACCCACTGTTTTGTCTGTGGTGTGTTGTGGTGGATCCACGTTTCGTCTACGGTTACGAAACGGCGCAAAAACTCGTCCATATTGCGGTTAAACAACACCAAACACTCCTGCGAAGTTGTCACACGATTGCGTTTGTGAGCAAACGTGGCACCCCTTTTGCGGAAAGCTTTCTCATACCCAAGTCATCATTCAAAATTGAAACTACTGAGCCGTGTGATATGCCCTACGAGGAAAAAATAGAACAGGAGAGTCTTGTTAAAAATATTTGTCCAAAGCAGTAATTTAAAAATTTCATCAGAGACTCATTGCAAAAATTAAAATACATTAGCATCCAATTATCTATATATACCAACTTTTTTGGTTATGTTGAAATAAATTAGAATAAAACTAACTACATATTTAGATAAACAAGTATAATTTTTAATTTATTTATTATCAATTAGTTTACAATTGTGGGTGTTAAATTAATGAGTTGATTGCTGTTCTCTGCTAGTTCTGCAATTGATACCCTTCCTCGTTGCTTAATAAATACTGATACCGCTTCCATTTCTTGTTGTGAAACATAAATAAACTTTCCACGATCATCAATAACTCCTGTTAAAATATCATCAGCCTGTAGATCTTTTATTCTATCAATTGTTGATTGAGTTTTTAATTTGAATCTTGCTGCCAAATCTTCAATAACAACAACTTTTTGAGATTTTATATAATTGACAAATTCTTGTAATAAATTTTGTTCATCAGCAGGATCTCCTTCCTCAAACCCTTCTTGTTCCACACTAAACATTTCTTTCATTTTCAGGTATTCTTCATTTTCCTTTTGTTCCTTTTCTTCTCTTAGTTTTTGTTCTTCTTCATCTTTTCTTCTCTCTTCTGCTCTCTCTCTTTCTTCTTCTTTTTTTCGTTCTTCAGCTTCTTGTTGCTCCTTCTTTTTTTTTTCTAGTCTTAGTTGGTCTTCAGCTTCTCTTTGAGCTTTTTTTTCAGCTTTAGCTTCTAGCTTAGCTCTCTTCTTTGCTCCTATTTTACCATCTGGAAATTCTATGTTTCTTTCCTCATCTTGTGGTTCATTTTCATCATCTGTTAATTGTTCTTGTTGATGGGCAGCTACAATAAATGGATGTAATATATCACAGATTTCATTACAATATATTACCATGGGCTCTTAATCTAGCACCCCTGTTCCTAACCATTTGAGCTCGGCGAGGTGCGCCATCCCTAAGTCTGTTTGGTACACCTCTTGGTCGATTTTCTGAAATGGTAATGTTTATTTATATCAATATTATAAAGTTATACAAACATATGTCAAAACTGGCCATAATATACCTTTAGGTTCTACAGTTTTTCTAAAAAACAATCCTATACTCAACAATATAAAAAGTGACACAGATGCAAGAGCAATTAATAAAGTTAAATCCATAATTAGTCACATGTGCTACGTAATTGTCCTTTTGATATATTTTTGACATTTGATTTGAAAAAATTTTGACTCACAAATACTTTCTATCTGACATTAGCTAAGAATTGTGACCAAATTAAAGACATTTTTATATAAATTTTCAAACGATTGGATTACACTTTCTAATTTACTATTAATATAAATAATGTAATAGTACTTGCAAGAGATTCTTAAATTTTCATAATCTAGAAAAAAGACCATATGTATTTGATATTGACTTTCATCCACAGCTTTCATGTTTATATGCTTGTACTGCTGTGAAGTTGCATTTCTTGAGCGTGATAGATGGTAGATGTCGGCTACGATCCGCCATTATCTAATTGTTTCTGTTATTGATTTTATGGCGTTTAGGAGTGGTTATTAACATATTAGTTTCTTCTTAAATTCAACAAAATGATGACCACATATCAACAAGAACATATACTTATGAACGGGGACAACAATCTAGTGAGTTTAAAACTTACTTTAACTTATTAGTGATAATGTATTTTCACTTTTAGAATGAGCCAGAACCACCAGCTCCTGGTACAGAAGAACCGCCCGTAAAGAAGTTGCGGATAGAAGGTAAGTTACCATTTTAACCGTAAAATATAACGTGTAGTGGTAAAATATCGGCAGCTATACTAATGTGCGATATTTCGGTCTGCTTGAGATGTTCCAGAAGTGAGTTCGGCTGGGTCGTTAACCAAGCCTGGAGTCGTACTAGCCTGATTAGCTGTAACCGTTGCCTGCGCGGTTACATGGTAGGACATTCAGAAATACCATCGTGTTTGAGTATGTGTTCATATAAGTTTGAATGTTTGTACTCGTAAAAATAAATTCTAACACATACTCATTCATATTTCTTCATCACAAAGGTTTGATCGGGTTGTCTAGACATATCTATTTTCTCTTTGTGTTTACAGATACAATTAGGTGCAACATGATGAGATTTTACTATGTGATGCAATGAAACCCTACAGCATGCAAACTGATTGACAACACGGCAGATTATTTATTTCTCTATAACAAAATTTAAAACTGTAAATAATGTATTTTGTTTTAGATTCATTATGAATTTACAGGTAATTATAGAATGTGGATGAAAAAATTGAATTAGAAATTTTTATTTAGCATGAGATCATTTAATATTACTCATTGTTTTTACTTTATATTTGCATATAGTATCTATGTTGTGATATTAAAGGTTCTCAACAGTACTGATTAAATGCGGTAATGATAATATACTGAAATGATTTATTTCAAATTGTAAATAAACTTGCTGGTCTTTTACAGTTTGAATATGTATCATTTTTTATAGGAATTCCATTCATATTTTCATTAAAAGATAACACAAAAATTTAACTTTTTTTTAATGGTGGTTATTGCTAATTTAATCACAATTGTAATTTTCCAGAAACAATGTTCACAAAGACATCATTAAGACATTTTAATAATTATGGACGAAAATGTATCAAATAAATCTGCCAGTATCATTGTTGCAAGTATTGTTTCTTTTTTGCAATGGTTTTTGAAAATATGAAATGCAGCTATCTCTCCTACAACATGTGAAGTAGAACTCAGACCACTAAATTGAATAAATTTTATAATGTGCTAAAGAAATGTTTTGCCACCACTTAGTGAATCACTGATTGGTTTCGCCTAACTTTCTACCCTTCAGATGGGTGTACAATAAGCAGTAGCAATTGTTTATGTACTATGTGGATATATAGAAAGTGTTAATAATGTTGGATTGATGGGATATTTGATGAAGAGAAAATATTTGGTTGATAACTGTAAATATAAGTTTGTACTGTTTCAGATTACAATGGAAAACATGTTATAGGAGTGACTGTTTGTACGTGAATTTTAAATTGAATTTTCATATTTTCTTCTTTTTCTGATACATTCTTTTGAAGCTCATCACTACATTGAAATGTGATAGATAAAGTGTTTGGCTCTGCAATGCAAACTTTATTCTCATATTATTATATAAACATTAATGTGTTCAGAGGTGTGTAAGAAACATGTTGATATTCTAACAGATTTACAGAATAGTTCTCAATTTTGTTCTTGGTTGAATGAAACTAAGAACAAAATTGTTTTTCAGTGTTACACATTTTTTTTAATGAAATTTCTAACGTGTGAATTGAACTTAATTTCTAGTGTATATTATCTTTACTCACATATCAAACTGTATATGTTAATAATTGTTTTTTTTTTTTGACCAACTGAGGTCCCATAATTTTATACTGTTTATATAAGGTAATGTAATACACATTATGATTTTGTTTCCCCACTGTCATTACAAATCATAGTACTGTTGACTTTTAGCATATGAGATTTTACATTCTTATGTTTTCTAAAATACATTTAAAACAGTTATTTTGTCGCAATAGTTTTCAAAATTATACGATTATAAATGCCAGATGCACAGCAAAACTAAGTTTTAAATTTTTCATTTTTTTTTGTTTGTTTTTGATGTATTACATATTTCAAAACCTTTTTAAAATTATTTAGTGTGATGATAATTCACTTCTTGGTTATACTATTATAAGTGAATGTTATAAATCTTCCACTGAAATGCAACTATACATCTGACTACTAATATATTTTCTTATTGTAACCTGTCACAATTATTTGGGTGTTTGGTTCTTTTTGTTTAAGCCGATATATTTAGCATATCGCTTGTATCGTGAATAGTGCACTTCAGTCAAACAAATCGATTACAGAAATCTTAACATTCAATTTCGCAAATGTTCCGCATCTAAACATTTATTGAAAATGTTCTGTCTCAATATGACCATTTCAGTATTTGTCGTTTTACTGATATTTTATAATTTTACCTTACACACCGTGCCCAAAGTTCTAACTTTGTTATTATGGGAGCTTTGAGTTGAATTGAATTGGCAAAATTGGAAAAACATTTTATATTCGCGTTTTCGAGGTATCTAGTAGAACGACATATTCTTTAATGGAACACTTGCATATTTTGAAAGTAAATTAAATTGTGTGGAAAAATATCTATATAGTACTACCTAAAATTAAAAATAAGCATTTGGAACGCGCTCAAAATTCCAGTGTTTATTGATAAAAATATATAAAGATAGATTCTGTAATAATAACATATATTTCGCCTAGAATCACGTTAAAACATTTGATAAACATAACATTTTTGCAAATTGAACATATTAAATACAAACAAGCATACAAATTATAACATTGCGCAATCATTTAACTATTAAGTCGTTGATATTATAATAAGCTTTATTAGATATTTTTTTGCATATTTTTAAACTACGAACTATATTAAAAAAAAGATGTATATAAAACATCTATTTATTTTTTAAGTATGCATAAAAATAGAAAATCGAAAGTGTACTTTCCATTAAAAGAAATATATTGATCTTCAAATAAACTTGAAAACTTCCTGCAAAACACGCATTATGAAATACAGCTTTTCTGATTCATAAATGATTCATCCTGTAGATGCACTTATTATAATCTATGGCATATATAATTATTAGAGAGCGGAATCGAGCGAGCTAAACTACCACGGAGCCACAACCGTGAAAAGAAATAATGTAAACAACTGCGTGTTATTTACATTATATCTGAATAGCACTAATTCATAGGGCGAACTGAACATCTATTTACTCCAGAGAATCAGAAAAAACTGCCATAAAATAAGGAATTTTATGAATAAAATCCTTTCTTCATCGGCGTAGGTACAAGGGTGACGAGTTTTTAAAATTTATTATATTTACCTTATATTTCGCAATATAATATGTATGTTTCAATAACATACGCGTACATTTTTAGTTATCATTTATTTAGATCTAGAACGTTGTTTATGTTACTTTTCATGAGATAAAAATTAATTGTCAGTGATTCCGAAATTTATTGCAAAGTCTGTAAAATATCGTCACTTAGCTTTGCTAAAACATACGCAGAAATAGTTTTCATGCAGAGAATTTCGATAGTTTACAAAATTTCGTTACATGTTTAAATGACGATGCTCGAAGTATTTTTGAGTGCAAGGAACTAACACAAATCCCAAATTTAAATAATCAGTTGTTATTCCTTCAGGAACACTTTGAAAATTTGCCTAAACTAATGACATATTTTGAAAATTGAATCTCAAATTTAAAAATGAGGTGTGGCCACCACACGACTTTCTTATACGTATGACCGTTTCAAACTATACTATGTATATTTTTTTTACACAAAAATTATTCAAAATCCTATTCTAAGTACTTCTGTTCTCTTAATAAATCGCTATAGAATGCATACTTAGCAAGATCTAGCACTAAATACTTTTGTATTCTTGTTAAATACATAATTTACGACATATTCGCAAAAAATCGCTATTCGATAAGAGTAAAAGTGGTAATTCCGGTCTGAATTTTGAAATTGTTTTTATGCAAAAGATATTGAAAATTACGTTTTAAATACTTTTATACCCGTAACGTACCTGTCTAAAAAGCATGACATGCGAAATATTCGCAAAAAACGATTTTCGATAGGAGTAAAAGATCTACTTCCGGTAGCAGCTTCGAAAAACTTTTTAAATAAAATTGTTCTCAATTTTAATTTCAAGTACAGGGTTATTGACTATATTTGGACCAATAGATAACTTTGTTATTTGAAGGATTAGAAAAACGTTTAAATTAGGAAAGTTGTAGGATTTCACTCAAGGCGCTAGAATTTGATATCAGAAAAAACAAACGAACGTAGTAAAGCCGTCAAAAACGGCTAACTTAGTTTTTTTAATGGAATACCCTATATAATGTTACATAATCTGATTCTAAGTAAAATTTCGAGTATATTCCATTTATATAAAATATACCTACATTCAACTGTTTTCGCGCTATCGCTGATTGAAAATCGTACTACTAATATGTTTTCTACACCCTTCGTATATGAATTTACGTAAGTCATTACGGGGTTTCTATGGAAACAGTAGTAGTACGATTTTCAATCAGCGATAGCACGAAAACAGTTGAATGTAGGTATATGTTATATAAATGGAATATACTCGAAATTTTATTTAGAATCAGATTATGTAACATTATATAGGGTTATTCCATTTAAAAAAAACTAAGTTAGCCGTTTTTGACGGCTTTACGACGTTCGTTTGTTTTTTCTGATATCAAATTCTAGCGCCTTGAGTGAAATCCTACAACTTTCCTAATTTAAACGTTTTTCTAATCCTTCAAATAACAAAGTTATCTATTGGTCCAAATATAGTCGATAACCCTGTACATATGAATTCTTTATAAATTTGTTTAAATTTAGTAGTTGACGAAATATTGGCAAAATTTAATTTTTTCACTGAAGTAAACTGCTACTTCCGGTCTACCGATTTTACTGAAAAACTACTCAGATCTCAAGAGGGAGATTAGACACGTAAATACAAAATTTGGAAAAACATCTTTTTCGGTATGAGGGGACTTCAAAACGTGGACATCTGCAAAAATCTCGAAGTCGAAAATTTCACATTACTTCCTTATACTACGTATAAGAAAGTAAAAATGGATTAACCACATTAGATGTGGCTATTAATAATTCCAAGTGACTTAGACGCAGTTTTTGTTTAAAAATACAACATTTCAATAGCGCGCCCATGGGCGATGAGTCATGACTCGCTCGATTCCGCTCCCTAATAATTATAAACATGACGGGAATTCTCGTTAAATGAAAAAACACACTTCACCTCAGTTGTTTAGGAAAAAGCAGTGCAGGACCTTACTATACATGATTTAATTATTACTAGATAATGTAATCAACATGCTATGTAATAATATGAACAATTTTTCAGAAAAAAGAACTACAACTAAAATTATATATACAGGCTGATTCAACATCGCACGTTTATTAGAAAACATTCGATTTCGCGGTTTATTGTTAATATGAATATTGGAAGTTGGCCATTATCGACTACTACTAATACATTCAAAATGGCAGCACTTCCGGAAATTGACGCCATTTTTTTTTTTTGAAATGCATAAGTAATCCAAATTCGACTTTATCTTTACATTCTACAATGAATTCATAATACCCCAGATCTCAACACTTTTATGTCGTAGTTTTGCTATACGCCATATTTTTCACAAAAATCAGTGTTGCAGCGGTCCATTAACAGAAAAACAAATTCTAAACCATTGCACATAAATAGATTAATTTTTCTTGTTTGATCTGACCAATATTATGCGCCATTATTACATATATTTTTGCTATGCTTTCATGTGCCTACTGCAAATTTTCAAAGTTGACATATATATTTTAAAATTTGTTTTTTCTAATAGCAGCTCGCATTTGTATTGTCAAGAAACATAAAATTGAAGTTTAAAGAAAAGCAATTTGTGTGTTATTGGCATGTTTTGACAGAAATATTATTCTCTTTTTGCTATAGTGTAGTAGACTATGGACAAATTGCCAAATGTGAAACTTAGCGCCACTGTCAGTTGAAGAGCGTATTGTAATTTTTAATACATAATTGCTTCTGAAAACAACTGGGGTGTTTTGAACTCGTAATTGAATATAAATGTGAAATCTAAACGGGGTCTGTCCATTTGAAACAAACAAAGATGGCGTCAATTTCCGGTATGGCGTTTCTCCATTTTGGATATATTTTGTTTAGACTTTCAGGAATCGATAAAGGCTGGCTACGAAATTTCACATCGATAGTATTTTCTAACAAACATTCTACGTGATCAGCCTCTATATTTAGTTTTATATTGATGCCAAGAAATTTACTTTCTTGTGGTTTAAAGTTATTTAAATTTCCGTTTTTTCATCACAACTTTCTATTGACATGAATATCAACGTGATATTGTTTAATTAGATTAATTCCTTAGGCACCAAAAATTGACAAATTAATATTTTATTTTAATATGTATGAATTTCCAGAAAGAAAAGTTAAATTAACCAGAAGAATGGAACGTAAGTTTGTGAATCTCAAGAAATATTTGATTAACATAATTTTCTGCATATTCGTTCAGAGGCCGTAACTTCTAGGTAGATTTGGAGACGAATTAGTTCGTTCAAATGTCTTTGTGACAAAGCAAGTAGTGTAAATAGCGAAAACTAGTCGAAAATTAACATTTCAATTCTCCGGGATTTTTCTAGAAACAATTTTTAAACAGTGCTTGACAAAAATTGTTATAATAATACATACACTATGGCTCACAGAAATTTGGCCAAAGAGAAAAATAATAAGTATATTGTTCCAATCGCATATAATATCATAATTAAAAAAGAAAACAATCTCTAAATCCTTTTATGGAATTGAGAGTCGTCTTTGAACAACACGTGGCATTCTTCTAATTAATGTTTGGATTGTTATTTTGTTCGTTTTGAAGAGTATGTAAGATTTACAGTATTACTTAAATATAAAATTTTAAATTTCAGTTTTATTACTTTTATATTTTCTCTGTTTCTCTAATTGACCAGACTTTTGTGAGCAGCAGTGTATATGAAAATTAAATACTTTGATTGATCTAAGCGATATGCGGGAGGAACCACTGATAAGGAAATGGCAGAATGATTCTGTGCTGAGAGCGATCAAATGACGTTTTCCGATGTCGATTTTATAAACATGATGAGATATTTACCTCATTTGCACTCTCAGAAGTTGGGGTTTAAATCAATTGTTCTTTACTGCAATGATGTCTAAATAAACTAGCAAAGTCGAAAATTTTCGCACAGAATCTATACAGGGTGTGTCCAAAAAAAAAAGAAACGTAAGCCTCTGTACTCCTATATTTAGGAACAAATTTCTATCAAAAATGAACAACAAATTAAATATATTATTTACTATTCCTGATAGTTATTTTTTTTTGTTTTGAATGAAAGCCTGTATTGGATTTTTGTATATATCTACTATCTGGAACACGATCTAATATAAAAACTAGTATCATACCGATAATTCAATTGTCTGGCATTTATGTTACGTATTTAAGTAAAAAATATTAAACTTTACCAAATGGGCAATTTTATTTATCTTTCAACAACAAGACTGCTTTTGATTGTAATTTGTTATACATAATAAAATGCAAAATAAATTTTCCAATTAAAATGTGCAAAAAAATACATTGCGCCAAAAATTTTTTAACTATTGTCTCACAAAAAAGAGACAACACAATATTGCGCAAGTTTATAATATTGGTTAAGTCATTTCGTTTTATATTGATTGAAATCGAATCGTAAATATGGGAGCTACAGTCGTCTTAATTTCTTTATTGACACATGCCGTATACTAGATGGCTGTGTTGGCTCTTTGACAACCTGATTTAAGATTGGGGAGCTGAACACCACTGAAAAAATAAGGGTATTCCCAATCCTCTCCTCGTACGCCTAGTATATTATTTGTCTTTTAACGAAACATACGAATCACGTTGTAGCGATATGTGTTATATAAATAAATTCAACATTAACAAGTGTGTGCCTAGGTCGCAGAATGTGCAACTAACAGCAATAGCTGTTTTGCAAGCTAGTTCACATTCAGTCAAGGTTCTATTTATATTCCTTAATAAGGGTACTTTCTTAATACTTAATTTACTTAAGTTGATTACGTTTTGTGTCATTTTGTTAAGAGTTGACTTTATCGAATTTTGTCTTATTTATGTACAGTTTTGTGCAATACATTGGCGTACACGTCTTATTGCTAATTTTGACATTATTTTGCCATTGTGAAAATGGCTTAAGTTAAGTTGACAAATGGAATTATAGCGTCAATTCAATTTGTCATACATGACAGGTATTCAAACAAAAGTCATATTTACATAAGCGTATATTAAGTGTACGCCAATTTATTGCACAGAACTGTACATGTGTGCACTTTCATGTTTATGTAATGATGTGCCATATGATATACATTATTATGACTAATAAAAACTGTTGACTGATTACTTAGCCAGGTCGACAGAGTCGGATATGTTTATTTCTATGATGTGTATAAATAGGACCTTGTCTTAATGTCAACTAACTTGCGATATCAGCAATTGCTGTTAGTGGCACAGAATATGGCCTAGGCACACATTTGCTAATATGATAATCCTAGTAATACTGTCGCTTCAGTGAATATATTATGTTACAAGAACTGTACGTGGTTGGAACATTAAGTCGGAAGCAGATTATTTACAAACTACAACTTGCTCAAAGTAATATAATTTGCCATCACTGTTATGACAAATGACGTTATTTATGATGTAATTTGTCTGTCTCGTTAATAGAGCAACATTGTAAATGGAAGTGTTTTTTTTAAGTCGTCAAAAAAAAACGTCAATACATTTTTACTTACGTTACTGTTTAATTTTCGTAAGCTTGATGAGCGCATTTTTTCTGGCTTCGTAACAAAGGTAATTATTACCAGTCTTATTGAAGCTTATCTTTTTAATAGTTTTTTTTTTTAAATGACATACGACATACATCAGCCAATTGATTTAAAAAATATGCAGTACTATGTGATGTAAGTAAGGTTTTATTTTAATGTTAAAGTAACTGAAGTAATATTTTTCGATAATTACTTACTTTATACGCTTCATTTCATTTATTAATAAAAATAAGTATAATTATTTAAGGAACAAACCAACTGGATTTATGATCTGTTAAAATTATGCTTAAAAATTTTGCCGATCATTGTATTTGGAAATATTTATTGGTCGTATTAGAAATGTTCCTTTCAAATGTATCAATTGTATTTGTCTTATATTTAATTTTGTTGTAGATGCTGGGGAGAAAATCGAATACTTTTATGATATTATTCAGTCAGGAGAAGTTATACCAGGTAAAGTAAAAATCCATGTATATATTATGTTAGTTGTAAAATATCCGTAAAACTTCATAGATGACATCGTTTGCCGTTTAAGAAATTTTACGCTTGAGTTAGAATATACAGTTAGAGTCAAACGGTATTTTCTCCTTAAATCTATTGTTATTAGAAATAAAAGAACGTTCACTTAAAAATTTTGTGGATTTATAAATTAAAATTTTTAACATATTTGGGGATTCAACCATACATTGTTCTAAGATAGGGGTTGACTTGTTGTTGAAAACCTTCAACTAGTCAGTTAATGTGACGGGTGAGCTTTGCTGATCGCCACTCTTTTTTTTTTCAAAACGCGGATAAGGTTTGACACTGCCACTATCATTTTTTTGCTCCACATCGATTTTTGAGCGATATTATAGTCTATTGTTTAATTAGGAGGAGTGTTTTTAAATTGAAGCGCTAAACAGGAGGCTTGCTATTTGTCAGTTTTCGGGAAGAATTACAGTATGGAAATTTTACATGTTTACGGGCGCCATACTGTTACAACAGCTGTTATCGTTAATTTTGTCAGTGCGTTTCTGTTCAATTTGCGTTATAATAGTAAAATAGTTCTTTTAAGAACTGAATCGACTGATATACTCTTCGTGTAAATCATTTTCATAGCATGTTTCTTGGATATGGAGGAAGTAGCAAGCACTTCTGGATCGCAAATTTCCCCGTTGAGAAGGCGAAAATTTGTGATCTTAGGACATCTATTGTTGTTGAGAAGCTGAATATAGTAAATATATTCAAAAAATTACGTGCTGATAACCCCAGAATGAGGATTACTGCTATTGTCGCAAGAATATCGAGTATGATAGGTTAGTGTTATAATACATTACCATCATTAGGTAGGTATATATTATTATGTTATCTTGTTTTTAGGAGTGGCACAGTCTACTGTCTATCGTACCATAAAAGAATATAAGCAGAAAGGACAAGTTATCCCACCCAAGCAAAGTTCTGGAAGATACTCTTTAATTGCTGATTATAGTGAAACCGTCAAGAATTCTATAAGGCAAATAATTCACAATTTTTTTTATAAAAACAGCGTGATGATTTGCCACAGATGAGCCGTTCAACATTATACAAATTGATGAAAATGATAAACTTTAGGTCAGCGCCAATGTTCTAATTAATATGCAAAAAAATGAGTATATAAGTACTCAAATTTATATTTTACATGCTTTGATATGTTAGAATAAATATGATATATTATTGTAGGTATATGAAGAGAAATCAAAAGAGTGTTTTGATAGAACGTGATGATATAATTAGGTGGAGAAGAAGATATTTGATGACAATTAAAGATTATCGTTGTCAAAATTGGCCAATTTATTATTTAGATGAAACATGGCTAAACGAAGGTCATACCAAACAAAGAGTTTGGGTAGATGGCAATATAAGAAGTCGACGACAGGCATTTAATGAAGGACTGACTACAGGCTTACGTAATCTTGCAGGGAAAGGAAGACGTCTCATTATTTTGCATATAGGATCTGAGGCTGGATTTGTGGAGAATGGTTTATTGATTTCCGAAGAAAAAAAAACAACTGATTATCATGAAGAAATGAATGCAGAGGTGTTTGAAAGATGGTTTCATAAAATATTAACAGTGCTGCCAGACAATGCTGTTATTGTTATGGATAATGCTACGTATCATAGTCGTAAAATTGAAAAAATTCCCACAACAAATTCTAGAAAACTCGATATGCAGGCTTGGTTGAATTCAAAAAATATTGAGTACAACGAAGAGATGGTTCGATCTGAACTTCTTCACCTAATTCGTCTCAATAAGGACCAATATAATATACATGTGACATGAGATGGCCAAAAGTTGTAACAAAACTGTTTTGAGGTTACCACCCTATCACTGCGAAGTAAACCCAATCGAGTTGGTGTGGGCTCAAATAAAAAGTGAGGTCACAACTAAGAATACTACATTTAAATTAGCTGATGTGAGGATACTTTTACTAAAAGCAATCCAGAATATCACTACGGACAATTGGAAGAAATGTGTAGGCCATGTGATTAATGAAGAAAGAAGAATATGTGAGTTAGATGGGTTGGTCGATGATATAATCGAGCCATTTATTATATCAGTGGGTGAAGATAGTTCAAGTGAAATGGAAAGTGATAGTGAATAATTATAAATTGTTACTGTTCCATATGTATATACTATAATTAACATTTGTCTAAATTGTTGTTCACTTGTATATAATAATAAAAAATTGTGAATAATTATATGTTTTATATGTATATGCTATAATTAATATTTGTCTAAATATACAAATCACCTTTAAAACTTTTGATTTAAGCATTTCACTTACGATGATGATTCCTTTTTATTTCAAATTAAAATTATCTAATTTTTTAAATAAATTTTTAATTAATTACTTGACTACAATTTATATAAAATCATCGCTAGTTTTAAAACTGCCGCCAAAAAGGAATTTTCCAAAATTCCATTGTGTAAACGCGCCTTTTTATTTTACTCCTCCGAATTAAAAAATAGACTATAGCTTTTTATTACAGCTGCAATTGAAAATTCGGCTTTGCATAAATAGGTTGTCACAAAGGGAATAAGTTACAGCTTTTGAACTCAGCGTTGGATAATTCATTTTTAATCGATTACAAAATTCCTCTAAATCGGAAGAAGCAACTTTTGTTTTCAGGCTGTTGCCGCAAGGGATTCTTCTCTTCCTGCGAAGAAAATTCTGGTGAAGGAAAGGACCCACGCAAATTTCTCGACATTGTCTTTCTCAAAATATTTTGCAAGCCAGCCAGTGAGCTTCGAGAGGTGTTCCTTGAGAAGGGATAGTAAGTCTTGTAAAACAAGAACTTTATTAGAGGCCATGCATATGTGCAATTCAGGGAAACAATGTTGATCGTCATCCTTACTGAATTTTCTTATCAACAACTGCAGTTTTTTCCTAAACGGTGCAACTTTCTCCAAAAGTTTCAAAGTGTGCATGTTATTGCCTTACAGAGACAGATTCAAGGCATCCAGTTTGTCAAATATATCGCACAAATACGCTAGTTTCCGCAAAAAATCGGGTTGGGCATAGTACCTGGACTTTTTATGACCCTTTTGTTGAAAAGTGTGAATTTCTTGACGTAGATTGAATGCAAGACTTTGCCACGTGAAAGCAGTCGTGAAATGCAGTAGTATAGTAGGGCCGTGTGATCACCTTCCATCTCCGTGCTTTTTTTTTTTGAAAAATTGGTTTTCAGTTGCCTAGTTTTTATGTTGTTTATTACTACGTCTATGACACATTCTAATACCAAATACAATTGAGTGCTCATCAATAATGTGCAAGTGCAATGAGTCCACATACCATGCTTTGCTACGAATAAGTCTATGGAATCCTCTCCTCTATAGCGATCAGAGACTAATCGAACTCCATCAGTACACATACCGATGCACTTTCCCAATCCAAATCATTTTCGGCTATAAACTTGTCAAGTATCTCAAATAAGTCTTAAGCCTTTGCGCTTCCAATGATGCTTTTACTGAACGTCTTCAACAGTAATATCATTATCCAGGATGCGTTCATAACAAATAAACTGTGCATCTTTGTTATTGTCAATGGCCTCTCTTTTAACAAGTGTCCAATACAGACACATTTTTATTATATTCGTGAATGAAGGAAGCCAGCTGTGCAAACAAACGAACAGTCAGGCGTACAATTTTCCTCATGAGCGTTCAACACAAACATATTTGAAATGAATATTTATAAAATATTGTGATTTTTTTACTAACAGAAATTTTTATAATAAGCAATTGCCTTTTTTGTTTTCAATAGGATCTGGCGCAAGAAGCAGTACTATTGCGGGAATCTTAGGAGGAGCCTTACCAAAACTATCTGCCGATCAAACTGAAGCTGTCAGCAAAGCTAAAAAATATGCCATGGAACAAAGTATAAAAATGGTTCTTATGAAACAGACGCTGGCTCATCAACAACAGGTATTTGTTTTTTAATGGAAATATTTTTTTATAAGAACGCTTTGGACACAGCTTGCTTACTTAAATACTTTTTATTGCATAATTTGAAACATTTGAGTGCGATTATAACATTTAACGAGGACAAGCTTAAAACAAATGCGCACATGCTTATACAGCGCGAACGAAATGACCTTCAGAAGCACCGCAGGTGGAATGTGGAAGTGAAATTCCTCCTCTACGCATGCGCAGGTTTGAGGTCGTTGAATTCATCCATTGTATTTTGAGACGTGTTCTAATGTTATGTCAACGCGAGTTAAACTGCGTGCTGTTATCGAATTTTTAACTGCTGAAAAAGTGACTCCTACTGTGATTTATCGTCGTTTAAAGGATATTTATGGGGATGATGCTGTTAATAGGTCTACTGTAAATCGATAGTCAATAAAATTTCGTGATTGCGAGTCTGGAAAAGCCATAATTGTTGATGAAACATGCAGCGGATCCGATCACTGCCACAGACGATAAACATCACAAACCAAGGAGGGTCGGCTTCATTATTGAACAATTGGGATACCGTAAAATCTGTACACGATGGGTACTACGCCGTCTCACAGACGAGAACAAACAGCGTCGATTGGAATACGGCGAGCAACTTTTGCAACCACCATGACGAAGGAGACGACTTTCTTTTGAATATTGTGAAGGGGGACAAGTCAAGGGTCCATCATTACGACCCGAAAGAGAAAGCGTTGAATATTGATATTCTTCTTCTCACGCGAAAAAGTTCAAAACACAAGCAACCGCAAATTTCTTTTGTCTGTGTTTTGGGATGCTCAGCCTGGAGCCAATAATCTTGGAACATGACAACGTTCGTCCACACACCTCGCACGGCACGGTGGAGGCTCTGTGAAACCTGCAGGTTGAACCGATTCCACACCCTCCTTAGCATTATGCCTTCCGATTTTTATTTTTTTCTCTCTGCTCAAAAGAGACCTCAAGGGTAAGGTCGTGGTGATTTTGAAGCTTAAGCATTGTCTTTAATGTACGTTTTGCCTGATCTTGCTATTTGTTTTTGTTCGTGTTCTACAAGCATGCGTGCATTACTTTTCAGCCTACCCTCGTATATATGTTTATTTTTTCACCCATAGGGAATAGGTTTTAAATGTTCAAGCACCACTTATACACGTTCCTATTAGTTTTAGAAGATATTATACCATCGCTTCTACAAATAAAGATGATCTCCCTAAATCAACTTTTAACATCAAATACCTTTTACACTATATAAAAGTAGTTTCTAGTCAGTAAACGATACAATCTCCGTTTCACAGAAAGTATGAGTCAAGGATATGAATGTAGTAATGGCCGACTCCATTCATATGCATACGCTTACGCATATAAGGCTGATCTGTGAGCCCGTTTTAGATAGAAAATTGCACCAAAAAATTGTATACTGTTTTATTCTTATATTCTTAGATGGCTGTTAAGCTCGTGGACTTCAGATGAGAACGGTAGTTTCCGGATTATATCAAAATAATTGTTCAGAAACCGTTATTTACGAAAAATTTGTTGTTATCTTGATAAATATTGTTACTTAGCGAGACATGTTATATTCGTTGGGGGTGATAAAACTCTCCATTGACCTATATGTGTGTGCGGGTTTGCGGTATACGAAATGTCCTAGTTTGCCTTTTGGCTGATGACGTACTAGCATCGATCTCCCTTGCTGAATCGGATGAGTTGGGAATTTACGATTGAGAAATCTGTTGAGGGAACCTGTCCTGATCATGCAGTCAGATTATGAAGGTGTCATCTAGGTACACCAACGGAATTAAATTTCTTACAGTTCGAGGATATAAAGGTAGTATATATGTAATTCCGACTTATACCGAAGCATAGGCGTGCGCGCCGCCGAATCCGCAGTACATGATCACCTGCCCACACATGCACGTATATATACTCTCTTTGAATTATTGTTGTTGTTAGCTCAGTTTGTTATGTCGTTTGTGCAATTTTCATTGTTTGTGGGATTTTCAAAAACTGACATGTTGGCAGACATTTTCTGCCTTTTTCAGGGTAGCCCTGTGAAGGACCGTTTCTTGCCGGAAAAGATTAAACTTGTGGTATATTAAAATTACTTTCCTAAAAAACACTTATTTAAAAATGAAAATTTTACGAATTCTTTGTGGTGTAGTATTAGATGATCCAGGCCCCATTGATCTTACGGTTTGGTGTTCTTATGGGATTAGTTAATATGGCCAAATGTGCCGCTTCTTTTATCTTCCTTCTGATACCATCCTTGCTCTTCTTTCGTCAGACTTGTGGCGTCATTCCATTTGATGGTCTGCTTCCCAAAGTTCTTGTATTCTTTAATTCTACTTCTACTTTGAACACACAATCTTTTGGCTCATGTTACCTGGCTTCCTAGCTCTTGTTAGGACCAGTATAACAGTATTGGCTGTCCTAATCGTAGTTATTACGTTATATTTGTTGCCTGTTCTCCAGATTTTCTCTGATAGGCCACTTATATACGGAATGACCCTAGTACATACGGTCTCCGGTTGGTCAGGGTTCGGATTGGGAGGTGTTACCCTGCTTTTCTTGTCTTGGCCAACGTGTGTTTCGGGATATCCATTCAATTTTAAAGTGTTAGTTATATTCCTCTCCTCTTCTTTCCTGTCTTGTTCTTCCGAGCATTTACATTACATTACATTATAATAGCTACTCCAACTTTGACATTATACAACGTGTCTACGTAAGTATGAGGCAAATGGGAATTTTTTTATTATTGATTTTACAGAAAACTTTATAGGAAGGAAAAGTTCGAGCATCAGAAGAAACCTAATATTTTTTATTCAAAGTTGCTTTCTAGTACTTGGTTAGAGAGAAAATTAAAAACAAGTAATTTTGCCATAAGAGTAAAAATATCCATATAAAAATGTTGTTTCAAATTTTAAAATATGCACAAATATGAATTTATATTAACATAACTAATAAAATTAAAATTCACTGTTATAGAGAAATAATAATAGTAAATACGTAATAATTTTTAACTGCTATCTACATTTTATTAATTCTGTGGTTGTCATGTGGACTGTCACTTCAATAATAATTTCCATGTCATTTTGACACTCGCTGTCACTTTAATAAATCAGTCATTTTAAGAAAATAATATATTAAGTAACTATACCAAACATGGTCGAACGATTAACTATGCAAGAGAGAGCTGAGTTAGTTCTCATTTGTGGAGATAATTACAAGACATATCAGAGAAGCAGCTGATGTTTTCAATGAAAGACATCCTAACAAAACAATTAGTCACCAAAGCGTGTCGAGAATTTTATATCAGTTTAAAGCTAGTGGTAGTTTAAAAATGCGTTTCAAGAAAGAACGAGAAAAACATGTGAGAAGTTTCGAAAATTCTTTACGTATTATGCAAAGCGTAATTGAAAATCCTAAAATTTCTGTTAGACAAATTGCAAGTAATTTAGATATGAAGAAATCGTCGGTAAGCAAAATTTTGGCTAGCAATAGGTATCACCCCTATAAGCCGAGATATATTCAAACCTTGCAAGAACGGGACTATAATAGATTTGAATTTTCTTTGGATATTCAAGCTGAAATTGAAACGCACAAATCATTTTTCAAAAATATTTTATTTACTGATGAAGCAACATTTACAATAAATGGTGTTGTTTGTGCACAAAATTGTCGTCGGTGGTCGCCTGTCAAGCCAAATTTTAGAATTCCTTGTAAGAATCAGTATTCGCAAAAGGTAAATGTTTGGTGTGGGTTTTTAAATAGAAAAATTTTTGGTCCGTATTTTTTCCAAATGACATTAAATTCACAACGTTATATTGATTTCTGCAAACAGACCTCGATAACGAATTAGATGAATTGCCACTAGAAATTAGGAGAACCCTTTGGTTTATGCAAGATGGAGCACCTGCACATAGTGCACGAATACTTGTCAACTATTTAAATGAAAAATTTGGGGAAAGATGGATAGGACGTAATGCACCTTTTCCATGGCCAGCGCGCTCACCCGACCTAAATCCTATGGATTATTTTATTTGGGGATGGTTAAAGAATAAAGTATATTCAGAAAGACCTTTTCAGAATGTAGAAGAATTGAAAAACAAAATAAATGATGCGGTACTGTTCTTAAGAAATAATCCTATAATGTTAGAACATGCATGCAAGGATTTCAACAGGCGTACAAACATGTGCGTTCAACGGGAAGGACATTACCTTGAATAGTTTTTTCTATTATTTGTATTTCTGAATTTGTTATTTTTGTCAATTTCATATTTGTTGTATATTATAAAAAAACCACTTCTTAAATATTGTGAGTATATGATTTCTGTTTAATTCAATGCATATCAGCTCTAAGAATTTGATATCAAATGTAAATTATTTTACGTGAAAATCACACGAAATTTATTATTGAAGTGACAGTCCACATGACAACCACATAATTATTGAAATGTATATAGCAGTTAAAAATTATTACGTATTTACTATTATTATTTCTCTATAACAGTGAATTTTAATTTTATTAGTTATGTTAATATAAATTCATATTTGTGCATATTTTAAAATTTGAAACAACATTTTTATATGGGTATTTTTGATATCTTTAAAAATAAATGTAGTTTACTCTTATGGCAAAATCACTTGTTTTTAATTTTCTCTCTAACCAAGTACTAGAAAGCAACTTTGAATAAAAAATATTAGGTTTCTTCTGATGCTCGAACTTTTCCTTCCTATAAAGTTTTCTGTAAAATCAATAATAAAAAAATTTCCCATTTGCCTCATACTTACGTGGACACCTTGTATACGTAGTTGGAATCAAAGTGTAGGTATTGTTCTGTATTCTTGGGCTTTCTGTACACTGACTTTTTAGAACGGTATAGGGACACAGTCGGTTTTCCCTTTTCATCATCTGCTATGATAATAGCAGGCTGGATCAGTTATGGAAGGTGATATTTGATGAGTGCAGATTCTACACTGGATATGGTATTTAGATCATGGACGAATCGTTGGTAGCAGAAGTAGAAACGATGGCATAGTTTCGACGTAAAAACCAGGAAGAGATCAACGACAACCGTGGAAGCCTACGGCTTGTTACACATATTGTAATCAGTTTGTTTGTCCAATAACGTATTTATTAAACGATCAAATCAGCGCTGAATATAAAACAGTTGACGAAATCATGCAGGAATATTTTTGCTCTGAATTAGTACTTATCACAAAGCGTGTTGAATATCCTAAATTAAGAGGCTATGTGTATTTGCCAATATGTTTTTATTTATAGGAGCTTGGTTATTTTGCAAGATACAAAACTGTACATGGCATTAGTATCTGTTTGATTTGACATTTTTCCTTAAATGCAACAGCTAGAGACGTGCTGTTACAAATTCGCTAGTAAATTTCATGTATATAAGGTTCAATATGGCCACATTTTTACTTTTTATTCCATATTTCTACTTTGTTGTTTACTCTGAGGTTGGCTACAATTGAGAATGCGTTCAGTATAGTATAATTTCGCTTTAAATGCTTAAAATAAAGTGCTTATTATACCTTATATTGTACTGAACACAATTAATGCGTTAATATCTTTTGGAGAAATATTATATACCCGAATTGTTTTAGCAACCACCACGCGTCAGTAAATAAAAATGGCGTCAAATTTGAAACGTTAAAAAATTGTACCTGTCAAGCAACATAACCTACAAATCACACTACAAATATCATTTTAGGACTGTCATAATAATAATAGAGTTAATATGCCATGAAATTGAAGTAAATACCACATATCCACCTGTAGTCATGCTTTAAACGTTCCCATATGTAATGTTGTTATTGATCCATTTTTAAGTATTATTTCTATTATATTTAATTATTTCATTAAATTATTCATTTAATTATTATTTCTATTTTATAGTCACATGAAAATTAGTTCATTTGATTGTGGTTTACATGGATGTCGTAAATAAACGTGTTTTCAACTATTTGGTTCTTAGAAAATGAGGCCTACAATATGCTGTGTTATAAATTGTGGAAGTACTTGTAATCTCGATGTAACTAAATTATTTAAGATATAAGTGAGCTACATTTTCCATATAAAATATATTTAAATGAACCTTTAAAAATAAACAACTTATTGCTATATAACACAGTGCAAAACATATAATATGAATACGATTTTATCTACATATTCTACATAGTAAAATATGTAGATAAAATTGTACCACCATAGAGGTACATAAAAATTAATTTGTACCATATTGGATATGAAAATACTGCAGATAGATAGTATTTTTTTTACAATTTTCAGCCCTGCTTGAATTGAAATAAATTTTTAAATTTGACATTAGAATCTCATAAGCAC